>CM028138.1:203290000-203915000 GCA_016271365.2 Neoceratodus forsteri
CCTGGAACTGGCAGAGAAGACCAATAAAGTATGGGAATTGGTGGAGGACATGGAGACCCATGGTCAGGGGAGGAAGAGGAAAACTGATAAGGGGAAAGGCAATGGACAGGGGATATGGCCAGGCAGGGAGTCAGCCAGACCCAGGGCACCAACGCGGTTGCCCCAGCCCAAGGAGGCCACCTTCTAGGTCTGCCAGCCCTGACAGGCTTGAGCCAGCTGTGCCTGTTCCATTGCCAGACCCCCTGGCAACTTCTATGATCCCGGGCCCAGTCATCATACCTCCCCCTCCTGTGTCTTTGAATGTACCAGACTTGCCAGAATCACCAGCGATACCGTCACCAGAAACCACAGGGGAACTCGGCCCAGGACCACTTGGGCCCATACCTGTCCCTTCCATACGTAATATGGAAATAAGGAGTGTGGGCAGCAGTATAAAATATTATGTGGGGCAAATGATCACAACCATGGGGGAGGATGAACTGGGGCAACTAGAGAAAGCGCTGGCAGAATGTGGAGCAGAAAAAGGGAATAAAGAAGGCACCACATGCACTGTCGAGGCAGCAGGCTTGGGGGGAGACCAAGACCATAGGATCCCCAGGTATGAGGATAGGGGAACATGTCTCAGTAGCGATGAAAGAAAAAATCTGGAAAGGGGAATATGTGGATGTATTCACTTTGGTAATTAGGAAATCAGTGATTAAGTACGACAAGAAAGAGAGCATAGGGAAGAGTGAGATGTCAGCAGCAGTAGTGCTGCTGGGGAAAAAGGAAGAGGACAAGTTTACCAAGGGAAAAAGCTGGGACACCTGGTTTGTGGATTTTGCCACATACTCAGTGATAGTTATGGAGAAGAAGCCAGAACTGGGAATTCCCCTGATCACATATCAACTGATTATACGAAGGGCAAAAACAAAAGGGGGTTTTGGGTGGCTTTACTACGATGAGTTCTTTAGGCAGAGAATGGCCTCATATGGGGACATTCACTGGGACACAAAGCAGTTAGACTTATGAACAGATTACATCACAGACCAAGCCATGCCAGAATGGAACAAGGGGAGGAAGGTCACATTGCAACAGAAATGCAGTTGGGGTTTTAATTGGGCATTCTGTTCCTGGCCACAATGCAGATTTCGGCACACCTGTTCGAAATGCAGGGGGAAGCACCCAGCCTCAAGATGCAGGACTAACTCGTTTGCCAGAGGGCAAATCAATGGTGGACAGCCCAACACCAGACAGCTCTTTCAGGGAGGACAGGGGGGTTTTATGGGGCAGGCAGGGAATAGGGGTATCAGGGGATGGGTATGGGGAAGTCTGGGGAAGGGTGCGCAGAATTTTTGACAGCAAGGCAGACCAGAGAGAGACTACCAACAGGACCTTTAGTTTGGCACAGACACCAATCAACATCAGAATGTTGGAGAAGGGTTTAGAAGGGCACGTGGATAGGAGGGTGGCAGCACAGCAGCCATAGGGTTTCAAGAGGAGTTTTTAGCATTCATTTCTAAGGTCCCAGGGTAAGACAAGAAAGCAAGAATTTAGGGTCGGTACGGGGAAAAGAGAACATCCTAAAACACAAAATACAGAAAGAGAGGAGAGCAGGGCAGATTGAGGGACTATTCCGGACCCCACCATTCAACAATTTCAGGGTATCTCCATTGGGTTTAGTATGCCAAAAACAACCCGGAGAATATAGGGTTACACATCATCTGTCTTTCCCATATGGGGAATCTGTAAATGACTATATTGATGAAGAACATTCCAGAGTGACTTATGCCACCCTGGAGGAAGCGGTCTGGCTTATTCCAGCAACACCACAGACATGGCTAGCAAAAACAGACACTGAGGCAGCTTTCTGGCTTCTCCCAGTCCGACCTTTAGATTGGGATGGAATGTACTATTTTGACAAACTCAGGGGCTGCTAGAGTGCATAAGCTGCTTTTGAACTCTTCAGCACCTGTCTTCAAGGGATTTTCCAAAGGAGGACAGAATATAAGACAATTCTTCATTACTTAGATGATTTCTTGCTGATAGGGCAGAGAAAAGAGGAGACAGAGACAATTCTTAAGAGTTTTCAAGGGCTGTGTCAGGAACTAAGGGTACTGTTGGCACCAGACAAGACTGAAGGCCCCAGCAGAACCATTGAATTCTTAGAGATTGAGATAGATGCCCAGGAAGCAGTATTTAGGTTGCCACAGAAAAAGGTCATGAAGCTAAGGGAGCTCATACAAGAACACTGGGCCAAACAACATATGCAACTCAGACAGGTGCAACCACTGATAGGGCACCTTAATTTCGCATGCCATGCCATTTGCACAGGCAGCTTTCAAAGCACTTGGCACATGCAATCAGAGGAGTAAACAGGCTGCATCATTGGGTTGACCTGACAAAGGACACCAAGGATGATCTCAAGGTATGGGAACAATGTTTGGAGACATTCAATGGAACGCCCTTGGCAGGATGAATGGTTATTCAACACAGTCCTTGAATTGTACACTGACACTGCTTGGGGCTTGGCATGGGGGTACTGTAAAGGAAAGTGGTTCTCAGAAGCTTGACCAGAGGTGGGGCACACAAAGGGCAAACTAGACAACACACCTTTAGAAATTTTACCAATTTGAGTCTGCACACTGGTATGGGGAGGATCTGCAGAACCAGAAGGTTACCTCTGGTGATACAACGGGCAGTAGTAGATTGTCAGGAGGTCTAAACCTCACTTTCAGGTTCTTGGCAATATTGGGAATGCAAGTAATCACAGACACATTGCATAAGAGTAATAAAACTGTTTATTACTACCAAAAGGATAAAATCATAGCTGCCCTAAGCAGTTCTTACCAATATGAACTGGAGCCAGTGCCATGCTCCCTATACCTCGAGGTTTCTTTGTGTCTCTTGGGATCTCTGAGGTACAAGATTAGTGTATCTCATTATATACCTATGATAATTACTATGGTTACTGTAAGATAGAAACATTTCTAGTTACAGAGATGAGCCCTATTGGCTATATTAGGGGTGGCTCCACGGTCCAAGATAACATTATAGAATTTTGTATAGTCATCAGTTTATGAGAAAAAGAGTTCTTATACAGAGTCTCACATAACTCAGTGTAGTAGTACAAATCACCAAAAGGTGGCAATGCTGACTTACATATTATAATTACTCCAAGACACAGGTGCCTTGGCATCTTACAAGTAAGAAATACACAGAAAATACATAAAAGAACATATGTATTAGCAAGCAAAGTGTATTACAACAATATGCATTCATATCCTGACATCTACTCTTGTACGGTAGATGCCCTTAGCCCTATATGTTAGTATAGCATAAACCTAAGTGCTAGCTATCTATGGTGTACCTCTGAGGGTACCAATTAGGGTGCAGGGACCTTGTGTAACATTCCCCCCTTGTTGCCTCCAAGGACAACACAGGCAAATCTAGGGAAAGGCCAGGGAGCAGTGGTCATTTACAAACCCGACGCGCAAGCTTTGTAAAGAACTCCGAGCTGCTCTCGTAAGGTGCGCAGTGTGTGGCGTAGGCAGCAAAGCATAATAATCAAAATAAAGATTAAAAATGCTTGTATAATAACAAAACCTTTAAAAGTAATTTCTAACCAGGTGTTAGTCAATGCATCATTCATGTCAACATCATTAATTAATGAGAGGATAGCTTCATTGGCCTTGGTCATATTAATGCTGATGTAAATGAGGTACATGTCTTTTCTGTCTAAAAGTGATGTTAATGTAAGTGTCAGTGGGTCGATGTGTACATTAAAATATGGTAAGTATTCAGACAGTGTGAGCAGATAATCGGGATTACCGTCAATGATGTCTGCATCTAGCAGGGGGACGGGGGTTATGATGGTATGTCCAATGACAGTCTTCTGGTGGGGGACAAAACAAAAATTGGGGTTATCAATAACACATGTCACAGATCCATAAGTATAGCTTTTAAAGTTAGTTACCACACAATACTCCCCATCAGAATTATACTGAGAGTGAACAGTAGGGAGTCTCCACTTTTGCAACTGGACAGGGCAGGTGTAGGCCGTCTTCAAAATCCATGTTGACAGGTGATGAACCTCCTCACGATATAATTGGTAGAGCTTATACGGAGCCAAAGTCGAATCCAAGGAATCTGTGCCATTCTTGGTGATGTCATCATCCATGGTAAAAGTCCAATCAATGCTATCTGGAGAATAACCACAAGCAGGTTGAATAACATCAAATACATCACATTGGCACAAGTAAATGTATTGCTTCTTCGCACAGCAGTCTGTGTGCGGAGCCACCCAGGCATCCAGGAAAGGATGGAAAACCAGTAGAGGCGGTAGATCTAGGCATTCTCTGTAGATGTCTTCATCCAAATGCCCGATGGAATGAACCAGTGCAAGCTTGTCGAACAGGACTGTAGTGGGATCAAAACGTGGTAAAAAAACAGTGAAAGAAACAAACATGGTATCTGTTATGGAACACTTCTTAGTAGTGAAACAAGTACCAGTATTACGGTGTCTGGTCACAAACCTTAAATTGCTGGCTGTGGAGAGAGGAATGGTTAAAGTTTGTTGCATACACATAGCAATGCATCCAGGGGTTTTACATCGTGGACAATACCATTTGGAAATGCGTCTGTCATGTAGGATATCAGGGATCCTTCCAGATTCTAGATCACGGAAGAGATTGTTGATGGTAGTGATGATGTATGAGCCATAGGCAGAGCAGAGGATTTCTAGCAGTATTGTTTATCTTTTTGTTGTTTTGTTGTATGAGTGCGTTAATCTTATCTCTTGAATCAGTGAATGCCTTAGCAATGTCGTGCATGTTGTATACAGTGTATCTTTCTTCCTGACTAAGGCCATCCACACCATGCAGTAATGGGGGTAGTATATTGTTAACCAGACCAGTGGAGAACATGGCAAAATGAGCTTTGATAGCAGTGATGTGTGCTTTATTCCAAATAGACATAGCTGCACCAAAAAGGCCTGTGACAGTACCTGTTGTACCTGTAACATCAGAACTGTCAACTTCACGTGTCTTACGTTTATGAGTTTGATCATCAGGAGTGGGACTTTTCCTGTAGTTGCCTCTATGTTCAGTAGAATAGACCCCAGCAATAGGGTCTTGAGTACGAATCTGAAATGCAGCTAAACTGTCAAGTAATAATGAACTATAAAATGCTGAAATATTAGTATTGTGACACATACCAAATTCTTTCATATTCCAGTAAGTAAGATTAAACAAAACAGGTATATGCATAAACTGTAAGTTATTAATCAATGAACCTGGGAGGGTAGTGGCTGTTAGACCATGACGGGGACCAGGGGTATGCTTTGGGCATTCCAAAAGCTGTTTATAAGTGGGAGGTAACACAGAGAGATACATGGCTGTGGAAGCCATGTGGTGTATAGCACAACATTTTTGAGCAGAATCCTTAGACAAAGAATTACAGTACGAAGGATCAATTAAGGCAGTAATGTTGTACAAACCTGAATGTCTTAATGAAGTTTGTAACAAGGACAGACACCCATTTTGAGATAATTTAGCATTGGGCCAACCCTGGAAAGTTCCTTTGGAGAGTTTGGCCACAGGGAGAATTTGTCCTTGCGATGTGGTTTGCCACTCGAATCTGAAGAGTAGATTTATCAGGAGCAACAACCGAGGCAGTGAGGTAAGCATTGGAACCTTCCTGGACAGTAATCAAACTATCTGGTATATTGATGGATACTCCCTCTGGAGGAGGTGCTGGAGGATCAAGGTGTCGTAGGAGGTTTGGTACCATGCCTTGGATGCAGGGGATAACTCCTGAGATGAGGAAATAATGGAACAAGACAGCCATCATGTCAGTGCATCTGTAAAGCAAGATCAAAGATTAGTAAGTTAGTACTATTCTGCCCAATGGGGTGAGGAAAAGTAATTAAGTTCCTTTATGCAGTTTCAGCTGGTTTGCATGTAACCATTTGTCAGTCAACTTATTGTTATGCAGGGGTCTAACCTGATAGACTGCTGGACTGATCTTGTTGACAATGGGGTATGGGCCTTCCCACTTATTGGAGAAGGAATGGGTGGGATGTGCAAATCGGAGTACCATTACCTGATCTCCAACCTGACAATCCACTTCTTTAGCGTGTTTGTCAAACTGTATTTTGGATTGTTGCTAGGCCTTGCCCATGCAGTTGGCTGCATACAAGTGTGTGTGTATGAGGTCTTTTCTGAGTTTATCCACATATTGGTCTACAGACACATGGTCTGCAGTGGGGGTGTGCAGGTCAAACAACAGGTGTTCAGGTAATCTCATCTGTCTTCCAGTCATCACCTCAAAGGGTGTGAGCTGGGTGGCGGCTGAGGGTGTACCCCTAATTGCCATAAGGAGTAATGGCAGTAGGGAATCTCAGGTTTTGGGATTGTCCTCAATGAATTTGGAAAGCATTTGCTTAATCCATCTGTTGGCTCTTTCTACTTGACCTGAGGATTGGGGTGGTAATGTAGAACTTCTGTTGGACTCCAAGGAGTTCAAGGGATTCTTTCATCAACTCACCTGTAAAACTGGTTCCTTTGTCAGAGTCTACCTTGAGAGGTAGGTCCCACCTGGAGAAAATCTGTTCTACCAGGATTTTGGCAATGGTCTTTGCAGTGCATGTCTTAGTGGGAGAAAGCTTCACCCACTTAGAAAAGAGATCAGTTAGCACAAGAGCATACTTATTATTTCTGCTGGTGTTGGTCAGAGGGCCAATAAAATCAATTTGTATGGCATGCCAAGGGCCAGAGTGTCATTGTGGTAAGAGTTTGGCATTTCATTTGGTAGGGATGGGGTTGTTTTATGCACAAACAAGACAATTGTCTATGTACTGTTTGACATCTTTGGTGACACCAGGCCACAAGGCGGTGGTCTTAAGCCTTTGTAGGCTTTTTTCCACTCCCTGGTGTCCACCAGTGGGTGTATCATGCACTTGGTGCAAGAATTTGGATCTCAGATGTTTGGGGACCACACACAACTTGGTGGTGGAATCATTTGGTTGGTACCAGATGAGCTTGTCATATGCTGACAGGTGTAACTTACCTTCATGTCTCTGGTAGGGGTTGTGTGTGTTGTAAGTTTCTCTTCAGTACTCTTGTCAAGGAATCTGAACACTTCTTTGAGTTCAGTATCAATATGTTGGGCTGCTGAGAGGTCCAAGGGGGCAAAGGGTTCAAGTTTCTTCCTGAGTGCTGCAATCTGTATGGCCGCATTGGCCTCTGAATGGTCCATCATCCAGATGTCCCCCCCTCGGGCCCTTTCCTTGGCAAGCAAGTCTGCTGTGTCATTGAAGGCATGGTAGGGGTCATGGAGAGAATGAGCTTTGACTTTATGTACATAGAGTTTGTGTGCAAATTGTTGTGTCAGTGAATGTATGTATATTACCAGTTCCTTGTACTTCACTGGGCTGCCATCAGAGGAGAGGGAGAAGTTCTTCTGCAAGAAAGGAAGAAATTCTGTAAGAGAACAACAAACCCAGTTAGAGTCTGTAAAGATGATAGTATCCTCGGTCCCATGTTGGATGAACTCGAGGGCACAGGCCACCACTGCCATCTCTGCATACTGTGATGAGGCTACACTGCAGCGTTTAAATATTTTAACAGTGTTCCCATAAGGGTAAATCACCAGACTACCCAACCCTGCAATTTGTTCTCCCTGATAGTAGGATGCTGAACCATCAGTAAAGACATGACACAGAGAGGTATTATAAAGTATTTGTGGTGCGGCAGGGAGGAAAGGACCTGGATCCAGAAGATCAGGTGACTGCAGTGTACAGTCATGGGTTCTCCTTGAAAAAGGCATCCATGAGCCAGCATAGATGGAATTTTTGTTGGGTGTACCTGTATGTCTCTATCCTGCAGAAGAAGTGACCAGTGTGTCAGTGTGGTGTTGGAGACTGACCCATCCTTCACTCTGTCTGAGAGCAGAAAGGTAGTGGGGGTGTGATTGGTGTTCATGATCGGTGGAGAGTACCCAATGATATACAGGAAGTGCTTGACAGCCCAGTAGGTGGCCATAACTTTCCTTTCACAAAGGCCATACTTCTGTTCCACTGGGATCAAGAGCTGTGATGCATATGCAATGGGTCTCAGGGTGACATGAACCTTCTGGGCCAGCACTGCTGACATGGCAATGTCAGAGATGGCACATTCCAGAGGGAATAGTAGTGCTGGATTGGGGTTGACCAGAGCTGGGGTGGAGGCCAAGGCCTGCTTCAATAACATCACAGCCTGGGTGTGTATAGGGCCCCAAGTCCATGGAATGTCCTTTTTGAGTAGCGCATACAGAGGAGCAGCTTTCTGAGCAAAATCACAAATAAAATCTCTTAAGTAATTCACCATACCTAGAAACCTTCGAAGAGTTGCCACGCTGGTAGGCAATGGCAAGTCCTGCAATCCCTGTACCTTCTTCCAGGTAGGGCTTCGACCTTGGTCAGTTATTTTCAGACCTAGAAAGAGTACTTCTTTCTGACATAGTTGTGCTTTTGCTGGATTGCATTTCAGGCCTGCTCTCTGGATGAGAGTCAATAGTTTGTCCAGGAGATCCAAATGTTGTTCCTGTGTGGCTGTTGCCAGCAACAGGTCATCCACATATTGCAAGAGACATTGGGGGTAGAGAAACTCTCGAGGGCGTCCATCATATGCAGATAGAACAGGGATGGGCTGTTATGGAATCCTTGCGGCAAGCAAGTCCACGTGTACTGTCTTTCTTCAAAGGTGAAGGCAAACTCATATTGACTTTTAAGGGCCAATGGTAATGACCAAAAACCATTGGAAATGTCCAGGGCACTGAACCATTTCAGGTCAGGGGTCAAAGGTTGTAGCACGTCAGGTGCTGATGCCACAGTTGGGGAACAACTGGGGTGACCTGATTCAGTTTCCTGTAGTCAATAGTAAGTCTCCAGGCACCTGTGGGTTTTTTCACAGGCCACACTGGGGAGTTGGGAGTGGAAACACAAGTTCTGATTACTCCTTGTTTGAGGAGTGACTTGATTGTTTCGCTAAGAGAAGGTAAGGCATCAGTTGGAAAAAGGTATTGCCTTTGCCTCTCATGTGCTGGGCCTGGCACTTCCATTACAGTGTGCATTCTGCCACAGTCATGTTTGTTGATTGCAAATGCCTCCAAATGCCATTGCAAAATGGGGAGAAGCTTTGGGAAAAGTTCATGAGCTTTGAACAAGTCTATGACATCATACTCCTTGTCATTGGCAGATATTGTTGCCACAATGTGTGAATCAGGGATCAAAATGGTATGATATTGACCCTGAATCTGTATCAGTAGCATGTTAGCTAGATCCACCACACAGCTGTGTAGTGCAAGGAAGTCAATTCCTATAATACTAAGATGGTCATGCATTACCATTAGTTGGAAAGTGTGTGAGGCCTTTAAATGGCCTAGCTCTACCAGTAGGGGTAGAGAACGGTATGCAGGTAGCTTTGTACCATCAACTCCTGACATGTTGGTCCTCCATCCAGTGGACCAAGGGGATGTGTCTGAATGTTCATCGTGTAATACAGATACAGCTGCACCTGTATCCAGCAAGACTACTAGTAGGAGGCCCCCGACCTCGGCCTCGGTGCAGGGCCTTCCATTTGTATCCAAGACTAGCTTGTTTACAATCCGGACTGGAGCCTGTAATTGTCAATCTGTACTGCTGGGAACATGGAGAGGTTGAGCCTGACTCCTGTGAATCACTTCACCATGCTGCACTGATGCTATATAGGGAGGAGCTTCTGGATTCAGGCCTGTGTGAGCCTGAAGGCCTGTACTTCCAGTATCCCCATGACCCGTTGTGGTCTGGGTCACTGGTTATACTGCCGTAAGGGCCTGTGTGGGAACAGCATCCGCTACAGAGTACACTTGTCCCAGGAGCTCTCGGAATTTATGATTCTCTTCGGCTATCTCCCTATATGAAGGGCCTGTTCTTTGTTGTTGTGGCTTACCTTTACCCTTATGCCTTTTATTCTTATGCCAATTCCGGTTCCCACCCCATTGCTGTTGCTGTTGCGGCTGTTGTTGATGGGTCTGTTGAGGGCGTTGGTTATCAGCTGGAGGGGCTTGCTGATGTTGGGCCTGTCCTTCCACAGTGTAGTGCATCGTGGCCTCTGAAGCAGGCTCCACGGTGGCTACTTTCTTGGAACCGGAGCCCAGATCATGGATATAGAGTTGGTAAACTCTCTCGATTTTCCGAAGGATGTCGGCAAACCTATCCATATTGGGGTAGGTGGTTAGCTCTACCTTTTCTCGTACTGCTGGAATCATGTTCCTTAGGAACAGGGTCTTATATTCAATAAGATCTACACCTGCAGCTTCTTGTGCCAAGTGCTTTCTTGCTTGGTAGGCCATCCAAACTCTCTGGTGGTAAGTCGCTGGACTTTCCTTTGCATTCTGTTTTACAGGGTATGCAAGCATCACTCCTACTACACCTGGGCTGTGAGCATAAATGAGCTCAGCTGCAACTTCATCAAGGGTGGTGTTTCCATCCTGGCGGATGACATCAGGGAGTTTGGCCCACAAACTAGGATCGATGGTTTGGCGTAGTATTTGGACCTGGTATTCTGCAGTGAGGCTAAGCATCTCACATTTAGAACTCACCTTTTCTAAGTGACAGCTGAGGCTGTCCGACAGATTCATCCAACCGATGCTGTCAGCAATTTGCTGAACAGAGTTGGCCATTTGTAGGGGATTACTGGGTCAATCAGGCAGATGTAGATTATCTCGGGTGCCGTCTATTGTGGCCCGAGCTGCAGCCTCAGCCGCAATGCAGACAATACCCTCCTAAGTGCCAGCCTCCTGCAGGAGCTGCCTAATCTGGGTTTTAATAGCCCGCTTACTTCTTTCAGGAAGAGATGCATTGCCTATCATGGTTTCAGTCATCGTTTCTATCTCTTGCCTATCTTCCACATTAATAATGGCTATCGGTGGTGCCGTCAGGACCAGGCCTGGGCCTGCTCCCCCCATCATGGGGGCCGCCATGTTGAGCGTCTCCCATGATGGTGTGCTGCCAACGCCGATGACTAAGAAGTGTGAGGGTGGGGAGGGGACCCCGCCATGTTTTCAATGGCTGGGTGGGGTCTCTGGGCCATAGTAAGGGTGTGACTGGGTGTTATATTGAGATATGTCATCATCTGATACCTCTCCTTCAGATGACATGTGTAAGGCAGGGGCTACACCTCCCATTGCCTTAACATGTCCAGCCAGAACCTCCCACTGATGGCGCAGTTTCGCCATCTTGGTTTTACATTCAGCATGACTCACAGTTGCAACATCCATATCAACCTCATCTTGCTTTTGCCTTTGCAACACTCTATACGCAGCGTTTAATTCGCAATTGTCCCTAGTAGCCACTTCTAAGTCATTACATACCTGGTTTATCTCTTTCTGTAGCTCTCCCATCTCCTCACTCAACTGAGCATTTGCAGCACTTAGCAAATCATTCATATGCAATGCCAGTCCCTTATCCTGTCTCAAACTTTCACACTCCTGCTTCAACATACAAAGTTCCTGTTCTCCAGCCTGAGCTGAATGATGCAAAAGTGAATCCTTTTCATTCTGCAGAGTTTGGAGTTCAGACTCCCAAGTTCTGCTGCAGTCTAACACATTATGTTTCCTGCAAACCCATCTGTTGTTTAAGAGATGAATTCTGCAGATCAAGGGTTCGAAACCTCACTTCGGAGGCTACCAGAGCAGCATAGAGAGCCGTGACCATCAACCCTTTAGCCTGATGCTTATTGGCTGATTGTCTCGTCTCCGTGTACTGGATTGAAATCCCCAGTACAGGGTTTTCAGATTGACTTGCATCCCACGCGAAGTCAGCCCATCCTCCATGGGAGGTAAGGAAGCTCGAGACATCGAGTCTCAGTTCTGTGCAGATATTCGATACGGTGGCCATTCTGTGGGAGGGAATGAAAAATCAAACTGTGAAAAAAGGCACCATGCTGTGTATCGATCCACTGCAGGAGCACTTTATACACAGCTGGGCTACTGTAAAACTTGTAGACTTACAAATCAAAGCTGTTATGGAGTGAGTCGAGTCAGCATTGACCACACCCGAAAGGATGACAGCCAGACTTTGCAGGTGACCTCAAACTCATTTAAAATGGGAGAGGTGATACGGGAATGTACACCTACTGTCCCTGTGTGAAAGGGAAGGTTATAGCAACAAGTGAAAACTTACAAACACCAAATATCACCTGCACACAGTCACCAATTTGCCAGGAGGTCTAAACCTCGCTTTCAGGTTCTTGGCAATATTGGGAATGCAAGTAATCACAGACACGTTGCATAATAGTAATAAACTTGTTTATTACTACCAAAAGGATAAAATCACAGTTGCCCTAAGCAGTTCTTACCAATATGAACTGGAAGCCAGTGCTAAGCATTCCCTATACCTCGAGGTTTCTTTGTGTCTCTTGGGATCTCCGAAGTATAAGACTAGTGTATCACATTATATACCTATGATAATTACTATGGTTACTGTAAGACAGAAACATTTCTAGTTACAGAGATGAGCTCTATTGGCTATATTAGAGGTGGCTCCATGGTCCAAGATAACATTATGCAGTTTTGTATAGTCATCAGTTTATGAACAAAAGAGTTCTTACACAGAGTCTTACATAACTCAGTGTAGTAGTACAAATCACCAAAAGGTGGCAATGCCGACTTACATATCATAGTTACTCCAAGGACACAAACAACATTGTGGCAGTGGCAGTTCCAGTGTTAAGGGTACTGAGGCAGCTAATTTTACAGGGATTAAAGCTCAACACGTCTTTTAGAGCCGGACACATACAAGGTATCCAAAACACAGTAGCTGACAGCCTCTTCTGTCTGCAGCTGGACAAGTTCTGGGCCATCGCACCAAAGCTAGAGGCACAAAGAATGCCCATACCTGTGGACATTTGGGAAATTGGTTGGAAGGAGCTGAAGTGCTGTTTTGCAACTCCTAGGCCTCCATGATCCTCTGTGCTTACAAGGGGGCCTTGGGAGCATTCCAAGCCTTCAGGGAGCTACACAGCATGGAGGTAAGTAGACAGGTTACTAATGAACAATTGGGAAAGTATGTAGTATACAGTGGAGTCGGCCACAATGAAGCACAGTAACTTGCAGTAATGACATTTCACAAAATCCTGCATGACAAAAGGGCTTAATTACAATTGACGTACAATGGTCCCTGTAGTAAACTGCAGCATTCTGTGATATTCTGCAACATTTCTGTGTTGCATCCTGGCTGTCACATCTGTAAGTGCACATCGGATAAATACACACTTTTTCTATTCCTTAATTTTTTTTTCTGTCTTTGCCATATTAAATTTCCTGGTTAAGTGCACACTTCTTAAGTGCACACTCCTGTTAAGTGCACTTTTTCACTGTTCATCAGTGCATCTATTAACATGTACTTAGCACCTGTTAAGTGCACAGACTGTTTTCAGCTGGTTTGAAAACAATATTTTAATGAGCATCCTGCCCACAAAGCCTTTTTAACACAATGGATTCAAGTAGAAAAACAAAAGAAATGCATTTACAAAATGTTTTTTAATCACATTAATGTATTTTATCTGATATAAAGACAAAGAACCTCACTCCAGAAGCACTGAGGCAAGAGTTATCTCAAAGGGCAATGGCCATAAAGCCAAGTTTCAATGAAATACAAAATTACATACCCCATAATGCAAGATCATGGATGTATACAACCACCATGAATTTCATGGTGATTTGTATATACATCCCATTATGCTTTGCATTATGGGGGTATGTGTGATTTTGTATTTCTTTGAAACTTGGCTTTATGGTCAGTGCCCTTTGGGGTAACCCTCGCCTCAGTGCTTTTGCACTGAGGCTCTTTGTCTTTAGCGTGTTTTTTTTGGGGCTCATCATGACCCAAACCCATAAGACTAACTTAGGGCTTGGTTCATTTCCCCATGGGTGTCATATGGATAAGGTACACTGATGAGTCCTTGGTAGGACTAAACACATGCCTGTGTCTTTTACTTGTACCCTTTGCAGATTGTGTGAGAGGCCCTTTGGCACCATGCATTTTTGCTTAAAGTGGGACCAACCTAAACTTTCATGGTGATTTGCATATGCATCCCATGATGCTTTGTGTTATGGGGGTATCTGTGATTTTGTATTTCTTTTATTAAATATTCTACTTGTTTTTATATTATTCTAAGCACAGAAATAAAGAAAATAAAAAATGGATTTCTGGCTCAGTCTTTCCCATTGAACATATGTAGGTCTGGATAAGCACAAAACCTGCTTAAATGCACATGATTCAGTGCAAAAAGGGTATACCTTTAAGATGGCTGCACTGTACCTGGAATGCTTAGAAATAAACATCTATGACTGGCCAAGAACTATGTCATGATTTGTAATATACAGAATAGTGGATGGGTGACCATCCACAACAAGGCTGTGTTTCCATTGAGGGTATTTATGACATTACAGAGACCTTGACAAGTCACCACGATATCATCTACTCCCAAGATAGAAACATAGCTTTAATTGTGGATGGTCACCCATCCACTGGTTTATATAGTATATTTATTTATCTATTGAAACATTTCACCAGGAAAGGTACACTGAACAACAAGTTATTCATCTCATGGTGCATCCTGGGAGGAAGAGTAATGGAAATACATACATGCATGCAACAGCAAACACTATTACAACAATATTGGCAGCAGTGAATAGCAAATAACAAAAAGAACATAATAAGTGCAGTATAAGAGTACAATTGTATACAGAGGTCACAATGGACAGGTAAAGTGCATTACATTAGGATAACACCTTAAATGCATGATGATGGTACCATTTAGCCTGAAAGAAAGGGGTGGATAGCAAGTAACAGCAGAGGTAGCGTACGATGCTGGCAGGAGAGCAGATGAAAAGAATCAAGGTTATAGATATAATGATAGTAGTAGATTGATAGGAACCTAAAGTCATAGTTATATTGATAGTTATAGGTAACCCGAAGGAATGGCCAGGTAGGGATCTCAGCAGGGAAAGAAAGTAGTGGGACTGGAAGGGAGCTGTTATTCAAAATAGTTACTTAATATATTGATAGAGGTTGAGGAGCAGGTCAGGAATACCAGGTACAGTAGGTTAATTGCAGGTACAATTCACAGACAGGAAATTATGTAGGGCTAAAGTTACAGAGGAGGGGAAGGAGGAGTGGTGAATGTGGTGAGGAAGTGAATTCCACAGTTTTGGGATGTGATATGAGAAAGCAGCCTGGCCTACAGTGGTAGACTGGCAAGGGACAACAAAAGAACGGGAGTCATAAGCTCGAAGTGAGTGGGCAGAGAGAGGGAGGATTGATAGAGAGGAGGTGAGATAAGATGGAAGCGATCCAAACCAGAATTTAGAGACAAAATGAGCACAATGATGGAGGCATCTATTTTCTAGGGAGGAAGATGCCAGGGGGTGGTAGAGTTGACACTGGTGGGTGAGAGGAGGAGAGTCCATAGTGAAGCAACAGAAGGAGTTGAAGAGGGTATCCAATTTGGCCAAGGAGGTCTTGGGAATGGCACTGTATAGACTACATCACAGTAGCTGAAAATAGGAAGGATCATCTTCTGGACAAGTTCACGCCTAGCCAGGAGAGGGAGGCAGTTCTGGTTCCTGTAAAGAGCGCCAAGCTTGGGCGTAGCTTTTTCAGGATGGCATCCACATGACCAGAGAAGGTAAGATATTGGTCAAGCCAAACACCCAGATATCTGAATGAGTAGGTGTCCTCAAGGATTGTCTCATCAATGGTCTGGAAGAAGGGCAGGGAAGGGATCCTAGAGAGTTTCTGACTAGTGCCAAAGGTCATGGAGACTGTCTTCCTGGCATTTAGAAAATGTTGATGAGAGCAAAACCAGTGCTGAGCATTGCTGAAATCCTGCTGAAGTCTGTTTGCAACATCAGTCTGGGACTGTCCAGAGGTGTAGAAGACTGTGTCATCTGTATACATATGTATCGAGGCTGATGTACAGACAGATGGTAGGTTGTTATGAAATATGGAGAAAAGTATAGGGCCCAACACTGATCCTTGAGTGACACCAGTGTTGATGGGGGGGGGAGATGTGGAGTCAGCGATTCTTACTGACTGGGTCCAACCTATAAGGTAGGCTCTGAACCAGTTAGTGGCTGAGTCAGTCAGACCTGCTGAGGAAAAGAAGTTTAGTAGTAGGGTGTGGGAAACCATGTTGAAAACCTTGGCTAGATAGACAAAAATGGCAGATGTAATTCAACCACTGTCCATCCCTGAGAGGATAGACTCAGCAAACCTAATCAGGTCGGTGGTGGTGGAGTGGTTTTTCCAAAACCAGATTGAAGGGAGTGAAAAGTTGGAGTTAGAGAGATAAGAAAAGAGTTGGACAAGGACCAAGTGTTCTTGCAGTTTGACAAGGGTGGAAGGAGGTATATGGGATGGTAGTTCCCCGGTGAGGAAGGATCACCACACTTAGGTAGGGGAAGAACAATAGCATGCTTCCAAACAGGTGGGATGGCTGCCATTTCAAATGAGAGGTTGAAGAGGTCAGACAGTGGGGCAGCCGTAGCTGAGAGATATAGCAGCTTGGGTCCAAAACCATCAGGCAAACTGCCTTTGGATGGGTTTAAGGCACACAAGGCATCCAAGGTGTCAGAAGGGGCAGTTTTAGTGAAAGAGAAACAAGTAGACTGGGGTAGTGTGCATGGCAAGGTGGAGGGGGCACCTGGCCTAGTAGATGACAAGGAGGATAGGAGAGCAGAAGCGCAAGAGGTGAAGTATGAATTCAATTCAGTAGCAACACTGAGGTGATCAGTAATATGGGTGTTGTTTATATTGAGGAGGGGGGAGGGAGTATTGGAGGGAAGGGGAAGAGTAAGTGGATGACTTTCCAGAATTTAGAGGGACTGTTTATCTTGGATTGAAAGATTGAGCTAAAGTAGTCTGCCTTAGCCAAACAAGTGGCTTTTGTGCACTTGTATATTGTTATCACATATTTTATATATTTTTTTGTTGCTGGTTACCTTCTGTGTTATCTGGTGCCACTGCTGATGCTCGCTCTGGCTTCTCCTTGCTAACTTCAGCTTCTTTTTTCTGTTTTCATGTTTATGCTATTGTTTATTTTTTTAATTAAATACAAAAAATAGAAGTAATTAATTTTTGTGACACTGAGCCATGTGTGGCTCTTCGTGTCAAAACTAGCAGGGTTCACTGTTTGGTGCTTGCTAAATGATGCCACCATGTTTCTGCTACTTTTTCCCATTACAGCCACATCAATTGAACCAATCAGGTGGCAGGTCAAGGCTGAAAAGTTGTTGTACTATTGATGTGATGTCATAATGATAGCACAATAACTTTTTTGACCTTTGAATTGTCCTACAACAAGAACCTGAAAACCACCATTTTCTATGCACAATAAGCTCTAACCATATACTATACAACATTATTGTATTTCAAAGAATGAACTATGTATCTGACTGGCTAGTGTCTCTTGGTAGTTGAGACTACTATCATGGGGCACAGAGTAGTACCAGTTGATGTGCCAATTTACATTGGCACTGGATCACTGTGACACACTTTCCAAAATAGGTTGCAAATACTGTATTTTGTCACCACTTAGTGAGTATACAGGGTTTCAGCTACAGCCATTTTATTCTCCTCAGTGTCACACACTGTCAAACTGGATGCTAAAGACAGTGTCATCCCCTCTTCCAAATAAAATGTCACTCACTCCCACACATAGCTGGTGACACCATAGTGCCCACTGCCAGTGCGGCTGAGGGCTCTGCTGATATTGGAGTGCCCAAGCACCAAATTTTCAACATGACCTTTTTGAGATGCCACCTCATCAACAAGACAGGTAAAATTGTTAAAATCTGCCTCAAAAGGTGATTTTGCAGTCACACCATAAAACCACCATTTAGGCCTAATTTAAAAACTTTTATCTACCAGGTTCATAAAAAGACTATATTGAAAATTTGGTGAAAATATAATAACATGATCAAGTCATGACAGAACACTGAACTCTTTCAACATTCACTCATAACTTTATTGTTTTTCAATATTTTGACACCATATTTTCAACATGGCCTTTTTTTGACCACATCTCATGAACAAGGGAGGTTATCAAATCTGACCTAAAAGGTGATTTGACAGTGCAACTGTCAAATCACCCGTTGGTCCTTATTTGAAAAAAAAAAAAAAAAAACTTACCAGATTCATGAGGGGCAGTCATATAAAGACTATGCTGAAAATTGTGGGTCAAAATATTAAAAAACAAAACAAGTCATGAAGGATATGAAAGAATGTTTTGTTGTTCCCCTCTCCAAAGATAAAACAAAAATCTTTGATATGTTACTTTTTCCAGCGTAATAATACACAATTCTAAATAAAATAATTTTTTTTTAAACTCATATCTTTGTTTCCAAGTAGTTTTTAATATTGCAAAATGCCATAATGCAATAAGTAACTCCAGGGTGTGGGTAGTAGTGTGATCTCTGCATATCCAGAGGCAATAAGGCAGTCAGTCTGCAGGCATGTGCTTCATTATGCCTGTGGTCATGTGGGGATCACACTACTACCCACACCATGTTGTGCCTTATTGATTACAAAAAAAGCCAGTGGTAGTCATGTGTGCTTGAGAGACTTGTCCAGTTAAGCTGGTCAAATATTAGACAATGATGGGAAGAAGATTAACCTGCACATCTTGTGCAAATGATCCAGGAGCAGCAAAATGGTTTTGTTTTCATAACAGTATATGATGTCCTCAGAGTCAATGAAATGAGTAGGAAGTAGGAAACTATTTTTTTCCTTATATCAGCACTAGGGCAGTATTTAGACATGTAGTGATATTTGAGCATGGGACTTCCAGTTGATAAGATATGAGCATGCTGACTGTATGTATGTAAGTAAGGAGTAGGACAGGTGGAAAGCAGGGGCAGTGGTCATTGTCAAGGCAACCAATAGAAGGAAAAGCCATGTGTGTGTGGGCTGTGCTTGAGTCCCTATCCATCAGTTGTGTGTGTGTGTGTGTGTGTGTGTGTGTGTGTGTGTGTGTGTGCGTGTGTGTATGTGTGTGTGTAAAGCCATGAGAATAGAATTATAAACAACAGAAACAAGCTCTAGCACTCTAGCAAGAGCCAATACATCTGCAATATGATGGAACTGTGGGCTGTGAGAAATGTGTAAACTAGCAATTTTTGCACTAACCACTGAGCCACCTAACTGCACATTGTAATTGTTGTGGTTCACACACGTGGACTAATACACATACAAATATATGCATATACAGTATATTCCAGTATAACACAGCTGTGCACTGTCTACACACATTTTTATAGATAAAAAAATGTTGATAGACCATTTTCTTCTTTTCAGGCTCCAAGGGACATCAGAGTGTAGGGGATTGCCACTAGACACCTTAATTAAATCAGCAATGGCATGCATAAGGCTGAAACTGATCTAGATAGCAGGGAAATGTAGACTAGCAATTTTTGCACTAACCACTGAGCCACTTAACTGCTTTTTCTAATAGCTGTGATACACAAACACTGACTAATACATGTACAGATATATGCATATGTATTCCAATATAGCATAGCAGTGCACTGTCTACACACACAGACCATTGTCACACATATACTGTCTTATATGGCACTAATTTACTTATACAATTGTGACAGCAAGGACGCAATGCAGAAATACTGCAGAATATTACAGAATGCTGCAGTTTACTGCAGGGGGCATTGTAAGTCAATGGTAGTTAAGCCCTTTTGTCAGGCAGGATTTTGTGACATGTCATTACTGCAAGTTACTGTTCTTCACCGTGGCTGACTCCACTGTACATCTAACCGTAACTTTTACTGTATTTAGGATAGGCACTATGTTTTGGATTAACAAATTGTACTACTCTATGGCCTGACTGGGTAACTAAGGTAGTGGACCAAAGAGGTGTGGTGGATGAGGCCTATCTGGATTTCATAAAGTCCTTTGACATAATTCATAATAGAAAGCTGATTAACAAACTGTGCAGCCTAGGGTGGATCCTAAAAGAGTTTTGTGGGTGGAGAACTGGTTGAAGGGTAGGAATCAGAAGGTTGTGGTAAAAAAGGAGTACTCTGGAGAAGGAGAGATGATAAGCAGGGTGCCACATGGGGACAGTGTTGGAGCCAGTCCTCCTCAGTGTCTTTATTGGGGACATTGCAGAGGAATTGGAGGGGAAAGTATGGCTCTTTGCAGACAATACAAAGGTATTTAATAAGGTGGGCATGCCAGAGGGTGTTGAAAGAATGAGAGACGACCATAAAAAACTGAGAAATGGCCTGAAGAATGGCACCTGGGATTCAATGCAAAGAAGTGCAGGATAATGCACATAGGGCATGAAAACTTTGGGCAAAGTGCAAACTAGGTGGGGAGGTACTGACAGTCATGAAGCGGGAAAGGGACCTGGGAGTTATCATCTCAGAGGACCTAAGAAAAACTAGGCAGTGCAATAAGGCAGCTGGAAAGACTAGCCAGATGCTTGGCTTACATAGGGATGGATATCAAGAGTTTAAAGAGGGAGGTAATCTGGCTCCTGTATAAGACACTCATGAGACCACACCTGGTATACTGCATCCAATTCTGGAGGACCCATCTGAGAAAGAACAAAGACAGGGTGGAGACGGTGCAGTGGAGGGCAACTAAAATGGTGCAGTGTCTGTGGGATAAGACATGAAGAAAGACTAGTCTAACCGATATTTAAAATATTTATTTCATTTTTGGTAAAGCATTTAACCCATTTTTACCTTTAGGCTGCCGACAGAATTAGAACATATAGGAATATAGGACTGATATACCAGTCCACAGCCCTGCAAGGGTTAAATATTGAATTTTTACAGGATATGCCAGTTGAGATTCAAGATGTCATTTACAGTGTGGTCATGCTTGTACCCCATTTTTTCTAATGTATTTACACAATGCAGATCTGCTGACAGGCAGTTTCAACGTGGTCTTTGTTCTACACATTTTCGCAATGTGTTTTCCTAGAATATGCCTGCTGATTGCTATATATTTAGCTTGGGTAGTTCACAGAAGATGTGACATCTTATTTTCAGTGGGGTTCTACATCTACATATTATTATGCTGTATTATGTGAAATCAGAACATGCTGAAAACAATATTTAACATCTGAAATGGGTAAAATCATGACCCCACTGAAAACAAGATATTGCATTTAATCTGGGGTATCCTTAGTAAAAAGAGTGCAAAAATGTGTAAAATAAATATCCCTATGAGACTGAGATGTAGCATCTCCCCTGTGCTATCCAAGATACAAAATATAGGATGTGTTTACCAGCCATGCAGTAGCTCAATATAGCATTTTTTCCCCAAAAAGCATAACAAAAGGATTAAAAAAAGATACTGCTCTTTATTTGTCTTAGGGTTTAAAGATGCAACTGCTTCTGCTATACTAAATGCATTGTGGACACTGCTGAAGACAGTAACAAGTTTAAGATACTCTAATTGGTTGTGATATGCACTTAGATTTGAAACCAGAAAAGGTGACTGTTTTCAGGGCTAAACATTTCATAATATGTTTCCCAGCTAAATCCCAATATAAATGTATTTTTTTTTCAAAAAGCATAGTAAAAGAAGTAACAAAAGATAACAGTTCTTGACTTCTGTTAGGGGTAAAATAAATTATGTTAAACTATGGCTGAGAGAGTGCTAATCAGATAGTGTATTAAGAGGATAAAATAAACAGTGTAAATCTTTTTACAAGATTCCTTGCTGGGAAAGGGTAACACGTTTATGAGTGAATCTTTCTTCAAACACAGAAATAGTTGTCATTTTGGTCCTTGTAAGAACAGATCCAAACATAAATGTTTTGATACCTTTTATTGGATCAACATAGATGTATAAAAGGTATCAAACCATTTGTTTCTGGATCTGTTCTTTCGTAAAAGAGAACACTAGCCAAACTGAAGTCAATAGTATCACACAAAGTAGCCTAGTGCAAACACTGCTCAGCTGAATAAACACTATAGAGAGGAGTGATGGCTCAGAACCTCTAATTTTAACTAGTCTGTTAGGAATCTTGAGAGGTCCCTTCTGCTAATGTAATTGCAAAATGTCTGCAGGGCTCTGCCCACTGCAACTGTAAAAATACTTGGGTTTGGAGTTCTGTCCCTACTCTACTAACACTAGCAATGGGAAAGCAGTAGTGACTGAGGGCTGCTGAGAGTTATAGTTCACCCCTTCACAAAGGGGACTACAGAACCATCATCTGAACAAGGTGATTTTTAGCAGAAGAAGTGCAGTATTTTAACTGAGGCTGGGTCTTGTTTTTGGTCTGGCCCCCTCTTTCCATCAGGTCCACTTGACCCACCACCCCGATACACAGTCTTACCCCCCTAGGTGGGGCTACTGAGGGGGCTTCCCTCTTCCTTATGGACATTGTGGGCAAGCCCCAGATTACACCCAGGTCAGGGCCATGAGAGAAGAACCTCCCCACTGGGCATCAGAGGCAGTGGGCAGTGAAGCAGGATGGGCAATCATGCTGGGGGGGCCAGCATTCTTTATTAGTTTTTGCTGCCCTGGGTGAGGACATGCAATGACATCCAGCATCCGCCCCCTGCTCCCAAATGTGCTGGTGCTGGTCGCTGTGGCACCCTCGGTCCCCGCCAGAGGTCCATCAAGTGATAGATGCTCTTTTCCTCCCTCCTTCCTGGAGAAGAAGAGCAGTCCTTGGAATGCTCCATCTTCTCCCCCTGGCTGGCCTTCTGACTCCCTGGGTCCATTCCCAAACCCGGGTCACCGGGGTTGCAAGCAGAAATTGAACCGTTGCACTGACAGGCTGGCCTTAGGGCTAGGTCTTATTCATTTAGAAGGCTAGCTGATATGTTTTAGAACATTTTAAGGCTTATTATGGGATTTGTACATAGCACTGCCTGTGGTGTGCCGTTCAAGGTTTCTACTAATACAAATGTTAGTACCTCTGTAAGTGGCCAAGAGAGGTGAGGTAGTGGGCAATTGCAGTGTTTGTTGTCAAGGTAACCAATAGATGAAAAAGCTGTTTATCTAGGTTGTACTTGATTTCCTGTCCTCCAAATCTTCCTCTCTGTGTGTGTTGAAAGCCATGAGAATAAAATTATAAGAAACAAAAAAGAAAAGATTTGGTTTGGGAGTTCTGTCCCTGCTCTAATAGCACAAGCACTAGCTAATTAGTAGTGGCTGAGGGCTTTTGGTGGTTGCAGTTCCCCCATGCACAAAGGGGACTACTGGAACATTATCTGAACAATATGATTTTTAGCACTGGTAGTGCAATATTTTTAGTGTGGCTAGTAGGGGTGTGCGAAAAATAACTTTCGCCAGTGGAACTGAGGTAAAAATCAGACTTTCATGTCCATGAAAGTTTGGAAATCCATTTCTGAACTTTTGTGGAATTTCTGCCTCCCCTACATGGCTACCTGATATGTAATTTAAGTTATTCCCTGTTGGCTAGCAGTTCCTCCCCCACTGATCACCTAATATTTGACCTCAGTGGTAGGGAAAATGATGGAATCACTTCTGAAAGAAAGAATTGTTGAGTACCTGTAGGCCAGCGGGGCACAGGACCCAAAGCAGCATGGATTTACAGCAGGAAGGTCATGTCAGATGAATCTAATAGATTTCTTTGACTGGGTGACCAAAGTAATAGACCAGGGAGGGGCTGTGGATATGGCCTACCTAGACTTTAGGCTTTGACACAGTCCAGCACAGAAGATTGATAATCAAGTTAGCCAGCCTGGGAGTGTGTTCCAGGGTGGTAGCCTGGGTAGCAAACTGGCTGTACAACAGGACACAGAAGGTAATAGTGAATGGAACACATTCCGAAGAAAGGGGGATCACTAGTGTAGTACCTCAGGGCTCTGTACTAGGTCCAGTCCTCTTTAACATCTTTATAGGTGACATTGCGGAGGGTCTGAAGGGAAAGGTATGCCTCTTTGCAGATGACACAAAGATCTGTAACAGAGTTGATACACAAGGGGGGGTAGAAAAGATGAGAAGGGACTGGCAAGGTTGGAGGAATGGTCAGACATATGGCAACTTAGATTCAATGCAAAGAAGTGCAAGTAATGCACCTGGGAAACAAAACCCAGGAGAAGAGTACACAATAGCAGGGGAGTACTAACAATAAAATGGAAAGGACCTGGGGTAGTCATATCAGATGATCTAAAGGTGGGTAAGCAATGTGAGAAGTCAGTAAGGAGAGCTAGGGGATACTGGGATGCATAAGAAGGGCATCACAAGTAGAAAAAGGGAAGTGGTTATCCTCTGTACAGACAGTTGGTGAGACCCCATCTGAGTACTGTGTGCAGTTTTGGAGACCTCATCTATGCAAGGACATAGACAGTATGGAAGCAGTCCAGAGGAGGGCAACTAAATGGTGCAGGGTCTGCATCAGAAACCATATGAAGAGAGACTGAGAGAGCTTAATATGTATACCCTTGATGAAATGAGGGACAGGGAGGACATGATAGAAACGTTCAAGTACTTCAAGGGAATCAACAAAGTCCAGGAGGGTAGCATCTTTCAGAAAAAGAGATGTGTAAGAACAAGGGGTCACAATTTAAAGATAGAGGGGGGTCGGTTCAGGGGTAATGTGAGGAAATTTTTTTTCATGGAGAGAGTGGTGGATGCATGGAACCACCTTCCTGGAGAGGCTGTGGGGTCCAAAACGGTGGAGGAATTCAAACATGCATGGGACAGACATAAGGCAATTGTAGCGGGGAGTGTCAGGAAGTAGGCTGTTGGTTAACTAGAATCTGCAGCTTATCCAGTAGGTAGGGAAATGGGCAGACTGGGTGGGCCAAGTGGTCCTTATCTGCCGTCAAAGTCTGTTTCTATGTAATATTTTAAAAAATGCCCCTTTAATCATTGGTAGCTAGCGGCCCCTCCTGCCACCTGATCACTCACCCTATGTTTAAAAAACAACATTCTGATCCCCCAGTGTATACAGTAGTTATAAAAAAAAATTCTCCCTGGTGGTCTAGTGACCCTACCTCCCTCCCTCTCCCCAATTCCTGAATTAAAATCTGTTTCATTGGTGGTCTAGTGAACCCGCCACCCCTGGAGGCAAAATCCCACCCCCATCCTAAACCCGAGAGCGGGCAACCAGTGCAGTCCTCCTCTTTTCTTCACAGCCAGCAGTCCACTGAGCTATCAATGAATGAACGTGTGCTTACAAGCCTCCACATTACTTTGTCTCCAGGGGTGGGGGGTTCACTAGACTGCCAGGGATACAAATTTTAGTTCAGGGATTCGGAAAAGGGAGGGAGGGTCACTAGGCCACCAGGGAGACATTTTTTTTTATAACTACTGTATATGCTGGTGGATCAGAATGGGGGTTACTTGAAAGGGCTAAAGGCACATTGCCCTGGACTCTCTGGGTGGGTAATTGGGTGGGAGTAGGAACCACTAGCCACCAGGAATTACATGGGCTTTTTAATTTTAAAACATGGGGTGAGTGATCAGGTGGTGGGAGGGACCTCTAGCCACCAGGGATTACATGGTCATTTTTTTAAATGGTGCAGCTGATAGGGTGGCAGGAGGGACTGCTAGCAGCCAGGGAATTTTTATTTATTTATATATTTATTTTTTGAGATTTACTATTCTTTTTCTGGCAAGCCTCAACCCCGTGAACAGGCTCACCTGCACCTGACCCTTACTTGGAAGCCCTGAGTGGAGCTCTGAATCAGAACTGTTATGGCTGAAGGATCGGATACTGTGCCAGGCTCATATGTGGGGGCTGGCAATTTTCCTTCGTTAGAGTCCCCTTTGGAGGTAGGATGTGCAATGACGCAAGGAGAGTGCGTCTGTCCTAGCTCCACCCCACATCTAGGTGCGGCATGATTTGTCCCCCAGCCTCCGCTAGAGGGCAATTGACACAGACACTGTAGGCTCCCCCCACCCTGGAGAAGGACAGTAGTCCTCCAGATGCTTGATCCTTCTCCTCCCCTGCTGACCCCCGATGACCCATGCTTGTTCCCGAACACAGGTCACTGGCATGGCGCAAGGTGTGGCATCTAGCGCCTCAAAAACCTCAACTCCACTGTGCCGGTCAGGGATTTTTTAATTTTAATTCAGGCAAGGCTTGTGGGAGGGGGGCAGCTCTGGACACCACAGTATACTTTTTGTTCCCTTTCTTCTGCTTCTAGTTGAGTGGAAACATGAGCAAAATTTCACCCAGAAACCCTTGGAAGTTTTCCGTTCTGCAGCAGGCAGAAATTCTGAAACTTTCATGAAAGTTGCTACATTTTGCTGAAGTAAGTAAGTAAGTAGTAAGTAAAATTTATTTTTAAAGCGCTTTTCAAAACCAAAGCGCTGTACAGATAAAATAATTAAAATACATACATATAACATACAACAACAAATAACAATATGATTACAATAAAATCACTCTCCATATGATGAAGCTCCACATGAAGCTCCACTGCCACGGAAAAAACTACTTTTGCCCATCCCTAGTGGCTAGACCTCATTACATTAGAAGGTTAGCTAACATGTTTTAATACATTTTAGTACATTTTAAGGCTTATTGTGAGATTTGCAGATAGTGCTATCTGTGGTATGCTTCCAGGTTTCTACCCATAAACCTCAGTGCCTCTGAAAATAGCAGCTGAGCATGAGTGGAGGTGGGCACAGCAGAGATGAGTTTCTGCCATGTTAGCAGTGACAGGTGGAACTAAGAGACATCTCTATTTCAATTATTTTCCTGAGAACATCCATCGAAAAGTGAAATAAAAATGAGAAAGGGTTTGTACATGCTTGCTATGTAGTATGTTTGAAAAAAGGAAGCAGGCAGGAAACTATATTTATTTGTAAGAACTGTAAACTTATATCTAAGCTTCAGAAGGAGATCAAAAATCACAAAAATCAACTAGAGCTGCTGGTCAAAATAAGAACGCTTAGAACAGTTCATACAGAATACATGCATGCTTCTGAAAGAGAGTGAGCAGGCTCTAGCAGATCTGGTCAAAACAAGAAAACAGAAACTGCAAAAAAATGTGAGACAAAAAGAAAGAAATACAGGGGAAAAATCAGACAAGGAAGAAGAGCTGAGGGAAGAGGAATGATGTGTTGCAAGACCTGGAGGGACCAAGAGGAGGCAATGGATTTAAAGAGCAGGTGCACACTAATTCTTCCAGCCCCTCCCAAACATACAGTATATGACTGCTGACCTGCTCCAGTGTTGAGGGATATTAAAAATTCCATGTGGTTCAGTCCAGTAAAAGGGTTACAGGACCCCTAATGTGTACCCCAGGAAAAACAGAGCTGCTTACTGAACCTGCTAACACGCCCCCATGCAGGCACCTGCAGATCCCTTTGTGATGTCAGAAAATTAGGGTTATGTGTGTGCTCCATTGACTTGTATATGTGTGATTTTTCTATAGCTTTTAGTAATATTTAGAGTTGTGATATAAACAAATCAAAATGACCGCTGGAGTGGCAGTCCCTGTAACTCAAGTGGTCGCTCTGATTTTTCTAAATCCCACCTCCAAAGATTTCTAAACTCTATAGTAAAATCACACTCATACAAGTCAAAGGAACACACACGCACCCCTCATTTTTTGACATAACAAAAGAGGGCTGTGGGTGCTTGCCTAAGGGGCATGTCAGCAGGTTCAGAAAGCAGCTCTGTTTTTCCTGGGGTACACATTAGGGGTCCTGTAACTTTTTTACTGGACTGAACCACATTAAATTTTTAATACCCCTCAACACCAGAGCAGGTCAGCTATCATATATGTTTGGGAGGGACTGGAAGAATTACAGTGCACACCTGAGGCTTGATTCTAGAAGCTGGGCATAAGTCACCGCCAAAGGCGACTTGTGCCAAACATCATTGACCCTGCGCCCTATTCTAGAAGGGGCAGGGTCTCCGCGGCTAAGTCCAGTGACTTGTGACATGTGGACAGGTATGACATCCTAAGGGTGTACTTGAGGGTCAGGTTGCAAGTTGCAGCCTCCCCAGTAAGCGTAAGTGCCCCCAAAGACCCGCAGGGCAGCTGTGTCTCCCCATCCAGTCCCTGACCCAGTTATGTGCCGCAACTGTTGAAATATTAAAACCCTGAGCTCCTGTTAATCCAGTGGCCCCACACCACCCCACCAAGCTGTGCCAGTCCTCACGCATCCCCCCCACCATCCCCAGCCGCCGACTGGGCTCCCGCAGGCCCTTACTGTATGAGCGTGATCAGAAATGAATGAATACTCATTAATTTCTGAGCGTGTCTATACAGTAAGCGCCATGCAGAGCTCAGCTGCCACTGGCCGTGGAGGTGAGAGGTGGGCTGTGCCAGTCGCCAGCTGGGAATGGGTGGGGGAGACTGGCACTGCTGGGTGGGGTGGTGGGGCCACTAGACTACCAGGGATCTTGGGAGTTTAATATTTAAACAGTCAGGGACTGGATGGGGGAACACAGCCACCTTGCAAGGTGCTAGCGGAATGGGGTTCAGGGCATGATGTGTGTGTACTGCCCTGCAGGGCATTGAGGCTTTGGGGTTCTAGGGGCTGGGGGTGTGAGTTTCCCAGCTGGGCACATCTGCTGTGGGGGATCAGGGGGCTGGGGGGATTGTGCGCTGCTCTGTGGGGCATCGATGGGGATGTTCTGGGCATGGGGGGAACTCCTGGAGTGGGTGCTGTAGGTCTCCAGAACCCCCGGAGGACGTATGCATGGTTACGCCAACTAAATGCTGGTGTAACTTACGTTGCTGGTTATCCTATGGGGGTTCTTGTAGAATCCTGACATTGGGGACTTTGTTGATGCCCTAATAGAATAGGGTGCAACTGCTGCCATAAATCCCCTAGCGCCAAGTTACAGGGGGTTTATTGTGCAACTGCTGGCATAACTGCTCTTTGGCACAAGTGGCCTGTGACATGTCGCAGGCCACATTGTGGTAGAATCGCTATCATCGCAACTGCTGGCATAACTTGCTACTTGCGCCATTCTTTTCAGCGCAAGTGCTGTTATGCCAGGCATAACTCTTTTAGAATCGGGCCCCTGCTCTTTAAACCCAAACACATTTGAAAATAGTTACCCAGTTCTGCAAATGAAGGAGGTAGTAAAATGAATAAGAATGTATTTTAGGAGCTCTTATAATGCTAGCAAGAGCAGTAAGCATGGTGACAAATATCATCATCCCGAATGAGCAAAATGACAGTGACTCACAAAATTTACAGACTCCAATCCAAATATTCATGGCAGAGGAAAACAATGTAAACAGACATGAAAACAACAGATGTAACCATGCAGCAAATGCAAATGGGACACCAGAGAATCGATATTGTGGTATTAGGAGACTGTATCATTAAATTCACTAACAAAATCATCTGTAGAGGGTGGAAGAAAAACATTACTGTGAACTGCCTCTCGGGGGCTAAAATCTCTGATATTAGAAACACTCTAGAAGGGCTTCTGGACAAAACAGAAACACCTATAGTGGTGCTTCATGAAGGGACTAATGATGTTGGTAGGAGGAAAATGCTAGATATACAGAGGAACTGGGCAGGAGCTGGGCAGGAGACTGAGAAATAAAGGTTGCAGTACAATAATTTCAGAAATTCTCCATGTTCCGTGGGCAGGTAGGAGGAGAATACATGAAACTGGACAAATAAATTGATGGTTAATGAGATGGTGTGATAGAGAAGATTTTAAATTTCAGAGAAATTGGGTCAGATTTGAAAGGGACACAAAACTCTATGGTGCAGAT
This sequence comes from Neoceratodus forsteri, assembly GCA_016271365.2. Lineage (NCBI taxonomy): Eukaryota > Metazoa > Chordata > Ceratodontiformes > Ceratodontidae > Neoceratodus > Neoceratodus forsteri. The sequence goes on from CM028138.1 coordinate 203,319,710, forward strand.
AGTCTACACCTAAATTGTGGTGGCTCCAGATTATATTGAGAACGAAGTAACCCTAGTATAGTAGGTTATTTAAACTGAAGGCAAGGGGATTTTGGAGAGGAGTAAATGTAACAAAAAAAATAATAATAGAAAATGGCAAGGTGTTACATCTTGGGCAGGGAAACCATAAACACAGGTACACCTTGGGAGGGAAGGTGCTGGAGGCCTCAACAGGGGAAAAAGATTTAGGGGTCATGGTGGATGCATGCATGAATAACGCTGAGCAGTGCAGGAGAACGGCTAGCAAGGCAAACAGGATGGTGGGATGTATCGTAAGGGGTATCACCTCTAGGAGCAGGGAAGTGATTCTGTCGCTGTACAATGGACTGGTTAGACCACACCTTGAATACTGTGTACAGTACTGGAGACCACACTTGAAGAGAAACATACAGCTACTGGAGAGGGTACAGAGGAGGGCAACTAAGATGATATGAGGACTAGGGGACTTGACGTATGAGGACAGACTTGAGGAGCTCTGCCTGTTTTCACTGGAGGAGAGGAGAGACATGGGGGACATGATTGAGGTCTTCAAGTACCTCAAGGGAATAAATAAGGTAAACATGGAAGGGATCTTTTGACTAAAGCAGGGAGGTATCACCAGAGGGCATGGTTTGAAGTTGGAAGGTAGAAGGGTGAGGGGGGAAAAGAGGAGGAGGTTTTTCACTGAGAGGGTGCTGGACCCTTGGAATGCACTGCCTGGCGAGCTGGTTCAGAGATCCACAGTGGAGGGCTTCAAGAGAGGGTGGGACAAAACAGAAAGCAGATGTATCAGATGATGGCCTGGCCCAGGGGGGGTGGGGATGGATGATAGGGGTTTCTGGAACACAAGGGTGGGAGGAGGGCCTCGGCACCCAACTAGGGATCCGAGGTTTGAGCAGACTCGATAGACTGTAAGGACTAGTCTGCTGGTAATTAGTATGTTAGTAAAAGCAGCAAAACAAAATCAGAAAGTATAATAAGACATAAACGATCTGGTGAAAGTGACTGGAAAGTATTATTAACCAATGCAAGAAATCTTGTAAGGAAAAAGGAGCTAGAATATGTACTGTATAAAGAAGGTATTCACATTTGTAGGTCCACTGAGATTTGGTGGCACAAGGACAATATCTGAGATAGACATATACTAGAGTATAAACTGTTCAACAAAGATGGAAAAGATAAAAGAGGGGGAGGGTTGCAGTATATAGTCTGAATGATATTGCAACAAAAGAGTTACAGTGGTTATGTATCCTCTTATTGAACACATCAGGGTCAGGATCACACCTAGAACAGTAAAAACTACCTCTGGGTGAGTTTATAGGCAACAATCACAAATGAATAAAGTAAATAAACAATTTTTGAAAATACTAAATTGACTGAATATTGTGAACAAAATAATATCCCTGGGAGATTTCAACATGCCTGATACTGACTGAACCAATGAAGAGGGGATAACATATATGGAAAAAGATTTTAAGTACTGTATTAATACCCTAAAATTAGAGCAGTATGTGCAAGAAGGTACCGGGGGATCATGCACTTGTACTGGTCTTTAGTAACTTGAATGAATAAATTAATTACTGCAGGACCATGGAGCCCCTCATCAGTACTGACCATAATATGGTGACTTTTAAGATAATTAATAGTGAAGGAACTCTCACAGAAAGCATTAAAATAAAATGTGTCAATAAAGCCAAATTTATTTTTTAATTATTCTATTTATGCTCCCCCTGCTAATCGGTCCCCATCCACTGGTTTCCCCCAAGCCCTATCACCCCAGTGTCTACTGGAACTTACCTTTTGCTGCTTGGAGGTGTCCAGATAGCCGGGTGAGGGGCCTGCAATGGACCAGTGTCACCCTACTGATCGGCAATGTTTTTCCCTGTCTTTTCTTCCCCGCCAGTACGAAGGTAAGGCGTGCAATGACTCCAATGGTGGTGCTGCACAAGCTTCCATACATAGCATGCCAGGCGTCTTCCCCCTCCTCCACCCCCCTTGTTGGCAGCTTCAGTGAGCCAATCCCCAGCTTGGTAGCTCACACAGTCACAGTGGCTGGCTGTTTGTGTTTGTCTCTGTCAGTAGCTTAGTGTTTGTGTTTTTTCTTGTGTTTCTGCTTGTGTTTCTGCTTGGAGGAACTGGACCATTCTTGGACATAACATCTATAAACATTTCCTGGACTAAGAAACTACAAAACATCAGCAGCAGGTATTGGCATTCTCATCATAAATCAACTTTTTTGGAAGCCATCAAAAGCAAAAGTAAGGTCAGTAATTCTGTTATACAAGCTCTGAGTTCTGAAGTGCTGCATTGAATCCACATTTCCATCTGACTTGTTCTTAAAGGGTGTGTGATTGTCTTTGAGGTCCATTCCCAACCATTTTGGAGAACAAAGGGAAGATACTAACAAAGGATTTTTACATCATGCATATGCCCCAGGCCAGTGTTCATCACCTATAGGAATTTAATACAGTCTGGGTCTTTGATCTACAGTAGCAACAGTTTTCTGGTCCCCAGTAACACACCATGAGTCACTCCGGAACACTCACCCTTGCTACAGTAAACATTTGCAGTCTCCTGCCAAAACTTGATGCCCTGCAAATATTTGTAAATCAGCACAAGTCAGGCATACTTGCAGTTGTTGAAACCTGGCTCTCACCTAAAATCTTGGACATGGCTATTACCCTGCCAGGGTACAACATTTTCCGACTTGACAGAATCACTAAAAGAGGCTGCTCCTTATATCTCAAAGCCTCTCTTCAAGGCCACCCTCTAAAAACACCCATCTCTGACTCATCCTCCCAGATTATCACTGTCAGAGTTCTACTAGGGGCCCACAATAAAGCCCTGTCAATTGCCGCAGTTTACATCCCCCCTAAAGAACAAGGAAAAGGCCTCAACTCAGTCCTTGACTTCATCCGATCCCAACCACCTGACTCTGAGACAATCCTTCCATATCAACTGGTTTACTCCAGAATCAGGGTGCTTCATAGATGCCATCTCCTCAGCAAACCTTGCTCAACTGGTTGCCTCCCCCACTAGGCAAAATTACAAAACAGGCAAATGTACTCTCCTGGACTGGATACTGACCAGTCACCCATCCTGCATCTCAAACATCTCTGTCCTTCCTGACACTCTAAGCGACCATTCAGCTGTAATCTGCTTCAGGACAAATAAATTTACCATGACCCCCCAAAAAAAATTAATCAACAGCAGAGTCCTTCCACGTGGGCAGTTAAAACACCTAAAATCCCAGCTAAGACTGCAAGATTGGTCCCCAATCTTCCATGCTCTGGATGTCAACACTGCCCTTGACCTCTTCATCAAAACCTTTAATGCTGCCTGTGACTCTCATGCCCCTTTCAAAAAGTGGAAAGTCAAAGGCCTGTGCAACACCTGGCTCACCTCTGAACTACTAGCACAACTAAAATCCAGGGACCATCTCTGGGTACGGGCTCAGGAAACTGCAAAGCAAATTGACATACAGAATTATAAACAAGCTCGTAATTACTGCACAAAATTAGTCTGCCAGCAGAAAAGTACCTACTATAAAGGATGCCCTGACAAACACTTGGGGGAAGGGGAATTCATTTTGAAACAATACTAAAGAAATTACAGGAAAGCAGACAAAAACCTCGCCCACTATGCTGGTCGTAGATGGTAACACAACGCTGGACCTGACTACCATAGCAAATCCATCCAACTCAGCTTTCACTGACCTCAGCTCTATTCTTCCACCTGACTATTTCAATGAAGGCGACCCCCAAACTCTCCCCTCAAGTCCCACCCTCTCTCCAAACTCCATTCTACTTCAAATCAGTCAAACCGTATGAAGCTCGCAACATCAGTAAAGCTATTGCTAGGTCCAGGTCAAGTGGGGACTTCCTTGACCTCAAGGCACTTGCCCTCAACCTCAACAAGTTGCTCCTATCATTAACAAAAATCTTCAACCTCTTCCTCTCTCTTGGCCAGTTCCCTGACAGATGGAAATCCACCTCTGTCACACTGGTCCAACAAGAGTGGGGAAAGGGCCGTCCCAGTTGAACTATCAGCCTAACTCCATACTACCCCCACTCTCCAAGGCCATAGAGCGTATAGTATCAGACCAGCTTACGGAATACCTTGATAAATACAATGTCCTGTGTACTGAACAGCACGGCTTTAGGAAAGATCACAGTACCACCTCAGCCCTCCTTGAATTCACTGGTACAATCCATAGTTCCTTGAACAATAGCCTTCTTACAGGGGCAGTCTTCATTGACCTCACGAAGGCATTCGATATCGCACATCATCATCTACTACTCTCTCAACTACTAAATACCGGACTGTCCCCTGAATCTACATCCTGGTTTAAGAGCTACCTGGAAAACCGCTCACAAAGAGTGAAAATAGCTGACTTTCTCTCTGATGCCAGACCAGTGTGCTCTGGAGTGCCACAAGGGTCAACCCTTGGGCCTCTTCTCTTCAGCATCCTCCTAAATAGTCTTCCACGATCCTGTCCAGAGCAACTCCTCCTATACGCTGATGACATTGTCATCCACTCCACCCACAAGGACCCCCACCTTCTGCAAAGCAAACTACAGCATGGCTTCTCCTCAGTTGAAAACTGGTTCAGTAAACACAAACTTGTCCTCGACTATAAAAAAATAAACTCCATGCTCTTCTGCAGCTCGCAAAACAAGCACTCAGACCACCCCCTCACTACTGAAAACTGCCTAGGTGCAATCCGAGAACAAGTGTAAACCTTCAAATACCTTGGAATCACTCTTGACAGTTGTCTATCCTATGGGGCTCACATTGACAATGTTGCCAAAGTGACTAACACATGTATTGGCCTGCTTTACAGGCATAGGCAATGCCTAACTCCAGAAGCCTTAAGGATCACAGTTCAGAGTTCAGTGATCTCAACTACCGACTATGGTCTCATCATCTACAGTTCCGCTTCCACCTGCCCTCAGGCGCATATCTATGGCTTTGAACAAAGCTTGCTGACTCATCACTGGATCCCATTGTCTCACCCATATGTGTGACCTATACGCCCAAACTGGTTGGCTTCAACTCTTAAGCCGCATCAAGTATCTAACATGTACAATCGCTAAAAAACATTGATGGGCTTTTCCCCCCCTGAGCTCAAGCTCTGCTACAACCTGCACAGAATCCCCACCTCACCAGGGGCTCTGAATCTCAATTACTGCATATTCCAAAATGCCAGACCTCACAGGGTCAAAGATCCTTTGCCTACCAAGCTCCCAGCTGGCTAAATGGTCTCACCAGGGACATCTCCTCCCTACCTAAGCTAGGCCCATTCAAATTGAACTTCCTCCTAGTCCGCTCTGGCTCTAGCACATGCGACCGTCTTCTCTAACCTGTTGTTCCCTTTTTGGCACTTGTTCCTTCTCATCCACCCCCTACTTTCCCACTCTCCCCTCCTCTTACTTGCACTTTCCACTTGCACTTCCTGTGTGTTTTGACAATCGTCTCTGGCAGCATCTTCTTCTCGTGTCTCACTAAGTTCTCGTTATCAATGTTATCCCTGCCCTGTGCATGCACCTAGTACTGCCTAATCTGCATGTACTTATGTGATGATAAACAACTGTAACCTGTTATCCTGTAATAATTAATATCCTGCTTGTTTGCTCTCATCCTGATGCGGAACCTTTGTAAAAAGCCTTGGCTTAAAGGTAATTGTAATCCTAGACTCTAATAAATAAATAAATAAAATTCTGCTAGGGGCCAGGCTAACACTGACCACTAGTCTCCTCCCTCCCCTTTGAGAGTAGAGCAGTCCTCCGTATGTTCAATCTTCTCCCTTCCCAGCTGACCCTCAACACGAGTCGCTGGCATGGCAGGAGGTAAGGCATTGATGCCTCAGCCCTCCATACCACTGTACCAGCTTGCAATAAAGCCAATTTTACACAAATAAGAGACAAGATTAAATGATGGGACTAGAAAAAAAGTTCATGGGCAAGAAAAAAAAAAGCAAACAAAATGTGGGATCTCTTATCACTTAAGCTGTCTGAGTTGGTGACAAAATACATACAAATAAATAAATAAATAAAACTAAAAGGTAGGGTACCTGGTTAGTTAAATAAAAGACTAAAAGAGATAATGAGGAAAAGGAGAATCAATCAATCAATCAAAATCTTTATTTATCCAGGTGAACACCATTGAGCAGGGCTCATTTACAAGATGAACCTGGTAGGGCCAAACAGTTACAACAGTTACAATGGACAGTATTTACAAAACAATAATATTTACAAAACTGACTTGGGCGAGTCATTCCCAGTTCATCATATGGATTTACAACATAATGACGAATATTATACATATATGTACATACACAACACAGAAGGGAATATACAGTACACTTCACTGTAGGAGAAGAAAATGGGACAATATCGTAATAGGCTAACAATAATAGGCTTATGGAGGAGACACCTAAGCTAATACACAAGCATGGGAAGTATATAAAAAGGAACTAAAGTTATGTGAACAAGACAGTCCTTCGAGTCTTATTAGGTCCCGTAGCATGGAAATCAGCTTGTGTCATCCCTCTCCACAAAGGTGGTGACCTCTTAGTCTCCAGAAACTACCATCCCATCTCCTTCCTCCCCTCTCTTACCAAGCTGTAAGAGTCTCTTGTCCAGACCAGACTAACTGACTTTCTCAGGTCCACAAATTACCTCTCCCATACCAATCTGGGTTCAGGAAGCACCACTCAACAAAATCTTCCCTTCTCCACATCACTGGACATATCCAATCTTTCTCTGACCAAGACCAACTTACTGCTGCTATTTTTGTCAATTTGGCTAAGGCTTTCAATTCTGTCTCCCACTCCCTGCTTCTTCACAATCTCATGAGAGTTGAACTCGCCTCCCCTACAGCACGGTGGTTTGAATCCTACCTCAAAAATAGGCAAAAGTCAGTCAGGATCGCAACCTCCACATCCCCCCTCTCCCCTTCCTTGCTGGTGTTCACCAAAGGTCAATCCTAGGCCCAATTTTATTCTCCCTTTTCATCAACTATCTCCCCACAGTCTGCACAAGGTCCCATATACATATGTATGCAGACAGCACTATACTTTTCACATCTGGCCCTGTTCTAAGTGATGTCCACTCTCTACTACAACACAACTACAAGAAGATGCAGTCTTGGTTTTGTGCAAACAAGCTCATAATAAATACCTCCAAAGCCATTTCCATGACCTTCAGGTCAGCCCAAAAACTGGAAAAAACACCCCCCTCCCGTAATCACCACCCTGAATGGAAGCACACTAAACTCTATCTCTTTCTATAGATGCCTAGGAGTATGGCTCGATCCCCTGCTAAACTACTTAACCCACATAGATGCCATCACTTTGAAGCTCCACCCAAAGCTTGGTCTTCTTTATAGAAACCCTGACTCTCTCTCACTACCTGTTAGATGTACACTGCTAACAAAAATGATTGCCCCTTTTTGATTACACAGACATTGTGCACAACACTCCACCTCGTTATCTAGGCTGGACTCCTTATTCCATGCTTTTTGCCATTTTGCAACAAATTCCCCTTTCAGAACACACCACTGCACACTCCTTTCCTCCCTCGGGTTAGCGCCCCTCTCTCATCACCATTTTTGCCACTCCATTTCTTTTATTTTTACATTTTGGTTTGACCTACTACCCCCCCTTCCCCAAACTGGCCCAGAAATTAACCCCTGCAGCCTTTTCTCCTTACTCGCTGTGCTCTAGAGACTCCCACCCCTTCTTCCTCCCCAAACCATCCTCATCAGCTGGCAAATCTGCCTCTTCCTACTATCTCCGCTACCTATGGAAACAGTTTCCCCAGCCCCTCAGAAACTCACCCTCACACAGCTCCATTAAATCTCAACTTCGACAGCTCCCCTTCCCAACTTGTAACAGCAACTAGTCTGCTTTTAGCCAAATGAGCATGGTTTAAACTTCAAAACATCTGTACTATATATTATTGTATTCAAGCAACTGATTGTAAATAAATGTAGATATGCAACTGAATGTAAATAACTCCTTTGTACAAAATGGTGAATGTATGTAATATTCTCATGTATCTATTCTATGTATGTTTAATTTGTAATTCCCTTCCCCTCGCCCCCAGGTCACACTCAATGTGTTTTTCCTGGTTATCAAAGGTTTAAATAAATAAATAAATAAACAGGGAGTGTAGCCTAAAGGTTAGAGTACTGAGCTGTTAATGAACTTGCTACATCCAGCAGACCTGGGTTTGATTCCCACAACCTCTACTTGCATATTGTTTGGCTATGAACAAGTCACTTAACCACCCAGTGCCCCTCGGTCACCCCTGAAAACAGGCACTTGTTCCTAGTGGGCCTTACTTGGTTACCAAAGAATAAAAAAGACAAATAAAACATAGACAGCAAAATGATAACAGGAGTTAAGACTTGCCACCACAGTGAAGGATAACTATAAATTGTTTTACAGCTACATAAATAGTAAAGGACAATGAGGTCCCAGGTGGGTCCATTAGTAAACAACAAAGTAAATAACAGTCAGTGAAGAGAAACATATGGTTAATATACTAAACAGCTTTTTCTGTAGCATATTTAGAAGTAAGGCTAACCAGAAAATAACTCTAGAGAATTTTGCAAATAGCCCATGATTAATATTATGTGTGGGACATGTCAGGGGAAGGCTTAAAAAAATGAACCCATACAAAGCACCTCGACTCCATGGAATATACCATAAAATTATTACAGAATTTGCTGATGTGTTAGCAAAACTGGTTACTGCAATATTTCAGCATTCACTGAATTATGAGGAGTGGTAAATTGTTGGAGGGAGGTCACTGTTATGCCTTTATTTAACAAGCATTTTTCAATTATGAATCTTAGTCACTTGCACGCTGTTGTACTGGGTTCTGCTTGTACATGTTTACTACATATTTACCCAAGATAGAGCAGATATGATGTTCAAAGCAATTCAGCTTTTTGGAAAGCAAAATTAAGAGCAAGCTCTCATTTACAATTGCATCCATTAAACAATTAATATAAAAAAACAGACATAACAATCAACAATGAACATTCAGATGATGGTTTACAGATAATACACACAGTATAATGACTTATAAAAATATTATAGCAAGTCAAACATATGCATTAACACCATTATCAAGAAAAACAATTGCATTCATACTAACATACATACTAACATACTGTTTGCCAGCAGATTAGGCCTTACGGTCTATCGAGTCTGCTCGAACCTCAGATCCCTAGTTGGGTGCCGAGGCCCTCCCCCCCTTGTGTTCCAGAAACCCCTATCATCCATCCCCACCCCCCTGGGGCAGGCCATCATCTGATACATCCACTTTCTGTGTCTGTCCCACCCTCTCTTGAAGCCCTCCACTGTGGATCTCTGAACCAGCTCACCAGGCAGTGCATTCCAAGGGTCCACCACCCTCTCAGTGAAAAACCTCCTCCTCTTTTCCCCCCTCACCCTTCCACCTTCAAACCATGCCCTCTTGTGATACCTCCCTGCTTTAGTCTAAATATCCCCTCCATGTTTACCCTATTTATTCCTTTGAGGTACTTGAAGACCTCAATCGTGTCCCCCCGTCTCTCCTCCAATGAAAACAGGCAGAGCTCCTCAAGTCTGTCCTCATACGTTAAATCCCCTAGTCCTCATATCATCTTAGTTGCCCTCCTCTGTACCCTCTCCAGGAGCTGTATGTCCCTCTTCAAGTGTGGTCTCCAGTACTGTACACAGTACTCAAGGTGTGGTCTAACCAGTCTATTGTACAGCGGCAGAATCACTTCCTTGCTCCTAGAGGTGATCCCCCTTACGATGCATCCCAACATCCTGTTTGCCTTGCTAGCCGCTCTCCTGCACTGCTCAGAGTTATTCATACATGCATCCACCATGACCCCTAAGTCTTTTTCCCCTATTGAGGCCTCCAGCGCCTCCTCTCCCAGGGTGTACCTGTTTAGGGTTTTTCCGCCCAAGATGTAACACCTTGCACTTGGTGATATTGAAATTTAATTTCCATGTGTGAGCCCAGCTTTCCAGGGTGTCCAGGTCCCCTTGCAGGGCCAACCTCCCCTCTTCTCCCTCAACTACTCCTCCCATCTTGGAGTCATCAGCGAAGAGACTCATTTCACACCCTATACCCTCCCTAGTGCCATCAATTTAAAAATACTATGTTTAAAACATGAAATCGATATTAAAAGGGTCAATTTTAGGTTTTCTTTGTGCTGCAACCCATGAGATAGGTAAGGCAATGGCAAGTCTGCAACTACCAAATCCAATTTTATGCCTCAATGACATGAATTGAGGGAGATCTGTGGATAATAAAGAATATTTCTTTTGTTTAATGGTGACAAAATTTAGTAGATCATAAGGAAGATTGTGCAAGATAAATTTATAAACAAGTAGTAACCAATGTGCTTGCCTATGGGCATAGAAAGACTGCCATCCAGTTAACAAATACAAATTACAGTGATGGATACACCATGGCATACTGGTGGCAAACCTCGAGGTACTGTGGTATAACGAATCAAGGGATTTCAATATAGTAATCGTCACGTTCATAAAAATACAATCCCCATAATCAATCAAGGACAGGAATAGTGAGTTTACAAGTTGTTTATGAATTACAAGGCTGAAACAAGCCTTATTCCTGTAGAAGAAAAATATTTTTTTTTTCAGTTTCTTAGACAACATTTGAATGTGTATGTCGAATTTCATATTTTTATCAAGCATGATGTCAAGGTACTTATATGAGGTAACCTTTTTTAAATCTGTTGCATCCAAGGCCCTTAGGCATTTCCCATGGTTCTCCTTAGCTCTACTAGAGAAAAGTACCCATTGAGTTTTACCCACATTTAATAATAAATGCAGGTTAAACAATGTACATTGAATTCTAGCAAAATCATTTTGAAGAGTGTTTAATGCTGCTGTTGTATCCTTGCCACTGGTGCAGATAATAGTATAATCAGTGTACAACTGAGACATTGAATCAGCTGAGATATTTTTAGGCAGTTCATTAACATAAATAAGAAACAAAAGGGAGCCCAGTACCGATCCCTGGGGCACACCTTTATTAACCAAGCAAAGTCAGAACAGTACTCATCCACTTTCACACATTGCATCCCAGGTGACAAGTAAGAGGAAAACCATAGTAAAGCTTGTAGGCCACAACCAGAGGTCTTTAATGTATTTAACAGTAAATTATGATTAACAGAGTCAAACACATTTGCCAAATCTAAAGAAACAGCAGGTACTATATTTCCCTGGTCAAAAGTAGTATAAGTATCATCAGTAACCTTAAGGGTAGCAGAAATAGTATTGTGGCCCTTAAGAAATCCTACCTGATAGTCTGTTAAAATGTTATTTTTCACCAGGTACTTTGATAGCTGAATATGTAACAATTTTTCAAATACCTTTGAAATAGGTGTCAACATAGAGATTTGACAATAACAACCAGGAGCTGATTCATTATAACCTCTAAAAATTGTAATATGTCATCTACAATCGGTTCCTGATTTTATACAGTTTTATACTGCATTTACCTGCCTGAGTAGGGGTGAGATGTGATATTGTGTAGTGCTGTCCTGTTTTTGCAATGTATTTTTCTGGGACAGATCATCTTAGATGCAACATCTTCTTTTCAGTGGGTGTCTGTAGGGTCCTGTTTTTAGAGAGTTTTGCAATATGTTTACCTCATATAACCCAAGTGAGATACAATATCTCATTTCCAATGGGGTCCTGGTTGACACCATTTTGTGCTATATTTACCCAGCATAGCATAGTTCTAGTGCTATTTTGTTTTTGTTTTTTTTTTCCTTTTTTTTTTCCCTCCTTTTTTCCACTTTCTATTTATTCCTCCTCTCTCCCCTTCAGCTCTTGTCTCCTCAGGAGCACCTAGGAGTCATCCCTCTATGGTCCACTTCTACTTGGTCAACCCTCCTTCACCCATATAGCCACAGCTTACCTCCCGGGTGAGAACAAAGTGGGCCCCAACACCCCAAACTTCACTGGTGGTGTCGGGCGGGAGGGTGCCAGGAGGGTGGCCGCAAATCAAGGGCAAGCTCTGGTGATCCATCTCCGCCAGAGCTGAAGGGCATATTCCCCTGTTTTAGGCAGTGGCTAGCACCCTGATGTCAAGGTGTTGCCACTGACATCTGTCACTTCCCGCCCCTTCTCTATGCTCCAGCACTTGCTGTGCCTCCGGCTTCTGCCAGAGGCCAGCCAAGTACCAAGCAAGAACCCCTCTCCCTCGTGGGAGAGGAGAGCTGTCCTCCGGATGCTCAATCCTCTCCCTTTCCTGCTGACCCCTGGCAATGGGGCTCATTCCAAAACCCAGGTTGCTGGCATGGTGCAAGGTGTGACACTCAGTGCCTCAACCCTCAGTGCCACCAGACTGGCTGCTATTTTGTTTTCAGTGCAATTCTACTTTCTCAATTTTTATTCTCTCTTTACCCAGGATAGCAACAGATGCAATGTATCATTTTTATGGAGCACTGCTTTAAGCCATGTTTAGACTGTATTTAGTTAGTATAGCCCAGCTGAAAAGCAAGTTACATTTTCAGGGAGTCCAGATTTTATAATTTTTTTCCCCCCAAGATAAAGCAGAGTGGATGTACAGTTCAATGGGGACTGTGTTGTATTGGGAGCATGCTTTTACACAATTTACTATAAATGTACCAAGAGAAGACCAGTTGAGATGCAATATCTCATTTACAATGGTGTCCTGCTTTGCCAAATGTTTAGATTGTGTTTACCTAGGAAGGGCCAACGGAGAGACAATTTCTAATGTTCAGTGGACTTCCTGACATTCAGTTCCCCTCTTGGTTGTAGCCCTTATTCAGCCAGGGAGTCTGTGGTAATGCTGCAGATACGTCAAGGAGGTCATGATGTCACTCTGTTTTTTTTTAGTTGCAATCCTGGCATTAACAGTCTGACTGCAAATGCAAGCCTCAACAATGTCAACAGTAAGTCGGGAAGCATGGTAATTTCAAGTGTGCTGTACTACAAAAAGGACGGATATAGATAAACCTCTCATCTTCTGTAAATGAAACTCCTAATATTTTCCTCACTTAAGTGAAGCAGGAAGTTCATTTATTGTATGGTAGTGTTGTTACCAGTATCATTTGCTGACCTGTATATTATACAGTGGGTAGGTTTTACTGACTGTGCTGTTACAGACTAAGAATGACAGATTACAGGCAACCACAGAGCATCTGATTCTAATACCCTTTTGAATTTTCAAATGCAGAAATAATTATGTGAAATGTTTTCATGCTACACACATAAAACTACCCAAGTGATAGGCATACTGCAAGTATGATTTAAAAGTTAAATTAGAACCAATTGCATGCATATGACATGTGTGCAGCAAGAAAGTGTGGAAACCATGATTTTTATGTTAAATTGGGGAAGACTGCATACATGTGGCATGTGTGCAAAAAGCAAGTGGTCACTGATAACTGCACATGCAGTGGCATGCATGCAAAAAACAAGTGGTTACTGATAACTGCACACGTAAAAGTTAAATGACTTGCTGAGGACCATACCATACACAAGTGGGGGTTGATGAGACTCAAACCCAGGTCTTCATACCTTCAAATTTCCTGACTAGCAGTTCAGTATCTTTAACCACTAAGCCTAAGTCTGCAAACACATGGCTTGCTTGTACTTCAGTACATGCTGTATCTGACTACATCTGCACACATACGGCATGCTTGTGGCCACAATTATGCTTTTCAGTTTTCTTTTTCTTCTGTTACTCATCTCAGTTTCAGTTGAACTGTAGCATACATACCAACAGAAACACAAGTGTTTTTTCCCCACCACCAATACATAAACTTACCCACAAAACCACTTAATTACTTCTGTCTGGCTTGTACTCCTACTATTTTCTCTCCATAGTTTTGAATGCTTTAATGCAAACAGACTTTAAGGTGCAAACAGAAAAGTAGCGATAACTTGACACACACTCACATGGTCAGTCCCCCCCACCCATGCACACACACTGTAGCAGGTATGTCCATGCTGCTTCAGACAACCCACCAAGTATAGATATAAGTAAAAAGTCTCTTACTTGAGTACTATGGAGCCAGAGGCAGGAGTCTTTAAGAGATGATGTCCATAGGTCAGTGTGCTGGGGTGTACCCCCTTGAAAAAAATAGAGTTATTTTTTGTTATTATTGTATATGTTATGATGGTGAGTTGGAGAATAATAAAGGCCACTGTTCAACTAACAAGGCCCTTGTTAGTCAAGCAGAGGCCTTCATTAAACTCCAAATCTCTGTCAATAATGTATAAAATAATAATAAAAAAAATTCCAATTCAATTCAATGGTGCACAGTCTTGCAGTCTCTTTTGCCCTTTGTCATCATGTGCCTGAGCATGGGGATGTGAAAGTCAGCTTCACTGTGGGGAAGGGGCATAAGCATAATAGTGGGGCTTCAATAGTCTGTGAATACCATACTGCTCAACTGTCTGTGAATGCAAGGGGCAGCTCTAGAATGTCTGTAACTTTTCTAAAAGGTACAACTTATTTGTTTTGACTGAAAAGTGATATGCAAATCAGGAAAAGTCAAATGTATAAGATTCATCTGTATATATCCTTGAGCACTGTATCAGATTTGGGCTTAAACCCACCCAGTTACTAACCAGTTTTTTTCCTGGCTAAAATTCTGCCCCCCCAAAAAAAAGAACTTTGTCCAGATTTTTCTCCCTGACCCCATTCCATTCACTGTCCATTCCCTATTGGTCATGGAGCCACCCAAAGGTGAAGAAGCATGAAAAACACATTAATATTTCAGTCCTTCCTCCTTCCCTAATCCCCCTGTAAAAAAATATTTATTTTTACTTACCTGACCATGTAGCCAGAACCTGCAGCCTGGCACAGTGTGCCACCAGCCCAGTTTTCAGTCTGCTCCCCCTTTCTCCTTCTGCCAGAAGCTGGATGCTAGAACTGACCATCACAGGTCCCCAACGTGGTCTTCTACCAAGTCACCTCACCAACCGAACCCACCCAACCTGGGTTGCTTGCTTCTTACTTGGTTGCTGCTGTGGCTGCTGCTGCACTGCACTGATGAAGGCCTATGAAGGCCACCCACACTGCTGTCACCACTGCTGCTAAGCCTAGCTTGCTGCTGTGGGAGTCTGTGCTGTTTTCTTTGCATAGCGAGCCTAATAGATTAAGTAGGCAGCCTACCTAGTCTTGAGATGGCTTCTAGCTCACCCTCTGCCCCTTCAGCAACCAGCGGAAATGGAAACTCAGTAAGAGTAGACCAACAAAAATATGCTGCCACAACACTGCTATTGAGAGTTCAGTGCTCACCGACTCCTCCAAGCTGTAGTGTGCAGTCTGTCTACCCTGTGGTGGGAAAAAACAGCGTTGCACTTGTAAGACTCATGTGTTCTTTCTTGGCTGGAGCTCATCCACATCACATGTGATTGTGCCACCGCTAATAGGTGGAGAGAGTGGACAACACAATACAGACACAGTTGAGACTGGTGAGTACCTGCATTGTGCACACACACATGCCAGGTGGGCACTTATTGTGCAAAAGATTAAATCCAAATTTAATGCCATTATTGCCACATCATAAGAACAACCTAGGTGCAAGTACAGGGTGTACAGGGTGGGGCAACTGCCTCTGCCCTACCTAAATAGCACTGCTGCTTAATGGTAGAAATGTATTCTCCGGTACTAATGCAATGGTTTCCATTGTCTTCTGAGGCACTGTATCTCCATGTTTCATGATGTGTCCTGATCATTATGTGGGTTAGTGTCCCTCATTGTCCCACATTTTGAGTGTCCATGTCCCTCATTTCATTGACAGAATGAGAGGTATGGTGCATGCTTCCAAGACCCTACTCAGCACAAAGAGTGCTGAGCATGGCCATAGTGTATATGCTCAATACAGAATAACAAAGGGAAAGTCAGTGAGATGAAACAGTCATGGAAAAACAAATTTTTAGCACTAAATATGCATAAGGGATTTGCATGGTCCAAAACAAAAAGGATAGGCTTCACAACATAGAGGCCCCTCTTCGTACATCTGGAATGGGGGATGTTGACTGGCTATATCCTAGGCATTTAATGCAGTAAGCAAACAATACTGTACAAATTAATGGCGACTTAATGACAAAAATCGAAAGCCATTAAACAACTTGAAAAATTAATGAGTTTGTCTAGTTTTTATGGGAATCAAAATAAAAATGTATTTAAATTACTCTAATTGCTAGCAGTAGTATAAGAAACAGAAACTGATGTATTTTTTTTGGTGAGATTTCTACCAGCTTAGCTGCTGTACATCTGGAAAGCATGTAGCATGTGAACCTGATGTGTTGTTTAAATGATATTCACAACAGCTTAACTGCTGAACTCACGTCAAGCACGCAGGATGCAAAACTGATGTAATTTTTAGAAGATGTTCTCACCTGCTTACCTGCTGAGCACATGTCAAGCTTGCAGCATGCAAACCTGATTTGCTTTTTAGGCCTGATTCATTTAGGATCACTTTGTGTATGCGAGCTGCATGCAAACATTGCACAATAAGGCATAAGGCATGCATTCTGCATGTACACAACACACCTACATTTTTATAAGGGATTCTTCTCCAAGTTTAAAAGATGTTAGAATCAAGATTCAGTAATCTCATATGCTTATTTATAACTAATTTAAACTACTCTCTGTCTCTTCATATACACTGCACACTTGAAATTGCTGTGTATCAACTGCTCCTAGCTTATTGTAAGCATTGTCAAAGCTCACATTTGTGATCAGGCTGATCATGCCAGAACTGCAATAAAAAAAATAAAAAACAGAGTGATGTCATGGCCTCTATGACATATCTGCGCAGAACAACCACGGACCCACTGGCTGATTAAGCCCTGCAACCTTAAGGGGAACTGAAGTTCAGAAAAAAAACAATAAAATGTGAAATAAATACACTCTAAAAGGACACGGAGGTTTACATTATTAATATTTTTATTCTGGTACCTTACAGTAGATCGACCAGGCTCATTTTTATGTTTGGGGAGGGGGGGGCAACAACAGCAGAATTACACTGGCTGGTGTGTGACTGTGGTTGGGGTGTCCAGGACTGTTTCCCAAGGGAATGTCACTAGCAAGGTGGTTTCAATGGCAAACTGGAAAAGTAGATGGCTGGCCTCATCATACCTAGTTCCTTGTCCTGGAAGGGAACTTTGGAATGACAGTCATGCTGCTGTGTGACTTAATGACAGTCATACTGCTGTTTGACCTAATGACAGTACTGTCTGACACCCTGTCTTCATAAAGTTACAGGAGTGCAGTGCAGTTGTCAAGCCAAGAATTTGCCACAGTCCTGGGGACAGTCACAGGTTTAAGGAAGGAGCAGCAAAAGAAGTGGATGGCTTTAGAAATATTGTCTCCCCTATTTAAGAGATGGGATCGAGAATGAAAATAACTTTCCTGTGAGTGCAGATTTAAAATGAGCAAAAGGCAGAGTCACAGTGTAAAGCAAGGTACCACAATAAAATATTAATCATGTAAACATCTATGTCCTTTTGGAGTGTATTTATTTAATATGTTTGCTTTTTGTTTTCTTTATTTTACTCTTCTGACCTTCAGTTCCCCTTGTGATTGTAGAGTCCATGGTTGTGCTATGCAGATACATCATGGAGGTCATGATGTCACTGTCTTTTTCTTTTTAATTGCAATTCTGGCATGAACAAGCTGATCACAAATGTGAGCCTTAACAATGTTGACAACCCGGAAACAGTTGAGGAGAGATAATATCAAGTGTACTGTTAGGTGCTATATCGGCAACCATGTGTAGAGTAACATGACACAAAGCCATTTGGTTAAAAAAAAAGTTTGCCTTGAGGCCTTCAACATCCAAACAGGCCAGACTGGATGGACCAATTATCCTTTTATGCCATTTTCTATGTTTCTGTATTTAGCATGTGTAAAATGTATGCTATGCATACTGTGAGACGAACTGAGATGAACTGAAATACAAACACATTCTGATCACCTTCCTGTCACATACCCAGCATACATGCAGCAATGGAGCATTTCTCTGTTTTAGTTATTCTGTTGTTTTACAGGGAACAGTAAAGAAAATTATTTCCGATTCTGAAAAAAGGAGGTTTTACTGAGTTGATTACAATGATCCTTATCACACTGCATTAGCCAGTGACATTAGTGGGCACTATTGAGTATTGTTTGCATTCATCTACGAAGAAATACCTGACCGGACCAAGAAAATTGCTGAAAATGGAATAAAAGCCATTCATTTTTTGTTTGCCTTTTATTTATGGGGGTACATATGGATAAAGTACATCAAGTGCTTTTCAATCTGATACTGTATGATGGTTGAGACAGATTACTAACAGACAACAAGATACTCTAGATATGTCAACATAGTATTATGTAAAGAGAGAGAGAGTGAGTAAGTGAGAGAGAGAGAGAGAGAGAGAGATTACTTTTATCTGCATTATAATTTTAAAGTTCTGGAGAATCAGGGGATCTATGCAGAATGCTGCACACTTCAGTTGTAAATGGGCAGTGCTACAGCTGGCTCCTGTGAAGGCAGAATTTGATATGTTACGGTATGTATGCAAGATCAAAGGTTTAATGAGATTTATGAGTGTGATGGATGTCCGAACAAGTAGATGCAGCAGAGGATATGTATGAAAGGACTGCGTATCTACTGGGCTCCTTTCAGATTATGGTTGAGGGTTGGGGGGGCCACAGCAGGCTGAGCATGACAGGATCAGCTGTGCTTGTTGGGCTGTGGTTATATAGATCAAAGGAAAGAGCCAACCTATGATTGAGTCAGCTCTCTCCTTTGAAATACATGAAATTTCCACCCAGAAAGCTAGAACAGTGTCATGATCAGCCTGGCAGGTGATTGGTGTGACACTGACGAGTCCTTTGCAGACCGCTCTGCATTGGACTGACAGTATCACACCCCTCAAAAACCACTCTCCTAACAAAATGTGTGCTGTGCATGTGTGCATGCTGAACATAAAAAGGGAGCTATAGCAGATTATGAGTACTACAGAGCCATGAACCTCTCTTCAGTGGTGGGAAAGATATTGGAGATATAACTAAAGATAAATCGGAAAATAATATCAAAGATAAAGACCTTCTGGACATGCACAACATGAATTCACGAAGAGAAGATTGTGCCAAACAAATTTATTTGGCTTTTTAGTTATGTGAGTAAAGCTATGGATGTGGCCATACCTGTAGATATAATTTTCCTCGATTACAGCAAGGCCTTTGAAACCATGCCACACTCTGAATAACAAGCTACACAATATAGGCCTCCATGGAAGATTGGCTAGCTGGATAGAGTCCTGGCTGAGGGACAGGAAGTCAAAAGTCTCACTGAGAGGTTACCATTCATCTTGGTCACAAGTGAAGTGGAGTGCATCAGGGGTCAGTTCTGGGCTTAATTTCATTTATTGTCTATGTGTCATTCATGAACTATAAGGAGGGCATTTGGCTTAGCAGATTTGTTGATGACACTAAGTGGGGTTCTGTAGTTGATTCAGTTATGACTATAGCTAATATTCAAAATGTGATTCTGAATTTGGAAAGGTGGGCCTCTGAGCATAACATAGAATTAAATGCGAGGAAGTGCATTGTGATGTGCCTGGGGGAATTTTATCACAAGGGCCAAATTTCTTTGTCCCCCCACCACAGGATGGCCCCTATCTGCCTGAGCACCTCAGCCCCATCACCCTGATGTCCATCAGGATTTATGTGTCACACAGTATACTCCCAGGGCTTGCCCTTGGCAAGATTGACAGGGTACCTCCAATCCCAGTAAGGAACCAGATCCAGTTACTGGTTTGGTGAACCCAGCTGGTCAACAGTAGGGTCTGTGTGTGTCTAGGCACCATCTTGCCGCTGATAGCTTTTTCACTTTTATCCAAGTGGCGTGGTATGCAATGACACCATGATGTGTGCTGTGTGCATCTGCGTACAACACACCAATGTGTGCCCCACCCTTCCTGGCTTTCTAGAGACTCCTGCATGCCTTTTCCTTAGCTTCTACTAGGGGGCTAGGCAAACACCGAGATCTGCATCCTCCTCACCCCAGCTGGCCCTCCAATGCCCCGAGTTTGCTTTCAAACCCAGGTTGCTGGTGTCGTGCACGGTAGTGTTACTGCTGCGTAGATGTGAATACTTTACAAGGCCTAAATATATACTGTCAGGTCAGAAACCTAAGGAAGATGTTAATGAAGTACAATATGAAACAGAGTTATGAGTTCTGGTTATAGAAATCTTAAACTTTGGCAAATATTGCATGGAGACAGCAAAAATGTTTTATACAATCTTAGGCTGCATCCAGAGACATATCAGCTGGGATAAGATGTTGTTGATGCCACTATATGGCTCACTTGGAAAGCTAAATATGGAGTGCTGCAGCCAACTCTGGACACCGTATGCAAAAAGATGCATCAAATGCTTGGAGGGGGGTGCAAAGAAGAGCGACATTGATGGTTTCAAGGCTAAATAAACTTGTTTATGGAGAAAGACTGGCTAATCTAGAAATGTACAGTAGTAGCCACAGACATTGCCAGCTATTTCCATATATTTTGCGAAATTTCTGAAGAGTTTCTCTCTGCTGCCTCTACTGTTTAAATGCAAAAAGCATGAGATATTTTTGGAAATATCACAGAAATTTCGGGAAATAGCTGGCAGTGTCTGTGGCTACTACTGTACACAATAGAATATAGAAAATTAAGAGGGGACATATGGCTGATCTATAGGGCATTTTATAACAGTGATTTGTGGCACATCCTGAGTTTAGAGCTAAATGAGTCGCACTATGCTACAAGAGCACTGGACCTCCAGATAAAAGGTGAAACCTACAGAACCAGAAAATGGGATATGTGGACTACTCAGACAGTAGTTACATTATGGAGCAACTTACCAGTTGAAGTCGTGGGATGTAATAGCATGGAGTCATTTAAAAATTCACTTGATGAATACTGTATAACAAACAACTTGACAGGATATAATTTTTGTAGTGAAGGCAGCCATGAAGGGCAAAATGCCTATTGGGCTTCTAATCAGCCTATGAAACCTATGAAGTAATACATTAAGCCAGATTTCTAGATATTTGAGTATACTGACTTACTCAATAGTGTTGCTATCTGATGCTCTGATTGCAGGTGGATCAGCTGAATGAGTTAGCAAGTTCCAGAAACCAAACTCCACAGACTAAGTTTTGGTTGCATTAAGGATCGGGTGGTTGTTGATAAACCAGGAGGAGATTGTGCTTAAATCAGATTGGAGTACTGAATTAACCTCAGGCATTGTCATTGCAAGGTAGTAAAGTATAGTGTCATCTGCATACCTATGTAGATGATACCTACCACTGTGCTTTGGAAGGTCATTTACAAAACTGCAAACAGTAGTGGGATAAAGGCTGAGCCTTGAGGAACACCAGGTTTTAATGCAACAATGTTTTAATTAATGCCTTGAATGGACACTAGCTGGGTGTGGTTACTCTGTTAGTTTTCCAATCATTTCATGGCTGGTGGGCTGAGAGCTAGGCTCTTGAGCTTGATCTGCACAGGAAGCTGGAATAAACACAGGTATGATCACCAAATTCTCTGGCTTTTTGAGGACAGCTGGGGCCTGGTTTTCAAATGTGCCTAGATCAAAGCAAGGACTTGCAGCAGAAGGGTTTGATGGAAGGGGAGACTTGTGACAGGAAATGCGGCGATCACAATTTTCTAATGAAGTCTGCATCAAACCCCTGATGCCAGTTCCTTGCACCAAACATAGCAAGTTTGACCAGCTCCCCCCCCTGGTCTAATCTTGTGTCAAAGGGTTTATAGGACTTGCACCAAAGCTTTGGCACAGGCTGCTGTAAAGTGAAAAAATGTCACAACTACATCAAACAATAGAAACTTGGGCTGTGTTGCATGAAAAATGTTTGGCTCGGTTGCATAAAACATCGGGGCTGATGCAGGGCTTGCATCAAGCCCTGGAACAGCTTTTGAAAATCGGTCTCCTGGTGTTGGAAAAATGAGTGCTGTTTGTTGGACAGGTCGCTTTTGACACAGAAACACTGTTTAGGGCAGCAGAATTTTACAAATGTATTTCAGCATAGTTTCTTGATTTGCCCAGTGATTTTTCAGTCTGTGTTATATGTCAGTTGGGGGAGGAGTTGCAGTTTGGCTTGCTGGAGGCTGTTTCCCCCACCCTTGTATATCACTTGTGGTGTCAGGTAGTCTCTAGTGGTAGTATACCTAAGAACTGGTGAAACAAAATGTTTGTTCCCCAGACTGGTGACTTCTGCCTGTTTTGTTCCAGCCTCCTCTATTGTCCACTGGGAACAAGGTGCAAGATTGAAGCTGGTCTTCTCAATGTTTATAATCTACTTGGCTGGAATAAGCTTCTGCATTGCCACCAGTCTTAGTCTTTGAAGGAATTTTTCTTTCACTAGTGGAAAGTCATCAAGAGTTTTTTGCATTGCCTTAGTGTGCTTCTTGTTCATTATTATTTTAAGAAGCCTGCAATTTTAGTATTGTTGGTCCCAGGTGGACCCCCACAAAACTGTGAGTACCCAGATCAGGTGTAGGACATTATTAAAACCATCTCAAACAGGAGTATGCTTCAAATGGCCATTTCAGCTTCAAATTACTCTCAACATTTTAATTCTCTCCATGCCACTTCACCCAGTCATCAGCTTATGGATCCCATGGAACAGGCTCCAACAGATGCTCAACCTACTTCAGTGCAAGCTCCTCTGCATGCGACACAAGAATCTAAAAAAATAAAGGTCTGCACACCATTGCCCTGTGCATCGGTGGTGAGGGCTAAAATTTCCAATACTCCAAAAACTGCAATGCTCTCCTCATATCAATAGCAAAAGTAAGTCAGTAACCAAGCAGTACTTTACTCACCACCACATGCAGCCCAGATTCACTCCCAAGAAGTGGAATAAAAGCAACCAAAGAAGCCCACCGATCACCCCTGTTAAGACATTTAAGAAAATAGACAAGGACCATATGCCAGAAGATGAGCAGCCTCATGACACAATTATGAATTAGGAAATGACACAACAGGTCAAAATTCAAAGGAAAGACAGGCTGTGATTGCGTCTAAGCATTTATTTCCAGTGACTGCATTCACAGGAGGAGCCTAACATCACATTGGCAACTTTTTACACTGACATTTTGTGTTAATAATTGATATTTAATGTTGCATGAGCATACTTGTTCCATTTGTCATTACTTTACTGTTTTTTGTATATTTTATATTTCACAGTGTTTGCAATGAAATGGCACATGATTTCCCATGATTTCTTGAATAAGAACATATGTACACTGCAGGTAAGCCAGTTGAAGATCCGAGCACAGATCTGATTCAAATGGTTAAGAAAGGTACAAGATAACAATCTGTTGCTTAAATATAAAAATTGAATACAGTTGTGGTTAGAAAATGACTTGCTTGAAGTTTTTTATTATTATGCTCTGACTTATATATGCAGTGTACAAACGTGGTCCCTACATATTCAGTTCAACTCTGAAACACCAGATATAAAAGTCTTGAGATGCTTTGGGGGCAGGCAGTTGTATCAAATGGTTTAGCCTTCATCACTTGAGATGGCTGCCCCTCAGTTGTCTCACAACCATATACTGGTTATTTGGTAGATGCAGCACTACAATGCTTATATTTCATATGCCACACCCTTAATTTCCAATGATTTTGTAAATGCAATGTGTAGTGTTTGGAAGTTATTCATTTGTATGTGTGTGTTATGGCTTTTTGTGTTTATTCTGGTAACCCTTATTCTGCTTTGGTCTCAGGGCAACAATAACTCAGGCTTCTTACAGGATTTAATGCAGAGCTCTAGTCAGGTCAAGTTTGCGTCTTCTGCATCACAGGGAGCTGTGATAGCCTTGGGAATAATAGACCTTAACATTAGTAAACTTACAATAAATCCTATTTGTTCCATCCGGGTCATGGGGAGCCATGACACCATTTGGATCAGCAGACAATATGGATTGGAAAAAACTAAATTGCAAAGAAAAGCTTAGCTCAAAATGCAAAAGTGGACCAGTTTTGTATCATATAGATTACAGGGAGCTGTAACAGAATATGGTTAATTAAACCCTAGCATATAATGAGACCATACCACTGGATACTAGCAAAAGGGATTACCAAACAGATGTGTGTGTATGTTGTCTGGTGTACATGATGTCTGGTATGCTATTTGTGACAACCTGTTTCTACATGTTTCTAGGTAGGAGGTTTGTTACTGGACTCCTTTTCATAGTGGCGGAGTGCTGATTTTGCTTAATTCCAGAATGATTCTCTAAGGATTGAAAACATTTTACAACAAAAGGTACTATTTTACAATGTAGCTATCAAACCATGTGCCAAGGTGAATCTTATCCATTTGTAACCTTAAGTTAACTACAGCTTGGTATCAGTAGAACTAAAATCTAATGCAGACAAGGTATGAGAATAAGTGGAGAGGTGACCTCTCGTAGAGTCCAATAGTAAAAGAAAAGAAAAGAGCGCTCACAGACGTGAGGAGGATGGCTTACCTGCAAATACAGACAGTTTGCTGAACAGTTATTAATTACAGTTTGCTGAACAATTATTAATTAATGTTTAACTGTCTTATTTAATTAAGCTACAGTGATGCCCACCAGGATGAAGCACAACTCTGCAGAATTTTGCAGTAGAGTTACTGCAGCAAGCAATGCAATTTCATGGGAGTTAATCCCTTTTGTCATGTAGGAAATCTGTGATACTGTGCTTCATCCTGGTGGATGTCACTGTAGTTGTTTCACAGTGTTAGTGGCACACAGATTTTTGTTTGGTTGCTTTAATGGTTCTTGTAAGAACAGATCCAGAAGCAAATGGTTTGATATCTTTTATTGGACCAACTTAGATGTCACAAAAAGAACAGAATGCCTAAGCTTTCAGACCAACTAACTTATGACAGATACTCACAACTAAAAATCAAAAACTTAATACCTAGATCATAAATAAAAAAAAACAGAAAGAATTATCATTGGCTTAAACCAATGAGAATTCTTTCTGGGTTTTTTATGTATGATCTGGGTATTAATAGTTTGTGATTTTCTGAAGACGTGTTAGTGAGTGTTCCTCACTTATCTTGGAATTAAGATACAACACTTTATTGCTATATTTGCTATGTATTAATACAGTTAATATGTGTAGTTGTGTAATTCTAGTTCTTTTTCAAATTTTTTTTTGGTTTTGTTAACATGTTTAGTGTTTAATAAAGTTACTTCATAGCAGATATGTCAATTGAGAACAAAAAATGTTAAGATAGTTTCATGGAATATCAAGGGCTGTCACAGTCCTATTAAGCAGACTAAGGTTCTAACTTTTCTTAAATCACTACAAACAGATATAGTGTTTATTCAGGAAATGCAGCTTATAGGAGAAGAACAATTGAAATTGAAAAGGACATGGGTGGGTACAGTGGTAGGTAGTTCATATAATTCTAAAAGTAGAGGGATCTGTATCCTATTTAATAAAAAATGTGGTGATAAAATCTAAGCTAAAGAATCCTGAAGGTAGATTTTTTATCATCAGTGCACACATAGATGAGGTGGATATCACACTGGTTAATTTGTATGCTACAAATGTTAACCAGGGTGACTTCTTTGCTACTATGGCAGATAAACTTGGGTCATTTAACTCAGACTCTATCATTATGGCAAGTGACATGAATTCTCTGCTAGATAACTATTTAAATAGAAGCTCACAAATGACAACTGACCATATAAGTTCCTCCAATGCCTTTAATACATTATGTGTGGAAATGGGCCTTATAGATTCTTGGAGAGTGATACACTCTAAAGATAGAGATTTCACATTTAGGTCTTGTAGACATAACTCTTACTGTAGACTGGATTACATTATAATTTCTAAACAGTTGTTAGCTGGCCTAGCTAGTAGAAACATAGGAAACATGATAATTTCTGACCATGCACCAGTGTCATTTGGTATAGAGATAGCAGAGGTCTCTGATAGTAAAGGGATGTGGAGATTCAATAGCAGCTTATTGAAGGACAAAATGTTTATCAAAATGTTAAACACAGGTCCAGCCCAGTGGTACTGAGGGTTGAGGTGCTGGACTCCTTACCTCATGCTACACTGGTGACCAGGGTTCGGGAATGACCATGGGCTGTCAGAGTACCAGTATGGGGGAGGAGGGTGGAGCAGGATTGAGTACACTGATGGGAAGTTCTCCTCTCCCAAGGATGGTGAGGGTGGGTTGGCACCTTCCATAGTTCTGCTCCCACTGGGTGGAGGTCCAGTGGGTAGCATAGGTGGAGAGGGGGTGGCAAACATTACAGGAGGTAGAAGGGGCTGATCTGGCACCACAGGGTGTGTAACATGCCTCCACAGCCATGTGTGGGGACCGTGGGGGGGGGTAATGGGAAAAAAATTAAAAAATGCCTATGTGTCCCAGTCGTCAGGAGGTGGCAATGGGGACCAAACAGCTGGTTAAAAAAAATGTTAAACACAGAAATTAAACAGTACCTGTGAGTTAAAAGATATGGGGTCATGTCTAATGGGGTTCTGTGGGATCCCTTAAAGGCCTATATGAGAAGCCACATTATTTCATTTGCTAGCCATATGAAGAAATTTCTAAAGAGAGAGCTGTCTATGATGGAAAATGAAGTTAAACTAAAAGAATCACATTATGTACAATCATATTGTTTAGACTCTCAACTATTCTCAGAAACAGTATGCCTAAATTATGCAATTAAAACTATCTATGATCACAAAGCAGAATTTGCACTGTTTTGACTGAAGCAGAAGTACTGGGAGTCTGGCAAAGCACATGGAAAGTTATTAGCACACAGGCTCTGTAAAAGTACAGAATCCCCCCAAAAATGCCTCTATTAGAGTTAACAATCACAAAGCAGATCATTCAGCAACCCAAACTGCCAAAAGTTTTGAAAGATTTTACTGCCATTTATACGAATCTGAAGCATCCCATGATGAAGGACTGCTTAAGTCCTTTTGAAATAATATCAAAATACCTTCTATTTTTGCGAAAGATAAATTAGCATTCAATAAACTATTTACCAAGGAGAAAATAGTTAAAGCAGCTATGTCAACACTAGCAGGTAAAACACCAGGCCTAGATGGGTTTTCAGGTGAATTTTACAAAGCCACAATCCAGGATATTGCCCCCCCCCCAAATAAACAGAGTTTACACTGAGTCCCATGAATCAGGTATTTTGTCCACTTCTATGAGAGAGGTAGCCATAAATGCATTACCAAAAAAGGGCAAAGATCCTACTAGATACGATACTTTTAGATCTAGCTCTCTGATTAATATGGATTGTACATTTCTAGCAAAAATGATTGCCAATAGACAGAACAGTGTTATTCCACAACTAATACATCCTGATCAAGTAGGCTTTGTGAAAGGCTGAAATAGTGCTGACTTGATCAAGAAGGCCCTACACATCATACATAATGCCAAAAACTCAGCCCATAAACCCTTCCTTCTATCCTTAGATGCCAACAATGCCTTTGATTGACTGGAATGGGGGTAGCTGCAAAGCATTTTAATAAAATACAATTTAGGGGATCAGTTTTGCAGCTGGGTGAAAATTCTATATAACCAAATATCTGCTAAAGTTAAAGTAAATGGGGTATTCTCAGGTAACTTTGATATTCATAGAGGGACCAGGCAGGGTTGCTTTCTCTCATCGTTATTGTTTATCTTGGCTTTAGACCCTCTACCAATTAAAATTAGGTCCACAGCAAAGATTAAAGACATGGGAATGGGAAAGAATAATAAACTTTTGGCATATGCAGATGATGTATTACCTACCATCACAGACTCAGGAGGATTGCTACAACCCCTTATAAAACATATACAGTTCTTATCCTTATTCTCAGGTTTTAATGTAAACTTTGAAACATCAGAAATACTCCAGATTTCCAAAATATTTTGTAATACAGACTTCAATCAGTTTAATTTTAAAGCCTCTACATCTACAGTTAAATTCCTAGATCTTGAAATATGAGAAGTCATTAAAATCAGTCATCTTATTTTTACTAGCTTACAGAACTCACTGAAATTGGATTTGCAGAGGTGGCATCCAATGCTTATGTCTTTTGGGGGCAACATTCAGGCAATAAATATGATACTGGCCCCTAAAGTCTATTATCTTTTATGTCATTTGCCAATACAGTTGCCTGAGAAATAGTATAAGCTGTTGGACTCTGTTCTTCTGAAGTATTTATGGGAGGATAAACCTGCTAGGATATCTAAGATCAAGCTACAGCAATGTAGAAATACGGGTGGATTTAATTACCCAGATTTCAGAACAAGGCATGGCATTTTTCTAGTCTCGCAGAACATCCGATCTTTATGGCTCCAGGATTCAAATCTGATCCTGGTATGGGTTGATATTGAGAAGCGCTTATTAAAAGGAGCTAATCCCAGGGTTATTTTGTTTGCGTAACATCCAAAAAAGGTAAAATCTCACCCCATCTTAAGAACAACTTTGAGAGCCTGGTCTAAAACTGCCAAATTGTTAGATTGGAACCTAGCTCTTTCTCCACACTGTCCCATTTGGCATAACAAAATATTCCAAAGTGAGGGGAAAATGTTAGATTGGCAGATCTGGAAGGAAAAGGGCATTCTGCACCTGAATGACTTGTTGGATTAAAGCACATCAACACTGATGTCTTTTGCTGATTTAACTGGAAAATACAAACTGCCTAGAATAGAATTTTTTAAATATTTGCAACTTAGGAAAATTGTAAAAGAAAAAGTTAATGACTCAATCACTCTTCCCCCTACTCATTTTATGGACACGATATTCACTACAAATAAGGGATGCAGAATTATATATAACATGGTCATAGACTCTAGAGATGATCCAATCCAGTCCATAATTAAAAGATGGGAATTGGAATCAGGCACAACTATCTCACCAGAGGAATGGGATCACAGTTGGACAAACGCCCTCAAGGCATGTAAGGAGGCAAAGGCCAGGCTAACACATTACAAAATAGTTCATCAGTAGCATCATACACCAGATAAAGTGTTCAAATTGGACATATCTGATAATAACACATGCTGGAGGTACTCTAATGACGTTTGTAAAATTTCATATATAATTTGGTCCTGTCCAGTAATACAAAATTTCTGGGATGAGGTTTTTGGAGCATGTGAAAAGATTTTGGGCAAAACAATCATAGCATCTGAGAAATTAGTAATGTTGGGTGTCACATCTGACCTTGTAGGGTGGTCCCAGGCCAATATTTTGTGGTTAATTTTTGCCCTGATTTCAGCCCAAAACTTAGTCCTTAGACACTGGAAACAATCGTTCCCCTCCAACTATGATTGAATGGCTGGATGGCATCACCACTAGATCAAGCTATGAAAGGTTAGCTTTCATTTATAGTGATTGTATAGAGGAAGTCTTTGAAATCTGAACCCTTTTCTGCATTCTGTTTTCTGCAGAAAGCTATATAAGCTAAAACTTTTATTTAATGATAGATATGTTCACTATATAGACATGTTTTACAGTTTACTTCCTTAACTAGTGTTTTAGATTTTCTATACAGTTGTATAACTTACTATTGGTTTTATTGCATTACTGACTTGTTTCACTATTATGTTATATGTATATTCATTTGAACTCTCAAGAAAATTTGAATAATAAAAGACAAGGTTGGAGCTGAGGTATATAATATGGAATCATCGGCATATAAATGGTATGCTGTTCCTGAAATACTGTTACCAAAGCCATTTAAGTAGACCAAGAATAACAAGGGTCCAAGTACTGAACTCTGGGGGACCCCTTGGACTACAAACAATGTCATAGAAACAATGTAATTTGCCTTAGTAGTTTGCATGCAATCACATTAATGAAACCTGAACAATTTTTATGCACTTGTTGACACCCCTAAGTTTGTCAGTCTCTGCAAGAGAGTTTGGTGGTCAGCTGTGTTAAAGGCCTTGGAGAAGTCAACAAAGATGGACCTGGTCAAATGAGCTGAGTCCATAGCTTCATTGACCTCATCCAAGACCCTTGCCATGGAGACCACTGTAACATGAGATTTACTAAATCCCAACTGGTATTTATCATACAAAACATTCAGATACAGAAAACCTCTCAGTTGTTTTCTTATCAAGTTTTTCAAACACTTTGGAGACCCGTGACAATAAAGAGATAGGTCTATAGTTTGCTAGGTGTCCAGAGCAACCCTCCCCCCTTAAAAATGGCGATAGCCCTATCCAATGTCCAGTAACCTGGAACCTTCCCCTCTGTAATAGACCAATTAAACAAGTAAGTAAGGGGAGCAGCAATCTAAAGGGCTGATAATTTCAAAAGTGAGGTGCTCAATCTATCAGGTCCACAGCTCTTAATTGTTTTCAAATCCAACAATAATTCAATAACTTCATACTTTTCTATTTTACAAAAATCAAAATCCAGCGAGTTCTCTGTTTTAATCCACACCCCCTCGTCTCCAATTTCAAAGACCGAGTCTTCAAAAAAGTTTCCTGAGTTTACAAAATACTGACTGAATACATCAGCAATTGATTTCTCCCCTCTACCTTCTGGCACCTTGATATTGCTTGGACATGCCATTTTTTTAATTGCACATTGATCCCTTTAATATATTTCAAAATGTTGTTGGATCCCCAGCATTTTTCTCAAGCTTTAAATTATAATAAGTTCACTTTGCTTCTCCAACCACCACTACTTATAAATTCCTTAACTTTCTATAGTATTCACAGTCTTGCTTTTGACAAGATTTACATGCACACTCCCAAGCTTGTTTCTTTGATCATTTTAGTTGCCTTATCTCATAAGAGAACCAGGGGGATGAATTTTCTTTTACCTTCTTAGTTTTAATAGGCAGGTTCAAATTATATACTTGCATTAGCTCTGTCATAAAGTAACTCCGGGCCAGATCTATGTCTGAAATTAATTTAAGCCTTTCCCAATGTATGCTATCAAAATCTCTTGAAAATGCTAGGTAGTCAAAATTTCTAGTAGAATGAAATAAAAAAAAACCTAGGTTGATTTTGTACAGCATTTTCAATCAATCAATCAATCAGAACGTGGCAGCCAGGCTATTGGCAGGTTCTTCTAGGACCAGTCATATAACGCCTGTGCGCCACGGACTGCACTGGCTGCCAATATTCTGGCGTATCACCTTCAAGGTCAGTTTGCTGACCTATAAGGCCCTACATGATCAGGGACCTAGCTACCTGAAAGATCTCCTTCATCCCTATTGTTCCCCCCACTCTCTGCGATCCACTGATGAGGGATTGCTGGAGATTCCCAGGGTTTGTTTGAAGACTTCGGGGGCCAGATCTTTTAGTTTTGTGGCCCGACCCGGTGAAATTCTCTACCTCGTCAGGTACGAGATTGCCCGACCGTAAAAACTTTTAAGGGAGCACTTAAAACATATCTTTTTAAACAAGCATATAATGATTTTTAATATCTTATTGTGTGGTTAATTTATTGTTTTATTAATATTGTTTTATTATGTGGTGTACAGGCACCTTGGTTTTTGGAAAGGTGCCTTTTTATAAATAAAGTATTGATTGATTGATTGATACAGCATTTTCCCCTCTAATACAGAAACACTGTTATGATCACTGTCCATGTCTTCCAGTACTCCTGCTGTGGAATAATTATACACAGCATTTGTTAGAACTAAATCAAGCAGAGAAGTGTAGTAGGTTTTCTTGTGTTTATGAGCATAGGGTCTTTTGGCCCTAAATTTAATGCCAAATTTTTCATTACATTAGTATCTCCTGTTGTCAACCATTCTTCATTAAAGTCCCCTAATAGGTGCAATTCATGTGTTTCTAAGTAGGGCAGTAACATATTGACTAGTTGCAGAATATTATTTTTTAAATTTTTTGGAGGGTGATACCCACCAAGCAACAGTAGGGGCTTCCCCACTGGAAATGTTATTTCTAGAGCTAAGTGCTCACAGCATTCAAGGCCACAATTTAAGAAAGTTGCTTTGGGCAATACTTATCTAATGCACATATCAAAATCCCCCCTTCCCTTTTGTTCCTATCTGCTCTAAATAAATTATAACCCTGTATTGAAATTTTTTTTAACATGTAAAAATGTTATTAAGTTTCCTTCAATACATAACAAACACCTTAAAGTTTTGCCACACAGTATCAACAGGCAACACAATACCCAAAAAGGTATGAATATTAAATACACAAGTCCAGTGTTCTGATATCACCTCAGACTAGGAAGCAGCAAATTGAGGTTAAAATTCTAGATGTATCATATATAAAACATATAGTTTAGACTGTAACCATAACTAAAATATACCCTCCATTCCTGACCACTTCCATCCAGTTGTCTCAAACAAAACTGTCAGTCCATAAAACAAGCACTAGTGGGGGGTTGAACTTTCAGGTCAGAGCACCCTTCAGATAACAGAAGCTCAAAAAGAAGACATAGAAAATCAAAGTGGGGGAGTTGCTGTGCCCCTTCTTATAGCTGCCCCCTATAGGGGGCAATATCGAGTCTGCTCCATCCACCGCTAATATCCCAGACATGACACCTCACCCAAAGCAGGAGCTCAAGAGCAATGAATAGGGGTCTACAGCTAGAGAGAAGGGTTGCCTGGCAGAGTTGGTGGCACATCACACAGATGCGAGTGGAGAAAAGGGCCCCATTATCTAAATATTTAGGGAGTTGATTCTGATTCCTATGGGAGAGCATTTCAAAGATGGCCAACTTTGCCAAAACAGCATGCCAAGTGGGGATAGCAGGCGGTGTGGTTTCCTCCAAAGCATCAGAATTGTATTGAAGCATTTGAATCACTGATTCACAGATTATGCTGATATAAATAGTAATTAGGCATTTCTGCTTATGAAAGGCAGGCAAACAGTAGCTCTGCTATCCTCTATGCTGATGGACTAGTAGTTTAGGCACACTCCAGTAGTATTGGCCTAATAAACCATAACTTAATAACTGACCTACAGTCTGTTCATTATAGGCTGTTAACAAATAAACTAATTCTGAATACATTTGAAGCACAGTCCATGATGTTTGGTATGTCTGCCAGACTTACAACCTGCTTATTCCCACTATCCATGGCTTACTTGATACAGTACCTTAGTCCCCTCAATCTCCACATTCACCTACATCGGAGTCACAAACAATCCTTCAATGGACTACACTTTGCATGCCTCTAGCATATGCAACTCAATAAACTCCATGCTGGTTATCTCCTATAAGGTGATCTAAAACCTCACATCACAAGCTCACCATGCCATTGCCCAAGGAATGCTCCACCCTAAGCTCACATATGGTGCCTCTGTTTTCTGGTCCACTTCTAAGACTACTCTCCTGAAGTGGGACATTGTGTTCAACAATATTTTTTGCTTTGTGTCAGCAACCCCTGGATCACGCATCACTGTTCATTATACGACATGCCAGGCTGGCTACCCCATCCTAGCAAAGGGAATATAGCTTTTGAGCTGTTATCTTCAACATCATACAAATGGGCTGCCGAAACCACTTGCTGCACAAGTTAAATCTTTTAGTAGTACCTACCCCTTAAGGTCCTATGAAAATGCACTTTTGGCTGTCCCCAAGATTAGAAACCATATCAGTAGCTTTTCCTTTGCCTATTCAGCTCCTTACCTTTGTAACTCCATCCCAACAGATATATGCCGCTGTCTTCAGTGCCTAGTTTTTGACTCAGCAACTGTGAATATCTCCTCAGCTTGCCTCACTGTGCATATTCTTGAATCTGCACTGTCTCTATAATGTACTTATCATGTTCACATTTATTAATGGATGGACTGGAAATTGTTTCAGTGCCTATGTATGTTCAGGTTACCCATAGGTGATACTGTTCCTTTTTCCTAACATAAGAACATTAAGATCCTTAATGTTTAATGTATATTTTCTCCACTGGTACAACTGCTTTCTATTGTATGTAATCTCATCCTGTACTAAACCTGCACGTGTAACGTTCCCAGGTTGTGCCTGAAAATAAGCAGTATTTGCCTAGTGCTCGTAACTGGTTAACAAAAACTAAATAAACAAATATTTAAAAGAAGAACAACAGAAAGGAGCAAGTACAAGGTGAAGTACTAATTCTTTTTTCTAGCCCCTGGCTCCTGAACACACTCCACCATGGGACTTCCAACTCCACAAGTTTACCCCCTCACGGCAGAGCTCTCCCGGGGGAAAGTAATGTCCAAGGTACCATGCAGTGTGGCTATGTATGGGGCCAGTGGCCAAGCCAGGAAGTCTTGAGGCAAGGGGGAGACATTTTTCTCCTTTAGTAGGTTCCCCCAGGAGGGAAGCTTCATAGTGGGGCAAACTTAGAGCAGGCCGAGAAAATATGAAAAAGGGAACCCTTTTCCTGTCCACATCTCATGCAGGGAAGAGACGGTAACCTACCCAGCTTCTGAGGCATAAAGTAAAGATTATTTAAAATATTAAATTGAGCAAGTCTCAGCCTAACCTGGGAGACAGAGACATATAAATCCCTCCAAATTTTCTGACAGTGAGGGAGACTAAGAGAAAGTAGTCCATCCCTGTGGGGAGAATTCCCATCAATTTCTGGGAAGAGCCTAGAAAACAGTAACGAATATTAACTGGCAACTGCATGCGGCTTCAAAACCAGGCTTTTGATGGAATGCAGGAGTTCTGACTGTTCAACAACCCAATTATCAGACCCAAACCATTGGAGTGAAGTGTGTCTGAAATGAGATATTTTAAAGTTGTAGTAGTGTCCAATCAAAATTGTTCCATGATATCCTTAGAGGAGCATAAAGCCCCTTGCCTAATCAAATCACACACCTCAGTATCAGTTGGTGTAACCAGCTCTCTGGAATAAACCTGCCCCCAATGTTAAGGTTAGGATTGTGAAATATGGGCTAGAAAATATCTTTAGTAAATGGGTATTTTAACAAGGAGGAAAACTGTGAGTGGCCCTGTAGGAAGGTAACAATAACTGAGTCTCTCAAATCCTTAGGGAGTATCTCAAGAGGAGTAAAAAACATAGATGGTACAGAAAAACCTGAACTGCTGATCAAATTTAATTCCAGATATTGCCATATAAGGACATAGGAATGGGTTTGATCCTAAAGTGGTGCAGAGAGACACTTAAAAAATGTACTAAAACAACTAGCAAAGTAATAAACTATGAAGTGTGGGTGCCTGAGGGCCCCGTTCTGTTTGAGCATGACACATTTTTGATAAGATTTCCTCAGTTTCTTGTTGGACCAAACAAAGTCTGAGATTAGACCATGGATACTACAGAATCATGAGAGAGGTTGCCAAAAATTGAGCATGTTAAGAGGATAAAACAATCTGAGAAGAACATTAATTTTGATAATACTAATCCTGCTCCATCATCTTTTTAAATCCTGCTATGTACTAAGTACCAGGTCATCTATGTTAAGTTTCTGCCTAAGAAATAAACTTCTCAAAAAGTAAAAACCTAGTTATTTAAAATAACGAGGGGCCCAACTCATCACCCAAGTGAGAATGTCTGATTTAGAAACAGTTAAGGTTAGGGGCATGATCTCTGTCTTGTTCAAATTATGCTTGTAGTTAGAAAGGGAACACAATTGCATAATAATACTTAACACCACAGGGATGGCCATCTGAGGATGAGTAATATGTATTAAAATATCATCAGCATATACTGATAGTTGTAAATTCCTGGACCCTACCTTGACCCGTCAATTCTGAACTGGTTTTAAGTTTCAGAATCAAGGCTCTAGATATAAATTAACAAGGAGGGGGGAGAGAAGGGACATCTTTGACAAGTGCCACAAAATAAAATGTAGTTAGAGAAGAAAACCTCATTACAGTGCATTCTAGCATTCGGACAAGAGTATATAATTGTGATCCAATGAAGAAAAGTGTGGGGGAAACCAAATTTAACCAAGATACGAAACATACAATTCCAATTAACTCCATCAAAAGCTTTCTCTGCATCCATAGGGTTGGTTGAATCCCTGGATGTGGAGAAAATATGATCAAGCTTGCATAAGTGACCCACTGAAGAACAAGAAGGTATGAATCCCACCTGTTCCGGATTGAGTTCAGTCCAGACTGCACCAACCCCTAGTCAAAGCTAAGATCTTCATGAGAATTTTAACAGCATAATTTAGTAATGAGACAGGCTTGTAGCTAGAGACTATATGGAAAGGTTTGTCAGGTTTAAGCAGGAGAACTATCAGAGCCTCAGGAACAGTGTGGTCTAAAGTGCCAAACTCATACAGATACAGAAAAAAGTGATGTAACAAAGATGCAAGCTCCTTCACAAACAGCTTATAAAAATTAGAAGTGAAACTGTCAGGTACAGGGGTTTTATCATTAGATAAGCTCTTTATTTGATTAGTAGTAGTAGTAATAGACTTCTTTTTTATACATGAAAGATCTTTACAAACACATTGTTAGGTCAGAGATCCATTTTCAAGATGGTCCAGTTTCAAAAGTGGGATCCAAATAGGGATTAACATTTTTATAAAAAATTTAGTAATACAGCAGTACAAAACATATAATCAAGCATCAACTTTTATCAAGTAACCATGGTCATACAGTCACTCTATAAATCAACATGAAAATCAACTGTTACACATACATTTCTTGTTCAATTCATGTTTAACAGCATTCATAAAATGTTTTGTGCTCTGTACTTGTTTCAAGCTATTTTTTAAAGGACCCCAATGCTGCATAACCTTAACAAAGAAGGACAAAGTCCCAAACCTATTGTTCACTCTTGGCTGTTGGTGTTTATTCATAGAGTCCCTCAAATTATGGTTATGTTTATGATCAATTTTCTGCAATTTATCTGTCAAATACTTGGGAGTTTTTGAATGAACAACCTGATGAATCTGGTTTAACGATTTTAGATTTCTTTTATGATCTGGAGAAGTCCACTGTAAAGAATTTAGCAAGTCACAATAATGGGTGTGATAATCACACTTCAAACTAAATCTAGCTAAGTTATTGTAAGTAGCATTGAATTTATGAAAGCTTGTTTTACATGCCATTTTGCACACATGGATTCCATAATCTATACATGGAATTATCAATTGGGTAACCATTTTCATTTTCATATTTTGATCACTACAGTATCTTGATCTCCTGAACGCCTCTAGTTTCTTATTTGTTTTACAAATGAATGTGTCTATATGTGGATTAAATTTCAAGTGCTCATCTACAGTTACTCCTAAAAATTTATAGGCAGTATCCTGAATTAGAATTTCATTTGTAATAGTGTTTATTTGCATGTCCTGGGAGGCATGATTGTTCTTGCCTTTATGAGAAAAGGACATTGTTCTAGTTTTTGTACTGTTAAGAATCAATTTGGATATTCATAACCAATGTTCTAGACTACTAAAGTAAGTCTGAAGATGTAATTTCATTTCTTGTGTAGTTTCTCCATGGGCTATCAGGACCGTGTCATCCACATACATTCTTGTACTACAATATTTTGCTATCTTAGCCAGGTCATTTATATACATTATAAACAATAAGGGCCCCAATATAGAACCATGTGGGACTCCTCTTTGAACAGGCATCAGAGTGGACAGAGAGCTCCCCACTTGTACTTGTTGTGTCCTAGATGTCAAATAGGACTGAAACCATGGTAGGATTTCTCCATCCACGCCCATTCCTGCCATCGTGTGCAGCAGAATGGTGTGTCTCTCTATTACTGTCCCACTGTAACTATCTCTCACTCAGCTCCTTGCTGCCTCTGCTTTGCATACTGCCTACCTGCTTCAAGTCTGCTTCACCCCCCCCCCGAGCTCATCTTGTCTTCTCTGTTGCAAAGCTCTGCTGCCTGGCTGTCTGCTCGCTCTGCATCACCCCCAACCCCAAATTAAAGACTGTTTAACATGTAGTTAGTTGTGCTTTGTTATGTTGAATTCCTGCCTTGGTACCCATGCATATTAATTCCCCACCCTCTATTGATCCCCACCCCCTGTGTGACTGTGTTCTTATCTCAGGAGTAATTGTTTTTCTTCTCCTCATTCTACTCTGCAGGATTGAAGCGAAGGGCACCGTAGCTACAAGCGGCTGCGCCCTGCTCCCCGGGGCCACAGCACTTACCTAGCTGCAGCCCAAACTCCAGCAACCAGCCTACAGCTTCAGGTACAGCCGCTCCCTTCATCTTCAGCCATTTATATGGCTCCTCTGCCCATTGTCTGACATTGCGTCTGCTTAGGGTGCCTATTGGCTTATCTGTGAGACCCAAGACTGCCATTGGCTGCAGAAAAGCTTCAGGCTTGCCCTCCAGATCTGTACCAGTGGCTTTCAAAAAGCTGGTATGCGGGGACCAATTCCAAAGATGGCTGCATTTCGTGTCGTGTATTTTCTTTCTGCCCACCCTCCCCGGCCTGACCTCTATTAAATACTCCTTGTCCCTCCCCAAAGCTATCACCTTTTATCCCATTGGCTGTTGACAGCTCCTATTCCTTCTCTCTGTTCTGCCTTGCATTGCTACTCTCGCTATTTTATTCGTGGATAGCACTCTGCATGCTCTCTTCACTTTTGTTGCAGCAGCCCTCTATTTTTGCAGCTTAGGCCACTATACTTTATTGATAGCACCATTTTCATTACAAATCACCTACTCCCATTGAAGTACACCAATTTGTTATCTGCTCCCCTTTGTCTTTAGTATGCTACACTACAGTTCAGGGTCTTCTCTGCCTGCTACATATCCTCAGTATATGCTGTAGAAGTTAAGGTGTGATGTGTCTGTATCTCTCAATTCTGCCCATTTTCATCCTTCTGTACACCCTGGTCCTTGCTGTGCCCCTCCTGCCCCGCCTCATAGTACACCAGTTTCTGGGTTTCGTGACTTTATTCTTCCTCACAATGAACTCCTTTTTTCTTGGCTGCACCTTACTCTTGCTGCATCCCACCATAACTCTCATGGGTGACTTAGCATTTTCATGCCCTGTAGCCATCCCTTGGTCACGTATTGCATGCCCAACCTCCCCTCCCGCTTCTGCACCTTATTTACCCCAACCTAAACTAATCTGCCATGGGCATCACTCAGCTACTATGTCATGCATCTCTGTTAGTGCTATGTATCCCTCTCCTGCCTTCCCGCCTTACTTTACCTTTGTCTATTCCATCATGATATGCATCTATGCATCCCTGTGCCCCAGCCACACCTATTTCCCACCACCAATGCTAGCTTATCATAGTCACCATAAAAGGGCATGATCTCATCTGCTTAGAATCCTGATAAGTGCTCTTACCAAACTCCTGCTGCTGTTACTAATTTGCACCGGCAATACAGAAATTAATCCTGGCCCCCCACTACCCATCCACGCCCCATCCAAGCTAACATAGAAACATAGAAACATAGACTTTGATGGCAGATAAGGACCGCTAGGCCCATCTAGTCTGCCCATTTCCCTACCTACAGGATAGGCCGCAGATCCTAGTTAACCAACAGCCTATATCTTCCTGCCCTCCACAAGAATTGCCTTATGTCTGTCCCATGCATTCTTGAATTCTCCCACAGTTTTAGACCCCACAACTTCCTCAGGAAGGCTGTTCCATGCATCCACTACCCTCTCTCGAAATACTACTTCCTCACATTGCCCCTGGAACCGCCTCCTTCTATCTTTAAATTGTGTCCCCTTGTTCTAGCAAGTCTCTTTTCTGAAAGATGCTACCCTCTTGGACTTGTTGATTCCCTTGAGGTACTTGAAAGTTTCTATCATGTCCCCTCTCCTTCTTTCCTCAAGGGTATCATATTAAGCTCCTTTAGTCTCTCCTCATACGGCTTCTCTTGCAGACCCTGCACCATTTTACTTGCCCTCCTCTGGACTGCCTCTATCCTGTCTATGTCCTTGCGGAGATGGGGTCTCCAGAACTGGACACAGTATTCAGATGGGGTCTCCCAACTGTCTGTACAGAGGATAACAACTTCCTGTTTTCTGCTGCTGATGCCTCTCCCTATACATCCCAGTATACCCCCGGCCCTCCCTACTGCCTTCTCACATTGCTTGCTAACCTTAAGGTCATCTGATATGATTACCCCCAGGTCCCTTTCCTGTTTTGTTGTTGTTACTACCTCCCCACCCATTGTGTATTCTTCCCCTGGGTTCTTGTTTCCCAGGTGCATTATTTTGAACTTTTTTGCATTGAATCCTAGCTGCCATACGTCTGACCATTCCTCCAACCTTGCCAAGTCCCTTTTCATCCTTTCCACGCCTCCTTGTGTATCAACCCTGTTGCAGATCTTTGTGTCATCTGCAAAAAGGCATACTTTTCCTTCCAGTCCCTCTGCAATGCCACTGATGAAGACATTAAAAAGGACTGGACCCAATACTGAACCCTGCAGTGCCCCACTAGTAACCACCCTTTCTTCAGAGTGGACTCCATTTACAATTACCTTCTGTGTCCTGTTGTCCAGCCAATGTTTTACCTAGGCTACCACCCTGGGACCCACTCCCAGGCTGGTTAATTTGACTAATAATCTTTTGTGTGGGACTGTGTCAAATCCTTGCTGAAGTCTAGGTAGGCCATGTCCACAGCCCCTCCCTGGTCTACTACTTTGGTCACCCAGTCAAAGAAATCTATTAGATTTGTCTGACATGACTCTTCCGCTGTGAACCCATGCTGCCTTGGATCCTGTGCTCCACTGACCTCTAGGTACTCAACTATTCTTTCCTTCAGAGTGACTCCATCACTTTCCCTACCACAGAGGTCAGACTGACAGGTCTGTAGTTTCCTGCCTCTGTCTTGTCCCACTTTTGTGAAGGGAATCACATCCACCTTCCTCCAGTCCTCAGGTACCACACCATCCTCCCATGATTTATTAAAAGAGTAGCCAGTGGTTTCACTAGTTCCTTCCTTAATTTTTTAGAATTCTGGGTGAATTCCATCAGGACCCATTGCTTTGTCCACCTTCAGTTTTAGGAGTTCTTGCAGAACCCTTTCTTCTGTGAAAGAAGTTGGGATCGACCCCCTATCAAAGTGCTTCTGTTAATTGGATTAGGCACTTCCTCCTCTTTTGTGAATACTGAACAGAAATATTCGTTCAGTATTCCTGCTTTCACTGTCCCTCTGCCACCCATCGTTCATTCTATTCAGCCTCACTATCCCTCCCTTTGTCTTTCCGCTTGCTGATGTACCTATAAAAGGTTTTATCCCCTTCTTAACTGAGTTGGCTATCTTTTCCTCAGTTTGGGCCTTTGCTATTCTGACTTCCTCCTGCTTCTTTCTGCCTTAACTGGTACAGCTCTCTGTCCTGCTCCTTCTGTGTTTCCTTATACTTCCAGAATGCTATCTTTTTCTTCCTGACTTTCACGGCCACCTCTCTTGAGAACCATAGTGGCTTTTTCTTTCGTTTTGATTTGTTTATTTGCTTCACACAAAGGCTTGTTGCCTCTGTGATGGCAGTTTTGATAATTCCCAATTGTTGCTCCACCCCTCCTTCTAGCCTGTTTGCTAGTGCTTTTCTGAGGCACTCTCCCATCTTGCCAAAGTCAGCCCTCCTAAAGTACAGTACTCTCACTTTTGTATGGCTTAACTCTGTAGCTGAGTTTAACATGAACCGCACTGTTTGATGGTCACTTGTCCCCAGATGGCAACCCACTTCTAGATCTGAGATCCTCTCACTGTCCCCGTTTGAGAGTATGAGGTCTAAGATTGCTCCCTGATAGATGGGTTCTGAAACTAGCTGTCTAATGCCTGCCACCTGTAGGGCATCAAGAATGGCCCTGTCTTGGATGTGGCTGCAGCAAATGTGCTCCAGTTAACATCTGGCATATTCAGGTCTTCCATCAACAGTATCTCCTTTCTCTGCCATTCTAGAATGCCTTCCATCATATCCTTGTCCATTCCTTCCCCTGACATGGGGTCTGCACCTAACCCCTGTGCGGATCGTGGTGCCCTTTCCGGTCTCCAAGGTGACCCCACAGTGCCTCCTCGCCTCCCTGTTTACTCTTTTGCTCAGTTGCTTTTATCCCTTCCTTTACATAGAGAGCTACTCCTCCCCTCTTCTCCCCTGCTCTCTCTCCTGTAGGTTTATGTACTGAGTATGTTAACATCCCAGTCATGGTTCTCTGTACCATGTTTCTGTGACTGCCACGATATCCAGGCATCCTCTTCCATTAAGGCCACCAGCTCAGGGAGCCTGTTGCCCAGACTATGGGCATTGGTACTCATTACCTCCATTTCCTGATGGCCTTACCCCTTTGCCCCATCCCTGTCCTTCTTGCCTTTGTCACTTTCTCCATTTACCCCTGCCCTTCTCCCTATCGACACCTCCATGTTGGTGTTTGCCACACTTACTACCGTGATTGTTTGGGGGCTAGGATTTTCCTGCTCCTTTCCAGTGCCTCCCTTGGCTAGTTTAAATGCTTGCCAATGAAGCATTTAAACCTATCACTAGGATCCTGGTTCCCCTCCGGACAGATGCAGCCCATCATGCCAGTATAGGCATGCATCACTCCAGGTGGTCCCCAGTCCCCAGTGAAGCCAAATCCCTGAGCTCCACACCAGTTTTTCAACCACTGATTGAATCCATGGTACAGAACACCCTAGCCTTCCTATGCCATAGATGGTAGCACCTCCGAGAGCCACTGCAGGTGCTACTTGACTAAGACCCTCCCCAATTCCACAAACTCTTCCTGCACTTCTCTAATCCCTTTCTTAGCCAGATCATTTGTCCCTAAGTGGACAATGACATCCATCTCCCTCCCCTGTGCAGCTGCTCTGGCAATCCTGAGGATTCGTTACCTGTCCCTCCAAGCCATGGCACCAGGCAGGCACCTTACCTCCCTCTCCCCTTCCTTGCCCAGTTCTACCTTCCTAACAATGGAGTCCCCCACCAGGAGTTGTTTCCTTCCCCTGCAGGGTCCTCTGCCACCCTCCTGTGGGTCTCCTTTGTGAAGGTTCCCAGCATCCTCCTTGGTCTCCACTGTAGGTGCCTCTATAGAGGAACCACACTTTGCCAGAATGACATAGGAATTGTGGAGAG
Organism: Neoceratodus forsteri; assembly: GCA_016271365.2. NCBI lineage: Eukaryota > Metazoa > Chordata > Ceratodontiformes > Ceratodontidae > Neoceratodus > Neoceratodus forsteri. Next base: position 203,362,717 of record CM028138.1, read on the forward strand.
GTACAACTGGAGGGATGTGCCTCTGTTCCACCACCCTCACCCTCCCTGAGCCCACTGTGGTCCAACCATCCTCTTTCTTGGCAACCTCTGAGGCAACGGCAGTGGCACTGGTGGTCACTGGATGGAAGAGGAGGTCCCACAAATCCTGGCCAACTCAGCCTGGAGATAAGCAACCTCCTCCCTCAGCCCAGAGAGGTGCCTGCAGATGGGACAACACCGCATCCTCCAGAACATCTCCCGGAAGACTGCTGCTCACAGCCACTGCACTGCACCACTCCAATCATGTCTTATTTCTGGCCCCTTAACTGTTTGCAATCCTACTCTTTCCTCTGTTTTTTTTCTCTCTCCTTACTTTCTGCCTGTGCCCTTTAAGCTCCTGATTGTCCTGTTCTGAGACAAGAATATCCTGTATTTCTCAGTAGACCACTTACTTGTTCAGAGGCAGACCTCCAGCAGCTAGAGGGGCCGGAGAGCTACTCTTGCCCTTCTAGGATGGTGGGTCCTTGGTGGTTCTGTGATCACTCACTTCCTGCCCCTAAACAGGAAGTTCCTGTTGTCAGTCAAATCCTGTGCCTATAAAAATAGAACTAGCTTTGGGTGGAGGGGAGGGAAGGAGGGCAATATAGTCCCAGTAGAGAAGTTCAGTCACACAGCAGTCCTTTCTCCTGGTGTCTTCTGCCAAGCTATCCACCCATCCACGCCCCATCCAAGCTACCTGGGCTCAAGGACCTTACACTGATCCATATTAATGCTTGCAGCTTGCTAAAAAAGTTTGACATCTTCCAATCTTGGCTTAATCTTATTTATTTGCTTTTGGTAACTGGGTGGGTGCACTAGGCATAGGAAATGCCTATTTTCAGGCATGACCTGACATTGTTGTGGTAACAGAAACTTGACTGAGACAATCTACTCTGGATCATGACATCAACCTCCGCTCTTACGCCGTCTACCGGACTGACAGGTTAACTAGGGGAGGGGATGTGGCTATTTATAATCAGGACAATTTCTCTGCCTCCATCATTAACTCAACCTCAGCACCCCAGGAATTTGAATGCACCACGCTGAAAGTACAGCTTCCTGCTTTGACCCCTACATATATATAATAGGATACTACAGGCCACCCTCTGCTGAGCTTGGGGTATTATACCACATTTCCAGCATACTTGACTTCCTTTCATCAGAAGTGATAATAGCAGGAGACCTTAACTTGGACTGGCTCACAAGCCCCTCTCTACCCCTCAAGGAGTTGTGTGACAACTTTGGCCTGAGACAAGTTGTAATGCAGCCTACTAGACCCAACAAAAAACATCCTGATAAAAACACCTTTTTAGGTGTTATTCTAGTGAATAAACCTCATCTATATTCTCATTCCGGCATTTTTTTCAGTGACCTAAGTGACCACTGCATCATAGCCTGTGTGAGAACCTACCCTAGATCTTCTTCCTCCTGCTATACCTTCAAAAGATCTAAACAATCCTTTGACCCCAATAATTTCCTCCTTGATCTGGAGCATGCATACTGGCAGGACTTCTATCTGGCACAATCTGTCGATGAAGCCTTCTCAGTCTTCTAAAGCATTGTCCTCAGCATCATCAATAAACACACTCCCCTAATAAAAACCCGAACCACAAAAAAAAAACCTGCCTTTGGTTCACCTCAGGCTTGAAAGCACAGCTGCTCCTCAGAGACTCGCTCTGGAAAAAGGTTAGGAAGACAAAGCAACCTAATGATTGGATGGCCTTCAGAGCTGTTAGAAACTGGTACACCAGATTGGTTCAGGATGCAAAGATCAGCTACTATCAATCTGAACTCATTTCCTCTTCAAACAGCATGGCTAACTTCTGGAAAAACTTTAAAGAAATACAAGGTCACAGCCTGGCTAGCTCACTCCCACCAAAAATCTCTGTAGGCAACGTGGTTGCCACTGATAAGCAAGAAATCCTAGGGCTTTTTAATAATCACTTCATTACTGTGGGCCTTGCTTTTGATGACTCCCCTGCCTCCAGCCTATGTGCTCAACAATTCTCTTCATGCCTGGTTGGCCTAGGCCTTAACTCTGATTCAACCCACCCTTGCATGCCATTCGCCTTCTCTGTCACAGTTAAGGAGGTTGAGGACCTTCTTCTACATCTGGATAACAAAAAAAGTGCTGGGGCAGACCTACTAGAGCCCTCATTCCTCAAAGTTGGCTTCCATATACTTTTTCCTCCAATTACCCATCTTTTCAATATGTCCCTCTCTCAGGGCGTAATCCCGGACATCTGGAAAACTGCCCATGTTATTCCCTTATTCAAATCTGGCAGCACTAGTGATCTTAACAACTACCAGCCTATCACTTTGCTCCCCACCCTTTCCATGCTTCTGGAGAAAATTGTCAATTCCCAGCTCAGACAGCACATAAATGAATTGGATCTTCTAAACCCTGCCCAGTCTGGCTTCTGCCCTCAACATAGTACCACCTCAGCACTGACCAAGGTCACAAATGACTGGCTTAGAGCCCTGGATACCAGAAATTATGTATGTGCTCTGTTTCTTGACCTCAGCAAAGCCTTCGACATGGTAGACCACTCCTCGCTAATAGCTGCTTTAAGGAATATTGGTGTTCATGACAAGACTTTGGAGTGGTTTGCTAACTACCTCTCCGATCATCATCAGCAGGTCAAGGCAGGGGGGATCTTCCCCCCTCAGAATACTACCTAGAGGAGTACCTCAAGGATCCATACTGGGGCCCCTTTTGTTCACCATCTGCATAAACGAGTTAGACTCTGGAGTCAAGCCTGCTGACATCCACCTTTTTGTGGATGATACCATGTTGTATGTAGCCAGACCTGCGCTGGAGCTTGCATGCACAGACCTCCAAATAGAATTTGACCACCTTCAGAGTTATCTGCTTTATTCAAAACTCCTGTTAAATGCTAAGAAAATGAAGGCCATGATCTTTGATCCTGTAGCAAAGCCCTCTTACCCTGCCATTATAGGAGCTGTGCCAAAAATTCACACCTTGCTTGGTGAAGCATTGGAATATGTCGACTCTTTCAAATACCTGGGGGTATGGATTGACCCCAAACTCTCCTTCAAAACCCACATTGATGAGCTCTCCAGAAAGCTTAAACAGAGGCTTGGGATTCTGTTCAGAATCAAGCATCTATTAACTTATGAGGGGAAAATCAGGTTTGTACAAACTACATTCTTGCCCCTTATCGACTACACTGACTTTCTGTATGGACGCAGCTCCAGTGCTGCCCTCACTCAACTCGGCACTCTATACCATCGAGAGCTAAGATTCATCACTGGTGACCCCTACTCAACACACCACTGTACCCTATACAAAAGCCTAGGCTGGGACTCTCTTAGCCTCAAATGGCATAAGAACTCTGTCCTCTGGATCTTAAGGGCCATCTACAATAAAATGTCCCAGTATATCAAGGACTGCCTACCTTTATGCAACCCTGGTAATTATCTGTTGAGAAGCCAATCTAGAATTACTCTTATTATCCCCAAAGTTAGGACATGTTTTGATAGAGCGGCATTTAGCCACGCTCTTCCAGTCCTCTGGAACATTGCTCAAAAGGTTCTGCATCTTATCATACCCGGTTCCTTAGCTGCCTTTAAAAAACATATCCAGCGATCCTTTACTGAGTCCTGTAACTGCTTCCATCACTGAATTACCATCTCTGCCATACTTCTGCCTCTCCACCCACACTGACTAGACACTAGGGGCATGTAAGAGCTGTGGCTCTGGGGTCGCCTGACTCTGTAAGTTCTGCTGTCCCTGTCTGCCATCACCTCTATCCTCCATCTTTACATATCACTGATGATTATCCTCTCCCCTGTCTGATTTATCCTGCATTATCTCGCACTTGCTGTGCCTTATCTGTTGCCTTGTACTTTTGCCCTTACTGCATATATCAGGGCACTTAGCTTACCAACTGCTATACTACATTTTGAATGTATTGTACATACATATCAATTCTTATTGTGTTACGTGCCTCACTGTTTTTGTATACTATGTTCATATCTGTTAACCTGTCACAACCCATGTTCTATTGTCATACGAAATGCCTTATTATTCTGCAATATATGTAATTTTGTATTATGTCCCAGGTCCATCTTGTAAATGAGTTTTTCTTCAATGATGTTTTGCCTGGTAAAATAAAGATTGATTGATTGATTGATTGATTGATTAGTCCACAGTGTCAAAGGCCTTGGAGAGGTACACGAACACCATGCTCACTGGCCTGCCCTCGTTCAGGTTTATAACACATGTAATTTCAGATAAAGACAGGGGCTGGGTCAGGAAAGTTTGTAAAGCAGAAGATAACTGGGGTAAATATAAATGATTAATTATAACATGCATGGTACAGTATGTACAGCCATTCATTAGAAACTGTTCAGTTTGTACATATTCAGTTGACATGGCTAGCTGCTTAGGTTGTGTTCTAAAACAAGGTTGTCTGATGAATTAACCAATATTAGGAAATCAGGGGATTTCTGGTCACCAACAATATTGATTAAATGTGTTCATAAAAGTTCAGTGGAGGGGTTTCATGAACCTTTGTAAACCTACAGTATATGGTCACAGCAGTATCTTTTAATATTCATTTACATTCATGAACAATTTGATGCACACTTGATAAATATTTGGGAGATAAATTTGTGTCCTGCACATAAATAATTCTTAATATTCATGAATGGTTCATGATCATTTTAACTAGGCTGTCATGAGGAAACAAGGAGCCTAAGCTGCTGCACTGAGTCATAACCTTCTGCTCTCTACCAGAAATAAGCTGAACCTTTGCTGTGGATGAATACTGCAGTATTGCTCAGGATCATTGATTATTGTTGCTTCAAATATGAAATTTTACCTGGATTAGTGTAGAAAAATCTACACAACTTTTATTAAATGTTGTACAAAATGTTATATCAGTTACTTGCTTTGCATTTGATCTCACTTAACTGAAGCAGTGAGAAGATTCACACAGGGAAATGCAAAATGCTGTACACATTTTTATTTTCATTTGCAAAGCATGCAGACATGTTGCTATGAGTGTGAGTTGTGCAAGGGCTTTTGGGGATGAGCAATCTCAAAACAATCGAAACTCACAGACACACCACAAACTGCATTTAAAATGCATTGAAATACTTTATTAAATATTTGCTCCAGCATGCAATTCTGTTAAAACATATAGGCAGCAGCACACAAGGAACTAGTTGATGACCATTTCACAGTAATACACTTTTTCAAGGCTTTTCATTTTGGGGATAAGCCCCTCCTCCACCTATTACATCTTCAGAAAACTGAATCTCCTCCCTAATTCTGCCCACCCTCTGCCTTTCACCTTCCTTTTCCTTTTAAAGTCCTTGCCCAGTCACAAGGATAGAAAATGCAGGGGGTTGTAGTTTCTTAAAAATTCAGGGTCACAATCTAAGAAAACAATGTTATATGTGAACCTCTTCATTTCCCAAGCATGACAATTTCAATACTAAAACTCATGTTATTAATTTGCTAATTTTAAATGCTGCACTATTGATGTCCAACAGTTACACAACAAATGCAAACAAGTGAACACTTGGTTTTGTCCAATGCTTATTGTTATTGCTGTGCACATTATGTTTCATGACAATTGCTACAGAACGTTTTTCAAAAAGGGGCAGGCCCACCAGTGCAGAGGTAGTACTACTGCTGTGGTACCAATGACCCATGTTCGGGAACAAACCTGGAGAGTCAGAAGGTTGACTGAGGGAAGGAGAATTGAGTGTTCAACAGACAACTTTCCTTCAAGGTGGGAGGGTCACAGTATGCAACAGTAGTCCAACCCCTAGTGATGACTGGGGGTTGGTATGCCTGGATGTGGAGTAAGCTGCAGGATTGGTGGAATGGAGAAGTCAGCATGCCTGATATTGGCAAGACATCATTGTATGTCTACTGCGAGTGGGGGAACTAACAAGAGAAAATCCCCCTGGCCATGTGTAGTGAAGCCTGGCTCCACTCTTACTATAACCAAAGGTCTTGGATTAACATACTTCTACTCTCTACCCTCTGGAAGGGCCCACCATGTTAGTTACCAGGGTCTCCTGATAAGTCCTGGTGTATACATGTGGGGGAGCATCTGAAGTGTTTATATGAGGTACATCCTTGCCAGATCAAGGGAGCCTAAATAAAACAAAAAAAATAATACTTTTTGAATAAAATTTTTCCTGACCGGGGAAGGTGGAGTAGCAAAGTACACCAAACGATGATGTAGAATCCCTCCTTATGTAGTTAGGGATAGTCCTTTGGCCTCTTCCTCATCAGTCTATTGATGTCATGCCCTTCTTCTCAGCCTCTGTCCTCCTGCACTAAATCTGTTAAAAAAAACTATGCAAGGAGCTTACAATGTCTTTTCAAACACCTCTCCCTCTGTAGTGAAACCTTCCCATTCCCCATGATATCATCTTCCAATAGTATGGATCCTTGATTTGGGGATGGGGAAATTGTGGTTGAAACTTGGGAGAATTCAGTTGACCCCTTCCACAATGTATCTTCTCCCATTATTAAATGCCTGACTGTATGAGCTGAGCACGTCACTAAAGGGTGAAGGCAGAGCATTTTGTATCATTGATGATGCTAGGTAGACTGACCAATATGACTAGAATCATCAATGATGCAGACTGGTTCAGCTGTTCACTTTTGGTCATGTACACCACTCATTCAGTCAGATAACAGTTCGAGAATAGGAACAGGTGTGCTGCATGAATTGGGAGGGGGCGCTACTGGGGACTGGGGTTGGGCTATGGAAATAAGGATGTTGTAAATATATTCATGGTTTCTGACACAATCCCAGGATCAGAAGCAGGCCCTTTTTGCATTATTTTTTTTTAAACTTGAGTGTGGGACAACAGAAAATGACTTTGAAGGATTGGAAATGACTAATGTGAATGTGTTTTATTATACCCCCCTCAGATCCATAGTCTGATTTATCTCCATGCTATTGTTACATTGTGAACCAAATCACTTGACCAAATTACAGAAGGCAACCAAAGAAAAAAGCCAACATTCAAACCAGAACTGAGTTTGCCACTGGTCATCTTTTGTCACTACAGCATTGCGATTTGGTTGGAGCTGTGTGGACCTCCAAAAGTTCAGCTGCACATTATGAAACAAGTAACTGGACACATTACAGAATTTAAACCAAAGAAAAGAACCTATATTCAAATCTGAACTCAGTTTACCATTTGACATCTTTTCTTTCCCCTTCATTATTGCGATCTAATGGTTAGAGCACAGGCTTGGAAACAAGAAAACCTAGACTCAAATCCCCCAGAGCTACTTACTTGATGTGTGACCTCACACATATCGTTTGACCTCACTTCTCTTTAGTCCTCCCAGCTGTAAAATAGCAAGAATTAGGACCCCACTGAAAACAATGATGCTGCATAACACTTGGGCTATCTTGGGGCTGGCCCATCAGTATAGCGATAGTGCCTTCATTCAAACAATTGGCTACCAGACTTCAGGAATAAGCTCACGCCATGCGGGGCTGGCTTGGGGGAGAAAGTGCAAACATCGAATAGGACACTGTCTTCCTCCAAAGAAAGAGAACTGTCACTGCTGCTATAATACTTTCACATGGGTGACCACAACTGGTAATGCATTAGGAAGTGACTGGGACAGAGGATGTTGACTAGGAACCACAGAAGGCATGCTTGCAGGGCCTTCTGGAACATCTACATGTGTGGGCAGGGAGCAAAGGTGAAAAATACCATGAGCTTCATTTCCCTTGGGCTCAGGCCCCAACTCTGGCTACTGCTGACTGTGAATATCACACAGGGAACCTTTGACTCCATGGCCTGTAGGAGAAGGAGAAAGGTTGGTTCCAGCATGGCTGGATCCTGTCACGAAGGGAAAGCTTGTGAAGCTGACGCCCCTGCAAGTATGAGACAGTGACGCTCAGGGAAGCAGATCAACTTAGGGTGAGGACAAGCTAGGTGAACGGAAAATGCCAGTTATATAAAAATAATTTATTTTGTATTTATTTATTTATTCTTTGTTGACTGGGTAAGTACATTGATGCCAGGCACCTTTTTCATGCATGACCTGGATACTACAAGTGCATTATATAAGCAGCAGGATAATAATACAGTACGAGATGCAGTGGCAAGAAACAACATGAAAAGAATACATCACAGGAACAAGAAAGTGACATGGTTTTACATTTTTACATAATGCAAAACTGGTATGCATGTAGTAGTATATTAGATAAATGTGAATGTGAAGTAAGTTACACAGTAATGATTGTGCTAGTTATAAATTAGAGCAGAAACTGAAAGCTACAAGATACAAAAACGTGCATTATGGTTTAGCAGATGATAAATAATTCTGAGCACATAAAGTTAGTGAGAGAAAGGCAGTCAATGTGAGTGGATATAGAATTCCAGAAGTAGGCAGCACCATAGCCGAAGGCTTTCTGCGTCATGTCTGTTCACATAAGCAGGATCATTAATGAATTGTTTACTGTGGTGCAGGACTGAGGGAAGTTAACAGGTGTAAGCAGTTTGGTGAGACTCTGAGGTGTTTCTGTGCAGAGGGCTCTATGTTCTTGTAGTGAGCAGCCAAGTTGCTTGAGACTGATGCAATGATGGGACCTTTGGTGTAGGGAAGTGGCAAATCTGACCATTTTGCGGTATGTGACTTTTTTCTTTGCCCAGACAGTCTTATGGGCAGCATCTGTTACAATGGCCCCATAATCTAATAGTGGGAAAATGTTGCTTTATGTAATCCTTGCTCTGTAAGGTGCCTTTGAATGCAATATATCTGCCCCAGTTTCTCATGTATGTTCTTGACAGTGTTGCTCAGATGGTTGTAGAAAGATGGGCAATGATATAGGGTTATGCCCAAGTATTTAAATTCAATCACTAATGCGAGCAGGGTACCATCCAGAGTAGAAGCTTTCAGGTCTTAGGAGTGGCAGTTCATTCTGAAGGCTGAGTAAAGGAGAAAAACTTTCATCATGGGAACATTCAGGACCATTTTTTCTTTTAAGAACTAGTGTTATAGAAAATTGAAATTTTGCTCAAGGGCTTTGTTGATGTCACCTGTATCTCTCTCCTGTACATAGGCAACTGCATCATATGCATAAAGTAGTGCTGTAACAGATGTGCATGTCAAAGGCAGGTTGTTAATGAAGATTGTGAACAAAAGGGGTCCTAGGAGAGATTCCAGTGGTATGCCATGGGTGATGGTGACTGTTTGGGCCCTGTTTTGGAGGTAGCTTGGGAACCACTTAGCAGCTGCTGAACACATCATCAAGATCCTAAGTCTTTGTAATAGCAGACTGTGGTCTATCAATAAAAAGGTTTGTTCAGGTCAGTGAACACTGCACTGATCATAGAGCCTTTGTCCAAAGCTTGGTGCACAGAGGTCATGAAACTGATCAATGTAATGCAGCTAGGTTCCATGGCCCTTCCTAAAACCCTGCTGCTCCCCATGAAGAAGATTGTACTGGTCTAGGTATAAGGTTAGTTGGTTGTGAATGATCTTCTCTTGTAACTTGGCTAGGGCCAAGAGGATGGATATGGGCCTGTATTTGTCTAGGGCAGCAATTTCACATTTTTTTAAATAAGGGCACTACTGTAGCTATCTTCCAGATGTCAGGAACTGTTTTAGTCTTGAAGTAAGGACTATAAATTTTAGGGTTTGATAGGACACTCTGAGGTGTGGGTCTGCCTTTAGATTTATCCATATTTAATCTGACTAGAAGTTTATAAGTGTCCTTGATTTGAACTCTTTTTATGTAGAAACAAGGAGAGAGTATTGCTGAATTTAAGTTTTTCCAACTTGCAGAAGTGGTTGTTGAACAAGTCTACTATCATCTTTGTATCCGTATGCTTAGTATCATTGAGTTTAATGGTCATGGGGCCTCAATATTTCTAGGGTTTTAAGACCATTTAGGCACCTGTTTGTTGTGCTTTGAAATACAAACTCTTAAGCAGGTTGAGTTCAAGCTTATACTTGTTCCTCAGGTGCCTGTAGGATTCCCAATTAAGTTTGGAATTTGATTTTTTATTAATTCTTATTAGTTTTAAGAGGTCGCTGGTTAGCCAATCTGAATATAGATTTTTGACACTGCACCTGGTCAGGGAGACATGTTCATCAAGCAGCCTCATGAACTGGGTTATTAAGAAATCAACTGCATCTATGAAGGACCAATCTGTAGATGCAAGGTCATTTTACAATGCCTGAGGGTTGAAACCTTTGCTGCTGTGGTAGAATACCTCTTTAGGGACTTGGCAGTTCACAGTGCTATTGTGCCAAAGGCAGTAGACAGCAGAGTGGTCACTGATTGAATATTGCGGATGGAATGATAACTTGATCCTGGAGGGGTTGCTGACTAATACCCAGTCAATGAGGAAGTGGTTCCCTGTTTTAGTGTTTAATCTAGCTGGGGCAGTAAAGATTTGTTTGTGGTTGTAATCGATCAGTACTGTTAACAAACTTAGGTCTTTCAGATTTTAAAAGGAGAGTTGGACCTTTTTTGATTCAAAGACCATGAGAAAGGAAACATTTTTGGTTTTCTATAGCACCTGCCATACACTTTAATCCCAAGCAGTTTACTGAAGGTGTGGAAGGGGACAAAAGTGAATGTTGCTGCCAACAACTCCTGCTAAACTGGTGAGAGTGCACAGGGGGTTAGCTGACTTGTTCATGGTCACAGACTGAGTAATGGGAGGTGGCAGAATTCAAATCTGGATCTCCAGATTTATGACTGTGCACTATAACCACTAGGCCAGCAGTGGTGTAGCAAAGAAAATAACATTTGTAAGACAGAACCCTTTGGCACCTGTTTGCCATCCCATTCCTCATTGTAGGCATGCATGCATTTGTTAACCAGACTCCTTATACACTCCGTAGTGAGGAAATGCATAATAGTAGCACAAAATACAGACATTCATATTATAAAACCATTAAGGATTGGTTTTGGGTGGTACGAGTAAACAAAATGAATTGCCAGGGTCCAAAACACCACCCCCTCTCAAGTCAACTTGTAAGCCATGGCTTAAGTCCCTACACCTATGGACTGAAGCAATGTTCATTTTTTAACTCTTTGCCAGATACAAAGCAACTCACTCACCCCATTTTTCTCTCAAGCCCCAATCTGTCTACTGCTAATTAATTAATCTGTATGGTAGTTCACAATGAGGGTGCAAGTAAACAGTAGTCTTTATAACTGACAGCAGGGCTGCTCTGTGATCAACCAGCTGGGAGTGTGTGTGAATCATTCCTTCCTTGTGGATCTGAGCCCCCGCCTTGGTGACATAGTTGGAGCACCACCATCTCATGTGGCCCAAGGAAGGCTATACTTCTGCTCAGCTGGGCTAAACAAAAAAAATCTGCTGCTTATTATGCTGTATAGCTTTTATCATAGCAGTACACATTAGTTGCACACTGCAATCTTTATATTACAACCAGGGCCCCTGGTGTTCTGCTGCAGAATTTTCTGATTTCTGCGGCAGGGCTCCTTGACTTCTGCAGCAGCATTTCCTGATTTCTGCGGCATGATTTATTCATTTCTCTGGCAGAATGCAGTCCTGTCATTGGCTAAATATGATGTGATGTTATCGATGACATAATATGCTGAGCATAGAGGAGGGGCTTCAGGATAAACGAGGTGGGAAAGAAAGCCTGACACTATGGAAAAACAGTATATTTATATAAAATTCACCCAAAACAATGAATTCTGTGGCACTATATATGTTCTGCGGCATGATGCAAATTCTGCAACTGCAGAACCGCAGAATTCCAAGGGCCTTGATTACAAATTAGGATTCCTGGATGTGTGGTTGAGACAGGGTAGTATGGGTACAAAGCAGGGACACTGACGAAAACACATAGATTTCAAGTTCAGTTTTTTTCCTTTTTGCTTTGTTTTGTTTGTGCTTCAAATTGTACAGCTTTACCTTGCTCTCAGTGTTTCACACATGCTGCTATCCTTGGGGCAGTCTCTGGTATAACCTCAAGGCAAGTTATGAGTTCAGATCCCTACCTGAATCTTTCTTTCAAGAATGCCTTACAAGAGGATTCGGATTCTGATCCCTATCTAAATCTCTTCTTTCATTCAAGGGGACCCTTTTCTCTTTCACACCTCACATTAGTGTGCAGATTCAGACCCCTGTCAAAAATCTCTTCTTTCACTTTAAGGGGCCCTTTTCTGTAGCAGAGGATTGCAGTATGCCATTGGTTTCTGTACTCTGCACAGGCAGGGATCCACCAGTGGTCTGGCGGGGGCATTCATTTGGATGTCCATGGTCTGGAACAGATCTTCCCACCCTTGCCCACCCCATAGAAATCATAAGGACTAAAATGGAAGTCCACTATTTCTGATGACGCAGATATATGTCGACAGGTTTACCAACTCTTGCAGCTGCAAAACAGTGTACCCCAGATTTATGTAAATTGTGCAGATCTGTAATGCCTTTGAGGATCAGGTCTTCAGTTGTACAAAACCCAAAACTTTTCATTTAGCTTGAACAGCTGAGGCTTAAAGCCTGAACATTCTTTAGAAAGGACAGGGAATTTGTGCTAAATGGCAACAGTTAATTATGTTACAGTTTACGGCAATAACAATTATACCTCCAAATAATCCATATTTAACTGTACCTGAATAAACATTGATATTAAAACCTGTGTTTTCAATTGCTTTCTTTTTATGGACATCATGCTGCACATTTCTTTTCATGGGGGATATTGGAGGCTGCTGAGATATGCACCATATTGCAAAGCAAAAAGAGAAGGGCTAAAAAGAATGAGCTGGTTAAGTAGAAGGGTCTTAGAAATGGTGTGGGCTAAAAAAGCAATGTTCAAGAAATGCAAGAAATTTAGGAAGGGGAGGATAGGGAGGAGTATGTGAAGAGGTCCAAGGAAGTTTCCAGGGGAATCAAAGCAGCTAAGGTCTCTGGGGAACTGAGGCTGGTGCAGGGCATCAGGGATGGGGAAAAGGACTTCTTCAGATACATATGGGAGAGAAGGAGCTACAAGGACTAGATAGTGAGGATCAGGAAGGACAGGGGGTGGGCAGAGAAATTGGTGGATCAGGCAGAAGCACTGAATGAGTACTTCTGTTCTGTATTCATGCGGGAGAAAGGAGGGCAGCCACCGCAGGAGTGGGTAGGGTGGGCAGGGGAGAGGGGGTAACGGATGGGGTGATCACTGAGGGTAGGGTATTGGAGGTGTTAAGGTCTCTGAGGGTGGATAAGGCACCAGGACCGGATAGCATGCTCCCCAAGGTGTTGAAGGCAATGGGCGAGATCCTGGATGGACCACTAGCAGAACTAGTCAATACCTCCCTGGACACAGGGTGTGTACCACATTACTGGAGGATGGCCCACATGGTATCCATCCATAAAAGTGGACCAAAGGATGAGCTGGGTACTTACAGGCTGGTAAGCTTAACTTGCATCGTAGGGAAGCCAATGGAGACAATACTTAAGGAAAGGCTGGTGACCTTTATGGAAGACAATGGGCTCCAGAACATTACCAACATGGGTTTATCTAGAGAAAATCCTGCCAGATTAACCTAGTTAAGTATTACGACTGGATCACGAAGGAACTGGACAAGAGTCATGCAGTGGATGTCATATACTTGGACTTCAGTAAGCCTTTGATTCAGTGCCACATGGGAGGTTGGGAGAGAAGTTGAGACACATGGGAGTGGGGACTAAGATGGTTAAATGGACTGAGAATCAGCTGCATTGGAGACAGCAGAGGGTAGTGGTGGTGGTGGTGGGATTCTCATCTTTAAGGGCTGTGACAAGCAGGGTGCAGCAAGTATCGGTTCCAGGGCCAGCGCTGTTTGGAATATTCATAGCAGACATCTCATATGGTGTCAGGAATAAGATCAGTCTATTCACTGATGATTCCAAACTAGGGGCAGTGGTGGACGATATAGCAGGTTGGCAAGGTCTGCAAGATGACCTGACCAAACTGGTGGAGTGGTTGTAATCATGACAATTGGGGCTAAATGTGAAAAAGTGCCAAGTCTTGCACTTTGGAGCAAAGAACCCAGGGAGTGATTACTAGCTGGGAGGGGTGCAGCTAGGTGCCACTAAGGAGGAGAAGGATCTAGGGGTGGTTGTAATGGGGAAGATAAACCATACAGAACAGAGAAGGAAGGTGGCAGCGAAAGCCAACAGGATGCTGAGTCGTGGGATCTCCTCCAGGAGCAGGATGGTGATCCTGCCTCTCTACAGGGCACGGGTCAGACCACACCTGGAGCACTGTATGCAATTCTAGTGTCCATATCTGAAGAAATTATTTGAAATTACTGGAAGGGATACAACATAGGGCAACAAGGATAATCCAGGGATTGAAACACAGGCCATATGATGAAAGGCTGAGAGAGTTGAACATGTACTCCTTGGAGGAGAGAAGGAACCGAGGGGATATGATTGAGACCTTTAAGTATGTAAAGGGGATAAACAAGACAGGCACTGAAGGGATACTGAGGTTGAGGAGAGGGAGGGATACAAGAGGGCAAGTCCTTAGGTTAGAGAGGGGAAAATTTAGGATGGAAATGAGTAGACACTTTTTCACAGAGAGGGTTTTGGCAGAATGGAATGCTCTTCCAGAGGAGGTGGTAGCCTGTAAGATAGTAGGTAGTTTCAAAAGAGGATGGGACAAGGTGGGGGGGCAATTGGGAAAGGGATGGGGGCATGGCAACTGCAAGGTGGGTGCTAGCTGTGCATTTGAGCAGACTTGATAGACCAGGTGGTCTATTTCTGCTGGCAAATTTGTATGTTTGTATGAACCAGCAGTTTAGAGTTTTTACTATGTCATGGTTTGTATACAGAATGTTAATGCAAAGTCTGCCAAGTATTCCAGCAGATGTTCAATTGTTTGTGTCTCCTCTAACCTTTAGTTAGGCAGGTAGGGTTCCACCTCTGGGGTTGGTGGCTACATCTTGGCATCACCCCTTGGGGAAAACCCCCTGTGACCACCTACAGGGCATTGGTCCCCTTCCCAGTAATCTGCAATAAGGCAGGTAGCATTCCCCCTCTGGGGGTGGTGACTAAGACCTGGCACCAACCCGGGGGAGGAATCACTGATGCTGCCTATGGGGCATGGCTCACATGGAAGGGATAGAGAGTGAGGTTAAAAATAACTAAAGTCAGCAGCTTCCCCTCACTTCAGTCTCCCTCATTAGACAAAAGATGAAGGGTACCATAGACCTAAAACTGTCAAAGTCTTGTAACATGGTGGGTTGGCAGTATCACAGACTGGTGGTACAGGGGATAAAGGGTGAATGAGTCAAATTCTACCAGCATCAGGTCTGTGGGACTGCAAGGTCTGGACACTGGTTGGGGGGGTATAGTGGTCCAACATCATTCAGCTTGCCTGCGGGTGTGGCAGTGCCAGACATGAGCTGTCACTCTCCACTAAGCCACATGCCTTCCCCACTCATGGGGCTTAATTACTAACTCAGGAGGTACAGCAGGTCCTTGGCATGTACAAGAGGTTTAGCCCTTCAGTGGAAGGGGTACTGAGACCTGAGATGTCTGCTGAGATCTTCTAGCTGCACATGCCACTCCAAAAGTGTAATTACAGTAAATAAACCTATGGCTGTGGCCATTTCTCCAAGACCAGTCTGTGTATTCTTCAGGGGAAGGGGTACGGGGACTACTAAAACAATTATGAGCTGTTGACCTATCAGAAACTTACTCAGAGTTCTGTGCACAAACCATGACATAGTAAAACTTCAGATCACAGGTTCCATAAAAAGAAATGTGACAGAAAGCAGCCAATAAAAACAAAACAATGCAAAATACAGTTTATTCAGTTACAGTTAAATATGGGTAATTTAGGGGAATTAATACAGTATATTTTCTGAAAATAAGAACTTCATAAACAGTTGCCAGTTAGGAAAGATTTCCTGTTCTCTTTAAACATGAATGTTACATAGAAAATAAATAGATTGTATCTTGTTCATAGGGTTTTACCCAGTTCCATTTTCCATTTAGGGGAAACATGTTGACTGTGCACTCTGCTCCAAGGAAACTCACCCAGTAATACAAACATACGGTCAACAGATGCAGCAATGTAGAAAATGTATTATTGTTGTACAAGGTGTGACCATTTAGTAAAAACACCTGCAGAGGTGCACAGTAAGTAAATAGTATCAATGCCATAGACATAGACCAAGTACAGGTGCCCCAACACTATTATCAAATGGATCTTCATCAGAGGGAAGGGTCCTGTTATGACCAAATCCCTTAAATACTTGTCCAGAAATCACATGGGCTAATCGGTGTATAGGTCTGTTTAGATAGTTTAGAAGCCTTGGACAAAGTAAAGGGCTAATAACACTAGAAAGTGACAAATGCAACTGTGAACATAATTATAAGACTTCAAACAATACAGACTTTGCTCAATTAAAAGTACAAAAGAAAAAGGGCAAAGAAAATAATTTTAAAAGGACAACTGCAAAACCATACTGGACATTTCATTATAAAGATATGTGCTCCTTCATTCTCAAGGATTCTAATGTGCTTTGTGATGGAGTTTAACTACATGTCAGGGAAAATCATCAGTCTGATTAAACAGTATTGGTCAATACTTCTATGTAACCCTGTCCTGGGTAAGACTGTGGGGGACAGTCTGATAATCTCTTTCAGCAGACCATATCATTTCAAGGACAAACTGTACAGTTGTTTTAACAGCTCCAGTAATAAAATCCAACTGGATCATCTGACTAAACTGGAGGAGTGGTCTGAAACATGATGGTTGGGGCTCAGTGCCAAGAAGTGTAATATACTGCACTTCAGAACAAGGAACCCAGGGAGGAGCTGCCACTTGGGAGGGGTTGAGTTAGGTACCACTGAGGAGCAGAAGGAGCTAGGGGTGGTTGTAATGAGGAACATGAACAACTCAGCTCAGAGCAGGAAAATGGCAGCAAAAGCCAACAGGATGATGTGGTGTATTGTGAGAGGAATCTCCTGCAGAAATAGGGAGGTGATCCTGCCTCTGTATAGGTCACTAGTCAGGCCACACCTGGAGTACTACATACAGTACTGGTGCCCATTTATGAAGAAGGATGTCAGATTATTGGAAGGGGTACAGCACAGGGCAACAAAGATGATCCAGGGATTGGAGGACAAACCCTATGAGGAAAGGGTCAAGGAGTTAAATATGTACTCCCTGGAGGAGGGGAGGGATGGGGGGGATATGACTGAGACCTTCAAATACTTGAAAGGAATAAACAAGACTAGTATGGCGGTGGGTTTTAAAGTGAAGAGTGGGAGGGACATGAGGGGGAATGGACTCAGGTTGGAGGGGAAGATTTAAGAGAGATATGAGGATATATTGTTTCACAGAGAGGGTGGTAGCTAAATAGAACACTCTTCCAGAGGAGATGGTAGCCTGTAAGATGGTGGCAGTTTTAAAGGGGATGGGATAGGTTGGGGGTGATAGTGATGGGGAAGGGAGGGTGGGGCAGCTGCTACCTGGGGGGCTAGTGGCACTGAGCAGACTTAATAGACCACAAGGCCTTTTTGTTGTCAAATTTGTATGTTCGTATGTTTGTATCTTAACTGGCTTCCCATGTGCCCTAAGGGTATACACAGATGTGGACACTGCAATGTTTTCTATTTGTGTAACCAGTCAGATTTACTGCAACTTATAAACATATGAAAATTCCCTGCAGAAACAGGCTGTAGTGGTCTATTGAGTCTGCTTAAGTGTGCATCTCAGTCAATTTTACTGTAGGTACCCCCCTTCCTTTACTCCCCAGAGCGATCCTCCACTGCCCCTTCCCCATCCCCTCTTTTCCTCCCATTGCCACTCTCTTCTTTGCCCTGCCCCAATCACCTTTAAAACTTCCAACTCTTTTGAATGATATCACCTCGTCAGGTAGTTCATTCCACTTTGACACCTTCCTTTCCATGAAAAAGTGCCTCCTCATTTCCTTTTTAGATCCCCACAACAAACACACACAAGATTCAACTGTGGCCCCTTGTGGTCCTCTCCCTTTTAAATTGAAAATGCCCTCCACTTCAACCTTGTTTATACTCTTTAGGTACTTGAAGTTTCTTTCATATCCCCCTTTCTCTTCTGTCTTCTAAGGACTACATATTGGGCTCTCCTAACTTCTCATCATATGGTCTGTCCCCCATGCCCTGGATCATCTTGGTTGCCCTTTGTTGGACCCCCTCCAGTAATTTGATGTCCTTCTTCAAAACTGAATAAACTTTATTAGGAAAAAACCTATAGGAAAAAAAACATGTACTATAAAACATCATATCTCAAACATGTTGTCATGAGTAGATATACAAACAAAGAGCTAGGAAGTGCACAGTTTTTTCTTTTAAATAAGGAAAAGAATAATTAAATACCCACCCCTATCCCCTCCTCCTGTCCCCCCACTATATCTTGCACCACACCACCACCAGAGGAAACCCAGGAGAGCTCACAACAAGGCAAAAAAGAAGAGAACATGACATGCCAATAGAAAAGTGCACCTATAAAACAATAAAAAGAGGAAAAACTGATATGATGAAGGACAAACACTGTTCATATTGTTAACAAAACTTGTAAGGGTTCCCAGACCTGTCTGTATTTAGATAGTCAGTCAGTCATGCTGGCAATGAGGCACTCAGCTTATAGGGCAAAGAGGATCTCCCTGTGCCATTCAAGATACTGAGGCATACATCAGTCAAGCCAATGCTAGAGAATGACCTTCTTGGCACATATGGAAGTCAAGGCCATGTGTGGTCTTTGTTTCCCAACCAAGGCTGTGGTGTAATCCCACAAAATACATATTTCAGGGAGAAAGGCCTCAGATAGTCCTAACAAGGGGCCTAAATAGGCTTGGATTTTATCCCAGAAGGGGCCACATTCTTACAGGACCACAAGATATGAAGTAAGGTGCCTGGTTCCTTGCCACATCTGGAGCAAAGATCATCAGGGAGTCTTCCCATTCTATGTAGCTTAACAGGGGTATAGTAGAGATTGTGAATAATATTAACCTGCATGAGACAGTATCTATCCCATTTTATAAATTTATAGAGATGCTTCCAGATGCTAGTCCAATTCCTGGAAGTACTGGTTGGTGGTGGGGATTGGTCCCAACTATAAAACATTGGGCCTTCAGTGATAGCCAAAAAGATTTTTTAGTGCCCGATAGTAATACGAAACATAATGAGATGTAGGGGCCAGTTGAACAAGGGGGAGGACCAAATTACCAAATGGACCATAGGCCACTGCCAGAATGTTGGAGGAGCATATGTGTTATTTGGATATTGCATAAACACAAAGAGGCAGGCCAGTGGTATTGGATCCTGTTATCCCAAAAGGGAAGCAGTTTTTGATTTAAAGTAAGATCACCAACCATTTGTGCCCCTAGGTCTGGCCAAAACTTCTGGGAAAGGATTTGTCCAGCTATATGAAAATTAAGGTTCCCAAGCAAAGGTTGAGATGTATCTTTATGTGGGCAAATTTTAAGGAAAGAACAAAGTTGCAAGTGAACCAGAAGAGGAACGTCCAGGGGAGAATCCCATAATCCTGAGAGGAGTTTTTTTCTGAGGAAGATAGGAGACTGACCAGATATCCAAATCTTTGTCCAGACATAGGGAGTGCTCAATGTCCACCCATTGTGGAACATAGGGACACAAAGGGTCCCTTCCTGCTGGTTTCAACTATTGAGAAAGGTGAGTGAAATGTAAGGCCAAATAATATAAAAAGAAGTTAGGAACCTGAGTTCAATTTAGCATGCATCAGCTTAGCAAAAGCTCTGCGAGCAGCTTTACCCCATCACAAAACGGAAGAGAGAAGGTGATAAACTTGAGACCATGATTGGGGAAGGGAGTAACTGTACATCTGGAAGGGGCACACCAATCTGGGAAAAATGTTAATTTTAATAATATTTAAATGCCCCTGGAGTGTGAGGAGTAACAGAGACCAGTGGTCCAAATCTAACTTAAGGCCAGTCACCAATGTATCTAAATTGAGTTGGTGCATTTTGGAAATGGAAATGCTAAGACAGATGCCTAGGTATTTCAATTTATAAGCCGAGGTAAGCTACATCAGCATTAAAGGTGGCATTGTTGAGAGGCATGACCTCAGTTTTGGAGAGATTTAATTAACAGTTGGAGATGTCACCAAACTGGGAAATAATCTGTAAGGCAGCAGGCAGGGAAGTGGTGGGGGAGGAGATATGCAACAAAATGTTATCTGCATATACAGATAGTTTATAGGCTGTGGGGCCTATTGAAGTGCCCAAAAACCTGAGGGGAAAGATTAAGCTTGCAAATGAGGGGCTTCAGAAAAAGATTAAATAACTAAGAAGAAAGCAGACAACCCTGCCTGGTGCCTTGGCAGAGAGTGAATGGTGATGATAGGACCCCTTTACAAATGATCCAGGCTGATGGAGAAGAATATAGTACCCTGATCCATTGAATAAATGCATGGGGTATATGATATTTAGGGAGGAGAGTAAATAAGTTGTCCCATGAAACCCAGCCAAAAGCTTTTTGGTCATCCAGGGACACCAAAGCTGCAGGAGTGGGGGAGTTCCTGGATGCCAAAAAGAGATAAGACAGCTTCCAAAGGTAGTCAGCTGAAAGTTGACCATGGATAAAACTAACCTGTTCCCTAGTAATAAGGGGCCCCCATACAAGCCCCAACCTACAGGCCAGTACTTTGGCTAGGATCTTCATATCAACATTGATAAAGGAAATAGGTCTATAATTGGAGACCAGCAGTGTCTGTCGGGTTTAGGAAGAACCACAATCGTTGTCACAGTAAGAGAGGAATCAGAAAGGCCAGATGTTAAAATATAATTATAAGTGTCCAAGAGGATAGGGGCCAGTTGATCTTTACAGGACTTGTAAGAATTTGAGGTGAAGCCATCCGGGCCAGGAGCTTTATCTGAAGCAAGGGAATCAATAGCTTGTAAAATCTCTGGTAGAGTGAGCGGAGCTTGTAAAATAGTGACTTGTGGGTCTGTTAACTGAGGAAGAGGTACATTTTGTAGAAAAGCTTCTGACTACATGGGGCAGAAGGGAGAGGGGGAGAAGCGTATAGGCATAGGTAGAATAGCAGAATGTCCTGAAGGAGTCGACAATATCCCTTGGTGAAGTGAGAAGAGATCTGGAGTTGGCCCGGCAAGAAATTATTATCTTATCCGCAACCCGGGAACATAACCAGAGTGCTAGAAATTTTCCAGCCTTTTCCCCCAATCAAAATATTTCACCTTTGAATGAAGTATGAGATGTTCTTCTTTTTCCCCCAAATGAGTATTGTATTGAAAACTGATATTTTTCCAGATGTACCCAGTCAGGTTGAGAGGAGGTCTGTGAAAGACAGGTGTCTAAGTCCCATATCTGAGTTATCAAGGAGGATAGGGTGGCCAAGGTTTGTTTTTTCCATATAGATGCCAACTGGATCAGTTCCCCGCTAAGGGCACACTTCAGGGCTCCCCACAGAATGTCAAGGGTAGGCACAGAAGGGGCATTGAGCACCATGAACAAGGAGATAAAAGATTGAAGCCGATTCAATAAGCCATCTGATTTGAGTAATTGGTTAGTCAGGGTCCACATCTTGTCTCTATCTAATGAGGGGGTGAGGTTTAACTGAAGAAGAGCAGGGTGGTGGTCAGATATGACCCTGGAGGAGTATTGGCATAGAAATACCCCAGGGAGGTAGTCTGCCCCAAGCAAAAAATAGTCTATTCGACTAAACAAATGATGTGGGGGGAATTAAAGGAAAAATCTCTAGTAGCAGGGTTTAATGTTCTCCATAGGTCTACCAAACACAAAGAGTTCATCAACTCCCTAAGTGCTAATTGGCGGAGGGAGAGTGCTAATTAGGGTTTATCAGATTGGTCAAAATCATTAGACTGGACCAAGTTCCAGTCCCCCCCCCAATAGGATTGGAGGTCCAAGGAGCCAGAAGGGACATTACAGAGGTAAAATAGGAAGGGTCATCAGTGGTAGGACTTCTATATGACCAAGTAAGGTGCGAAGAATTAAGTATCAGCCTTGAGGGTCTGTTAATTCCTGAAGGAGATGGAAGGGGAATCTTCAAGCTATGAGAATAGCTAAACCCTTCTTCTGGGAGTCTGAGCAAGATCCAAACACTTGTCCCACCCAGGACCACCTAAAAAGGAGAGCCTGGGAAGCGAGCAGGTGAGTTTCCTGCAGGAATGCCATATCGACTTGTAATCTTTGCAAGTGGAGGAGAACCTTAGTCCGCCTAATAGGGGACCGAGTGCCTCTAATATTCCAAGAACAAAACTTATAGTTAGCCATTAAAGAGGATGCAATGAGGGCCAGGAACCATAATTAGGTGCGAAAAAAAAATAGGCCAAAAGCAAGGGATTGGCTGCTACGACTGTAACCAACTCCTGGGATAACCCCACATCCCTTCCCTCCGGTGGTGCCCCCTGCCATGATACTAGGTAGTTGTTAGAAAACCCTATTAACTGAGAGATTCAAATAACCCATATTTCCACATTTCAATCCTCTAAACCCCTCCATCCATACAAAAGAACAAACCATAAACCCCATATAGTGTAAATAAACATTAGTATCAAATATGCTCTAAACATACCAACCATGTCCCTCCCCCACCCCCTCCTCACCAAGTGAAGTACCAAAAGGCAAATAAAAAAAAGGTCCCATCCCCCGGCCCAATAATAGAAGCAGAACAATTGAATCGCTAGAATACCATGCCACAAGGGTCGACAGGATCTAGTTGCCATCCCCACCCCAAACCAGTGCATGATTTCCACAGCACCTAGCAGTATGCACCTGGTTCCCTGCTCCCATCCATGTCGCCCAGAAAAAAAAGGGCCAACATTAATTATCTTACAAGGCATCTCAAAACACTTGATACTACATTACCCCTCTCCCCTCATAATAAATATCAAAGTGTGAATCTTGAAAACATTTTAGTAACTGTACCCCACAATAGAGTTTTAAACCTGAGGACACTACCCCTCAGTAAGTGAAGAGCAAACAACAAATATTCTCCCAAAGGGATAAGGCGGAAATCCAACCCAAACCCCATGGAACAAACAAAAGTAGAATCTCTTGTCCATAAGGTTGATAGCCAAAACAATGAACGATAAAATATAATATACAGAGAATAACACATAAAATTAGGTGAGCTCATGTATTTCCTGCTGAACCAGTGTTCCTAAAGTTGGCAGCACATAAACTGAATAGAAACACTAGAGGACCCCTTTTCACCTAAAACACAGTAAATATAAGAGAAAATAGAATGAGGGGGCTGCTATCTAACACTCAGTATAAATACTGAAATCCATAAAGTGTAGATTGAACAGTTCTGGAGCAGTCCATGGGATGCCAGAATGAACTGGCAGCTGAAACCAGGTTATCTTAAATCCCCAACACAAATGAAACGTGAAGAGAAACAATCTAGACTGTCACCAGTGTCCATGTAAGAAAGTTAGTTGTAATTTAGAACCAATAAAAACATAATTTTTTTAAAATACTAAGAGACAAGAGGTAAGCTCGATCAATAATCAGGTAGACACTCATCTGTCCTTAAAGAGATCTGTTAAACAAAGCTTCAGATCCACAGTAGCTTGATTCACTGAGTCATATGATATCCATTTCCCTTGAGCCGAAACCTGTAAGCGAGCAGGGTAGAGGACTCGAAATTTAATGGAGGCAGCCAACAGTCTGGAGACCAGGAGATGATAGGCAGCCCTGCATTGTCAGACAATTGTTGGCAAATCCTGGGTGATCCTGCGATAAGACCCTTCTCAAGTGATTTCTTTGAGGTCTCACACCTTAGAAAGAACATGCCGCCACTCCAGATAATTCAAGAACTTGAAGATCAGGGGCCGGGAGGGAGGGTAATCCTTCAAGGGGATGGGGTCACAGGGTGGTGGGCCCTCTCAATTATGCAGGTGGTATTATAGGAGGAGGGCCCCACTATTTTATTAAGCAATTTCTGTATGAAGATGACAGTGTCCATGCCCTCCTCTGCCTCAGGGAGCCCAAAAATCAGGAAGTTGTTCCATCGACTCCTCCCTTCAAGGTACACCAACTTCTCTTCTAGACAGCCAACCTTCTGTTGTAAAGCAATAACTTCAGGTCGGTCTTATCCTGCCATTGCTCCAGAGAGGTTATTCAAGTGTCCACGTCCCCAACCTGTATATTAAGCTCCCCCAAATCCTTCCTCAAGGAGCAGAGCTCTGGGGTCAGTTCAACCAGTGAGTCTCTCAGTGGCGTTAATTTGACCAAAAAGTGATCCTAGGAGAACAGCCTAAACTCCAGACTGGTAGTTGTCCCTGTGCCCATAGAAGCACTGCAAGCCTTGACTTTCTTGGAGGCCTTATCGGGGGTGAGGAGAGGGGTATGCTGTGGAGGAGCTTGAAGCATGTCAGCTTCCATGCTGCACGAAGAACCAAATCCAAAGAAATGCCTCACAGCACAGCATAGTGTTTCCTACAGTGGTTGCCACAGGTAGGATATACAAGGTTTTTAGCTGAAGTAATTAATTTATCCCCCCCAAAAAAAACAAACAGGTGAGAGCGACATGCAGGAGCTCATACTCAGCATCTAGCATCATGTGACTCGTTTGATGTCTTTCTTTAAATATGGGCACCAGAACTGCACACGGTACTTCAAATGCGGTCTCATCAATGATCTGTATAAGGGCAGAATGACTTCACCCTTCCAGGAGGTGATTCCCTTGGTGATGCATCCCAACATTTTATTAGCTTTGGCTGCCATTTTACAGCACTGAGAAGAGTGTTTCACGTCACCCCTGGCTATCACCCCTAGATTCTTTTCCTCCTTTGAGTTGGATACCTGTACACAACCCAGCCAGTAGCTGGCCCCTAGATTCCTAGCTCCCATGTGCATGACCTTGCATTTTTTGGCATTAAATCTCAACTGCCAGATGCCATACCATTTTCCTATCCATGCCATATCCTCCCTGAGTTCCTGTCTTCCCTCCTCTATGTCCACTCTCCTACAAAGTTTAGTAGCGTCTGCGAAAAGACAGACTTTACTTTTGACCCCTACCACTATGTCACCAATAAAAATGTTGAATAGCACTGGACCAAGTACTGATCCCTGTGGGATCCCGCTGGTTACTGGTCTAGGCTTGTATAGTTCACACCCTATTGTCACTGTCTGTTTCCTTTCTTTCAGCCAGCCCCTGACCCACCCCAGTAGCTTGTCCCCAGCTCCCAGTTTGTTCAGTTTGCTAAGCAACCTATCATGTGGCATGGAGTCCACGGCCATAGTGAAGTTCAGGTATAGTACATCCACCGCTTGGTCTTTGTCCAATGACCTTGTGATCCAGTTGAAAAATTCTATCTTGTTCATCTGGCAGGATCTCCCCAGGACAAACCCATGCTGCCTATCATCCTGAAGAGCATTAACCTCCAGAATGTTTACCAGCCTTTCTTTTTGAATGGTCTCCATTAATTTGCCTACAATGGATGTTATACTGAGTGGTCTGTAGTTACCAGGTTCATAGGTGCCATTCTCTAGTCTTGAGGAACACACCCTGCTTCTAGCAAGGTGTTAAACAGATCCTCCAAGGGGGACATCAGTGCCTCCACCAGTTCTCTCAGGACCCTCAGGAGTATGCCATCTGGTCCAGGTGCAGCAACCACAAAAAAAGCCCTAAGACCCTCCAAACTTGAACTTGAAGGCTTTGAACACATTATTCAAATAAGAGAATTTGTGACCTGTAACAGCAGTTTTGTGGTGTACACCTTGTGGTGCCCCTGTCCGGTTTTGTACTTAGGAAGGACGATGAGAGTTCTCAGACAAAGAGTAGGTCAGTGGCATTAAAAACCCTAATGATGAAACCTCTGTGTGTGTCTGCATTTCTCAGAACATCAAGGTAATTACAGAACACATACGAGGTTCATGGATATTGAATGGATATGACAAACTGAAAAAGGTGGAGAAAGATTGCAGACGTTTTTGTAAAGTGAAAGCTATTGCACCTTCTTAATGAAACCATAGAAACTAAGAAGGCTCACTATTGACAGGGACCTTAAATCCTTGTTATAAGATTTGCTTACAAGATTTGCTTGACAAAACAGCTTACTGAAAAATAATGTTTAAATAAGTCTTTCTGTATTTTCCCTCCTCTCCTCTCTTTGTTTACTCTTTCTTTTTACTATAGTTCCAATCCCCGTCTTGTTCTATGTCTTCCCCCACAATCCTTACCCATTATATTTTCCCATATCAGCCTCCACGTCCCTACCCACCTTCCTCACTCCTCTTCTAATCACACAATTCTTGTATATCTATCTTTTCCATGGGGTTGTACGATGCAAGAGGACCAGCAGATCCCCCTCTAAACTAGAGGGAATTTCCAATACACTGGGGAGATCACAGCTTCATTTAGACTGTCCTGCCTCATGGTTTTACCTTGGCTTTATAGTCTTCCTTCCTAGAGCTACAGCACAAAATGATTTTACATCTCAGCTCAGTTGGATCATAACATTAATTGTTAAAATCTGCCTTTTGCGCCAAAGACGGCTACAACCTTTCTATAATATACTGTCTCCTTGTAATGAGATTTTCAGCATGGTTTTGCTGCTGCCTTTTTTTAAATTTTCTTCACCTTTTTCTTTTGTACTTTCCATAGAGCAAAGTCTGTATTGTTTGTAGTTTTATAATTATGTTCACTGCTGCACTTGTCACTTTCTGGTGTTACTAGTCCTTTACTTTGTCCAAGGATTCTCAACTGTGTAAACGGACCTATCCAGTAACTGGTCTATTAGATTACTGGACAAGTATTTAAGGAGATTGGTCTTTACAGGAGCCCATCACCTGAGGAAGACCTAGTTGATCGAAGCACAGGAACACCTGTACTTGGCCTATGGTGCTGAGTAAGCAACAAGACATGACAGGGTATGTGTTAGACAGTTCTAATGCACAGCTAGGGAGCATAATGAGGCACGAGGCTGCAGGCCAAGTGCGTTCAGACCCCTAGCCACATGTTAGAACTGTCTAATGCACACCATGGAATATCTTACTGTGCTTATAAAATGGGCTTTTCTATATTGCATGGATGCAGATGTCACACCTTTTATGTTTAAACAGAAAAAAATGTTTCATCTGTGATTTATAACTTGCTTTACCCCTTAAACTACTCCCGATATGAGAGACTCTTAGCTCTGATGTGATACAATTAGCCTGGCTAGTGTATCACTTCTTGTAACCCTAGTAGTGCCTGTGTTTTCTTCATCATGGTAATGTTTATCGGATACCCAGTCACAATGTTCATGTTTGATTTTGTATCTCTGAATGTCTTTATGCTATCATGTATCATCCAGAGCAGACATTCAAGGGCTTTCCCCCCCTACCCCTTCTGAAGTCTATTACAACTGCACTGTGTGAAATATCTGTTGTGCATACTGAAGACTATGGACCTCTTGTTGTAAGATCCTTCTCTGCTGCTACAATATACTCTGTACTTTGTTATGTGATATTGTTTCTATGCTGAACACTAATAAAATTAATAACTGAAAAAATAAACCGAAAAAAATGTAAATGTTTATTGTGTTTGAATGTAAAATAGTTCTTCCACCTGCTGTACTCTATTTTTTTTCAGTTTGAACTTTTTGTTCCAGTTTGGCTACCGTAGTTTAAGTTGGTTACCATGGTTACCAAGGCACCACCCCCCACACGGTATTGAGTTTTGACTAAAGAAACACACACATCCTAAGCATGTGTCTGTAATGTTTGAATGTTTGTTGTGTATATATCTTTTTTATTTTGTTAGTTTTACTGCAATGTCCATCGAGGAGACGGTATGGAGCAGTAGTTGTGCATGCCCAGTCTCGTGAAGGAGAGGATGGGAGCACAGCACTGCAGTGAAAGCAAACAAGAACAGAAGGCAAATGGAAAAAAAATATTTAGGGAGCATGGTTTCTTTTTTTTTTTTTAAACTGTGTATGCCTCTAACAAGGAGGAGCAAGCATAAGACGGGTGTTGGTGGGGGAATGGAGTGAGCCGTTGCGCTCGGCTGCGGGGTTGGTTTGCAAATGCAATAACTATTTAAAAAGAAGGTTGAGAACTTGAGAAACAATGTTAGTAACGACTTTGTACTTTTAGGATCTGAATTGTGGAGTGTGGGTGGGGTGGAGGGCAGGAAGGTATCAAATCAATCAAATCGGCTTTTATTTGTAACGTGCTTTTCAGAAACCAAAGCACATGTACATTATAAATACACAAACAAACATGCAATCAATAAAATCTATAAAAGAAGAAATATAAATGAAAAGGCAGCAGAAGTAAACTAAACATTCTGTCCAAAAGTCAAGTTAAATAAATAAGTTTTCAGTGAGGATTTAAAGGTCCCTGGGGACAAGCACTCTCTAATCCGATGAGAAAGAGAATTCCACAGGGTCTGGGCCACAAAAGAAAAGACCCTGGCAGCTGATAACTGAAGATGGACCCTGGGAACCTCCAGCAATCCCTCATCAGTGGAGCGTAGTGGACAAAGGGAGCAGTAGGGCCAAAGGAGGTCTTGCAAGTAGCCCGGTCCCTGTCCATGTAGGGTCTTATAGGGCAGCAACATGACCCTGAAGGTGATCCTCTAATGCACTGGCAGCCAGTGCAGTTCATGTAACACAGGCATGACATGGCAAGTTCTTGACACCGCAGTCAACAATCTGGCCGCTGTGTTCTGCACCAGCTGCAGGTGACGGAGATCCACCCCTGGTAACCCTAGGTATAGAGCATTGCAGTAATCAAGATGAGAGGACACAAAGGCATGAACCGGTATCAGAAGGTCATCGTGCAGAACAAAGTGCTTAATCTGGGCGATGTTCTTCAGATGGTAAAATGAGGACTTGACAGCTGCTGACACCTGTACTTTTAGCGTCAGTTCATTGTCAAGCACTACGCCCAGATTCCGCACCCGTTCAGAAGGTCTCAACTGGTTACCCCCTAACACAAGGCCAGACAGTTGCCTAGGAGTCAATATCTCTACATGGTGACCTGAGTCCACCACCAACACCTCAGTCTTGTCCAGATTTAGTCTCAACCAGTTAGCACTGATCCAGTCTTGGATCTCAGTGAGGCAGTTGTTAAAGACCGAGATTGCACTATTTTGTTTGGGTACAAAGGACATGTAGAGCTGAGTATCATCTGCATGGCAATGAAAACTCAGCCCATGCCAACTTATAATGTCTCCCAATGGCAACATGTACACTGTGAACAACATCGGTGACAACACAGAGCTCTGCGACACCCCACAAGGCAGGGCGAAGGGGGCAGAGGAAAAAATTCCTGACACCACCCTCTGAGTCTGCCTGTGAGGAAAGAATGGAACCACCTAAGGATTGTCCCTGACAATCCACAGAGTAGCCACAGGCGTTCCAGCAACACCCCATGGTCCACGGTGTCAAATGCTGCAGAGAGATCAAGGAGGACCAAGACTGAAGAACTCCTCCAATCCCTCACTATTAGGAGATCATTAAGTACCCGAACCAATGCTGTCTCAGTACTATGCCTCTTCCTAAAACAGGACTGGAGAGGATTGTAGATCTCATGGGTGGTAAGAAAGTTCTCAAGCTGCAACGCGACTACCTTCTCAATAACCTTGCCTAAAAAGGGAAGGTTAGAGACTGGTCTGTAGTTCTCAAGACAGTCTGGGTTGCAGGAAGGTTCTTTAACAGGGGTGTCACAACAGCCTCCTTCAAGGGTTCCGGAAACACCCCCGATCCAGCAAGCACCAGACAATCTCAGTAAGGACCAGTCCGATTGCATCCAAACACCCCACCAGGAGGCGCGTTGGACCAGGGTCCAAACTACAGTAAGTCAGTTGCAAGCCCTGAACAATCTTCATGATATCCATGATCGCTGGCTGGTCGAAATCTATCCAGACAGACCGGATGCCCTCGCATCGACCACCACCGTACTCATTTGAATGCATTAAGTTGATCTCTGATCTGATTGAGGACACCTTATCAGCAAAGAACTGAGAGAACTCATTACACTTATACTGTGAAAAGGCTCTCCAGCCCCAAAGGCAGGCTGGATTGCACAGCCTGTCCATGGTCCGGAAGAGCTGACCCGATCGATTCCTTGCTGCAGCTATCTCCCTGGACAGGAACTCTGCCTTCTTATGGGAGATTTCTGATTGATAGTCCAAATAATGGTCAAGCAACCTAAGTCTGTCCTCCTCCAGACCAGATTTCTGCCAACAACGTTCCAACCTTTGCCTGACTCTCCTCAACTCCCTCAAAGTCTCCTCAAACCAAGGGGACTGAGGGTGGAGACGGAGGGGGTGACCTTGGACAGGAGCTATGGAATCCAGGGACCTCAGCACCATATTATTATAGTGCACCACTAAGTCACCAGGAACCAAGCATTCCAATGGCCAACTCTATAGGTCCAGTACTGCCAACAGACCCTCTGGGATTACACTCCTCAAAGGGCAGTACTGGACCATCTCCAAAGGGGCTGGTCTGACAGGGGGAGCCATGAAACTGAACCTTATAGGGTGGTGGTCCAACCACCAAGTCAGCGACCTCCATCCCCAGGGTGAACACCAGGTCCAGGGAGTGACCCTGAATGTGGGTTGCTGTGGTAACCACCTGTGTGAAGCCCAACAAACTCATCAGCTGAAGGAAGTTTTGACCAAAATGTGAGAGTTCATCAATGACCCAAGCATTGAAATCTCCCAGGACCAACCACCTGGAAGATTCCAACACCATGTCAACCATGAAGTCAGCAACTTCCTGCAGGAAAACTTTCTCATCACTAGGTGTACGGTAAATGAGCAGAATCCTGCTGCCCACACCTGCTCCCATGATACACTCGAAGGATCTAGTGGTCCCCACTGGAACCTCTACAAGGCTCAGTTCCATCTTTAAACAGATGGCTACACCCCCGACCCTTCAATCCAATCTCAGGTGATGTATCATCAAGTACCCGGCTGGAACCGCTGACTCCGATATCGGAACCCCATTTTCGGCCAGCCAGATCTCGGTGATGCAAACCAGGACAGATGACTGCACAAGATCAGAAATAATTGATGTCTTGTTCTTTATTGACCTGGCATTGCATAACACTGCCAGAGTTGGATGAGAGGCCATGGAGGAGCAGGCAACCTCCCCACTATCAGTGGAATGCTTGGGTATAGTTACCAGGCATGAAGGACCCCTTTCCTGGACCCATTTCACCCCAGGGTGCCTCCTCAACCTCACTACCCTATCCATCCACCCGCTTCTCACCCCTGCCGAGGGACCCCTAGCCCCTCCGCAATAATGCAAGGCACAACAACGCCTATATACCTCGGGTTGTAATGGGGGACTATCAAAGGGCGCAGGCCCTCAGCCTGGAAGGAGAATAGTGCCTGCACACTGAAACACGATTCCAACACATGCTGCCTAATTTCCCCAACAGATTATACAAATTAATAAAATAAAATCACAACACTGTAAAACTAACTACCCACCCCAAAACAAAACTAAGCTAACAAAACAGTTGGCAAGGGAAAAAAATGGCATCAAGTACTTTAGAAAATTCTGTGGCCCCTAAATATTGTTTAAGATCTGTGTTCACTTGCCCACCACTAGTTTTAGCCATGCATTAGACAGTTCTAATGCACGGCTAACAGCCAATGAAATTACTTAAAATCTTGAGCTCATTTTATAATGCTATTATAAGATTGGAGAGCTTTTTGCTGGCCTGGTGTTGGAGTCCCCCAGATGGTTAATTCTGGGGAACTTCAATGCCAGGATCAATGAAGGGCTCTCGTCATTTGAGTGTGATCTCCTAAGGAGCATGGCAGTGCTGAGCCTGATGCAGTGTTACCTCAGTTACCCACTCGTGTGGCCACACTCTAGACTTCGTGTTTTTGTTAGGCCTTGAGGACACTGACCTTAGTGTAGATCCGGTAGTTTGGTTAGATCACAGCACCATGGGGTTCAGGTTTGGGGCCCCCCTTAAGGATCCAGCCTCTGTGGAGATGGTCCTGTAACACCTTTTACAGCGATTGCCCCGAACAGGACCATTGCCGGTGCTGGACCTATTGTGTGTGGAGGCTGCATATGCAATTGGAATGGAGGAGGCAGTGGCGGCCTATAATGGGGCCGTCACTGCCGCCTTTGATTCAGTTGCACCCATTCATCTCCAACCCTTATATACTTGCTGGAGACATCCCTGGTTTGATGGTGAACTCAGGGAGTTAAATGTTAAGGGTCATTGGTTAGAGAGATGTTGGTGGGGTTCTGGCCTGATGGAGGACAAACTGGCGCTGAGATCCCATTATAGGGACTATCAGGGGGCACTCTCCAAAAAGAAGGCAGATTTTTTGTCAAAGGAGATTGCTGCAGCAAGGAACAGACCAGCTCAGCTCTTCCATATGGTAGATGGGCTACTACACCTGGCCTGTCTCCATGTAAGTGTAGCAGGTTCAGGCACAAGGTGAAAAAGAGTTTGCTCTGTTCTTTGCCAACAAAGTGTCCTCTATCATAGCTGAGATATCCTCCACCATCACTCATCGGGATTGTGGGGTTCACCCTGAGATGTACTAGAACACTCCTTCTGTCTGGGCTGAGTTTGACCCAGTTGGGGTGGAGGAGGTGGTGGTGGAAGTTATCTTGAGGTTGTGACCAACACATAGTGATCTGAACCCAGACCCAACCCGACTTTTGGTCAGTTGTTTAGACCTGATTGGATCTGTTTTGGACGAGATCATCCAGAGTTCCTGCAGGAGTGGGGCCTTCTCACTGGCCTTGAAAGATGCCTTGGTTAGACCCCTATTAAAAAAACCCTCATTGGACCAGGACTGTGTCGGCAACTACAGACCGGTCTCTAACCTCCCATTTCTAGGGAAGGTTATAGAAAAAGTGGTGGCTATCCAGCTCAAGGAGTGACCTGCCTCCTCCTCCTCCTCAACTTATGAGGTTTTCCAGGCTGGGTTTAGAGCCGGGCATAGTTTGGAGACTGCCTTGGTGAAGGTGCTTAATGATCTCCTGATAGTGAGAGACAGGAGAGAGGGTACCATCTTGATCCTCCTGGATCTCTCAGCAGTGTTTGACACCATGGACCACAAGGTACTGCTTGACTGACTGCATTACTGCTGTGGTCTTGCCAGAAATGTCATTAAATTGTTCAGGTCATACTTGACAGGCAGATTGCACTGGGTGACAATGGGGTTAGCTTCATCTAACCCAATGCCTTTAATGTGTGGAGTTCTGCAGGGATTGGTCTTGTCCCCTTGTTTGGTGTATATGCTGCCTTTGTAAGACATTATCAGGTGGTATCATTTGGGTTTTCACTGCTATGTGGATGATACCCAGCTATACTTGTCCTGTGCACCTGGTAACCAGATGGCGTACACCGTATTTAACAACTGCCTGGTGGATATCCAGACTTGTATGACTCATAACTGGTTAAGACTCAACCCAGATAAAACTGAGGTGCTGGTAGTGGATCTGGGTCATTGTGGTGGTGGGGGGGAGTTTGTGATAACTCCCTGGTCTTGTACTGGGGGTATGACTGGTCCCATCCATACGGATGAAGGATCTCAATGTGACCCTTGACTGGCAGCCTGACATTTGATGTTCAGGTGTCAGCTGTCATTAAGAGTGGATTTTACCATCTGAGGAACATTGCCCAGATCTGGAACCTGTTACCACCCAAGGACCTGACCTCACTGGTACATTCTTTCATTATGTTTAGGCTCGATTACTTCAATGCCCTTTACCTAGGGCTATCTGGAGCAACCGCTGCTGGCTGCAGCTGGTGCAGAATGCGGATGCAAGATTACTGACAGGTGCACGAAGGTGTGAGCATATTACGCCTGTCCTCTGTGAACTGCACTGGCTGCCAGTTAGGTGGAGGATTGCCTTCAAGGTCAGATTACTGACCTATAAGGCCCTACATGAAAGGGGACCAGTCTACCTGCAAGATCTCATTGTGCCCCATCGTCCAACCCAGGCTCTCTGTTCCACTGAGGGTTGTCTTCTTAGTGTTCCCAGAGTTAGGTTGCAGCACTCTGGTGAGCAAGCGTTTTCAGTGACTGCACCTACCTTGTGGAACTCTTTGCCTAATCATCTGTGGGAGGCACCCTCAGTGGAAACCTTTAAAAAGGGATTAAAAACATTCCTATTTAACCAGACTTTTAATGGATAAATATTCTGACGTATTATTTTTACTGTATATGAATGGATAGTTATTAGGTGTAATGCTGTTAGCTCAACCTGTATTTGTTAGTGAATTATCCATTGGATGTGTTATACAATTGTGTTTTTGCTATAAAATAGTTTTTTTTTAATTTAATTATTAATTGTGAAGCACTCTGAGTCCCTGGAATGGGGTTCTATAAAAATAAAATATCTGTCTGTCTGTTTATCTATCTATCTATCTATCGATCTGTCTATCTATCTATCTACTCACTGTGCACCTATGTAGTTGTTTCCATAAATT
The DNA here is from genome assembly GCA_016271365.2 of Neoceratodus forsteri. Classification (NCBI taxonomy): domain Eukaryota; kingdom Metazoa; phylum Chordata; order Ceratodontiformes; family Ceratodontidae; genus Neoceratodus; species Neoceratodus forsteri. Next base: position 203,397,136 of record CM028138.1, read on the forward strand.
TTTCACAGCTTGTACAGAAATAAATTGTCTGCATTGCTGTGTCTGTGAGTGGATCTTATGTTGGTTTGACTGAGCGAGTTTTGTTTGAGTAGAGTGCACAGTCATCTTTTTTGCTTTGTGTTTCCTTGGGCTGGTAACCTGGCTACACACCCAGTACCTGTACCACTGAAAATGCATAGTTTTCTTGTTTCCCATTTTCCATTTAAATCTCTTCACCTGGGAAAGAACCTTTTTCTGGCAAGATCCTGGTTTAGTTCTCCCAGAAATCCTGTCCTCCTTTAAGGTACAGACAAGTGATGGATAGTAAAGTCACTCTGCAACCGTGGCATAAGGAGGGATCAGACTGCAGAGGAAAGATATCTTGGGGTCATAATGCATGATAGATGCAAGTCCACAGCTGAGTGCAACAAAGCATATGGCAAGGTCAACAGGATGCTTGAATGTATAGGCAGGGGGTTTTCCAGTGCAACATAGGAGGTTATTATGTCTCTCTTGGGCCCTGTTGATGTCCTATCTGAAATTCTATGTGCAATTCTGTAGTACACTTCTGAAGAAGGATGGTGATCACATAGACACAGTCCAGCAGAGGGTTACAAGAATGATATAGGGACAGCAGTGGAATCATATGAACAGCAGCCTGAGCAGAGACATAGAAACATAGATATTGATGGCAGATAAGGACTGCTTGGCCCACCTAGCCTACCAATTTTTCTTACCTACTATAACAACACACAGGCACTACTTCATCTCCTGCTTTACCCCCCCCTTTCCCTACCTCGAAGGTTCCCTTATACCTATCTCATGCATTCTTGAAGCCCATTACCTTTTTTTCCCCTACCACTTCTGCTGGGAGACTGTTCCAGGCATCCACCACTCTTTCTGTGAAGAAGTGCTTCCCAACATCTCCCTTGAGTGTCCCCAGTCCAACTTCATAACATGTCCCCTTGTTCTTGAGCATCTTTTTTTCTGTAAAATGTTTCCCTCCTGAACTTGATTTATACCTGCGAGGTATTTGAATGTTTCTATCATACCCCCCCCTTCCTCCAGGGTGTACATATTGAGGTCCTTCAGTATCTCTGCATAGGGCTATTAATGCAGACCATGCACAATTTTGATTGATCTCCTCTGGGCCGCCTCTACCCTGTCTATGTCCTTCCAGAAATGTGGTCTCCAGAACCGGACATAGTATTCTATGAGAGGTCTCAACAGTTATCTATACAGCGGTAACAACACCTTTCTCGTTCTGCTGGTGATACCTCACCCTGTGCACCCTAGCATTCCATTAGCTCTCCCCACTGCCTCATCACACTGTCTGGTCACCTTTAGGTCATCGGATATGATTACTCCCAGGTTATTTTCCTGTTTGGTGGTGGTTAATACTGCCACCCATTTTGTACTTTGCTCCTGGGTTTCTGTGCCTCAAGTGCATGGTTTTGCACTTCCTCACATTGAAACCTAGCTGCCACACTCTTGTACTTGACTAGTCCTCTAACTTACCTAGATCATTATTCATTTTACACACACACACACACACACACACACACACACACACACACACAGAGTGTCTACCCTCTTACAGATTTTAGTATCATCTGCAAAGAGGCATACCTTCCCTTCCAGCCCCTCTCCAATGTCACTAATAATGACATTAAAGAGGATTAGGTCCAGTACCGATCCCTGTGGCAAATCCACTTGTCACCCTCCCTTTCTCAGAGAGAACTTCATTTGCCGCCACCCTCTGTCACCTGTACCTCAACTGATTTCTCACCAGATTAACCACCTTAGGACCAACTCCTAGGCTTCCTAGCTCGTTCACGAGTTTCCTAGGTGGAACGGTGTTGAATGCCTTACTGAAGTCTAGGTAGGCCACATCCACCTCTCCACCCTGATCCAATTCCTTGGTCACCCAGTCAAATAAATCTGTCAGATTTGTTTGACATGATCTCCCCCCAGTGAATCTATGCTGCCTCTGATCCTGAAGGCCACTGGATTCCAGATATCTCACATAGACAATAGGGCATGCAAATCATAAACTCTGATTGACTGACTGGCACCATTCAGGCATTTTAAATTCTAGCATTACCAGTGCAAAAGGTGCCAGCCAGATGCATCTGCAGTACCCACTTTTTATGTTGTCTTGCACATGTGCAAGCAACATTTTGTGGCAGTAGGAGATGACAGTAGGAGAAATGCAGAGGTGTGTCAGTTTTGGTGAATGCAGGGCACGCTTTAGAAGGAGCGTCCCTCATTCACCAATTAGCGAGCATGCTAGCAGTGGCACAAGTTTTATACAGTGCCACCAACTTAAAACAAACTTGTTGCTGCAATCAGAGACAAGCTCGTTATGCAGCAGAACAGATGACACTCCTCCCCATGTGCCTTGCCTGGTGAAACATTTCAATAAACATGGCGGCAGCCTCTCACAATCCGTAGAAAGCCTACTTTGGTGGTGCCCAATCCCCCTGTCAGCATGTTTAATAACCCCCAAGATTGTGTGGCACACTGGGAGCCCACCTCAGTGAGCCTCTGTGGTGTTTGGAAGCCGACTGCATCAGCATTTTCCTGCCCCCGGCCCACCCCTTTGTGTTCCTCAGTGGAAGCCCACCCCAGTGTGGCCAACATCACCCCAAAGTCATGGGGCACACTGGACATTTGTTTTCTTACACCTGGAAAGAAAGAAACCATTTGCAGTGTTCTTTTTTTAAGTACCTTAAACAAAGAAAATGGTCCCTTACTGTCAGCAGAGCCCTCTTTCCCAACCCACACACACCATCTGGCACCCCACCTCCCCACACACCCCCACCCCATACTTACCTCCAGAGGTCGGCGCCATGATCTTCGGTGGAGTGGGAACACATCTGCATTCTTCAAAGCCAACCATGAACTGAAGAAATGCTGGTAAGCTGTATAATGGCATCAGTGGAGGAAGTCTCAACTTAGGTGGATATCTCAGCCATTTTTTGGACTTTTGGTTCCACATTTTTAACATGGGGTTCTTGAGACCCATCTCATAAAATCAGTCACTGTCATTTCGTTATTCGGTCCCATAAGGTGATTTTGTGGTTACTGCGTGGAATCACCTTTTGGGACAGACTAACAAAACAATAATGAAACTGTTCATGAGGTGCGCTCCCAAAAAGCCTATGTTGCTGATCTGGTGAAAAAATTAAACTAAATGACTGTGTTACAAGCGTGCACTGCACCGTTTCCACACACGCTCATAACTTTGAGAATCTGTAATAGTTTCACTCCAGATTTTCAACATTGCCATATCTTCACACCTCCTTATAAAGGGTACAGCTGTTATTTTTCACATCCTGCCTGAAATGTGTTTTCACACTTGTGGTGCCAAATGGTGCAGTCACTGTGCAAAATCACCCTTCGGCTAACAAACTGATAGTGCCACTGTAAATGAGGTAGGATCACAAAAAGCCCATATTAAAAATTTGGAGTGAAAACACCAAGAAACTCCTAGGGCATTAGGGTTTCAAAACGTAATGCCTCACCCTGTAGAGACTGGCAGGCGTCAGGTGCGTGACTTGGAATTTTTGGTTGTAATGCTCACTCCATTCCACCCCCAACCCCAGCCTGCAGTCACTGACAGCCATCGAGGTGTGTCTTGGACTTTTCTGCCCCAATGTTCACCCCATTCTCCTATACTGCACCCATCTCAGTGTATTTCCTTATGGAATGGGATGAGCGTAAGGCTTGAAGGCCTGAGGCACACCATGACACTTGTCAGTGTCTGCCAGGTAGAGTTAGATGAAATGGCATGAGTGTTATGGCTGATGACCCAAAGGCACACCCCATTGCCTGTCAGTCTCTGCACAGTGGGGTTGGGTTGGCATCAGTTCAATACTTCACTGCCATTCCTATTATGCATCTCTCTAATTTCTGCATTACCAGTACCAATGCCAGCAAGACAACATTTGACATTGACAAATGCTTGTTAAAATCACTCTGACCCCCCCCCCCCCCCGAACATTAAAGGTGAAAAAATCCTATCCTGAGTCCTGACTAAGCCACCTATAAACCGCAACACTAAAGTGCAAATTTCAAATTTAACTGTTGGTGTAACAATCAGAATAAAGAAAACAACTTCACAAACACTGACAAAACCCAAACTGGGGCCAAAACAGTGTTTTTCAAGTCTTTCCCCCATACCCACTTCCATCTGATTCATCTCCATCTCTGCGATCAGCTGCCTGCCACCGCCAGGTTATATTTGTCTCTTTGTGAGCTCTCAGATGCTTTTAGTGTCTCTCATCTCTGTTGTGGTCATTTTTGAAAAGTTTCTCTATATCTTTCATTGCCTGCCTACCCACTTCTCTTGTAGTCTAGTAAGCAACAGTGAGTGATCACAATTGGTAATGGAAACAGACAGCTGCTTGCTGTCCTTTTGAAGTACCGCTAGCTTATTTATCTGAAACGAGATGTGAAGCCACACAGAGTTGCAGTTTCTTAGTTAAAAAAGGTAACAGAATCAGGAGGGAGCAATTGGTATCTAAAACAAACAGCTGCACACTATCCTTTTGAAGAACTGCTCACTCACTCATTTACCAACATTGTATCTGACTATTTCAGTTCGGGAGGGGATCTCTTCAATGTTCTACAGAGCAACAGGGAACTATTTTTTCTGGCATAAGAATAAATTGTAGAGAAATTATTTAAACTACCAAAAAACTGCTTTTTTCTTAATTTTCCTTTTCAAAAAGTAAAGGCAGACGTTGTATAATCACAATAATGCACTCGGGTGGTGGTGATGCTGAGATTTGCCTGCTTCTGGTGTGGTTTGGTCGCTCATCTTGCAGACTCATGAGTGAACCACACCAGGCATGGGTAAATCCTAGTTCTGCTCAGATAGTGCTTTTGTGACTTCTACCACTATCTGTCAGATAGTGCTGGTATCCTACCTAGGATCCTACCAGAAATCCTAGCAAAGACAGATGTATGATCCAGGGTCAGATAGTGATGGGTCGTAGTTAGGATCCAGGTATCCTAGTTAAGATCCAGTGATCCTTGTTACAATCCAGGGATCCTAGGTCAGTTAATTGGGATCAGTAGTCAGATAGTGATGGAACCTAGTTAGGATTCAGGGATCCTAGGTCAGATAGTTAGGATCCTTAGTGAGATAGTGATGGATCCTAGTTAGGATCCAGGGATCCTTGGTCAGATCTAGTGATCCTAGGTCAGATAGTTAGGATCAAGGGTCAGATAGTGATGAATCCTAAGTCAGATCCAGGGATCCTAGGTGAGATAGGATCCAAGCTGGATCTATTGCTAGGATCTACAAGATCCACAACATTTGTAGGATCCATGCACTGGATCCTAGAGGGTAGGATCCATGGTCAGGTAGTTGTAGTACTACTACTACTAACCAACATGTAAATACTCCAACTAGGGAGAAAAACATTTTGGACCTTATAATGACATCTAGGGAGATAAATATTACAGCATGTCATACTATGGCCCCATTGGGTAACAGTGACCTCAATGGGGCAGCCTTCTCATTTAAATAGCATACAGTATACCAATTGATAAAGGATGTAGGGAAATGTATAGTATAAATACTGCAGAAAAATCAAAAATATTGAAAGAGCTGGATAACCTAAATGGGGAAAGTACATTAGCAAACAAACTGTTGAAGAGATGTGGAGCATTCTTACAAAACATGTATTTGCAATATGCAAGAAAGATATAAAAAAAGGTAAGGGTGTATAATTATAATAATAATAAGGGAAAAAACAGATGGCTTACTAAAGCAATAATTAAACTTTTAAAAAGGAAACAATGGCTGTACAATACTTTTAGAAAAGCGGTAACTCCCACACTTGGGCCAAGTATAAACAAGCATTTGTCAATGCCGAATTTTGCTTGCTGGTATTAGCATTGGAAATGCAGGAGTTAGACAGATGCAGAATAGGAATGGCAGTGAAGTATTGAAGTTCATACCAACCCCACCTCCATCCTGTAAAGATGGACAGGCATTGGAGTAGGTGTTTGGGTCATTGCCCATGATGGTCATGTCATGTCATCTCACCCTATACTTCAAACACCGACCCGAGTTGAGGCATGCCTTAGGGTGTTTGGCTTTACAGTCACTCCATTCCATAAGGACTTACACTGAAATGGGTGCAGCATAGAAGAATGGGGTGAAGTCTGGGTCCGAAGAGTCCAAGGTACACCTTGATGACTGTCAGTGGCTGGTGGGGTTGGGGTGGGATGGCATGAGCAGTACAGTCAGCAATCCAAAGGCACACCCCGATGCCTGTCAGTCTGTACAGAGTAGGATGTTATGGTTAGAAACCCTAACACCTCGGGTCTTTGTTCGTATTTACATTACAAAGTTTCAACATGGCCTTTTTGTGACCCCACCTCATGAAAGCATTTGGAACCTCTTCTCATGAAGAGTGGCAGTGTAATTTTGTCAATGTGTCCCGAACATTGACTTCCAACAGTGACAGTGCCATTCTGTGCCACATGTATGAAAACACAGATCAGGCAGGATGTGAAGAATGACAGCTGTACTATCCATAGGGAGGTGTGAAGAGATGGCAATGTTGAAAATCTGTAGTGGGAATATTAACAAGCATTTGTCAATGCCAAATGTTTACTTGCTGGTATTAGCATTGGAAATGCAGGAGTTAGACAGATGCATGATAGGAATGGCAGTGAAGTATTGAACTGAAGCCAACCCCACCACCACCCTGCAGAGACTGACAGGCATTAGGGTGTGCCTTTGGAGTGTGAGGCATAACGGCCATGCCATTTCACCACACTCTACCCTGCAGACACCGACAAGTGTCACGGTGTGCCTTGGGGTCTTTGGCCCTTATGCTCACCCCATTCCATCAGGAAATACATTGAGATGGGTGCTGTACAGAATGGGGTGAACTTTGGGGCCGAAGAGTCCAAGGCACACTTCAATGCCTCTCACTGGCTGCAGGGTGTGGAATGGAATGAGCATTACAGGCAAGAATCCCAAGTCACATACCTGATGCCTGTCAGTCTCTACAGGGTGGGGCGTTATGGTCGGAAACCCTAATGCCTCAAGCGTTCGTTGCATTTTCACTCCAAATTTTCAAAATGAGTTTTTTGTGACCCCCACCTTATGAACAGTGGCAATATCAGTTAGTTCGCCAAAAGCTGATTTTACACAGCGGCTATGCCATTTGGCACCACAGGTGCGAAAACACATTTCAAACAGGATGTGAAAAATGACAGCTGTACTGTTCATGGGGAGGTGGAAAAAATGGCAATGTTGAAAATCTGCAGTGAAAATATTAAAAAAACTGGTGAAGTCACGAGCGTGTGTAGAAACTGCGTAACACACACCCATAATACAATTAATTTGGGGATTTTTACAGCAGATTGTCCAACACTGCATTTTGGAACCTCTGCTCATGAACAGTGCCACTGTGATTTTCTTAATCTGTCCCGAACAGTGATTTCCCACAGCGACCACGCATTTCTGCGCTGGAAGCGTAAAAACACATTTTGGCCATGGTGTGAAAAATGACAGCTGTACTGTTCATAAGGAAGTGTGGAAAAATGCCAGTGGTGAAAATCTGGACTGAAAATATTAGAAATCCATGAACTTAAGAGGGTGCATGAAACTGAGCAATGGTCGCTCATAACACAGTCATTTATGGACTTTTTTCACCAAATTTTTAACATAGCCATTTTAACACCTCTGCTCATGAACAGTGTCACTGTGATTTTCTTAATCTGTCCCAGACATTGATTTCACACATCGACTGTGCCATTGTGCGCTACATGTGCGGAAACACATTTTGGGCGTGAAGTGAAAAATTGCCAGCTGTACTGCTCACAAGGAGGTGTCGTAAAATGGCAATGTTGAAAATCTGGAGTGAATATAGTGAAAATTCATGAACTTACGTGCGTGCGTAGGAACAGCGCAATGCATGCTCGTAAAATAGTCATTTTGGGGAATTTTTGCACATTGGTCACATTGGAATTGGAATTGGTCACAACAGTGCCGCACCTCCAGATCCTGCTTCGGCACCAAGCTGCCGCAATATGTTTCTTGCAAGCAAACATAAAAATGATTGCACTTCAGAGTATACATGGAAACTGCACAAAGCATGCACATAACACAGTCATTTTATGGACTTTCATCACCAAATTTTCAACATAAGCATTTTAGGACCTCTGCTCATGAACAGTGTCACTGTGATTTTCTTAATGTGACCCGAACACTGATTTCCCACAGTGACCACGCTATTCTGCTCCGGAAGTCCAAAAACACATTTCAGCCAGGATGTGAAAAATGACAGCTGTACTGTTCATAAGGAGGGCCAGAAAAATGGCAATGTTGAAAATCTGTAGTGGGAATATTAAAAATGCTCGCAGTTCCGAGCATGCGTGGAAACTGCGCAACACATGCATGTAACACAGTCATTTTATGGACTTTCATCACCAAATTTTCAACATAGACATTTTAGGACCTCTGCTAATGAACAGTGTCACTGTGAATTTTTGTAATGTGTTCCAAACACTGATTTCCCACAGCAATCATGCTATTCTGTGCCAGAAGTGCAAAAACACATTTTGGCCAGGATATGAAAAATGACAGCTTACTGTTCATAAGGAGGTGCAGAAAAATGGCAATGTTGAAAATCTGGAGTGAAAATATTTCAAATTCACTAAGTTACATGTGTGCGTATCAACTGCGCAATGCATGCTCGTAAAAGAGTAATTTCTTGGATGCTTTCCACCAAATTTGCAACATAAACTTTTTTAAAGGACACCTCATGAACACTGGCACTGTCATTTCATTAATCAGTCCCGAAAGGCAATTCCATGCAGTGACTGTGAAATCACCTTTCAGGACCAAATAACGCCATGACAGTGGCTGAATTCATGAGGAGGGGTCCCAATAAGCCCATGTTGAAAATTTGGTGCCAAAATTTCCAAAAATGCCTGAGATATGCAACAAAGTTAAAAAAACCCTATTTATGCCTTTTAAACCTGTAAAGCCAAATCATTTACACCGATTGAAGTGCACACAAGAGACAAGCAGCAGCTCTGTAGGAAAAATAATTTTTTTACTTGATGTCCCAACGCACTGCAATAGAAACCACATATATAAAGTCTGATGTTTTAGACTTTTGAAAAACAAATATTTATTTATTTAGCTTTTGTTGACAGGGTAAGTGCACTAGACAAATCGGGCAAAAAAAGGTTGTCTAGTTGGCGCCAAATTCAAAATGAAGCTTTAGCTTCTTAAGCATTCAAGTCTCTGTTCATCCAAACTTAAAATGCACTCGAAGAAACTTAATTTTTACTTAGCTTGGTACATCTTATGACCATCTTCTGGCTCAATTGTCTAATTCCATACAATATGAACAGAGTCCTCGCCAAACTGTCTCAGGAGAGAAAGAACGCTAACAACATAAAATCCACTCAATCACTATTACTGCTTCCTTGTTAGCGTTAAGGACATGCACCTAGGTGGTGAAACCACGGACTACGAGCTGATGTTTGCGATGTGTTACATCTTCATCAGAAACTTTATATATGCAGTTTCTATTGCAGTGTGTTGGGGCAGCAGGTAAAAAATGTATTTTTCCTACAAAGCTGTTGCTTGTATCTTGTGTGCACTTCAATCTGTGTAAATGCTTTGGCTTTACAGGTTTAAATCTATAAGTTTTTCCCTAGAAGGAGCACCCAGCATTTCAACTTTGCTGTTTAACCTAATAATAGGTCTTTATATGTGACCACACATAGAAGCCCACAAAAATATTTTGTTTTTATAGTACCCCTATTTATGCCATTATACAACTTACCGGCATTTCTTCAGTTTGCTGTTGGCTTTGAAGAATGCAGACATGTTCCCGGACTATTGAAGATCATCGTGCTGGGCTCCAGAGGTAAGTTTGGGGTGAGGGGGGTATGGGGAGGCAGGGTGCGTAAAGTGTGGGCATGAGTTGGGGGTGGGACCACCGGACTCAACGAGGGACCATTTTCTGATTTGCAGGGAAAAAAAAAACAATGCAGGACATTTTTTTTATTCACAGGGACAGTTGTCATCCTGGGGTGGGCTCCCAATATGCCACCTGAGTGTTTTTGTTGGGTGGCCTGTAGCCGACAGGAGATTGGGCACCCCCGTTGGCCCATACAAGGGGCAAGAGCTGAGGGGGATTGGGCACCCCCTCGGCTCAAAACCAACTTTTTTTTGGGGGGGGGAATTTATGCCAGTAGGGAGTGGGCTCCCCCCATTGGCAACTTAAACTGGGATGGCGACTGAAGCCAATGGGGATTTGGATCCCCATTTGCAAACAAAGACTGTTGGGAGGGGGCACATGCTGCTGAGGGGGATTGGGCACCCCCTTGGCAGTGTGGGCTGATTAATATTGTTTGTGAACATGGCAGCAAACCACCACCATGTTCACAAACAATATTGCAGTAGGCAATGTTCCACCCAGCAATGACGGGTCGCTCCCTCATTGCAGCGGAATGGCTGATGCTGCAATGACGAGGTGGCCCCTGATTGCTGCAGCAAAAACATTACAAGTTGGTGGCACTTTTGGAGGCCAGTGTCATCAGCACACTGTGCCTCCATTGGTGCACCACTGCCAAGCCCCCAAATGCAATGCCTCCATTCCCTGCCACACTCCCGCGCCTCCACATAATGGGCTCAAGCAAACATAAAAAATTCAGGACAAATGTAAGCGAATGATAAAAAGATATAAATAAAGGCTGGAAATCCAACTGGCATCTACAGCTAAGAAAGATAACATGCAACAATTCTACAGTTATGTTAACTCCCTTAGGAAAACAACAAAAATAACCTATGTTCCATCAAAGAAAGGAATGATCACAAATGGGTATGGGGGTACAAATTGGATAAGCAAATAAGCAGCTGACACTAAACTGGCAGGTCTGGTGACTGACACGGAGTGCAAAGCAATACAGATGGATTTGTACAGCATTTATAGATGCAAGGTATGAGTTTAATATAGACAAGTACTGTGTAGTCCATCTGGGCAAAAGAACCTTGAACAAAACTACTATAAATGGAATAACACTTCGAAAAGTCAGAGGGAAAGGGACCTTGGTATCCTAGTAGATCACAACCTTATTTAGCAGCCGCATTGTAATAAACAAATTATAAAAGCTAAGCAAGTGCTGTGGAATATAAAGAAAAACTTAAGGAGCTGTAGCAGGACGGTGATCATGCCACTGTACAGAGTCTGTGTTAGGTCCATATTGGATTATAGAGCCCTGGTGTGGGGAACCAGAGAACCATCACAAAGCAGGCAGTGGCGAAGGTTGAGAGGGTGCAGAAACAAGCCATAAAAATGATATACAACCTACAAAAAGATTCTTATGACCAATGCTTAGACAAATTGAAGCTGATGACCCTGGAGACGAGAAGAATAGGGGGGACCTGATGAAGTGTTATGATATAATGCAGGATGACTATATACTAAATGAACTAAACTTTCAGTTTAAAAATGACCAGACGGGTACTAGGGGCCACCCTCTCCAGCTGAGACACATTAAATTCAACACAAATAGGAGAAGGGCTTTCTTCATTTAGAGAGTAGTTGCTCCTTGGAAAGGGTTACCAGCGGAGATTATTTGTTCAAAAAACAAGGCCCAATTTAAACGTAACTTAGATTCCTACATTCTGAAAGGAAATAAACTGACATATTATGGGTAAGAGGACAGGAGTGATAATAGGCCAACAGTAAGGCCCCTGCAGCTCCTAACTACTTAGTATGAAACCACAACAACTATCTGGCCAAATGGGAGGTATCTGTTGGTATCCTAATTTCTAGGATACTATCTGAGCAACACTGGTAAATCTCAACATCACCCACACCCTGCTGTGGATTATTGCTTAAATCTTTTCCTTCAGTAGTGATTCCATTACATTCCCCACCACTGAAGTCAGGCTCACTGGCCTGTAGTTGCCTGCCTCCTCTTTGCTTCTACATTTGTGAAGTGGAACTACATCTACAGCAACAAAGATGGTAACAAACTTAAACAAAAAACCGTATGAAGAACAATTGAGATCACTAGAATTGTACTCACTCCAGTATAGGTGCAATGGGGGGGGGGGGTATGTGTCATGTATTCAGTGCTTTTGGAAACACTGATTTGTGGGAATGCACAGGCTTAAAGTTAAGGCCAGAAGTCAAAACAGTTAATATTGAAAGGAGAACACTATAAAAAAAACAAAGAGGGACATGGTTCTCTCAAGCATGGAATGCACTTCCTGTATCAGTAGTGGAGAGCGAAAATATGAAAATGTTTAGGAGGGGAATTGATGAGGTAATGGCAGACTGTGCCTTTTCATTGATAGTTTAAATGTTGTGGTCCAGGTTAATGATGGCTAACACTATAGAGGCTAAAGCTATAGACCAGTATTTGATCCTATGAATCCTATTAATCTGCCTTCCTTGAGTCCTCCAGAACTACTTCCGTTTCCAAAGACTGGTTGAATAGGGCTGTCAGAGGTGCAGCCAGCACCTTCCTGAGCTCCCTCGATATCCTAGCATGCACCCCTTCTGACCCTATTACCTTGTCCACTTTCAGATTTGTGAGTTCCCTCAGAACCCTCACCTATGTAAATGTACTAGTGTCTAGCTCCCTGTCTTCTGCGCTTATGACCTTTTTCTGTGGTTTCTCTCCTTCCCCTTCCTGAACAAAAGTACTTGTTCATAATGTCCACTTTTTTCTGGTACCCCATCAACACTGTCCCCTCCTTTATTCCTAAGCCTTACTATCCCTCCCCTGGTCTTTCTTTTCCACATGTACTGTACATGCTGGAATTCAGATGGGATAGAGATTATATAATAGAAACATTGAAATTGAGAAAGGATAGCAACACATGGTTTAAAAAGACTTTTCAGGTGGTGTGACACAACCATTGCCAGGGGGATTCGTATGATTCGAAAGAACCCCCCATTTGAAACTACCCCCCTTTTTTCACCATTTGTAACATTTTTTTCGTTATATCTGTTTATTTTGTGACTGTCACAGAGTGCTTATGCACACATGATGAACCCCAGCAGTTTTTCTCTGCATGCGTGTGTGCGTGCCCCCTCCATCTGCTACCAAGCAGCTCCCTCAGTGCCAGTAAGATGACTGGAGCTGCTTTGTGAGTCTTTCAACTCACCGTCCCCCTATGACTGGCTGGCCAATTGCAGCTCATGTCAGCATCGAGAATGTGACTGGAATACAGCACGGCCACTGCCCACAATTCACACTGTCAGCTAGCACTCGAGGATGATGGAGCATGGTGGCAGGCTCAGAGATGTCTCCAGAAGAGCAAAAAAGAAGTAGAGGACCTCGACTTATATTATCAGTCACCAGCAGGTAAATTTTCCTGGCCACTATTGATGAAGATGTGCCCCTAAATAACTGTATATCAAGGGATAGGCTGTGCAGTTGGGCAGGGGAGCTGTTCGGGTGGGTGGGCTGAAGATTTAGAAATAAATTACTTAAATCCTCCTCTATACAAAATGCAAAATTGTCATGTTTCATATGCCTGTTTTAACTTTTCATAAGTTAAGCAAAAGAGGTATCACAGTGGAAAGGCAATGCAAGTGTTTGGAAGGGTCTGGCTGGGATCTACACTGTTGTTCAGAGAGATCTTCACTGTGGTCCCATTTTTATTGACATTCAGGTCCACTTTTGCCTGTGTTATCTGTATCAGATGCTGTTAAAACAAATAAGTTGTGAAAGGCATTTTCTCCAGATGACCACATGTGTCAGTAGAATGACATTTGTTGCTACAGTTCAGTGGTATGAAAATACCCACTATACTTTTGGAAGCATGCTGGGGATAGAGGGTAGGTATTTAGGAGATGGCAACTTTGTACTGGGAATCCCCACCTCTGTCAAATTACCTTTCCCCTCACTCCCTTTGCCATGTCTACCACATTGGAGAGTGGAGTGGGGGCAACAAGTGTAGTACCCAATATTGAACTAAGAATTATGTTACAGATTTTTTTTCCAAGCAAGGTGCCTGGTATAGAAACATAGAAACATAGACAACGACAGCAGAAAAAGACAGAGATACATCTAGTCTGCCCAAGTTCTCTATAATCCTTGGAACCTACCATTTCTTCATGGTACTAACCCTCCCCATCCTCTCTCTATTCTCCTCCTTGGTCCTGTTGCCCCCAGTAACCACTGTTCCTTTCATTATGTCCCATCCCTGCTTGAATCCTCTGATTGTTTTTGCACCCAACAATTCAGCTGACAGACTGTTCCAAAGTTCCACTACCCATTCCATAAAGTAGTACTTCCTCACATCTCTCCTGAACCTACCTCCTGTTACTTTCCATTCATGTCCATATGACCACAAATTGGTACACAGGCTTTATAAATAATACCCCACAGTTCACTTTAATTCCTTTGAGGAACTTGAAGGTCTCTATCACATCTCCCCTCTCCCTTCTGGTCTCCAATGAGTACATATTTAGTGCCTTGAGGCACTCCTCTTAGGATCTGCTTTGCTGTCCCTGAATCATTTTAGTTATTCTGTGCTGCACTGTCTCCAACCTATCCTTATCCTTTCTAAGGTGAGGACTCCAAAACTAGGCACACTACTCTAGGTGAGTCCACACCAGGGATCCGTAGAGGAGCAGTATTATCTCCTTTCTTCTGCTATCAGTACCCCTATCACTACATTCCAGCATCCTGCTAGCCTTGCTGTAGGCCGTGTTGCACTGACTCAATTGCTTAAATGGTATATTGAGTTGGGGAGGGTGGGGGTTAAAGTAAGGGGTAGAGAGAGCTCAGATATGAGTTACATAGACTTAAAATAAGCCACAACAGAGCATACCGTAGCCCATGGTTTCTAGGAGCCTATCAGCCCCAGACATAGAAACATAGAAGCATAGAATTTGACAGCAGATAAGGACCGCTTGACCCACCCAGTCTGAACATTTCCCTACCTAATGGATAAGCTGCAGATCCTAGTTAACCAACAGCCTACTTTTTCCTGCCCCACCCACTAGAATTGCCTTATGACTGTCCCATGCATTCTTGAAATCCACCACGGTTTTTGACTCCACAACCTCCTCAGGAAGGCTGTTCCATGCATCCACAACCCTCTCTGTGAAAAGATACTACCTCACATTACCTCTGAGGTGTCCCTCCTCAGTCTTCAAATTGTGCCCCCTTGTTCTTGCACACCTCTTTTTCTGAAAGATGTTACCCTCTTGGACTTTGTTGATTCCCTTGAGGTACTTGAAAATTTCTATCAAGTCTCCCCTCTCCCTCCTTTCCTCGAGGCTATCCATATTAAGCTCCTTAAGTCTCTCTTCATATGGCTTCTGGTGCAGACTCTGCACCATCTTAGTTGCCTTCCTCTGGACCGCCTCCATCCTGTCTATGTCTTTGCAGAGATTAGGTCTCCAGAACTGCACCCAGTACTCCAGATGGGGTCTCACCAGCTGTCGGATAACAGCTTCCTGTTTTCTACTGGTGATACCTCTCCCTATGCATTCCAGTATCCCTCCAGCCCTCCTTACTGCCCTCTCACATTGCTTGCCCACCTTTGGGTCATCAGATATGACTACCCCCAGGTCTCTTTCCATCTTTGTTGTTGTTAGTATCTCACCCCTCATTGTGTACTCTTCCCCTGGGTTTTTGTTTCCCAGGTGCATTACCTTGCACTTCTTAGCATTGAATCTAAGCTGCCATACATTTGACCATTCCTCCAGCCTTGCCAAATCCCTTCTCATCCTTTCCATCCCACCCCACCTTGTGTATCAACTCTGTTGCAGATTTTTGTGTCATCTGCAAAGAGACATACTTTTCCTTCCAGTCCCTCTGCAATGTCGCTTATAAAGACATTAAAGAGCACCGGTCCTAGTACTGAACCCTGTGGCACCCCACTAGTAACCCCCCTTTCTTCAGACTGGACTCTGTTTACTATTACCCTCTGTGTCCTGTTCTCCCATCAATTTTATACCCAGGCTACCAACTTAGGACCCACTCCCAGGCTGGCCATCCTGTGTATTAATCTTTTGTGTGGGACTGTGTCAAATGCCTTGCTAAAGTCTAGGTAGGTCATGTCCACAGCCCCTCCTTGATCTACTACTTTGGTCACCCAGTCAAAGAAATCTATTAGATTCATCTGACATGACCTTCCCATTGTGAGTCCATGCTGCCTTGGGTCCTGTGCTCCTCTGACCTCTAGGTACTCGACAATTCTTTCCTTCAGAAGTGATTCCATCATTTTCCCAATCACTGAGGTTAAACTAACAGGTCTGTAGTTTCCTGCTTCTGCCCTGCTCCCACTTTTGTGAAGTGGAATAACATCTGCCCTCCTCCAGTCCTCAGGAACCACCCCATCCTCCCATGATTTGTTAAAGAGGGTAGTCAGTGGTGTCACTAGTTCTACCCTTTGTTTTTTAAATTCTGGGATGAATCCCATCAGGCCCCATTGCTTTGTCCACGTTCAGTTTTAAGAGTTCTTTCAGAACCCTTTCTTCTGTGAATGGGCTGGTACCAACCCTATATCTAGAATGTTTCTGTTGTTTGGTTTAGGTACCTTCCCCTCTTCATTTGTGAATACTGAGCAAAAATATTTGTTTAGTATCTCTACCTTTTCACAGTAACCCTCTGTCCACCCCCTCTGCCCATTATTAAGCCTCACTATCTCTCCCTTGGTCTTCCTTCGCTCCCTGATATACCTATAAAAGGTTTTATCCCTTCTTAACTGAGTTGGCTATCTTTTCCTCGGTTTGGGCCTTTGCTGTTCTGACTGCCTTCCCTGCTTCCTTTTGCTTTAATTGATACAATTTTCTGTCCTGCTTCTTCTGTGATTCCTTGTACTTCCTGAATGCTTTCTTTTTCTCCCTAACCTTCCCTGCCACCTCCTTTGAGAACCATAGTGGTTTCTTACATCGTTTTGTTTTGTTTATTTGCTTCACACAAAGGCTTGTTGCCTCTGTGATGGCAGTTTTGATGATTTCCCATTGTTCTTCCACCCCTCCTTCCTGCCCATTTGCTAGTGCATTCCTTAGGCACTCACCCATTTTGGCAAAGACAGCCCTCCTGAAGTCCAGTACCTTTGCCTAGAAGCAAGCCAGCACTGCAGTAAGTTAGTAGTGTACAATACCCAGCCAAAACCAGCTACAGACTCCACATTGAGGTTCAGTGCATATATATATATATATATATGTATATAGCAAAACAAAATGGTTATTTTAAATGCACGCTGAAAATAGAAAATAGAGTTAAAAATCTACGTTTCGACCTTAGATCTTCTTCAGGAAATATCTAAAAGGTTTCTAAACTGATGTTTAACTAAATAAATAAATAAATAAATAAGAGAGAAAAAAACAAGTTAGTGTAGAGGAGAGGTAAAATGAGAGCTATATATATGTGTGGAGAAAGAAGAAGGGGGAGGCTAAAGGAGAAGAAGTGATAAATGGTAATATTAAGAGAGAATCTGTGAAACAAAAAGGTGATGATGGGAAAGATAAAACATAATGGGAGAGAAAGAGCTGGGGAAGTTCCCAGGTAGAGACTAATTAACAGGGCCTTGTAAGAAGGCTGAAAGGTGACAAATGTGTGAGAAGGAGACAGAAATGGAGACATATGGTGAAAATGAAAAATAAATCAGTACAAAAACAAATTGACTTTAGGGAAAAAAAGGGATGGCTGAAAGATGTTAGTGTAAAATAAGTCTATCATTATTGGGTGTAATAAGTCTATCATTAAAAGTTTTATCTCCCCTTTTGGCTTTTTTAACAATCTTCTCCTCAGTATCCGCTTTTGCCCTCCTAATCTTTTGCCCTGCCTCCCTCAGCTTCTCCCTATAAATCTCCCTATCTTCTTCCCTCTGGGTTCCCATGTGTGCCTTGAATGCCCTTTCCCCCCAATTGCCCTCAGCACCTCCCTGATAAACCACAGCGTCCTCTTTCATTTTTTTGCTTTTTCTAATCTTCTTGATGCAGATTTCCATGGCTTTTAGTAACCCTCCCTTAACTGATGCCCAGAACTCTTCCACATCCCCCACTTGCTTTTTTCTCTCTTCATTTCAGTCCTGAAAATCCCCCTCATTCTGGCAAAATCCACCCGCCTGAAGTCCAGAACCTTCATGTCAGACCGGCACACTTCCTTCCCCAACCTTACCATGAACCTCATCGTATCGTGGTCGCTTGCTCCTAGGCTGTCCCCTACTATCACCTCTTTCACACTTTCCTCATTTGTGAGGACAACTTCTAGTATGTTCTCACCCTTTGTGGGCTCCCTTACCAGCAGCTGTTAGAAAGTTCCCTGGAGGGACTCAAGGATCTCCCTACTCTTGGCTAAATTTGCTGACTGGATTTCCTAGTAAGTCTTGGGGAGATTAAGGTCCCCCACCAGCTGAAGTTCAACCCTGCATGCCATCTCTGTACTGCCTGCATTAACTGTCCCTCCATCTCCTCCCTCTGGGTTGGAAGTCTGTAGATCACGCTCAGCCTCAAGGATGCTTATCCAGCGTGACACACATTACCTCCACCACCCTCTGTTCATTCTGCCCTTCTGCCACCCTGATGTCATCCTTGATATACAATGCTACCCCACTTTCTTCTAGACCTGTCCTTCTAAAAAGTCTGTAACCCAGAATACTCACCTCCCATGTCTGGTACTCCAACCACCAGGTATTCATTTTGGCCATGATGTCCAGGCCCGTGTCCACCATTATGGCCTCCAAGTCTACCATTTTATCCCCTAAACTCCTGGCATTTGCACACAGCTCCTTCCACCAAATCCCCTCCTCCACCTTACCCCTGTGTGTTACTCTACCTGCCCTCTCATGCAGGGGAGTGCTAGCTAGGCTCTCCTCTTTTTCTGTAACCCTCACCCCTTACCTAGTCTTGTACCTCCATTATCAGTTTAACCCCCCACTCAAGACCTTATCAATGTAACTTTGTAGGCCCCCCTCAGAACCCTTGCCCCTCCTCTTGCTGAGATGTAGCCTGTCCTTCCAAAATGGATCCTCATATTCCCATGTGCCCCTCCACCCACCTATACAGGTGAACCCTTCTATCCCACACCATTCCCTGAGCCAGTCATTGAATTCTCTGATCCTTTGTTTTCTAACAGAGCTGGCATATGGGACTGGCAAGACTTCCGAGAATGCAAAGGACCTTGCATCTAACTTGCAGACATTCACCAGTGCCCTGAACCTTCTCTGGACCTCCTCCACCTCATTGTTTGCCAAATCATTGCTTCCCAAGTGAATGACCAGGTGAGGTTTTTCCCCCACTGCCATTGCTCCTCCCTGATTTTCTGCATCGCCAACTAGCCTCCGTCCCCAGTTCACAAAAGATTTATCTTCTCTTATAATTAAATCTCTTCCTTAGCCAATGTTTACCCTTGATAATCAAGTCCCCAAAGACCATGATCTTACCCTCCATCCCACCCTAGCTAGTGGCTCTAATCTCTTGCCTAGTGAACCCATCCTCCAACCTCTGTACCTCCATTTGTATTTGTGTCCTCCTGGCCTGCACTGCACACCCACTCTTTCTGCTTGCCCCCTGTTTCTTCTCTCACTTCCCCTTCCCCAGTGAGTACATCACACCTTTTTTCAGATTATCCATGCTCCCTGCAGCTCCTTCATTCCTATCTCCCTGGCCACCCCCCCCCACACACACACACTTACCCCTAGCTCCTCCTGTTCTCCCCACCCCACAGCCTTGTGATCCCCTCCACTACTGCCCTATTCCCTTCTTATTTGGTTCATTCCACTCACCACCTCATCTACTGCCTCCACCCCCATAGCATCCTCCTCATTCCCACTCCTCCCTCCCTCCCTCTTTTTCCCTGGCTGATTTCTGCCTTGCCAGTCCCCTCTTACCCTCTCCTCTCTCCCTCCCCATGTCTTTGCTCATACCTGTTGTACATCCTGTACTACTCATGCACCCAGCCCCCTCTTGAGTTCCCTTGCTCCTTATGGCTGATAAAGGTGTGAACCTGTTGGACACTATATTCCCACCCTCAGCGAATGCTCCTTGTGTCCCTATGTGGCCAGGTAGTGCCATTTCTCCCAGCTCTATTCCACATAACCTACTTCCTTTTCCTTGTCAACTCCTGCCATTTATTGTCCAATTCATATCCTGGTCTGCCTCCCCAGTCCCCCTTGGCTCCAACCTTCTTCTTCCCTCCTCCTATCCTCCCCCACCTTTGCCTGCCAAATTCTCTCCACTTCCCTCTACAGAATATTTATTTCAAATGCCATCTGTCCCAGTCTTATACATACTGGGCACCCCCTTATCTTCCACAGTTTCTTTATAAATACCACTGCCCCACATCCATTATACCCTACTATTCTCCAAGCCCTCCTTTGTTCCCCCAGAACATCCATCTTCCATCTGAGAGCCTCCCATCCCTGCCCACTCCTGTACTCTGAATGATTCATATGTTCCACAAACCTTTCCCTTACCTGCTTTCCCAGTGAGTTATCCTGGTGCCCCTGCAGATCCCCTGAATGTCAAACCTTCCCTACACCACTTCTCTTAGGTAGATCCCCAACTCTCTACAAGCTAAACTGTAGATCTACTCCAGCTTTGTATTTTATCCTCTCAAGTTAGACCTTCTTGTCTGGTTATAGCTTACTCCCCAACAGTAGTCCAATCATCTGATAAGCTACACTGGTAAAGAAAGGCTGCCTATACTACCGACAATTACCTTTTGGCTAGTTTCTATTCCTTGTTTTAGTTGTGGGAGGACTTGTTTTTGCCTATCGCCCTTCCCACTCCATAGCCCCAGCCAGTCCTCTCTCTATGCCTTTGTCACTCAGGATTCCAGAGAATTTAATAAGCCGTGGAGGTGGGGGAGGGTGGAATGGCCAAAATCAAGCCCCACAGAAGGACTGCAAACTAACTTTTCACCATATAGTTACACTACTCCCCTGTAAATACTGAACAAAAAGAAAGAAAATCTTACTTCCCTTTTGTGCTTGTCCTTTGAATCTGCGCTCCTTCTGCTCCAGGAACCAGTTTTCTTGAGAAGTAACCCTCAGCTTCTTTGGCTGTTAAACTTTTACTACAGCAATTAAAATAAAAGGAGTCAAAGTAAAACTAAGAACTCCCCAGCCCCCCGTATAGTGTATGGCGTCCAGGCACTCCTTCCCCGCTCTATCCCCTGCAACTTTTGTTTAGGGCTGTGGGCTAGGGTCACAATATTTAAAGACCCAGAGCAGTAGTTTGAACTTGCCACTCTTCTCTAACCCTCCCCAAACTGGTCCACATCAGACTTCACGTCACTGTCCCAGCAATTGTTAATGGGCCCTCCTCCCTTACCCTACAGTATGAAGCACCAGACCCTAAAATTATCCAAAATTAAAACAAAATCAAGCCTCACAGGAGAAATGTGAACCAACCTTTCACCAGATAGTTACACAAAAAAATCAAGCTCCACCATTTTTTAAATAAATAAAAAAAAGTTAGATAGCTAGATAGATAGATAGATAGATAGATAGATAGATAGATAGATAGATAGATAGATAGATAGATAGATTAGGGCTTGCTAAGACCTGTTTCACTGTGCAAAAGCTACAAACCAGGTTGAAAACGGTAGAGACTTTTTCCAGTGGTGGAACTTCACTGCTATGATCAGGATTTGTTTCAATCAATCAATCAATCAATCAATCAATCAATCAATCAAGTCTTTATTTAACCTGAATGATTCATATGTTCCACAAACCTTTCCCTTACCTGCTTTCCCAGTGAGTTACCTTTCGGCTAGTTTCTATTCCTTGTTTTAGTTGTGGGAGGACTCTTCAATGTCTTTATAAGCGACATTGCAGAAGGACTGGAAGGAAAAGTATGTCTCTTTGCAGATGACACTAAGATCTGCAACAGAGTTGATGCACAGGGTGGAGTGGAAAGGATGAGAAGGGACTTGGCAAAGTTAGAGGAATGGTCAAATGTATGGCAGCTTAGATTCAATGCTAAGAAGTGCAAGGTAATACACCTGGGAAACAAAAACCCAGGGGAAGAGTACACAATGGGGGGTGAGATACTAACAACAAGAATGGAAAGGGACCTGGGGGTAGTCATATCAGATGACCTAAAGATGGGCAAGCAATGTGAGAGGGCAACAAGGAGGGTGGGGGGATACTGGGATGCGTAAGGAGAGGCATCACCAGTAGAAAACAAGAAGTTATTATCCCTCTGTACAGACAGCTGGTGAGACCCCATCTGGAGTACTGTTGCAGTTCTGGAGACCCAATCTCCGCAAAGACATAGACAGGATGGAAGCTGTCCAGAGGAGGGCAACTAAAATGGTGCAGGGTCTGCACCGGAAGTCATATGAAGAGAGACTTAAGGAGCTTAATATGTATAGCCTCGAGGAAAGGAGGGAGAGGGGGGGACATGATAGAAACTTTCAAGTACCTCAAGGGAATCAACAAAGTCCAAGAGGGTAGCATCTTTCAAAAAAAGAGGTGTGCAAGAACAAGAGGGCACAATTTGAAGATGGGGGGCGGCTCAGAGGTAATTTAAGGAAGTATTTTTTCACAGAGAGGGTTGTGGATGCTTGGAACGGCCTTCCGGAGGAGGTTGTGGAGTCAAAATCAGTGGGGAATTCAAGCATGCATGGGATAGTCATAAGGCAATTTGGGGGTGGGCGTAGGAAGAAGTAGGCTGCTGGTTAACTAGGATCTGCAGCTTATCCAGTAGGTAGGAAATGGGCAGACTGGCTGGGCAATCGGTCCTTCTCTGCCAGCCAAATTCTATGTTTCTATGTTTACTTAAAATTGGGTCTAGGCATGGCTATATACCAGTACTGGGTCTGAGAAGGTGAAGCAGTTACATACTTCTCTGATTGTATGGAAATAAAGCATCTTGAAAGCATTTATACCGATTAGAGTGCTTAATTTGAGGGTTTTTTGTAGATCATTCCATAAGGTAGGTAGCACGAAGCTTATGGCTGCCCTGCCGAAGCGGGATTTTGCTTTGGGTACTTTAAGTGTAATAGCTGAGTAACTTCTTAACGCGTATTTCCCAATTATACTCAGGGGAAGACAGCAGGAGATACAATAAGGCAGCTTATTAGAGATGGCTCTATAGGTCCAGAGAGCAGCGTTTCTGTGGCGCCTGAACTTTAGCGATGTCCATCCCACTGCCGCATATAGGGTGCAGTGATGTGTGTCGAAGGGGAGTCCCGTTATAAACCTCAGTGCTCGATGGTAGAGTGTGTCCAGTTTAGCCATGTAAGAGTTGGGACATTGGCTGTAGAGGAAGTCAGCGTAATCAACCAATGATAGGAAAATGGATTGGACCAGTTGTTTCTTGGCATCTCTGGTGAGAAATTGGCTGATTCTAAAAAACAGTCCAAGCCTTTGCCGAAGTCGTTTTAGCAAGTCCTCGATATGTTCAATGAAGGAGAGTCTTTGGTCTATCCAAACTCCCAGATACTTGAATTTTGTAACAAATTCTAGTTTTTCACCTAGAACTGTGGTAATTTTGGGAACTGTCCCACTGGACACAGGGTTAGCTGTACGGTTAAAAGGAGAGAGGACCATCGCTTTAGTTTTTTTGACATTAAGGAGTAGCTTTTTTTGGAGGAGTTGGCTTTGCAAAAGGTTGAATTCTGACTGTAGGTTATTGCAGGCAGCTTCAGGTGTTGGGCAACTCACGTAGAGAACTGTATCATCTGCAAACAGTTGGATGTTGGCTTCTTTTATACAGTAGTCGATGTTATTAATGTAGATTGCAAAAAGTAAGGGCCCTAATATAGAACCTTGAGGTACCCCTCTTTGCAGAGTTTTTAAGGGGAACAGGCCTCCTTCGGCTTTAACTTGTTGAAGGCGCCCTGTAAGATAGTCAGTGAACCAACGCAGAGGAGGGGTCCACACCTATGGTTTGAAGGGCGGAGAGGAGCAGACTATGGTCGACCGTGTTGAAAGCCTTGCTTAGATCAAGGAAAACAGCACAAATAAAGTTTTTGCTCTCAAGATTACGCTGCCAGTCGTTAGTAACTTTGGCGAGGGCTGAGATAGTGCTATGTTTAGCTTTGAATCCGGACTGCATAGGATTTAGCAGTTCCCTAGACTCAAGGTGAGTCCTCAGCTGTGCATTTACAATTTTCTCTAGGAGAATGTTTGCATTTAGGATTTTGAGTTTGCCCTTTCTTCAGATTACAAATAGCCAACTTTAAGGATAGCAAACATATCATCTATATTCTTGTTTAGGGCCTCAACCGATGTTAAGTGCTGCAGCTCCCAGATATTGGGGTTGGTGGGTTAGCTGGTGAACTACAGTGTGTAGGTGGAACAGCATTGTCGTATTGTTTGGCAGTTACCGTTTACTGATACATTTATTCTTTGAATCTCATGTTCCCCCTTCCCTCCATAAACCCGAAGTTCTTGGTGCTTGCTTCAGTGGGGTAAACTGCACTTATTTTGTGCTGCCTGAGTTACTCGAAGGATACCATGTACTGCACCTGTCATTCCTATTGCATTTGTTTTTTTTTAGGCAACAACACCTTGCACTTAGTGTGCAGGAGTGTGTAAACACAGGTGGAGGCACTTTTCACCAGGACGGAGAGAAATGAAGAACATCAGAACTGGGGCCATTTGCCCAATCAATGAAAGTAAAACTATCACAGGCTTCACCACATCTTGGGGGCCGGACTTACAGGAGACAACATGGAGCAGTTGGTAAGCACATTCATGTTGAGCAATGTGGATTATGGGAATGTGCTGGAGATGGGAGGTTGCCTAATTATTTGTTGAAATGAAACTCCAGGGTGCCTTTAATTTACTTTGCTTTATGCCCCCTTGCATCAACTTTCCTCCATCAGCCTTACTGCTCCAGCCAGCCCCATCAACTGCAATCCCTGGGACTTACCCTGACTCCATGTTCCCTTCAGATGGACCCCCACAGGAAGGGCCACCAGAGGGTAGCCCAACTTTTCCAGTGGAGTTTCAGCTTTGGTTCAAGAGCATAGCCTGGTTGGCAGTGCAGGACCTGTGGCAGGTGGTGGTGGCATCCTCTGTGGTCCAGGTGTTCCTTTTCTTGGCACTGGGTTGGAACAGTGCCAACAACAATAGCATGGTCAAGAACTGTGCATCAATAAAAGTGTCTTTTTTTTGTGTGGGTGGGGTGTGTCCCCCTGCACCCTCTGATGTGGGTGGCTCTGCCCCCCCTCCCAACTGATGGATTCTCACTCCAGAGTGGGGGAGTGGATCACGGGGACATTTAAAATTCATGGGGCCATGGAATACTGTTTCTATGGCCCCATGTAAAAAATTCTAAGTCCCAAGTGCAGAAACAAGATGGAGACCAGGAATAAAACCCTGGTCTCCAATGCCACTGGCTGAGCTGCTCGATGCCCCAGCCCTTCAAGTCACAGGAGCAGCTCAGCCAGCCTCCTGGATCCTAGTACCCTTGTGTGCCCAAAGCACCGCTAACAGTGACCAGGGAGCATTTACTGAAAGCGATGTAAATCCCCTCTCGCTGTCCATGCTAGCACTACATGAACTAGCACTCTGTAGAGTGGCGCTATTCATGTAGCACTATTGTAACTGGGTACCCTGCCCATCCTTTAGACATCACATGGGCCATTGTGCTGCTGCACAGCATGCATCAGGGTGACAATATCACTCTCCCTCAATCCACTGACTCTGGCTGCACCACCACCTGTGATCACCCAGGTGATAATAAAGCATTTGAGTTCAGACTTGCATCCTCCCTGAAGAGGTGAGTGTCCATTAGGGTGCTCACCATCCTCCCCTGGCTGGCCCTCTGATAACCCAGGCTCATTTCTGAACCCGGGTTGTTAGGTAGTACTACCGCTGTGCCGACAGGCAGGCTTTCCAAAAGTGCATTTATAAGAGAAGCATGTTCACCATACAGTATGTCATAACAATAACACTACATCATGTTGTTGCCTGATGCAGCAGTGAAATGGGATTAAAGTGCTGGGATGAAATTTAGTAAAACTTTGTATGTTCCTACATACAATACTTCATTCTGTGAACTAAATTTCCTCAGAGTTGTAACCCATACGGATGGAAGGTTAGGATTGAAAATCTACATAAAAATGGAACTTATTATGAGAAAGAATATGTACAGCTGGAAAGTGTTGCCTGTCTACTTGCCTCTGTTGAAACTTTCACTATACTTTTCAACCTTCATCAATGAACACTGCTGTTTGCAAGAAATAGCAAGGGAACTATTCATCAGTTTTGATGTACAACAAGACTGTACACCACAATGTTTCTTAGTGGAAAAAATCTTTATACTGCATTTAACACTCCAAAATATTTAGATGGAATACTATGTGATATCAACATAATTTAAATGTTTAATAAAGGGAAAATATTTTTATTTATGAGCATAACTGCACAAAACACACCAACATTTCACAGGCAAGTGTTGTACATGATTAGCAGAGTATTTGTTTTTCTAATGCATATACAATCTGATGTATGTTAATAATTTTACTTTTGTATTTAAAGACCAGTGGTCTCATAAATCAACCTGGGACAGTAAAGGAAGAAACTACAATGTCACGAAAGTAGTAAATGAAAGGAATAACTCACAATCAACAGAGAACTATAAATGATAGACATATTCTTTTCTGTTCTAGATTAGACTGTATCATACAATGAAAACATAAACAGGATTCCATATCATAGCTTGTTGTTGGGTTCTAATAACTTTACTGCTGTAAAATACAGTCATTATGCCTTAGCGGTAGAAAAGCAGGACGGCTGATTCCAATATGTCTTTGCTTACACTCCAGTCCCTCCCGGTACCATAGCCATTCCAGTCGAATGCAGCAAAATCCCCACACTGTCGGGGACTGCCCTCTGGGAAGAAACCTCCTCCACCAATACAGTGCTGAAAAAGAAAGGAAATGTTCAGTTTTGGAAAACTTGGTTAGTTATTCTTTTTCTTAGTTACTATACCTCTGAAGTAATTCACCCAATTAAATTCATCTTGGTTGCTGAAGTAAGTCCATTCTTAGAAGTGTACTGTACTGTAAGACTTGCTTTATTTCTCTAAGTTGCACAATTGTGGAGAAATGAAATGCTTGGCCTTTTTTAAGCTGTTTACCAGTGATAGCATATTACACTGTATTAAGAGGAGACATATGGTTATCCAAGATAAAGTTACTGGGAGATCACCTAACAGCTTGGCAAAGCGATCCATTGCATTGGCTTAATTTAGACTCCTGGGGAATGATTTCCCAAATCACTGTCAGTGTCTACCATGGGCTTGAGAGGAATTTCACCTGGTAGAAGCCACAAGATGTGGCAAAATGTTGGGAAGTGAATGACTTTACCAGTGTCTGTTTAAGTTGGTGTAGATATTAAAAAGCTCAGTGTCACACTAACAAGATTAGCACTATGCTAAGTGTTAATATCACAGCCAACAGCCTGTTATTGCATCCATTACTATATTGAAAGTGACACATAGCACAACATTAATCTGTTAGTGCACCAGCACTAACGTATTTCATGAATGCATGCAAATGAATACATACATTGCACAGTGATATATTCAGTGTCTCATGGAAGCACTGTCAAGCTGCCATTGCAGGGTAAGTTAATGCTTCTAGTAATCAATTTTTTTCACAACATACTTATGATAGTGTGTTGTCAAAATAGAAACCCTGGTAAGCATTCCTCCCTTCCTCTCCTGGTCACCCTTCAAAAATATCCCAGCGCCAGTATTACTCAAACTATCACCCAATCCTCTTGTGGTTAAAAAATGTCTTCTTATTAAGCTAGTGACTCTCACTCATCCTGGTCCCATCCTCTTTTACCTGTCTCAGTTGGATTGTGGGTTGTACAAAATGCCACCAACCTGAATTGAGGGGCTTTGCCCATAGTTTGAAGGGGTAACAGGTAACCACACCATGTCCTCCCTCCACATGGTTTAAACCATGCATGCCCAAGTGTCCATTCAATGCTCAGAATTTTCTGTTTGTGCTGATGTGTGGCATCCTGCCCCCCCTTCTGCTACCTGGCCCACCAAGTGGCTGCTTCTGGGCACCCCACCTTCTCCATTTGCAGACTTGTGATGCTCCTGTTTGTCCTCTCTGGAGTTGACTTTTGGACTCTACTGTCCTAATGGATTACTGCATAGCTGCACTGTGTTTCTCGAGCCCCTAGCCTTCCTATGCCAGGTCTCTGCTCCCCTTTTTCCTCTCTGACCCAGGGCTCATCTGGAGCCACCTGAGTGCCACAGTGTGCTATTTTCTTTGGGATAGTAAGCACAGCCCGGTAGTTTAGTGGGATGGCAATTGGTAGCTAGGGCTCCAGCAGCCCATGTCAGGCAGCTACCCAGGGTCCTAGAGCCCTTATTTCAAGCAGTTTCTTGGCTTGCATCTGCTCCTGGGTCCTAGTACTGGGAAGCCCTGGCTGCTTCTATGCCCTCAGTCTGGACTCCTAAGAAACCAGGTAATAGCACCTTGGCATTCTTGTTCTGCATTTCAGCTGTGTCTCCTGCCTTTCCATTTACATTATCAATCATTATTTTCTGTGTCCTTCCACTAAGGGTTTTGTTGGTGTGTGTCTGCCATTGTTACTCCATTCTGTCAGTTTCAACAGTTGTGCAGCCTCAGTCATACCAAGTTGTAAACCAACTCAGTTGTCAGTTTTTCCTGCCTTATTCAACTGTTTGCATGCTAACAACCATCAGGCTTCACCATAGGCCTTTGCTACACACATGCTTTCAAACTTCCACTGGATGCAGGTCAGCTATGACCACATACAGGGATCCTGCACTAAAAGCTGATGGTCTCACTCTGCTCCCTTGAGTTTGCATCTTCAGGGTGGAAGCTTCATCTTGGGTGTGGTCCTTCTTTTTTCTGCCCTTTGAATGAAAATGTTCTATGCTCTGGGGGAAACTCTAGCCATGCAGCTCAACATGGTGGCAGCTGTTGATGTAGCATCTAAGATTTCAGCTGCCAAAGGGTAGGGCCTCTAAGTCCTCAGGGGCTCCTTTAACTGTGCATACAACATCAGCAATACCTTTGAAAGCTATTCCTCCCTATAGCCACCAAGGTTAACCTGGTATCCTCCTGCTTCCCTTTCACTGCTCCTCAAGGGCAAAGATCATGTAACTATCAAACACTCTGGCCCTCAAGGGCTCAGATTTATGGCTTGCTCCTCAAGGGTTCAGCTTCCACCTTAGGTCACCTCACTAGGAGGCAAGATGAGTACTTTCAGTGGTCATTGCTGTCCTCCTTGTTTCCTGGGGATGGACCTCCTCTGTGGGGAACCTTCACTGGCTGCAGAGATCAGCTCACAGTACCCTCATGGCATTCCCATTATCAAGTAGAGTCAAGCCCTTCTTCTAAAAGCTAACCCTGAATTGGGTTTCTAAGCAGCAGTAGCTGAGCTGTCTCTAATTCTATCACAAGCTTGGAGGGAAGGTGACCAAGGCCTTGGATTCCCAGAGGTTTTCCTCTCCTCCATGTTGAAGGTCATAAATGTTAGATAGTCCCCACAGGAGCTGGAGTAGGTTGGTTGTGCTCCTGGATCTGGGTCTTAGACTGGTTGCCTCTCTTTTCGTTAGAAAACACTATGCTTGATTGTCTTCCATTTTACTTTTAGGCCTTCTTTTTAAAGATGATTTTGGGCCTGGATTGGTGTCCCTAAGACCCCACAAGGCTGGGGGTAAGAACCCTTCATCAGGGTTCCACATCCATGTAACACTCAGACAAAGTGGTAGTCCCTACAGCAGAGACAGAGAGATCATAAGCCATGGTTCACAGCTGTACAAGCACTACATACTACTCAATCTCAAAGTCACATCACTCAGTCTCAATCAATCCCAACCTACTTTATTTATTTTTTATTTATTGAAACGTTTCATCAGGAAAGGTTTATTGAGCAACAAGTTGCTCATTTCCAGGAGCATCCTGGGAGACAAGGGAGTGGGAATATAACATATTTAGCATAATCAACATGCATATTGGAGTTGCATTGCAACACATACAAAAGAGGTAATGATTAAAGTGCTTAAGATTAACATCTACATGCAGAGAGTCCAATACTTTAAAGGGAAAGGGAGTGTGAGTAATAACATTCTTAGACAATTAACTAGAATACTTACATGAATATAACCTTTTACATTTAATAGCGTAAGAGCTAAAAATTAATATGCATTGCTTAATAATAACAGCTAAATGCAGAGTTGAGCCAACTGCATTAGGTAACAGGTTGTGAGACAGCAGACATTTGAATAACTTAGTGTGACCTAGGAGGACGCGGATGAAGGAGAACTTAAGCACAATTGCAAGTGTGAGAAATGAAGTTGTGAAAAGATGTACATAAGGATTAAAGGGAAAAGAGTGCCTAATTTGATGGGGGAGTGAGTTTCAAAGTTTAGGGAAGTAGTGGGGAAAAAGTAGCCTGACTGGCAGAGTTAGCTTCGTGGGGGACCACCATGGTCCTGGTGTCGTAAGATATCAGTGAGTGTGACAGAGGAGGAGGGAGGGATATGGATGAGGAGAGATAAGAGGGGAAAAGAACCAAACTGAATTTAGACATAAATTTAGCACAATGAGAGAGCCTCCTGTTTTCAGGAGAGGGAAAGGTGAGGGATTTGTAGATAGCACAGTGGTGAGTTAGAGGGAGGTTATCCAATGCAAAGTGACAGAAGGAGTGGAGGAAGGTGTCCAGTCTGGTTAGGTTAGTCTTGGAAGCAGGACTATAGACTACATCACTGTAGTTAAATATGGGGAGTATCATTTTCTGAACAAGAACACACCTGGCCGATAGTGGTATACAACTGTGGTTCCTGTACAGTGCACCTAGCCTGGGGTGCAGCTTTTTCAGGATGGCATCCACATGTCCAGAAATGTTGAGGTGTTGGTCAAGCCAAACCCTAAGGTGTCTAAAGGAGGTGGTGTCCCCAGAGTTGTTCCGTTAAGGGTGTGGAAGAAAGGAAGGGGTGAGCCAAGTGGGTTTCTGCCTTGTGCCAAAGGACATGGAGACAGTCTTCTTTGCATTTAGAGAGAGTTTATGTGAGCACAGCCAGTGCTGAACCTTGACAAAGTCATGCAGGAGTCTGGATGCAACATCTGTGGGAGAATGGCCAGAGGTATACAGGCCAGTGTCATTTACATACATGTGGATGGATGCTGAGGTGCAGACCGAAGGAAGGTCATTTAGAAATATAGAAAAGAGAAGGGATCTAAGCACTGAGTCCTGGGGCATACCAGTGTTAATGGGGAGAGGGATGGAAATAGAGTCTACAACTCTAACTGATTGGGTCCTACCTACAAGGTAGTTCCTGAACCAGCTTGTGGCTGAGTCCAATAGCCCAGCAGAAGAAAGATTGTTTAGAAGAAGGGGGAGGGAGACTGTGTCAAATGCTTTAGCAAGGTTGATAAAAACAGCAGATGTGATATGGCCATGATCCATCCCTGAGAGGATGGAGTCGATGAGCATAAGTAGGGAAGTAGTGGTAGAGTGGTATTTATGGAAACCAGATTGGAAATGAGTGAAGAAGCAGGAGTCCATGAGGTAAGAAGAGAGTTGTGAGAGTACCATGTGCACTTGTAATTTAGTAAGAATAGGGGGGACAGGTATAGGTCTATATTTACTGGGAGGGGAGGGGTCACCACCCTTAGGGAGTGGAAGAACAATCAAATTCTTCCAGGAGGTAGGGACAGAAACAGAAGAAAAAGAGAGATTTACGAGGTTATACAGAGGGGAGGCTGTTGCGTGTCAGATAGGTAGAGTAACTTAGGGTCAAGCCCATCAGGCAAGCTGCCTTTGGACAGATTTAATTCAGGCAGAGCTTCCAGAATGGCAGAAAGGGATACTTGTGAGAAGGAGAAGGAGGCTTGTTTATTGGAGACAGTATTTATAGGGTAAGAGGGTCGAGGAAGAGTAGAGGGAAGGGCATATAGTGAGGATAGAAGGGCAGAGGCGCAAGCGGTAAAGTTAGAATTGAATTGAGAGGCGAACCCCTGGGGATCTGACATTATAAAGTTATTTAAGTTGAGGAGAGGTTAGAGGGATTTGTGGGGGGAGGGAGAATAGAGAATGTACAACCTTCCAGAGTTTGGAAGGGTGATTAATATTAGATTGGAAGGTAGGCTGGAACTATTTGGCCTTTGAAAGCCTAATGGCACTGGTACAAGAGTTTTGAAGTGCATGGTAGTTTTGGAGATCACTAGGATGCTTTGAAGCTCTAGGCACCCTCCAAGCTTGATTGCAAGCTCATGGACAAGCTAGTAATTTTGGTGTGATCCAGGGGAGGTGATGTCCATGAACTGAGGAATGCTTGAGTGTGGCATGTAGGTTCCAGGTTTGGTGGAATTTGCTTTGGAAATAGTCAAGGGCTACATCAGCAGAGGGTGCTGAAGAGATGGGAAACCAGCCAAAGGAGGCCAGGTCATGAAGATGGGGGGCGAAGTCCAAGGATTTAAAGGATCTGGTTAGTAGGATTTTGGGTGGTGCCTTAGGCTGGTGGACATTTCGAACCATGTAAATCATGTGATGGTCACTTAAGGCATCAGGGAAAATGCCCACTGAGATGATTTGGTGTGGATGAGAGGTGAGGGCACAATCAATGAGAAAATGATTTAGAGTTTAGAGTTTTTGAATTTAGGCAGGTAGGTTCTTGAATCACTTGCATTAAGTTATGAGTGGCTGTGTTTTTTCGGGCTTTAGCTACAGCATCAGACAGCCAATTTAGGTTGAAATTGCCTATTATGTAGAGATCCCCTGTGAAGCTATGGAATACAATTGTGGTAATAAGATATTGTTTAAAACCCTACTGACCCTTTGAATTGAAATGCTGAAATGTTTGCTTCACCACATATTGAGGACTTCCCAGGTCAGTATGCAACAGTACAAGATGTAAGTCCTGATATTGTCAGGGGCAGATTCTGCAAGTCTCTCAGCCTTCATCTGAATTCCTGAATTGTCCTGACCAAATGCCCATAGTGCCCCATCTCAGACCTTGTGGATCCCTTTCTCTGGTGTTCAATGGTTTCCCTCCTACTCATGACTATATGGTCCCACAGTTGAAGGGTCCAGTTGCCGAGTCACTTATCTGTTTATGCCTTCTTACTTTCAAAACACATTTGCTGCTGTCTAGTGACACACTGGCCACACAACTGACATAGTTAAGAGTAATCAATTAACAGACACTGTCTGCTTAAATCAGCTGATACCTCAGTATATCAATAGTGTATTGCAACTCCATTTTTCAGAGCTGCACTGTGCATGGTCTTTTTACCTTGAGATCCACCAGAATGCATTTGTGCACATCATTTGGGTTGACACATGACTTGTGTGATCTGTAGGTTCCTAAACTTGCATCTGAGCACCTCAGTTTAGGACCCAGAGTGGCTGTGGGTCAGAGGGTGTAAGAGGGGTTCTGGAACAATTTTGAGGTATGAACAATTACAAAGGCCTTGTGATAATTATGAAAATGTGGCAGACTCTACCCTCCTGCGGACCATAGGTTTATAGGTTCATAAGTGGTACATCAAGTGAAGTGGCCAATTTTCCATATAGACTTGTAACTTCATTGCGAAAAGTCTCTCTTAGCTTGTCCCATAAAACCATCCAATCTGTTCTTAAAACCACTGTTGCTTCGACTTAGCCTGGCTGAGTCTGGGTGCATTTTCTTCCTAGAGGAGGTTCCCTGCCATAGTGTAGTGTCAGTCTTTGCAAACCTATGCTCCGAGAGGCCAGTCGAGAAGTTGGAGAGGATATGGAGAATCTGTGAAGCCATTACCATTTTGAGGGCCATGATAATGCATGTTAAAGACAAACTGAATAGTTTCCACCTTTCAAAGTCGACCATCAGTGCCTGGAGAAGGGATGTAAAGCTTGTCTCACACAAGTGCTGTGTAGATTTGGTTACTTTAATCCCTGCCTCTTTACGCTGCCAAGGACCCAAGCCAGGAATCACTTAGAACAAAGGGCATTCAGAGAGAAAACATCTGTCTTGCTATTGGGAATTTTTAGGCCACAAATTAAGAAGAAGTCCAGAAGAAAATGTTGAAATGGGAAGATGGCCTGAGGTACATCTGTCCGAACTATCTGGATGCTGTTGGCATTCAGGGAGGCTCGGCGCTCCTTAGACCTGGCAGAGATCCTCTTAATCTGCAGATGCTTTCTGATGGCTAGTGCCAGTGGCTAAATGGCCAGGGTGAAAAGGAGGGGGGACTGGTGACATCCTTGATGTGTACACCTGTGCATTGCAGAGGCTAGTGAAGTGGTGCTGTTCCTAATTACTCCAGCATAGGGGTATTGTAGAGGGTATGAACACCTCCGAGGAATGTAGACCTGAAGCCCATGGCTTGTATGACCTGGGAAAGGTAGCCCCACTTGACAGTCAACTGCCCTCTCAAAATATATGGAGAGGTCAGCTGCAAGTGAGGTGTAGGATTTGGCTAGGTGCTAGAGGTTGAGAACAGAGTGAAGGTGATCAGAGCCCAGACTCCCTTTCAGAAAACCAGCCTGTGCCTGGGATGAGTGTATAAAATGGAGTAAGATGTAATCAAGCTGGTGAGCTGGAGTCTTTGCAAGATTTTGGCGTTGGCATTAAGTAGAGAAACAGGGGACTAACCACCAGGGAGTGAGGAGTCCTTGCCCATTTTTGAAATCACTATGATCACTACCTCCCTCATGGTTGTAGGGAGAGTTTGTAATGAGATGGCTTCCAGGAAGCTGCAGAGAAGAAGAGGGAGAGGACTTCTACCATAAGTTTGTGTACAGTAAGTCGAAAGGCAAGCCATCTCCACCAGGTGCCTTGTTCTTATTCATGGACATTATGGCAGACCTGATCTCTGCCATCGACGGGAGAATTCCAGGAGCCTCACTTGATCTGGAAAAAGTGTGGAGAGGTGGATCTTCTTGAGAAACTCCTCTATAGGGATGCAGAAAAGTTTAATTTAGCTTAGCCAATTTCTTATGGCGTGCACTCAAGATTCGCATCATTTTGCATAATTGTGCTTCTGAACCCAAAATTTGCCATGTCGATTTCGCTTATAATTTCACTTCATGTCTATACCACTAATTACACATTATGTATTCTTTGTGAAATTAGCCAAAACAAGGTCTTATCCCATGTCTGCCTTTCATCAGTTCACATGATTGGCAGGAAGCAACTGAGTGAGACAGGAAGTGAGTGTCTCACTTTGTTTCACAGCTGCAGAAAAAAAACATTGTATGTGTCTGTCTGTGTGAGTGTCTGAGAGGCGAGCCAAAAAACAGCCTTCATCCCTTGTCTTTATATAGTTTCTTTGTTTACCCTAACTGAACTTTTGTTATACACCTGTAAGGTATTTTGTGAGAATCTAATTTCTTTGCAAGGTTTCTTTTTTGTTTGAGTCCCTCATGTTCATTTTGTAACTCTTGTTGCACTTTTTTTTCTTAGTTTTACTTTTTTTCCCGTTCCTTCATTTTTTTTAGCTAAACTTTAGTTGAAATGGAGCACAAGTGAGATAAAAGCTGTGGGCAGCGAGGGCCAAGGACATGGGGTGGGAGAACCGTAAGGCTTGACCACTGTCCTTTTTTGTCTGGTCACACACTGGAAACAGCAACAGCAGTGGATGCTTCAGTGGCAGCAGTGGCAGCACCAGCACTGCAGCAGTAAATACTGCAGCAATAGCACCAGCAGCAGCAGCAGCAGTGGATGCTTCAGTGGCAGCAGTGGCAGCACCAGCACTGCAGCAGTAAATACTGCAGCAATAGCACCAGCGGCAGCAGTGGATGCTTCAGTGGCAGCAGTGGCAGCACCAGCACTGCAGCAGTAAATACTGCAGCAATAGCAGCAGCAGCAACAGTGGATGCTACAGCAGCAGCAGCAGTCGATTCTGTCTCTGTTAGTGATGCAGCAGAACACATGGTTGATGCACAGCCCCAGCAGCCAGAGCAGCCAAAACAGCAGCAGTAGCCAGTCACACTTGCCCCTCCTCCTATTTGCACTGCCATCACAACTAGCATGAAGGCCCCACCTGCTGATCAGCCCATTATCATAACACCTGGTGCCTCCTTCCTGTTTCTGGACCACTAAGGAGATCTACAGTTTGGGAATATTTCAAGATACCCAGGAATGATTCCAGTGTTGCAATGCAGTATTTGTGGGATTCATGTCTGGCTTGGAAAAAAGAGAAGCCACTTTGGGATGGGTGGGCAGAGAAGCCATCTTATTAATCACCACTGTGCAGAGTGGGAGGCAAGGCTGCAGCAGGGAGCAAGAAATCCTGTTCCAGTGGCAGGGAATGTAGCAGGACAAGAGAGTGCTGGGCAGGGAAAATGTGCCAGAAAGAGGAGGAGGAGGATTGAGAGCAGGCCTACACGTGAGAGGGCAGCTGAATCTGCACAAATGAAACTGAACACTGAATTGGTATTTTATATGCCAAATGCACAGTTCTTGTTTTCTACCACTGGGAAATCTGGCAAGTAACGCTGCACACTGAATTGGTATTTTATACCCCCAAAACACAAGTTTGGTTTCCTAGCACAGGGAGAATCTGGCAAGTGAAGCTGCACACTGAATCAATATTTTATACCCCCAAAACACAGGTTTGGTTTCCTAGCACAGGGAGAATCTGGCAAGTGAATCTGCACACTGAATTGGTATTTTATACCCCCAAAACACAAGTTTGATTTCCTAACACAGGGAGAATCTGGCAGGTGAATCTGCACACTGAATTGGTATTCTATACATCCAAAACAGAGGTTTGGTTTCCTAGCAAAGGGGAATCTGCCACGTGAAACTGCACACTGAATCAATATTTTATACACTCAAAGCACAGGTTTGGTTTCCTGGCACAAGGGAATCTGGCAAGTGAAACTGAACACTGAATCGGTATTTTATATGACCAAAACACAGGTCTGGTTTCTTAGCAAAGGGAA
Organism: Neoceratodus forsteri; assembly: GCA_016271365.2. Classification (NCBI taxonomy): domain Eukaryota; kingdom Metazoa; phylum Chordata; order Ceratodontiformes; family Ceratodontidae; genus Neoceratodus; species Neoceratodus forsteri. The sequence goes on from CM028138.1 coordinate 203,433,971, forward strand.
ATCTGGCATGTGAAGCTGCACACTGAATCAATATTTTATACACCTAAAACACAGGTCTGGTTTCCTAGCACAGGGGAATCTGGCAAGTAAAACCTTTATTTTATAGAGGTAAAAAGGAAAAATATTCCTCTTGAAAACTTATCTGAGAGGAAGAAGGGGCTCACAGAAGAAACAGGGGAAGTGCACTATACCCCAAAGCTGAAAACATATGTAGCATCTTGCAAAAGAACTCAAGGAGGGGGTCAGTGCAAAGATTACCAATAAATATCTTTTAATGAAGTGTAAACAACAACTCCAAAAAACACAGTATAAATGGCACAGATCTCATCCAAAGCAGTTGTAGAAATACAGGTGTAGAAAAAAGAAAAGCCACAGCTTCATAGCAGGAAAATGCCAAGGTCCTGAGTCTCCATGATGCCATACTTTAGAACCACGTTGTAGGCGTCTAAAAGCATTTTCTCAATAGTAGTAATAGATACCCAAATGGAAAATGGCTTGCCGTTCATGCATATAAATCCGAATCTTAGGGTAAATTACTTGCCTAATAAACAGTAAGCCCAGAAAAAAGTAAACAGCCAAACACTCGTGTCGCAGCCGAGACCCGCACTGACCAAGGCACAGTAGCTTCCAGGTGTGCTTACGTAGCAATCGTAAAGGTGATCTTCTTTAAAGCATACTACACAAGGCATGTGTAGCCCTTTATACAGGGAAAATGCTAAGGCACTTCCAAAAATTAAAGTGAACAAGCGCAATAGAGATTACTGGATATAGTGCAAAGGTAAAATCTCAGCTAGAGAAGAGTACAAACATGCATAAAATATAAAAGTGCTGGATTTTATTTAGTTTTTGTTTACCAGGTAGGTGCACTAGCCAAAACTGACTATTTTCAGGCACAACCCAGGAGAGTACAGAGACATAGTAAAACAAATGCAGATAACAGTTTAAGCAGGTACAATTCCAAGGTAGCAAAACATAATACAGAAAGTGCCAAAACATTAGTGCTAACATGGGTGCAGAAAATCGAGGCAACCTGTAATACAAATACAGTTTCATACAATTTCACATTCATGTAGAGCTTGAAAATAAAGCAAGTGAATGTGCAGCGAGATAGTTGCAAGGAGAAAAGTACAATTCATCAAACAATACAGAAATCCAGATAGTGCCGTGGTCCTATATAAACCCATACAATCCATCAGTATGCTATTTTACCCCTCCCTCTCTCCCCTCTTCCCCTTCCCCCCTCCCTAAGATTATCCTTCACAATAATTTTCCAATTCACCCCAAAACAGTACACAACTCTTCATCTTCTGGTCCAGGTTACCACACTCCTGCATTGTTCTGGGCCACAATGATACCAGTCCCTCCTGAACAGTAACTAAACTCTCCCGCCTCACTCCCAATCAGGTAGAAACTTTCAAAATCTGATAACATACTAATATTCTTATGTCAATAACTCTAACTTATAACAAATGCTTAGAAACACATGCTGCATTCTAAATATCAATTTGTCATTTTGTGTGCTCAATAAGGTGTATTATGATTCAAGATTAATCTGATAACAACAGAGAGTCCTTGATAGGGGGAGTAACTAAGTAAGTATAAATGAAAATAGGCATGAGAGAACCTTCCCCTGGGGTCCACAGATTGGGTAAAAACACAAGAAATTAGGTAGAGCATTATAGTCATGCAAAGCATTATATTCATGCCGGGTGATTTTAAAGAAAAGAAGAAAAAAAAGATCTCGTAATGGAGACAATGTCCTCAATATAGCACTCTACAGTGCCCCTCAGTTGGGTAATTGTAACAGTTACTCTAGCACATTAATCCATGTAGTAAGCGTGGCCAAATAAACAGATCTCCCCGAGGGCAGAAAACGAACCAGTATTAGTCTAAAGGTCTCCAATTTACAAATAAAAAAGTACCAACAGTCCAGTGATCCTGAGGCATTGTTGGGCCTAATGTCTGGTTAAGTTCCATAGCTTTATAGTGGAGCATTGCTCTCCTGTTCATTTAGGTCCAGTGCCTCATAGGAACCATTGCCAGGAGCATGTATTTGTATAAGTGCACCCAAAAAAACATAGTGCTGAGAGATATAGTCCTGTAAGCTTATTGGATGTCAGGGCCACAAAAGCCCTTCGGGTAGCAGTCAACCATTTACTGTTTCTTTGAAAACTGACATGGAGCTGCATTGGGTGTGACAAGTTCCAAGAAGGAAGTGCACAGTACATGAAAATCCCGTGCAGCTGCTCCAGTAGAATTCACTTTAATATGTGGCGCACTCTTGGCCTTAAGCAGCAAACAACACAATACAAAGGAGGCGAACTGATAGCTTTTGACTTTGATGCAGCTAGGGAATGTGAATACAGGTATTCATTGTCCCAAATAAGGATCAGAGCACAAGCATGACTGTATGTCACAATTTGCAATGGGAATCCAATTCAGCACATTGCATGCTGCGTTTACAGCAACTCAATACCATTAGATAAGAGACACACATCTTTTTTTCTTTTTCAGTTGTTTTACCAGGAGTAACACACTAAGCTGAAAGCTTGTTTACAGGTGTGACCTGGGAGCACAGGGAAGTTAAGTGACTTGCTCAAGGTCACACAGTATGCAAGTGGGGACTGTACGATTCAAACCCAGGTATCTTGATTTGCAGCTCACAGTCTTAAACCACTGCGCTATACTACCTCCCTGAGCATCTGAGCAACCTCCTTCTGTCCCATTCACTTAAAACGATCAGGGTACAGGTTTTTCAGTTCCACAGTAGCTTGTTCAACAGAATCAAACCTATGCCAGTCATCACAGTGAGACACCTGGAGTGTTGAGGGGTATTTCATCTTAAAGTGGATCCCTCCTGCAATGAGCTTTGTTACCAGCGGGTGAAGCTTGGCCCTTCTCTGCTATACAGTCTTTGGCAAGTCATAGGTTATTCAAATCCTCTGCCCTCCCATAGCAACTCACTTAGATCCCAGGTTTTACTTAAAATATGTTGCTTATCCTGGTAATTTAGGAGGCGGAAAATAATAGGCCATGGAGGAACACCAGGTGGAGGCACAGGCCTCAAAGACCAGTCATCCCATTCGATAATGTAGTCGGGTCCATTAGGAAAAGGGCCCGCAAGTTTGCAGCATAACTTTTGTATGAATAGGATGGGCAATGGCCCTTCCTCCCCTTCTGGAAGGCCCAAAAATAATATATTGTTCCTCCTTGACTTCACCTTGAGATCTTCCATTTTTGTTTCCATGGCTTTAACTCGATGTCGAAGCTGGGTCAGTTCATGGTCCGTCCTCACCCTCCAGTCATCAAGAGAGGATATACGACTTTTGTTATCTGAAGTGCGCTGAGTCAACAATGCTAGTGAGGAGGTAATAGATTGGATAGAACTTGCTCAGGAATCCAAAGTTTCTTTTAAGGGGGAGATCCCCTCCAAGAATTTATCTTTTGTAAGTGTGGTCTGGAGACGAATGTCAGCTTTTGCCCCTGCAGGAGATGCTTTCAAGCACTCCGTGCTCTTGTCCTGAGTCGGGATAGTTGGCGGAGTATGGCAAGGTAAGGTAACTCACATTTCAGTCTCCATAGCATTAGATTTTTGACTCCGCAATGCTCTAGGTGGGTTTTTAAAGATGGGGTATGGGGTAATGTTAAAGTTCCAAAAGGTGACCAAAAGTCTGAATTGTTGAGGAGTGGAGCAGGAGCAAGATAAGAGACGACTGTTCAGGTGGCCACCATAAGCCCTCCCCTCCAATACAATTTTTATTGTATCAAGATATGTGTAACATTCCATAACAAAACATGAATGGAATACTTTTCATTTTAATATGAATATATTTAGCTTCATTACAATGTTTGTTTTAAATATATGATCTAATTACACATCTTATTTAACCCCTCACCCCATCCTCCCATTCTATTCCCTCCCTCCCTCCCAAAATCAAAAAAATAGGAAAATTATATTTTCATGTGGTTTATTCCATTATAATTAATATAACTGCAATAAAGGTGGTAAAATATTTAATATTTCATTTCAAGAGGTATCAAAAATATCAAAATCATCATTTACATGGTCCATTAATATTTTGTAGACCAGTGCATACTTAAAATTATTGCTCCATTTATTTAGTTCAAATTCTGATAGATTGGTGGAGTTCCAATTTTCTAATATTAACCTTTTAGTTGTCATTGTGGCTAGGGCAATGATTTTTCCCTTTTTTTCCAATTTTAATTCAACATATTTAAAAGAATTCTGGTTTAAGGGGTATGTCTTTTTTATAATTTCTTTTTCTGCTTCTTCTTTTGTTTGTTGCCACCATGACATAAGTTCCTCATAGTCTCAAATCATATGGAAATTATCCATTTTATTATTTTATTCTTTAGTTATGTCAGCAAAGTGGGTTAAGTGTGAAATCAATACATTTAAGTTTATGCAGAGTTATGCATGCTCTATTATTTTGAATTGGATGGATTTATTTTTTGGATTGGCATACAGTTTATTTGCTTGCATTCATTTGTTTCCATTTATTTTTTATCCCATTTATACTTAATTCTTCTTCTCATTTTGTTTTGTATTTCTTATTTTTTTCCACTTGTGCTATTTTTATTACTATAAATGCTTCATAAAAATGCCATTATACTAAGCTTGTTTTTCCCCAGTTGTTTTTGAAAAATATGAGATATATGTATGGTTTTAGTAATTTCCTTATTGGTAAGGCAATATATATATATTTGTAAAATGTATCTTAAATGGTAAAGTATTTTAACCATGCATTTTGTATTTGTTGCATTTTACATTTATTTTCAAATGATTTCCAATCAATAAACTATTGTTTTCTAAATAGTCTATCCAATTTATTATGATTAATGTTTTTAGTTCTTCTTTATTCATAAAATATTATTTTCTTTATGCCAGATCTTTGTATTACCCACTATGCTAGAAGTTAACTTGAAATTGTCTGTTTGAAAAGATTTGTTTGCTTTGGTACATATCTTTTGTTCTCCATTTATTATGGGATGTTTGATGTATCTAAAATTCTGGGGATACTCTAATACATCTTGTATTTTTAATGAAGAATTTTTCATGTTTAGAGAGTCTTAGATTTGGGACTGGTAGGTGTCTTTCCTATTGTTTACATATTTCTGAGAATTTACCCAATGTATAGTCTGTTTCATTTTAGCCACCCTAGAATAGTATATATTGTCAGGACAACTCATACCCCCTTCTTTCTACATAATTATTAATTTATCCCAGGCAATTCTTGGGACTCCCCCCTTGCCAAATAAATGTCTTAAATAATCTGCTAATTTGTTCTAACCAGGAAAGTGTGATTTCTCCCTGGGGACCTTGAAAGAGGAACATCAAACGTGGCATTACCAGCATTTTATGGCTTCTGTCTTTTCCCATAGTGATAAAGATTTGTCTTGCCATAACTCTAACATGCATGTAATCTGGTCAATGTACAGTTTTAAATTATTCCCCAAAGTCTTTTGTATGGAATTGGACAGCCATATGCCATAATATCTTATTGAATCCTGTATTTTCATTTCTTTAATGACTTCTTCTGAGTCCAGGTTTAGCTTACTTACTATTAGTATCATAGATTTGGACTTGTTCAACTTATAGTTGAACAATTGGGAACATTTATCAAATTCCTACATTAATATGGAGTATGTGACCTTTGGGTTTGATACCATTATTAAAATGCCATTGGCATAAACACTGAGTTTAAAATTATTAGTTTTATCTTGCATGTCTGTTATTAATTTGTTATTTCAGATGTGATTTAATAGTAGTTCTAAAGTGATTATGAATAAAATGGGAGACGGGGCAACCGTGTCTTACACTGTTATGCATTTCCATGGGCTCTTACTTAAACTGATTTATTTTGAACACTGATTTTTGGTTCTTGTATAGAGTGCTGCGGGACCTGTTAATAAATTCCTGGAAACCCAATTTTTCCAGTGTTGTGAACATAAAATTCCTGTTCACTAAATCAAAGACTTTGGAAACATCTAAAGCTATAACTATTGTCTCAGGATCTGTTTTGTTGACCTCATAAATGACTGTCTGTACTTCTTCCAGACCTTCAAAAATATTCTGTTTTTTAATAAAATCATTTTGGCCCTTATGAATTATTTTGGGAATTTGGTCCTGAATTTTTAATACAATTAATTTGGCCATTATTTGATCATCACTATATAACAATGTGATTGGTCTATAGTTTTCTGGTAATAATGTGCCTTTATTTTCTTTTGGTAGCAGTATAATATCTGCTTCTGTAAATGTTGTTGGTAAGTCCAGTCCTTCTGCCATTTCAGTTGCCATCTTATGGAACCAAGGTAACAATTCTTCTTTAACTGCCTGATAAAACTCAATGATGAAACTATTGAGTCCTAGGGCTGAGTTATTTTTCACTGAATTTATTGTTTCTAATACTGCTTGTCTGGTACATTTTTCTGACATCCTTTGAAAAGCTGGCAATTTAATTTCATTTTAATATCTTCCATGTTTTCTATGTTGTTATTATTTTCAAAATATTATATATTTGTAGTTTTCAATAAAGGGCTTTGCTATCTCTTCATCTTTTGTTAATATCTAGTTTGATGTATGTTTAATAGTTGTGATTGTATGCCATTCTTTTTGCTTTTTTAAGGCACAGGCCAACAGCTTTCTGGACTTGTCTGTGTAATGATATGTCTTGTTTTTAAGATTCAGATACTGAAACTGGTTTCTACTATCTTCATTAGGCTCATTTTTTGACATGGGGTCATAGCAGCACCTGTCTGAATAGCACGGTCAAGAACTGTGAGGTGAAACATGCCGCCATTTTCTTTCTTGCAGGGTGCTCCGGCCCCACACCCCCTAATAGATCATAACTCAGGGGGAGTGGATCACAGGGGAAGATGAAAATTGTGGGGCAATGGAATACTATTTCCATGACCCCATGTAACAAAAGTAAAGTCCCAATACTGCAAAAATCTAGGGAGACCAGAATTAGAACCCTGGTCTCCACTATCACCTGGCCAAGCTACTCCATGCCTCAGCCAGCCACACCACTGGTACAACTTGGCCAGCATCTGGAATTGTGCTGCCCTTGTCCTATGTCAGCACCACAGAGAGCGACCAGGGGAGCGCTTACTGCCTTGCACTCATAATCCATGCTTGCTGTCTGTGATGAGGCTGTACAGACTAGTGCTGTGCTGTGCAGTACTGTTCTTGCAGTGCTATTATAACTGGCTACCATTTTTTTCCAATAGTTTTTGGTCCAATATTGGCTGAAATTTGGACATATCATCTCTTGCTTTTTCTTGTAGGTCAAATTTTCTGAAACTAATTTGTTAACTTTTTCTTTAAATTTTTTGCGTTGCCTAAATTTGGTAACACATGATTGCCCATCTAACTGTTGTCTTAAAGGGACACTGTCAGCCTTTTTTGCAACATATCATTTTTAGGTAAAACCCCACATTTTATGTTGGCATACCTTCTCTAAAATGTATTAATGTTGCTGGTTGTTTTATCTGTCTCAAGTCATACTAGAACAAAATGCATGGTAATGTACAGCTATGCCCTGCTTTGTTTTGCTTCAAATTATTGAACTACTTATAGTGCACACTTTTTGAACATAAAAAACACACTCAAACAGTGCAGCCACTCATGATACAGTAGTCTTTGCTACTCCCACTGCTTAATTAATGATTGGATTGTGTTCAGGGAGTTCCTGAGTCCAGAAAAGATGCAGTGGGAGCTGATCAAGAAATGTAAACAAACATGCTTTGGTGGGATAACACCAATATGGTGGGCAGTCAATTTTTCACTTTGTTAAAGAAAAAAGGGATCTGACTCAAACTACCTGCTGCATCAACAGTCTTTATAGAATGTGAACAATCAAAAAAATTTGTTTTTTTTAAATAGGGACAATTTGATGCCTAAGGGGGTTGACAGTGCCCCTTTAAATGCATCCCACATTTTGGTAATGTGTTGTACTTTATACTTGAATGTCCAAAATTCCTTTATCTTATTTTTTAATCAGGAATATAAATTCAAGCCTCTGTAATGGGGTATTTTGAAATCTCCTTTGGGGAATGAATTTCCTATCTACTGATGGGATGAAATCGGTAGTAATCATTGCATGATATGTCTCTTATTTCTATTTTTAATATGTCTTTTATTAATTCTTTGTTAGAAAAAATATAATTAATTTTAGTAAATTCTAGTAAACATATATATGTGTCTGTCCTTATAAGAGAATTTGCTTTAGTTAGGGTTTTTATTCCTCCAGATGCCACATATAGTATGTTATATTCTATTAGAAAATGTTTTAAAATTTTTGATATGTTGTAACCGTGTGTGTTTGGTTTTGATGTTATTGTCAGACAGGGCTTATTCCTATACAGTATCCTTAAGCTGAGTTATAGGCTTTTAGTGTTTCTGGTGGGGCTGCAGCTGAGAGGCAGATCTATCTAAGATTGCCTCTAGGGTCAGGTTAAAGTCTATCCCACACAATATGAAACAGATGGAGTACTGTACATAGTGAGGATAGGGTCTGGTTGAGTGGGGAGAAAAGTGCTTGGGAATTATCCTTAGTGGCATAGGTATTCAGGAGTACTACGGGGACCTTCAGAGTAGAAAATTTACCTGCCACCAACCAGTCTTTCATGTCTGCCCTGGAGTCCAACATGTTCCAATGGAGATTTTTATGCCACAGAAAAGAAGCACCTATTTTTGAGGATGTAGAAGAACTGCATATTCCCCTACCCACTCCCTTATCAGTTTGTGAGCCTCTATTGTCAACTGTTCTGTTTCTGAAGAAATCTCACTTGTACTTTAAGTTTCTTTTTAGGTGGTTGGGAATCTGTTTGTGTTATGGAGGAATTCAACATGCACATGTTCCAAGATAGAGATATTTTATCTCTCATGATGGGTGGCTATAGGTGTGGGAGACTATGAAAGGATTTGTTTCATAGTTGCTCTTTCCACATGGGTTGAATTGGTCGTATTGTGATCAAGAAGCACCTCTAGGTTCTCCCCCAACATGTGGCATTACTTCATGGAGAGAATTCTAGTAGTATCCCAACTCCATTGACAAATAATGTGCCAGAAATACCAGATTTTTGCCTTAATGAAACATACATAATAAAAACCAACGGGGGATAACAAATAATATCCCCAAATGCTAAAGGATGCATACCTGAAGGGTATACACATCCCCACATGTGAACCCAGGACTAGAAAATCATGAGCAAATCCTACTCCGGGAGGCCCAAGAGAAAGATACAGGATCAGAGCAAGTTTTGGTGCCCCCCAGCCTTCTTTTGAATAACAAGCATGAGTAACACCTTAGAATCCACAACAAGAACACACACTTTAAATACTATAATAGTTAATAATGACTTCAGTATTCAGATAGAAGGTCCAGGTCTGTAGAGGATTAGTTAGAGCCAACATTTCATGCCCTTGTGATGACGGTGCTTTAACAATGCCATTCAATGATCCAACTAATGGCAGCCCAAGCCATCAAAGGAAGCCCCTTGAGTGTGCTACTGCCAGCCAAGAAGACATTTAGCTATCTCGAAATGCTGACACTAAGAAAAGAAGAAGGCACAATATCTTTGGTGTGGCCTACTTGAGCCCAACCAACACTACAAACCAAGGGCTGGTGCACCCCCCTTCTTCAGCCTTTCCCCACCTGGAAATTCTACAGCCTCCTCCCTTCCTAAAGTTTTGCAGCACAACCAGGAGACAATACTGCTTGAATTGAAAACTTAAAACAGACTTGGTCCCAAAAAAGGAAAGCCACAGTGTGAAGTATACAATTTGTCCATTCACAGACTAGTCTCTTTTAAATGGGGAAGCCAGTGGGAGGAGTTGTTAATTGGGAGAGTTGTGCCATTCAGCCAGAGAACAAGGGAGGAGGGATAGAGCAGTCCAAAAAAAAGTAGATTTGTTTTGTAGAAGGTCACGTGTATGGCAAGGCGAGTCAATCTTTATAAAGTGCCCAATTCTGAGGGCTCTGAGCACTGTACATGAAATGGAAAATTGCAAACAGGAGCCATATGGAAACTCAACTTTAAAATACAATAAAAAATTAAAACTGTCAGGTACATCATAAATTATCTAACTAGAAAATGCTTGTTCAAATAAAAAGGTCTTAAGTGATGCTTTAAAGGCCTCCACTGTGCTAGTCATATGGATATATGCAGGTAATAAGTTCCAAAGTACTGGAGCACCAACCCCAAAAGCTCTGTCTCCTGAAAGTCTTAACTGGGAAGGGGGATAACAAGTAGGCCCACATCAGTGGTGCAGAGGGGGTGAGCGTGGTGGTAAGGAACAAGGAAATTCTTCAAGTAGTCTGGTCCCAAACTGCATTGGGCCTTGTAGGTCAATAAGCATATCTTGAAGGTGATGTGCCACCACAAAGGCAGCCAGTACAGTGCCTGCAAATGTGGCATGCTGTGGCCACTCCCTAAGAAGCTCACTATCAGCCAGGTTGCAGTATTCTGCACCAATTGCAGGTGGTTCAGTGGACCTCCAGATAACACTAGATAGAAAATGTTGCAATAGCCCAGCTGACAAAAGCATAGGTCATTTTCACTAGGTCCATGTGAGCTAGATACAACCAGATAAAATCAATAAACTATGTCCATGTTGACCTTGGGTTGCAGAATTGGGAGCCAAGGCCTCTGAGGGAGAAGTAGCTGTGGCTGTGTAAGTACAAGGCTAGTTTTCCTACAAACTGGGATGTGTACTTGAAAGTAATGAAGTCATTTCAAAGCAGATATTGAGGTGGCTTTGGAGGGTGGGAAGCAGCAGCAGAGGGCTGGGAAGGTGGTTGATTTTTGGATTGTAGATGTTGTGGTTGTGTGTCTCAAAGGGGTATTGCCTCCTGCAAGTTCTTAAGTGGTGCATACCTGCTGCCTGGTATGGTCTCAGTAGAGCTATGGGATGAGGCCTTCTGCTCCTTGTTCCTATTTCTGCTTCTGGGTGTCAGGGATCTTAATGGGTCAAAGTGAAAAAAGTTACCTTTGTTTGCTCATATGTCCTTGGCCCTGGCAGTGAGAGGTGGGCTACCAGGATTCCTCTTTGGCACAGAACGTATAAGAGGGAATCCCCTAATGAGGTTCTGGGCCACATGAATCTGAGACTGGGGTTGTGTCAGTGCCATAGACATCTACTAACACCTCAGTAGTAGAGAGGTCTGCCCAGGCCAGTAGCAATGGATGATGTCCTCTGCTGCCTCAGGAGTGTTAAATGAGTGGAAAACTCTGTTTTTAGCTACACAGAGCTCTGCTGCATAGTTGAAGCTGTACAGAACTCCTAGTTTTTGTAGAGCTTTGCATGCCACTGTGTAGCCTCTTCTTTTTTCATTGAGGGCCGAAGAGAAATCCAGCAAAATTGAAATGGTGTGGCCCTGCCAAGTCAGCAGTCCACATTTCCTTGCCAGCAACATATTTGTTATTTTTTTTCAACAGGGGACCACAAACACTTGGTCAGAATTGGTCTTGGTTTCTGTCTTGGTTTGGGAAGAGGTTCCAGGGATCAATGTGATCTTTCGATCTCCATTGGGGTGGGCCAGTTTTGTTTCAAAGTAATGGGCAGGTCATTCTGTAGGAGGCCATTGGTGTCTCAGCCCCTGACACCTTTGGGGAACACAAGAAACCACAGATTTTCCCACCTGTCACAATTCTCTAAGTACTCCAATGTATTCTAGAACTGGCATACGCTGCAGTCCTACTTTCTGAGGTGGGCCACAATCCTGTCAGTATAGGCCTCTTGTTTTGCTGCTTGCTGCTCCATGTTTGTAACATGCTGCAACATGCTTACTATGTCCTTTGTGGTTTGTGGTTCTGGTTGCTGCAACTTGAAATCCCCAGTTTCACTGAAGAGTAGGCTGAACATTGTTTTCATCTCGCTGAAGTCCACAGGATCTACTGGAGTTGCTGTACCATGGACTGTCATATTCCTACCAAAGTACCAGGGGAGTGAGGGGGATCACAACTGGATCAAATTTCTTCACCACTGGACCACCAATGAATTGAAGAAGCAGATTCCTTGATGCAGCAAAACAGTGGCTGTCAGGTAAGTGGCAGACCAGGGTGGGATGGTGGCACTAGTGGGTGGATGTAAGTTGATTAAGGCTGGGATAGAGAAAGCTGGCAAGTTTAGGCTGCCATCTTGCCAGCAGTAAAGCCATGTCCCCCCCAAAAAAATTTGAATGGCATCTCAATAAAATTTTAAAAGTCACTTTTAGATTTTCTCAGCCCAAAAGAGACATTTTATAAGCACATTAACCCATTCCTAGGTGTATGATAAGACATAGCTTAACACACCTCCAAGGGTGGTTGACAGCACACAGTTGTACCTCATGCTTCACAACCCACCTCAACTGTGTAGTAAACTGTCTTACTGTACACTCTGTAGTAAATTCTTTCTTTCTTTCTTTCTTTCTTTCTTTCTTTCTTTCTTTCTTTCTTTCTTTCTTTCTTTCTTTCTTTCTTTCTCTTTCTTTTTCCTTCCTTCCTTCCTTCCTTCTCTTTCTTTTTCTTTCCTTCCTTCCTTCCACCCCCTTTCTTTCTTTCTTTTTTTCATAAGTTTCACCAGGAGGGGCATACCGACAGCTCACTTCTAGATATTTCCTGAGGGAGGGGGAAGGGAGGCAAGGAACATGAAGAACAATAATAACAAGAATGCAATAAAAGGTGAATAAGCATGATAGATAACAATTGTGTAAAGACAAGAGTTGCGGGAAGTACAATACATAGCTATACAATAACATGCTGGAGGATCACCACATTTCTTATTACAATGCAATAAAGTGCGGGAGTATAACAACATTTGCAGTGTGCAGAGGCAATACTAAGTTAAGGGTGTCAGCAAAGGTTTTCAATTGTGGAGGGTGAACAGGGTACTATACCAGTGTAGGTTTGGGGTGAGGGGGAAGCAGAGGTAGGAAGGTGGTGGGCAGTCCAAGATCCAGTAACAGGAAACATTTTAGGAATGAGTAGTGAAGTCTTGAAGGAGGGAGTAGAGTGAGTCATAGGAAGAGACAGAGTGGTTGGTAAAGGAGAAAGAACCACATAGTTTGGGGAAATGGAAGGAAAAGACAGCTTGATCAGCCCATGATTTCCTTGAGGGAAGTGCAAGAAAATGATAGACAAAATTATGAAGAGGGTAATATTTGGTAGGTGGAGAAGAGAGAAAGTTAGCAAAGAAAAGGGGTAAACCAGTATTTAGAGATGAAGGAAACACAATAGGCAGGGGGACTGGCCTCAAAGGAGGGGAAAGAGAGGAGGGAGTAAAGAAAGCAGGGTTGTCTGCAGTGGGGGGGGGCAGTTCAGTGCAAAGTAGCAAAAAGAGTGAAAAAGTGGATCCAGTCTGGTAAGGGTGAACTTGGGAGCAGCACTGTGTACTCTGGGCTAGCTATTCAAAGGGGTTGCACCTTGCGCAACTGAGTTGCACCAGCACAACCCCAGAACTGGACCCCGGGTCAATATTCAAAAGTGGGAATTGCATAGCGCAATTCCCAGTGTGCCTGGGTGCAAGAATAATGTATGCTGCACATCTCCAAGGGGCGTGCCCATGCATATGCGACACATCCCGATATTCAGCATGGGATGTGTGGCGCATCTGCTGGCACAACCCTGAGATGTGCCACATACCTGGGCTCAAAGTTGAGCCCATAAAAAATGGCTCAAGTGCCCTCCACCTATGGGCGTGATGCTGTATTGCAATGCGCAACACAGCAGCCACCGGCTGTGGATGGAACCCCCCAACACCACGCACAAGCACCCACAGATGTCCTTGGTGGTCCAGTGGTTCTCCCTTCCCTCCCTAGCACCAGTCACCATAGTTTAGTATGTTCTAGTATCCCCAGTGGCCCAGTGGTTCCCCCTTCCTGCCTGTACTTCCGAGTGCCATAGTTTATTATTTGTACTGTCCCTGCTGGCCCAGTAGTTCCACCCTCCTTGCCCGTACATCTGAACGCCATCATGCTAGTGTAACCCCTAGATGGCGCTATCCCAGGGGCTACTACCCCTACCTGATTTGCCACTAACAGGTTGAGGGGCCTGGATCCAATGGCGGGTGCCTCCACCCAGAGGTCAGGGTTTGCAATAGTTAAACTTACTTGGTCACAGCCCTCTGGGACACTGCAACCCCCCTTTCTTCCCACTAGTGGCCCACACAATATATCAGAATTACCTTCACAGTATACACTTACCCCCAGGGCTGGTTCAGGCCTTGGGACCTCCTGTAAAATAAGATACAGTGCAACAATCACAGTACAATACTTTAACATAGACAAATACCTCAGGCAGTATAACTTTGCTGAAACAAGCAGCTCTGATTTATTTAGGGGAATATAACAAGGACAGGGAAATCAGGTTAATTAGCTTATACTTTACTCATCTACCTGGCTCTGTGCACAGGCAGCCTATCCCTACCAGTTACTGTCCTGGGTACCCAAGCCCTAGTGGCTAGTCCAAACCGTGGCAGCTGGTAGGGGCCCTTTCACACAGAGAAAAGAAAAATTAGTTAAACAGTCAGCAGTACAGTAATTCTATTTGGATTCAATGTGGCAATTCAACAGGGAGCGACCCTGAATTAGTACTCACGACCTCCAAACAAGATAGGGTCCTTCAATGTCAGCAGGGCTACTCTTGAGCTCCACGAGACTCCTCACACATTTATATGGCAAACTGCAACAGGCAAAAGTCCTTTAATGGCAGCAGGATTCACTTGAGCTAACCAAGCCTCCTCACCCATTTATATGGTGAACAGTAACAGGCAAAAGTCCTTTAATGGCAGCAGGATTCACTTGAGGTACACAAGCCTCTTCACACATTTATATGGTAAAACAGAAAGTACTATACCAGGCAGGCTGCTTCTCTATCCGATCGCAATTACTGCACAATACCGGAGAACACACAGCAGATTCAGTTCTGACAGACCGAGTGCAATTCAGCAATTTCTCCAGTCTTCTACAGGGTGAGCCTGGTTTCTACTTCAGATATCCTTTGATTCTCTTCACAGGACGGATTCAGTCCTAACAAGCAGTTACACAAGCTGCAGACCGGAACTCTGGGCCTTACACACGTTTCCCGACTAAAACTGCACACTGAAAAAGCACAAGGCTCCTTCCTTCTTCACTGCCAGAGCTCAAACTGAAACTCCAACAGACAAAACCTGGCACTTCCTTTGAGTTCCTCCCAGTTCTTGACTGGATTGGCTGTCACTCACAATAGACTGCTCCTGTTGGTCCAAAAAGGCACCGAAGTCTAAACTACATCTCCCAGAGTCACTGCCCATACAATCCTCTTGTGGCTGGCTCAGATTATGAGTCAAGTTCTGATTCGTCCAGGCACCATTTTAGAGCTAGCTTACCCCACACTGATTGGTCCAGTTCAGCAGTTCAAAACCAGAATGGGGAACTAGGCAGACACAGTTCTGACTGCAAAGAAAGCAGGTTAGACAAACTGTAATTTCATTATTACTCTAAATGATTTCTGGCAAACAGTTACATCTTTCAGATAGGTTCCCTTTGCACTCTAGTGACTGCAAAAATGGAGTGAATTGGCAGCACTAAGTGGTACTCAATCAAAGAAACACACAGTCCCCATACAAACTAATTATGTCTGCAAGCAGACAGCTCTTAAAGAGACAGTACCAGAGGTTCTAAAAACACTCACTGATAAATGGCTTAAACGCCAAACACCATTCAGGCTTGGAGCATTCAAGCAAGCTCCTGGAAGTCTTTTGGGAACCCCCATTTGCAGGGGGGTTACACCAGCATATTGAGCCCCCTGGTGGTCCAGTAGAATCCCCTCTTCCCAACCCTCTAATCGCCATCAGGATAGTAATCTAAATCACCCTGGTGGTCCAGTGGAACCCCACTCCCCACCCAAATCCCCGATCACCATCCTGGTAGCAAAATAACTCCCTATTGATCTAGTGGTTCCCCCCACCTCACATCCACACAGGACCCCCAATAGACCCATTTCCCCCTCTTGGGCATTGGCAGGCAGCATACCCACCCGCATACCACTGCAGCTGCCTGCCGACTAACAGCGTACGGTACTAGCCACAAGCACATTGGTCCACACTGTGGACCAATGGGAGTGCAGTGCATACTGTAGCAATTCACAACTTTGTGAATGAATAACTTCATTCACAACATAGAGGGTTATTACAGTATGCACTGCACGCCCATTGGTCCACAGTGTGGACCAATGGGCTTGCAGCTACTACTGTACAGTGTCAGTTGGCAGGCAACCACAGTGGTATGTAGGTGGGCATGCTGCCCACCAATGCCCGGGGGGGCAGCTGGGTGGGTTGGGGGTTCTGTGTGTGTGGGGGAAACCACTGGATCACCAGGGACAGTTATTGTGCTACAAGGATTGCAATCGGGGATTCAGGTGAGGAGGGAGGTCCCACTGGACCACCAGGGTGATTTAGAGTACTATCCTGATGGTGATCGGAGAGTCAGAAAAGGGCAGGTTCCACTGGACCACCAGGGAGTTCAGTATGCTAGCATGATGGTAATCGGAGGTATGGGCAGGGAAGGGGGATCTACTGGGTAACCAGGGATAGTAATAATAAACTACAGTGATCAGAGGTATAGGCATGGAGGGGGGTACCACTGGGCAACCAGGGATGATACTATTACTAGAGTATGGTGATCAGTGCTAGGAAGGAGAAGGGGGAACCACTAGACCACCGGGGCAGTAAATTATTGCCACAATGGCCGGTGGTGGTAGGGGATGGGGATGGAGTACTACTGCGGTCCCTGGTATAGGGACTGCATTCTCTGCAGGGCGCAAGGCACATTTCGCTGGCCAGTCTGCACAGCTCATGCAAATGGAGCCATAATGACATGCAAATAGCACCATTTGCTCCTTGTATGCATAATTGCCCCATTTGCATATTGGTGTCTGAATATCAGGAATTTGCGCACGGCGTAACTAATACACTGGTGCATTACCCATTCCTGGTAGTCAGACCTGTCTGGGGGGATGCGCTGATGTATTGTATTTGTGCAGGGCACATTATTTGATATATTCAGAAGGGTTGTGCCATGGCACATCTCTTCTGAATATATCCCTAGTTGCCCAGCTAACCTGCAGTTGCACAGCGCAATTGCTGCACCATTGCCAGGCGCATGTCTGAATTTCGGGCCCCATGTCACCATAATCAAAGATGGGGAGTATCATATTTGAGACACTATCTCAGCATTCAGGAAGTGGGATATACCTTTTATTCCTATAAAGTGCAGCACGTTTTGGTTGCAACTCCTTCTTGTGGAAGGAATCCACATGTGCTTATAATTTGAGGGGGACTCCAGAAAGACCCTGAGGTACCTGAATGAGGGGGCATCATCAGTTGCTGCACCATGAAGTGTATGGAAGGAGGAGAGTGGGGTGAGCCTGGCAAGCCTCTGTTTAATGTCAGCAACTGGTGCTGGATGTTAATAAAGTCCATTTGGAGCCTGGCCGTAAAATCAGAAGAGCCAGAGGTAAAGATAACCCTGTCATCTATGTACATATGGATAGATGCAGAGGAGCAATTAGCAGGAAAGTCATTGCAGAGTATTGGACAAGGACAGACCCTTGGAGGATGGCTGAGCTAATGGGGAGCGGGTGATATGGAACCTACAATATCAACAGCTTGAATCCTTCCCTTGAGATAGGAGCAGAAACAGCCAACTGATAAGTCGGAGATTCCGACCGGCTTGACCTTGTGGGCAATAATAAGTGGGCAATAATGTCAAAGGCTTTAGCCAAGTCAATAAAAATGACAGAGGTGACCAAGCCCTGACCTATTCTAGACAGAATGAAGTCAGAAAGTTGGAGGAGAGGGTATAGGTGGTGTGGGACATCTGTAAGCCAGACTGGAAAGGGGTGAAGAAGGAATATGACTCAAGGAAGAGGGAGACCTGATATGGCACAAGGTGTTCTTGGAGCTTAACCAGAGTGGGGAGCATGAAGATAGATTGGTAGTTGCCAGGAAAAGTGGAGTCACCCCCTTTTGTAAGGGGAATAATTGTGACCTGTTTTCAAGTGCCAGGGCTGGATGCTAAGGAGAAAGAGAGGTTGAGAAGGGAGGTAACTGGTACAGCAATTGCAGGGACAGAAAGATGAGGGTTGAGATCAGGACCATCAGGGCATCTACCCTTGTGGGGGTTAAGACCCAAGAGGGCTTTAAGGGAAGCGGCAGGGGTGGTAAGACAGAATAAGATGGGGTGGTGTGGGTGAAAGGAGGAGGAGGAAGGGAGGAGGTAGCAGGCACAGGAGGTGAAGAATTAGTTGAAAGCTTGCAAAAGATGGGTGTCATAAATATGAGTGTAACTGACCTTAAGCACCAGGGGAAGGGACTGGGTTTGGGGGGAGCAGAGGTTGTTGATAACCTTATGGAACTTAGTGGGGTGATTAAGATTGTCGTGGGGCATGGATGTGAAGTATTCAGACTTGGCAAGAATGGTAGTTCTCATGCAAGCATTACTAAAGGTCTGGTACCTTATTAGGTTGGCAGGGGAGCTGAAGGATTTGTGGATCTACCAGGCAAGGTCACATGCCCTGAAGCAGGCCAGTAACTCAGCTGAGATCCATGGGAGGTGGTAAATTTGGACCCTGTTTTTCTAAGGGATCATGAAGGTAGCAAGATGACATAAGCTTGGCATTGAAATAATGGAAAACACTATTAATGTTGCTGGCTCTAGAGATGGGCAACCAGTCAGTAGCCACCAGGTCAGTATGGAGAGATGATAGGGTCAGCAACCTGAAGGATTTGATCTGAGTGAATTTAGGTGGTGCTTTGGAAAAGTAAATCTTGTGCTTGCTGTAGACCATATGGTGGTCAATTGAGCTGTCAGGGAGGGTACCAGCATCTATGAAACAATGGAGCTTGAAGTTGAGAACCCAGTCTAGAAGAGAGTGACTGAGGCATCTATGATTGTGCTGGGCTGAGTCAATGATCAATTAGGTAAGTTGGAGGGACTTAATGTTTTGGCACAATTTATTTAGAGAGGTGTAGAGCCGACTGAGGATAAAATAATCAAGGATGATCAGCTCATGAGAGGAAGCTAGTGGTGAAGAGCTAGGTGACTGAAGGTGGGGACATGCCAGGAGAGCAGTAGGCATCAACCACAAATTCAGGGACAGAGAAGGGGAGGGAGAGCTTGAGGAGGTAGGTCATAGACAGAGGGAGATGATCGAGAGCCTTTCCTGGCCATCCGTGTGCCAGTCCAAGTGCACCCGTCAACAGGGCACCAAATCTCAAAATTCACCACCCCTTCCCCAAGGTTCATCCCCCAGAGTTAGAATCTATAGTTGGGGGGGCATGGGAGACACAGCCCCCCACACGGTGGCATGCAGGGAGAACAGCCCCTGGCATTAATCATGGGTGGCGAATTGAAATCCTGGTGTTCTCATGATGGGCGTAATCGGACAGGCATGTTCTGAAGCTGGAACCAATGGAGAGTACTGTCTTGAACTGAGCATGTGGACAGATAGATTGCATTCCTCTTACCACAATTCTGCTAAATCATTGTGTATCTGGGGGTGACAACTACAGTATAAGGAAACTTCTTGGATAGCCAAGACTCAAAGATCACCGGCACCTCAGGCTTGAGATTAACCATAAGTGACTGCAGCTGATCAGTCTTTTGGAAGATGCTTTGAAAGTTGATATGGGTCACTCTTAGTCCTTTGTGGAGATGATGGGAGATAACTGGACAGGGCTCAGATGAGCTCAATATCACCTGCTACTGAAAGCAACAAGAAGACAAGGAGCTTGAGAAAGTCTGTGCATTGCTGATGGGAAGGGAGAGGAGAGGAGATAGGGAGTAGAGGAGGAGACAAGAGGATAAGAGGGAAGGAAACTCCTAAGGGCTTCAACATGAAGACAAGGAGAAGACAGGAGAGTGCACCCAGGATACAAGGAGGAATGGGATAGGGTTGGGAGGCTGGAGGAAGGGATGATAGCGGAAGAGGAGAGGAGACGGGAGGGAAATAGAAGAGGGGAAGGCAAGGATAAGTAGTAGATGGAGGAAGGTGAGGGACAACAGGATGGGAAAGAGTGATAGGGTTAAAAACATTATCATAGAGACAGTAAGCAGTTGTCCCACTGTAATGGTCAGTTTAGGAGGTGGAAGAGTAAGTGTCCCCCTGGATGGGAGGAAGATGATTTAATAATTTGGGTGAGGGGGTGGGCTTCATCCAGATAGGGAGGTAGTCTAGTTGAAACATTGGAGGTGGGGGGGTTCAGGCTTTATCCAAACAGAGAAGGAGCCTGAATTTAACAATTTGGAGGTTGTGGGCTTCACCTAGATAAGGAGAAGGCCTAACATTAATCAGTTTGGGGAGGTGCAGGCTTCACCCAGATAGGAAGAAAGCCTAATCAAACAATTGGGAGAATGTGGGCTAAACTTAGATAACTAGGTAGGTGTGCGAGACAGGTAACACACTATGCAATGGGCTGCTGTTACCCTCTGGAGATGCTCTGTACAAAAAAAAAAAGAAATCACTTAGCAATGCAAGTAGTAGTCAATGGGTGGAACGCAGTTCACACTTGACAAGACCTCAACTATTAAAACATGAGCAGTGGCCTAAATACTGTGCACCAATACATTACTCAATAGCCCCATCAAGAAGCAGTAAAGCAAAGCAGTAACCTCAACTATTAAGTAGAACAAAATCTGTAAATAGGCATCTTATAGTCCAGGTAAGCACTTAGGGTTACAGGGTGGAAGTTGGGCAGTCTCCTGGCATCCTGGCATCTTCTGGTGACTCCCCTTGATAACTCCCATTCCTGCTGTAACACTCATGCTGGACTGCTCTCTCAAGACTGTTGGAAAGGCTAGGGATCAAGAAAAGTGTGATCTTGTCTCCTGTACTGTGCTCTGAGAGCCAGTTGTACACAGGCAGTCTGGGAGAAATAAAAGTTAATCTAGCAGCTCCAGCTGCTCGCAGGTCAGCAGAATGGATGATGTCCTGGAGGAGTCTGCAGTCCTCTGGCTATTGACCCCTGAATCTGGATGATGTCCGTACAATGGCCCCTCATCACATGGCTCTGGTGGGGGCAAGCTAGCCTCTGGGACCTCTCTCTATGTGGTCCCACCTCCTCTCCAACAGTTTGAGTACTAATTGGGCACAAGGAGTCTAGGGGAAATAAAAGTTTAATCTAGCAGCTCCGGTTGCTCACAGACCAGCAGAACAGGCAATGTTTTTGTTTTACCAGGAGATGCACACTAAGCTGAAAGCTTGTTTACAGGTGCGACCTGGGAGCACAAGGAAGTTAAGTGACTTGCTTAGAGTCACACAGTATGGAAATGGGGGCTGTGAGATTCAAACCCAGGTCTCCATATTAGCAGCTCAGAGCCTTAAACCACTGCACTATACAGCCTTCAGTCCTTTTGCTCTCAAATCCCAGACCTGGATGGTATCCTCACAATAGCATCTCCATGCATGTCCATTGCTTTTTATGGAGTAGGCTTGATGGCCTTTTGGGGTTTATGCAAAATATATCACCAGTTAAATATATGCAGACATTGTATCCATCATTATGGTGAAATTTTAGAACAAAAAAGTAAAACTTAGTTTACACGGTGTAGCAACGGTATCAAATGTATTTCCTCAAGACATAGTTAACTGCAAGAGAATAACAGGACTTAAAAGAAATGCGATGATTTTTTTTTATGAATTTTAGGTGTGTCACTTAGTATAATAATAATAATAATAATAACTTTATTTCTTTGGCACCTTTCAAAAGAACCAAGGCACCTTACAGAAGTTTTTTAAAAAGCATAACAAACAATTCAATTCTTAAAGTATAGTTAACAACCATTACATTAAAGTTATTATGTGAGCTTTCGCAGATACCTTTTTCACATAGTATGTCATTGCCTCCTATGCTTCTGGTGCTGAAGCTGCAATTTGTTTTATAAAACAATATGTCGTAGTCATTTTTATTTATGTTTTATCAGCACTGTGTCCTCTAGTTTTTTGTGTGCAGTCACACCCCCAGAATGATGTCATGCGAGGGAACTGACATACAGCACCAAGGAATTCTGGATAAATTATCATAGTGATGTAAATGTTAGTTACTGAGAGGTGCAGTCCCTTATTTTGGTGGTGGCGACTGCACTTAATATTTAGATGTCCATAGCAAGGCATTGTGGGTACAATATGTAGTTGTTTTCCAATTCCCCTACTGTGAGGTGCAGTCTCAAATCTCTGTAGTGGCTTCAACAATAAAAGCTCTTATATGTTTACTTTCCAAACAAGGCATTGTGCATGTAGTATCTAGCTGATAGGATTTCTCTACTGAGAGATGTAGTCTCCTATGTCGGTAGTGTAAATGTCTGCAATACCAAGACTGACCAACAGTGGTCTCTGTTTCAAAACAGTGCTTATGAACTTTGTTTCCCTTGCATGATGTCACACATGGGAGTAGCAGCACTAAGAAAAGAAAAAGGGGCGGGTTATGTAAATGAGGCAAAGCAGAGAAATAAAAGCATTTATTTCATGGAAAACAGCACTTTTTGGCAGTTTGACTGGTAGCAGATTGAATCATAGCTCCTACTGGTTACTACAGGTTACTAATCCCATTTTCTATGACAAAGTTCACAAAATCACTTTAAGAAATTAAAATCAGTCACCAAAAGCTTGAATGTATAAATATGTTTTCAGGGCCTTTTTAAATCCCTCTATAGTTGTGCACTCCCGTAAGTGATGGGATAGAGAATTCCAGAGGGTAGGGGCCACATGCATAAATGCATGGGCCCCAGAGGATTTCAGACACACCCTTGGAATCTCTAGCAACGCTTCATCAGCTGAGCGGAGTGATCACCCAGGGAGGTAAGGGACCAGGAGCTCTTTCAAGTAGTCCAGACCCAGTCCATGTAGGGCTTTAAAAGTCAGAAGACTGACTTTAAAGGTGATCCACCACTGAACTGGCAAGTGCAGTCCATGCAGAATCGGCGAAATATGACTGGACCGAGAGGTACCAGTCAAAAGCCGGGCTGCTGTGTTCTGCACCAGCTACAGGTAACAGATTTCCACCCTGAGGAGCCCTAAGTAAAGGGAATAATCACTGAGAAAGTGACAGACGAACTAAACCTTCTATGTACATGTGCCTATGAGTGAACCAGTCATGTTCAAAATCAGCAGCCTGAAATGCATGCTGAAAGTTGATTGATATCATTGTATTTTAAGTACAGTATAAGGTGATGACCAACTGTGTTGAAGACTGTATGGGAATTATGGAGCAGCCATTTGATAGAGTAGTGTGTTTAAAGGCAGTGGCATGTGCGTGAAGTTGTGAAGAAGCTAAAGGCACTAGCAGGATCGATGCTGTTCTGAGAACAACCTGAGTTAATGCATGGCACCAGCTGTCCGCAGGATACAAGGTATGTGTAGAGTGGTGATTCTCACATCCTGATTACCTCATGATGATGTCATGATTTATCTTTCAGCTGTTAAAGAAAAGCCATAGTTGTGAACATGTTTTGCTATCAGATGATTATTGGTTTGTAAAGAATGTTTTACAAGTGCTACTGCGTGAGTATCCTATTTTGAATTTAGATCCTTGACTACCCTAGGTGCACTCAGAGGTAGATCAGTTTGTAAAATAGGGCCTCACTTTTATTTTCCTCTTAAGGAAAGCCTGACAGAATAGACTTGGAAGACAATATTTTGTTTGATTCAGCCTCTTTAATAAAAGTTCCCAACATCTACAAACATACTTACATGCTCACTATTACATCCTGTTACTTTGATTCCAGAACAGAGAGCCAGGGCAGCCTTTTCAGTATTGAAGACTCGAAAGTGAATAAAACCAGCAGTAAACTCATCTAAGGATAAAAAAAGAGAATAAAATAACTGCATACTGTTCTGAAGAAATCCATAGAAAGAATACTGTGAGAGCAATATGATGGTATGTTTAACATTGCTTCATAACAGGTATCTGAATTACGTGTCTATTTATTTGGAAATAATTAACCAAAACAATCTAAGATGTGTGCAATCTGTTTCTTTCAGTGTCCTGATGAGTTATAGGATATCCTGTATAATGGGCAAATATGTTTTCTAAACCCGTTCATTCTGTATATATCATGAAATGGATCAAAAGAATCCAGAAACCTGATTGGCTGCAACCTTTGTTCTACTGGAGTTAAATCCCAACACAGAATCACAGGAAACAGAATAGATATGAGACAGAATATCTATTCTGATACATAGATACATAGTGTTGGCAGATAAGGGCCTATGGCCCACCCAGTCTGCCCATTTGAACTTGTAAGTTCAGTTTATGTTTTCCTAGAAGTCTGTTGCCCCTTACCCCTGACTTCCAGAATTCCTTTATGCCTATCCCATGCATTCTTAAATCCTGTGATTGTTTCAGCCCCCACCACTTCCTCTGGCAGGGTGTTCCACTTGTCCACCACCCATTCTGTGTAGAAATTCTTCCTCACATTTCCTCTGAATCGTCCTCCCTCCAACTTCATCCCATGCCCTCTAGTCCTAGCACATCTTTTTCACTTAAAAATAGTGTATTCCTGCACCCTGTTCCTCCCTGTAAGATACTTGTATGTCTCTATCATGTCCCCTCTCTCCCTCCTCTCCTCAGGGAGTACATATTCAATTCCTTCAACCTGTCCTCATAGGGCTTGTGGTGCAATCCATGTACCATCTTTGTTGCCCTCCTCTGAACCTTCTCTACCTTTTCTATGTCCTTACGTAGGTAAGGTCTTCAGAACTATACACTGTACTCCAGGTGGGGCCTCACTAGTGACTTGTATCATAAATTATGACCTCCCTTTTCCTGCTGGTGATGCCCCTGCCTATGCATCCCAGCATCCTATTTGCTTTTCCTGCTGCCTTGTCACACTGTTTCTCTATCTTGAGGTCATCAGAGATGATAACTTCAAGATCCCTTTCCTGCTTGGTGTATGCTGGAGGCAGTATAGCGCAGTGGTCTAAGGCTCTGAGCTGCAAATCTGGTGACATCCAGCAGACCAGACCTGGGTTTGAATCCCATAGCTTCCACTTGCATACTGTGTTAACCTGAGCAAGTCACTTAACCTCCTTGTGCTCCCAGGTCGCTCCTGTAAAAAAAGCTTCCAGCTTAGTGTGCTATACCTGGTTAAACAACAAAATAAAATGCTATATCCTCACCTCCCAACTGATATATTGTTCCAGGGTTTTTTGTGCCTGGTATGCATTATCTTGCACTTCTTTGCATTGAATTTCAACTGCCAAACCCCTGACCATTCTTCAAGTTTCTGCAGGTCCCTTCTCATTCTGTCTACACCCTCTGGTGTGTCTACTCTGTTACAGAGCTTTGTGTCATCTGTGAACAGTGAAATTCTGCCTTCTAGGTCCTGCGCAATGTCACTGATGAAGATGTTGAATAGGACCGGTCCCAGCATCCCAGCACTAATCCCTGTGGTACCCCATTGGTCACTCTTCCCTCTGTGGAGTGACAGCCATTTACCACTACCCACTGTGTCCTGCCTCCCAGCCAGTTACCTACCCACCACACTACTGTCCTGCCCACACCCATATTCCCCAGTTTGTGTAATAGTCTTCTATGTGGAACAGTGTCAAAGAACTTGCTGAAGTCCAGATAGGCCATGTCCACTGCCCTCCCCTGATCCACCTCCCAAGTCACCCAGTCAAAAAATTCAATGAGGATGGTCTGACATGACCTTCCCCTGGTGAAACCATGCTGCCTTGGGTCCTGTAGTCCATTGACAACCAGATGTTCCACCAATCTCTCCTTCAGTAGTGCTTCCATGATCTTCCCCACTACTGAGGTGAGGCTGACTGGTCTGTAGTTCCTCACTTCCTCTTTGTTCCCACTCTTGTATAAGGGGACTATATCTGCTGTCCTCCAGTCTTTGGATACCTCCCCTGTTTCCAGTGATTGGCTAAACAGGATAGCCAGAGGTTCAGCCACCACCTTTCTTAGTTCTTTAAGGACCCTGGGATGCATCGCATCTGGCCCCATTGCTCTATCAACTCTTATTACTTCCAGTTCCCTCAGGACCCTTTCTCATGTAAAGGGACTTGTGTCCATTTCTGCACCATTCTCATCCCTTGTACTCCCTTCAGACCCTTTACCCTCCTCTTCCTCAGTAAAGACTGAGCAAAAATACCTGTTCAATATATCAGCTTTACTGTTGTCATCCTCCACGCTGCCCCATTCTCCCCCTTCAGTCTTACTATACCTCCCTTTGCCTTTCTTTTTCACTTACGTACCTGTAAAAGGTTTTGTCCCTCTACCCACTGATTTTGCAATGTTGTTCTGTCTGAGCTTTGGCTTCCTTACTGACCTTCCTGCCTCCCTTTGCTTCTCCTGGTACTTCTCCCTATCCCCTTCTGCCTGTGTCTTTTTGTATTGCCTGAATGCAATCTTTTTGGCTTTCACTTTCTTTGCTACCTCTTTGGAAAACCATAATGGTCTCCTCTTGCTAACCTGCTTAATGCATAATTCTGTTGCTCTTGTAATCCCTGTTTTAAATACTGCCCACTGTTCCTCAACCCCTGATTCCTGCCCCATTCCCCTTAATGCCTCTTTCAAGTATCTCCCCATTTTCCCAAAGTCTGCACCCCTAAAATCCAGGATACGTGTTTTTGTGTGGTTTGGTTCTGCTCCTTCTGTGATTTCAAACCACAATGACTGGTGGTCACTGTTCCCCAGGTGTTCCCCCACTTTTACCCCCATCACACTGTCCTTGTTTGCATGCACAAGGTCCAGTATTGCCTTCTGCCGAGTTGGTTCCATGACCAGTTGCTTGAGGAAGGCACCCTGAAGGGAGTCCAGGATAAATCTGCTCCTAGTTGATGCTACTGCCTCTCAGCTGACAGGTTTCCTTACTTACTTGGAATCTGCCTGCCTGTCTGTTCATAAGTTTTCCACAAGCATAATGG
The DNA here is from genome assembly GCA_016271365.2 of Neoceratodus forsteri. Taxonomy (NCBI): domain Eukaryota; kingdom Metazoa; phylum Chordata; order Ceratodontiformes; family Ceratodontidae; genus Neoceratodus; species Neoceratodus forsteri. The sequence goes on from CM028138.1 coordinate 203,460,893, forward strand.
CTGCCCTGGCCTCACTACTTCATTTCAGTTATTGCCATCAACCACAGATGCAGCCTTTCATTTATCCATGCCTTTTGTTAGAAAACCTCCAGACAACCTAAAATTAATAAACTTGCAGCACCACAAAACAGTGGGTTCTCCCACCCTGCTGTTGGCTGCACACTTTACACAAAAGCAATAAAAGTCCCACTTGTTACCAAATGGCTAATTCTTGTTTCAATCCAAATCACACTACAACTTTGATTTACCTCCCTTACAAATGGCTCCTCCTTCAAACTGCCACACACTTAGCCAGCATATCTTGCTTCCTGCCTCTGACCACAGACTGTAAACAAAAGCCCCAATGCAGTTCCCTTCTCCTGAGAAATAGCACCTGCACACTTTTATCTCCTAACTTCAAATTAGCCATAAGCATAGCTCTCCTCTGGTTAATCAACTCTCCGTCCCTCCTGCCAAACACTTCCCACACTTTACTAGGTAGGTAGGTAGGTAAAATTTATTTTTATACAGGTAATACATGTCATTTGGACATAATCCAGTTTACTGGACAGACCTGTGCTAAAGAGCAACAGTGTGGCTCACTATCACAAGTGGCACTCTCCTCAAACCGGTCTCAGCCACTCCCTCAAACCTGTCTCAGATTATAGATTAAAGTCACAGTGCAGCTTACATCTTCTCTTAAACACCATCTGCAAACTTCTATCTGTTGGATCAGCCATAACCACCATGCCAATATGGACATTCTTGATTTTTATTTTAAATATTGTGTCTATATATAGTTCATGCAAGTAAGACGAAGTATCAGTTTTTTGCTTCTACAGAGGGGACTGCCAGTAAATGCCAAGGACAGTTGTTTGATAAAGAAAGCGTATTTCAAATGATGGGAGGGCTTATGCCCGAGGTTCAATGTAGGGGAATAGCTCCTCCCACATTCAGTATAAAAGTCTGCCTCTTTCTGCAGCCAATGCTTAGTGCATTTGGAAACACCTGGGCTACCTTTGTTTCTGGCTCTAGGCTCCTGCATGGTCTGTGCCTGCATTTCCTTCTCTGTTGCTGCTTCTTTGCCTTTAGAGTGTTCCTGTTTTCCAATGCTGCTGCTTTCACCATCTCCCTCTGCTTTGTTTTCTATTGTCTCCCCTTTACCTGTGGTCTCTTCCTGGCAGCCCTCCCACTCTTCTAGCTCCCTTTCTTCTCTCCCCCTTTCTTAGTTCTTGCCTCATTTCCAATTTTTTGCTTTTGGGGCTCCTTAAGAGACAAATGATCTCATGCTTCCTACAGCTGTTTGCAAATGAGTGCCGCCTCCTACCACAACCACTAGCAAGTATCGCACATTTAGTACATTTCCCCATACTATGTGTCTCTCATAATAGACAGAACTATTTGAATCATGTTACAAATACTCATTTCTGCTCTTAGCCAATGTTCCATTTACTCAGCTGCTCTCAGAGTCCAAATCAAAATAGCAGAATTAGAGCACTGCACCAACCTCTCTCCTTATCCATTACTATGCCCAGTGCAACCACCACTTTTTCTTTCAGTCGCAGTGCTCTTCAATCCCTCTTCTCTTTCATTTATTTCTATCTTTTTTTTTGTTTCTCTATTATGGGAACTCTGCTGAACTCAATTGAAGGACCCACTGGATCTCCAACTTCAACCCACACTTCTGGATTGCGAATGCTTTCAGTGCTCATAAAAGGGCAGGCACCCTATTCATTGTCAGTAACCTCCCATGTCCCAGGTATATAACCTAGTCAGCTGCTCTGCATGGTGAGCCTCTGCCCTCACACTCCTTCCTTCCTTCTGATTTATCTTCTGACTGTCAGTTTTATTTCATTTACTCCTGCTGGTTTATAGTCTAATGCATCACCATTTGTATTTCTTTATTTTACCACATTTCCTTATTGCATTTTATTTATTTATTTATTTATTGAAATGTTTCACCAGGAGTGCACACTGAACAACATGTTGCTCATCTCACAGTGTGACCTGGGGAAGGGGGTTACATAGGGTTGTGAAGGATGATTAGGTACAACAGTATGTGGGTAGTACAAACAATAGAACATTGTAAGATTGTGCAACAGTTGGAACACACGGTATTATACAATAAACTAGTGGAACATTGGGTAAATTACAATACATGTCCAAAATCATACAAAAGAACATACAAACATATAAAACAGTAATAACGCAATAGAACCATTTATAGTGCATGAGTGTCCGAGGAGTAAGCTCGAGGTAGTACTCAAGTGCTGATGAAGTAAAAAGGATGGGGTAGGTTGTGCACACTGGTGACCCAGAATGGCAGGTGGAGAAGAGAGGGGGAGAGGCAAGAACTGAATATATGGAGAAGGGGTAGCCATTTCCTGAGTTCCCCCTTCAGGATGTTGAGAACCCTGCCAGGGGTTCATGGTAGAAAGGCAGGTAGAAGGCATTTCTATCCCTCCAGTACTCATTCTCCTTATTGTTTCCTTTTAGTACCTCAGCTCCTCTGCCTTGTCTCACTTGCAGATCTCAACATCTTCACAGCTTCCATTCCTGACTCTACCTGGCTGATATTGAGTGCAGGTAGGCTTGCCCTGTCTACTGGGGCTGGGAGTCCTGTTCCAATGATGTTTGCTTGTATCTTCCTTCACCAGTCTCCATCTTTTACTCTACTGAGGGGGTATCGAGTGAAGGGGGACTCATCCTGTCTGCTGAGGATGGGAGCTTGTGCCATTCACTACACTGTAATTCCCTCAACACTACAGCCTCCATCCCTAACTCATAACTTTGCAATATTCGAGTGCAGGTAATACTGCCACATCTACCAGGGATGAGAGTCCTGTTTCATCTATTCCATCTCAGTTACCAACCATAGCCACCTATTCTGGGCCTAGCCAGTCTATGTCTCTATCTCTTACCCAAACCATTACAGTGCATTGCATCCATAGTTACCAAGGCTGGGAGCTTATCTCCTTTCTATCTTCCATCCTATAATCACCAATATACAGTGGTAGTCATAGAAAGGTTTTGTAGTACTGAGGTATACCTAGGTATACTGAGGCAGAATGAGGCAGGATCCCATTACAGTCAATGCAGATTGCCTCAGTGGTACCTCAGTGGTACCTCAAGGTAGGAAACTTTTAGATAACTACCTCTGTACCTTTAATTTCTATCAGTGTCATTTCTTCATGCATTTCAAGTATATCTGGGATAAATGTATTTTCATCATGCTACTTCTTCCAGTTCCCTTCCTCCTAAATTTTATCTCGCTTCCATAGGATCATCTTACTGACATGGTGAGCTACACACCTCCTCACCTTGAAGGTACTCCTCATCAGTCTCCTTGATTTCTTTTTCCAGCTCCTACTGGCTGCAAGCACACTTTCAAATCCAAACATTCCATCAAGGGCTGGACAATGCCCCCGCTTAATGGCCAAACTTTCATACAAGACATCCACTACTCTTCTTCTGCCCGAAAGCAAGAGTTTTATAACTTACTCCTGGCCTCTGCATCTCTCTCTGTAGAGAATCTTGACCACTTTCGGCCTGGTCCTCAACATGAATCTTCAGTTTGCTAAAATCCAAGATTTCATGGTTCAGATGACATTGTCCATTTCTGATCTTTGATCCTGCATGACTTCCCTGGAGGCTTGCTTTCCAATCCAGCCTCTTCCATCAACCAGCCTATCAATTCCTGATGCCATTCCATCTACAAGCAATGCTGCTCCTCTTTCTCCTCCTCTGGATACTATTTCTCCCATTGATATTTATCCTTCTTCATTGCCAGTGCCTCTCCTCACCTCAGGTACATCACCCTACTCATCTCCTCCATTAATTTCTCCTCTCCACCTCATGCCAGCTCACCTCCATAAGGAGATTCGTGATGGAAAGGACATCAGTTTGGTAACCCTTCTCATCTACTCCCATGACGTCATGGACAATAGCATAGTGTCATGTGGTGATATGCCCATTATTTTGAAATCTAAGGATCCTTGCCTCCTCCACAAGATGACAGTGTCCAAATGTGTCTTCACTTTTAGCCTCTTCTGCAACATTACATGTTCTGTATTTCCTGCACAGCAAGAAGAATTGGACACATATCTGTACATCCTGGTTGACTTACGCATGCACTATGGTGGAACGTATTTCTATGACTATCATAGATCTCTTTTGGCCAAAGCTGCATTTGCATTGGCCCACTTTAACACCAAATTGAACTGGGCCATCCTGGATAACAAACTCTTCTGTTGCTACTTCGCTAGTTAATGGGCATCTTCCTGTTCCTATTTTTGCTCATTCAGCTGTTTTGCTCCACTTTTTCCTCCAACAGTGACTCCTTCCTCTTCCTCCACTAATCTGCCTAAGATTGCTCGACCATTGAACTCACCTTCCACTTCTTTCTCCAGATTCAATTGCACGATCTCCAGCCTTTGTGCTCACCTGGATATGTATAGATGTCCCGTTAAGTCCGTTAGAAGTAAATCTATCTGTAACAACTTCAACAAACATGGCTGTCCCACTACTGGCTGCTCATTCCTACATGTCTGCAATTTCTGCAGTGAGGCCCATGCATGCTATATTTGCCCCATGGCTCCCAAGCCTACCCAATGAAAATTAGTTCATCCTTCTACTCTGGCCAACATGCTGGCCCAGGTTAAAACCCTGATGGCTCATCCCTCTCGTGCATTCTTGCAGCATCTCCTGCATTGGTTCACTCATAGTTTCCACACCAGTGCCTCTATGCTCCCCAGCACCTCTTTCCATTGTGGCAATCTTCAATCAGCCATTAAGGAACCAGCGGTAGTTTGACTGCTATACAGAAGGAACTTCAAAAGAACTTCATGCCAGGGCCTTTTTCATGCCCACTATTTCCTACATATCAGACCAATCCTGTGCGCATTGCAACCAGAAAAGTTTCTGGTAAGAAGCATTTCATCATCAATCTCTCCACTCCTTGACACTCCTCCATGCCTAGCATCAATTCCCTGATTCCTGCCGATGAGTAATCTCTGTCCTATGTTCGTATAAATGATGCCATCACAATTGTAAAGCACTTTGGCCCTGGCTTCTGGCTCTCCAAAGATGATATCACTGACGCCTTTAAACTATTGCCAATTCATCCTTCCCTCTGGCATTTACATGACATGTTCTGGGCAACCTTTGCTGTCCATCTCACATTTGGCTGCCATAGCAGACCCAAACTCTTTGACATGTTTGTCAAAGCTCTTTGTTGGAAGTTACTTAATATACACTGTATGTCCCCGGCCAACAGTCATACATTTATTCGATGACTTTCTCCTGATCGAGTCGCCTACTTCCCTTCCAACAGCTGATATTTCTGCTCCTGTCCAACTCTTCCATATATAAACAGTTCCTTTGCTGGCAGAGAAAACAGTAGGACCTGCAGCATACCTAGAATTCCTGGGCAAAATCTTGGACACAGAATATATGGAAGCCTGTTTACCACTCGACAAACTGTTTAGGATCCAAGCACTAGTGAAGTCCTTTTTGATCTGATCCTCCTGTACAAAATGAGATCTTCTTTCTCTATTGGGATACCTTAATTTTGCCATGAGAATAATTCTGCAAGGTCGATCATTCATTTCATACCTCTTAACCCAAGCTTCATCAGTTTCCAAACTTCATCACCATGTCCAAATCACTGCAGCAGCCAAATCTGACCTAGCCATGTGGTCCCTATTTTTAGCCAGATAGAATGGTTGTTCGATGTTCCACAAGGACCCTTCTCCAGACTTGCATCCCAGAATATACACAGATACTTCCCCCACTAATGGTTATGCCATCATATTTCAGCAATCCTGGATTGCTCTTCCATGGCCTCCAGATATTTCAGCACTTTTCTTCCACATCTCCTCTATTCTAGATATACCCGATTATAGCATCTGCATTCCTCTGGAGTCACCATTGGCCTCTCCAGTCAGTATCCATTTTTTCCAATAACCAAACAACCTTGGCTATCATCAACAAAGGAAGATCCTCATCCCATTCTATCATGCTGTTCATTCGGAGGCTAATCTGGCTATCACTTACTCATAATTTCACTTTCACATGTTTCCACATCCCAGGCTTTGTATACAAAGCTGCTGATGCTCTAGCCCATTTTCAATTTCAGGCATTTCATCACCTCTATCCCTTGGCAGATTTAACAATGTCTCCTCCACCTTCCTTCAGTTACCTAATAATGACATAGAGTATTATCACCAGCAAGTTACCTCTATCATGTGGGCTACTCCAGCTCTCTCCACTAGAGCTACTTACACAATAGCTTGAAAAAAGTACTGTTCCTTTTGTGTCTTGCAATCATCCCATCCTATTTCCACATCAGTGGATGTCATTTCAGCATTCCTGACATATTACCATCAAGCGTTGCACTTATCTCATGGAACTATCAAAAAATATCTATCTGGGACTCAGTTCCTTCACTCACAATCCACTCCATCCTTACCATCTTTGTTTTCCAACTCATCAGTCAAACCCCTTCTAATGGGTTTTCAAAGGTCATCCATTGCACATACGCCTCACCATCTTCCCATAGATGGATACCTTATCAGATGTATGCTGGCCTAATTGGACTCAGGGCCATTTTAATACACCTCTAATCTCATGGCCATATCTGCTATCAGCTTAGCTTTAAATGGATTCCTCCATCCAGAAGAATGCACGGTACCATCATCCCACTCTGCCAACTTTCTCAAGGTTAACAATTTTCAGAAAAGATCTGCCCATTATATTCTGGAGCTACCTTCATCAAAAACCGATAGATTGCTTATGGGAGTCCTCATTACTTGTTACCCTTCATTGAATGCTTGGTGCCCATTAGCTCGACTAGAAAAGTTTATGCTCTTGCATGCAAATTCAAACCCACTGTCTCCCTTGTTAACTCCAGGCAGTCAATCACCCATGACTACAAAATGGTTCACAGATCACACAAGAACTCTTCTACAAAGAGTTTGACTTGATCCATATTCCTACTCAGGCCACACTTTCAGGGTTGGAGCAGCGACATCAGCATCAAGAAATAACATTTCAGTCCATATCATCAAGAGACTCAGAAGATGGAAACCGTCAGCCTTCGAATCTTACATCCTAAACCCATACACCAAACTCAGACAAGCATTTTCAATTATCTTTTCATAGTTTGCCCAGAGCATGAGCAGATCAGTAGCCATGGGTCCTCAGAGGTGTTTTCCCCCCTCCAATGTTTTTTTCCTTTCCTAAGTGCTTCTGTTCATACTCTCTGTGACTTGGAGGAGGTAATATTTTTGGGCCCTTTATTCCCTACAACTACCCAGCTTAAAATCTACCAAGGGTGGGAATTTAGAAAGACCTAAAGTTCATAAAGTATACGTAAGTACCACATATTCACCAGACATTGAATGGGAGGGCATAAGCCTGAGATTCAATTTGGGGGGGGAATAGTTCCTCCCACACCCAGTATAGAAATCCAACAATTTCTGCAGCCCAATGCTTATTGCATTTGGAAGCACCCACCTTTCTCCCCTGCCTCCTCCTCCTCTGGCACTCTGATCACCATTGATGCTGGGCCTTCTATTTCCTAAAGCTACCCAGCTTAAAATCTACCAAGGATGGGAATAGAGAAAGGCCAAAAGTTCATAAAGTATACATAAGCACCACATATTCACCAAACATTGAAACATTTACATACCATCTAAGTACTTGTGTGACACATCAAGAATCAAGCAAGTCATTATTATAACATTATAATAACATCAAACTTTTTAGATGTTTATGTTTAACCACTAAGCATATGATGTAGTTAATGATATTGGGCCCAATGTTTAAAAGTTGAGGTTTGCTCCATGAAAAGTCTCATACCCAAGCATTAAACTGGCCAAAGCACAAACTTTTCTGATTTCAAAACAGATTAGAGCACCCTTTCAGTGCCCAAAGAATTGCTAAAAATAGTTCCTAGGGAGCACCTCAAACCAAAGCCCTAACAGGCACTCAGGTACAAAGAACTAACACCTGCTGGCCACTTAGGGCATCACACTCTATAGAAACAATGGGCTGGATTTACAGAGCCCTTAGAACTCCTGCAGCTGCATGGAAGAACTGGCAAAAGTAGGCCTCCACTTGTGGAGCTACAGTTTTTCCACAGCTATGTTATTTTCAAAAGTGAAGTAAGTGTGCAACTGGCTCCATGATTTATGGCAGCTTGAGGGTGTTGTTTCCCTGCAGCCGCTGGAAAATTTTTTCACTGGTGGGACCAGGTGTAACATCTCCTAAGCTGTATGGGACTGAAAATATAAATCTTCACAGTTGTGGAGATTTTGTTCTGCAATTGGAGTTACGATGGAACTTAGTCCCAAATTGGTTTGAAAATACAACCCAATAGGCTATATTCAAGGAAAGTAGTAGGAAGTGAGGCATCCCAGAGTGTTTGCACTTTTGTATTATACAATGGGAAGAGATGATTCTGCTTTCTGATTGGTTATTATCTGTGCATGAAATCTGCTTCATGTACAGGTAATAACAAATTCCTAAAAGCAGGACCATATTACTCACACAAAATCACTGTGCCATTAGAATAAACAAGTTTGAAATGCCACCATTACACAATAAAAACCTCCAACTTTGCCCTAAAAATTAAACTACCTTAAATTAACAAGCATTTGTCAATGCTGAATGTTTGCTTGCTGGTATTAGCATTGGAAATGCAGGAGTTAGAGTGATGCAGAATAGGAATGGCTGTGAAGTATCGAACTTCACACCAACCCCACCTCCACCCTGCAGAGACAGACAGGCATAGGGTATGCGTTTGGGTCGCTTCCCATAACGTTCATGCCATTTCACTTCACCCTATCCTGCAGACACCGACACGTGTTGAGGTGTGCCTTGGGTGTTCGGCTGTACAGTCACTCCATTCCATAAGGACATATGCTGAAATGGGTGCAGTATAGGAGAATGAGGTAAACAGTGGGGCCGAAGAATTCAAGGCACACCTTGATGCCTGTCACTGGCTGCAGGGTGGTGGGGTGGGGGTGGAATAGCATGAGCATTACAGTCGGCAATCCAAAGGCACACCCATGATGCCTGTCAGTCTGTACATGGTGGGACGTTATGGTTAGGCAACCTAACGCCCCAGGCGGTTGTTGGTATTTACACTACAAATTTTCAACATAGCCTTTTTGTGATCCTCACCTCATGAAAGCATTTGGGACTTCTTCTCATGAACAGTGGCACTGTGATTTTGTTAATGTGTCCCGAAATTTGAGTTCCCACAGTGACCGTGCCATTTTGTGCCAGATGTACAAAAACACAGATGGGGCAGGATATGAAGACTGACAGCTGTACCATTCACAGGGAGCAATGAAGAGATGGCAATGTTTAAAATCTGCAGTGAAAATATTAAAAATACTCGAACTTCTGGGCTTATGTGGAAACTGCGCAATGCATGTGCATAACACAGTCATTTAGTGGAATTTTTTCATCAAATTTTCAACATAGGCATTTTGTGACCTCTGCTCATGAACGGTGTCACTATGATTTTCCTAATCTGTCCTGAACATTGACTTCCCACAGTTATCGCACTATTCTGCACCAGATGTGTAGATGCATATTTTGGGCAGGATATAAAAAATGACAGTTGTACTGTTCATAAGGAGGTGTGAAAAAATGCCAATGTTGAAAATCTGGAATGAAAATATTACAAATGCGGGTAATTACGAGGGTGCATGGAAACTGCGCAACGTACACATGTAGCACAGTCACTTCATGGTCTTTTGTCACTAAATTTTCAACATAGGCATTTTAGCACCTCTGCTCATGAACAGTATCACTGTGATTTGTTTTTAATCTGTCCCAAACACTGACTTCCCACAGCTACCACGCTACTCTGTGCCGGAAGTGTGGAAACACATTTTGGCCGGGATGTGAAAAATGACAGCAGTACTGTTCATAAAGAGGTGTGGAAAAATGCCAATTTTGAAAATCTGGAGTGAAAATATTACAAATTTGCAAAGTTACGAGCATGCGTGGAAACTGCGCAATGCATGCTCGTAACACAGTCACTTTATGGACTTTCATCACCAAATTTTCAACATAGGCATTTTAGGACCTCTGTTCATGAACAGTGTCACTGTGATTTTCTTAATGTGTCCTGAACACTAATTTCCCACAGTGACCGCACTATTCTGCGCCAGTAGTGCGAAACCACATTTCAGTCAGGATATGAAAAATGACAGCTGTACTGCTCATAAGGAGGTGTGGAAAAATGCCAATGTTGGAAATCTGGAGTGAAAATATTACAAATTCGCAAAGTTATGAGCGTGTGTGGAAACTGCGCAACGCACGCTCATAAAACAGTCATTTTTTGGATTTTTTTTTTCACAAAATTTGCAACATTGGGTTTTTGAGAGCCCACCTCAAGAACACTGGCACTGTTGTTTTGTTAATCAGTCCTGGAAGGTGATCCCAGCGTAGTGAAGCGAAATCACCTTTCAGGACCGAATAACACCATGACAGTGTCTGAAATCATGAGGAGGAGTCCCAATAACCCCATGTTGAAAATTTGGTGCCAAAATTCCCCAAAATTCCTTAGATATGCACCAAAGTTGAAAAAACACTATTTATGCCATTATACAGCTTACTGGCATTTCTCCAGTTCACGGTCGGCTTTGAAGAGTGCTGACGTGCTCCTGGTCCACCTAAGATCGTCGCGACAGGGTCCAGAGGTAAGTATGGGGTGAGAGGGGTGTATGGAGGTCAGGTGTGCAGTGGGTGGGTGAGGGTTGGGGGAGAGGACGGCGACCAGCATGGGACCGTTTCCTTTGTTTCAGGGAGATTAAAAAAAAGGAAAAGACATTGCAGGAAGTTTTTTTTTCCCAGGCTTGTTTCAAGCACACTGGGGTGGGCTCCCAGTGTGCCACCTGCCTTTTTTGGGGTTGGGTTACTTAAGCCAATGGGGATTGGGCCCCCCATCAGCAAATAATGACTGTTTGAGGGGAGCCATATTGCCGAGGGGGATTGGGCACCCCAGCAGCACACAACAAATGGGGGAGGGGTTACATCATGCTGATGAGGAGTGGGCTCCCCCATTGGAAAAATAACTGGGTAGAGGGCTGGCGATAGGGGGATTGGCCACCCCCATTCGGCTTTCATGGGGCCGGGAGGTGGAGGCAATCTGCTTCCATGTTTACTTTATTGTTAGACTTGGAAAGGTACTTCTCTGCAATGACGGGTCTCTCCCTCATTGCAGTGGAATGGCTGATGCTGCAATGACGAGGTGGCCTCTCATTGCAGCAACGAAAACATTTGTACTTTGTGGCACTTTTGGAGACCAGTGTCAATGGCACACTGTACCTCCATTGGTCCACCAGTACCAAGCCCCCAAATGCAGTGCCTCCACTGGCTGTCACAGTTCCACACCTCTACAACTTGCTTCTCTCCTAAGCTGTCGTATAATGTTTCTTGCGCATGCACGCAAGCAAACATAAAAATTAATCAAATTGATTAAATGTTGTTTCCCTGATCATCAAACTCTCCTTACACACATTAACAAATTAGAAACATTAAGTATTGTTTATAGTTTCCATTATAACTGTTTCTTTGCTAACAATGAAAAATCCCCCTTCTATCGTTACCTGCTTATCAGGGAAATCTTATCTGCTTGCCCTGACAGTGAGATAATTTAGTCTACGGCTCTAGAAGAGGCCTTTGTTGCGTGTGCATATACAGTATATTAGGAAAGGAACATTCTGCCCGTGGAACTGAGCTGAGTTTTGAATCCCTGTGTTCCATGGTAAACATTCCATGATAAACATTCCTTATCTTGAATGTGGGGAAAACAAAGAAAAAGGAAAACAGGATGAAGATAGTAGGCAATAATACTTTATAAAAAAAGACAAAAGGTGAGAAAACAAGAATATTTTTTTTTTGTTCATTTGAGTGATGCTCCTTTGCTTTGCTGTTTGTTTTAACATGTCAGGAGACTGAGGTTGCATGGACTGAGAGTGAGAGAGAGAGAGAGAGGCTGTTTAGTGGAGGGACTGCACTTCCACATTGCCCTCCCCCTCACTAAGCAAAAAAAAATCAGAAGCAGCAGTTTTTATTTTCTGAACTGCAAGATGTCAACATGGAGGGGCAGGTCAGACAGCTCTCCTGATACATTAAAATGTAAACAGCGAAGCAAAGGCATATCACTCAAAAGAACATATATATATATCAAAAAACTTCATTAATGCATCAGTTAGGGTTGAAGTGACAAAAGTAGGGAAATGAGGCATTAGGGTTGAGACCCTAACCCCCCCGCCCTACCACCTCAACCCACCCCCACCCTCCACAGACCAACAGGGCATGGGTGTGCCTTAGGGTCCTCAGGCCTCTCAGCTCATTCCATGTGAAAGAAAGCTGACATGGTAGAGTATAGGAGAATAGGGTGAGAGTTAGGCCTGATGACCCCAATGCACACCCCATGCCCTTTTGGTCTGTGGAGGGTGGGGTGGGTTGTTAGGGTCTCAACCCTAACACCTCATGTCCCTACTTTTGTTTCTTCAACCCTAACTGATGCATTAACCAAGATTTTTGCAATAAATGTCCTTACTTTCTGAGGAAGTGTAATCATACCCTTGTATAAGGTCAGAGAAGGGGAGACAGGGGAGCGAAACATATGGCTCAAGGGCTGGTGCCAGGAAAAAGGACACAAATTTGTAGGGAACTGGCAACAGTTTTGGGAGTGAAAGTTCTTTAAATTTGATGGACTGCATCTGACTAAGGAGGGAGTCAGTGCATTGGGGCAGAAGTTTGATGTCTTTGCAGAATATTTAAACTAGTAAATGGGGAGAGGGGTGCAGCACCCAAAATGTCGAATGGGAATAACACCCCTCCCCCCTCAGCTAGTGGTCAAACAGGAGTTCAGCATGTTTGTTGTTCATTTGCATCACCAGGTAAAGAAAAAGGTCCAGCTCCCCATACGATGCACAGGGAAAATGCAGGACCTCGCCCAACAACTAACACACCAAAATCTTACCAATGGAAAATCATGTACACCAATGCTTGCAGTCTGGGAAACAAGATCCCAGACCTGCAGGCAATAATGACACAGGCTAAACTGGACATAGTAGCCATTAGTGAGACATGGTTTACCAGTAACCACACTTGGGAGACTTCAGTACCTTGTTATGTACTGTTCAGAAAAGACTGAGGTGCAAAAAGGGGGGGTGGAATGGCCCTTTATGTCAATGAAAATATCAAAGCTACAGAAATTCAGAATACACATTAGGAGCCAGAAGAACTGTGGGTTACTCCTGGAAACAGGAAATGTGACAGCCATATGAACTGGGATTGCGTGCAGACCTCCAGACCAGGGGGTGCACATAGACACGTTACTGTTAGAAGATATACAAAACTTGACAGCTAAAGGGGAGGTTCTGATAATGGGAGACTTCAACATGCCAGATACAGATTGGTCAATATCAGCAGGGATATCTGCCAGAACTAGACACATGGTGGATTCCCTGCAGGGGAAGGCCTCAAACAACTGGTACAACAACCCACAAGAGACAGCTATCCTAGATCTAGTACTGACTAACAGGGAAAGGATCATAGATCTCCAGGTAGAAGGTCACTAGAACAAAATCACCCCATTCCAAGGCAAAAGTATGGGACTTCAGAGGAGCTGACTTTGATAAGATGGCCAACAGAGTTAAGCTAGCCCTGGCAAAAAGAAATACAGGTGAGAGGGTACAGGCAAAGTGGGCAAGCATTAAAGATGCAATACTTGAAGCAACATCCCATTGTGTTAGTGAGAAAAGGAAGTGCAAAAGAAGAAGGAAACCACTTTGGTTCTCAAACACAGTAGCAGAAAAGGGCAGAGCCAAAAGGCTGGCCTTCAGGAAATATAAGGGAACGCAGCAGGATGAAGATAGGGAGGCATACCAAACTTCCCTAAGGGAAGCAGGGAAGGCAGTAAGGCAGGCAAAGGGCCCAAACCGAGGAAACACTAGCACAAACAGTAAAAGAAGGTGACAAGACTTTCTATAGATACATTAGTGAAAGGAGGAAGTCCAGAGGGAGTATTCCTAAGATCAAAGGAGATAAGGGGGCATGTGAGGAGGAGGACTGTGTAAAGGCATCTATCCTAAATAGGTACTTCTGCTCAGTATTTGCTGAAGATAAGGTAGGGCAGGGCCCACAGCTCTCCACCATGGACACGGGAGGGAGGTGTGCACTAGTCTGTTCATAAAAGAAAGGGTCCTACATGAGTTTGATAAGCTCAGGGTGGACAAAGCAATGGGACCTGATGTCATACATCCCAGGGTACTAAAGGAGCTAAGGGTAGACCTAGCACAGCCATTATCAGAACTGTTTAGAGAGGCTCTGAGCACAGGAGAGGTCCCAGAGAATGAAGAAGGGCTCATGTGATTCCGCTCCACAGCAGTGGTAGCAGGGAGGAGGCAGGGAACAACAGACCAGTTAGTCTTACCTCAGTAGTGGGCAAGATTATGGAGACACTCCCTTAAGGAAAGGATAGTGCAACATCTGGAATCCATAGGAGCACAAGATCCAAGACAGCATGGGTTTACAAAAGAAAGGTCCTGTCAAACTAATCTCATAGATTTCTTTGACTGGGTAACCAGAGTGGTGGACCAAGGAGGGAGCAGTTGATGTTGCCTACCTTGACTTCAGCAAGCTTTCAATACTGTTCCACATAGAAGACTGATTAATAAGCTGGGTAGGCTCAGGGTGGGTCAGATGTTGGTCAACTGGGTGGCAAACTGGTTGACGGGCAGAAAACAGAGAGTGGTGGCAAATGGTATACAGTCAGAAGAGATGCAAGTCGCAAGTGGAGTACCTCATGGATCCATCCTTGGGCCAGTCCTCTTCAATATCTTCATCAGTGACATTGCAGATGGACTGGAGGGTAAAGTTTGTCTGTTTGCAGATAACACCAAGATCTGCAACAGAGTAGATGATCCAGATGGTGTGGGCATAATGAGAAGAGATCTGGATAAACTATCAAAATGGTTGGAAGAGTGGCAACTGGGGTTTAACACAAAGAAGTGCAAGATTATGCACATAGGGAAGAGAAACCCTGAAGCCACTTATAGGCTGGGAGGGGAGTTGCAGGCAGCCACAAGGATAGAAAGAGACTTGGGCGTCATCATCAGCGATGACCTGATATCATCCAAGCATACCTCTAAAGTAGTAGGTAAGACTAGAGGGATGTTGGGGTGTATTAGTAGGGGTATCACAAGTCGGAAGAAGGAGGTAATAATCCCTCTTTACACAACACTGGTTAGGCCCCATCTGGAGTACTGCATGCAGCACTTGAGGCCACACCTTCACAAGGACATTAACCAAATTGAGGCAGTCCAGAGAAGGGCAACCAAAATGGTGCAGGGACTGCATCAGAAAACATATGAGGACAGATTAACTGAACTCAATATGTATACCCTAGAGTAAAGGAGGGAGAGACGTGATATGATTGAAACATTCAAACACCTTAAGGGCATTAACAAGGTGAAAGAGTCTAACATGTTTCAATATAAGAAAAATAGCAGGACAAGAGGACACATCAGGAGATTATAGGGAGGCCAATTAAGGGGTAATGTGAGGAAGTTCTTTTTCACAGAAAGGGTGGTGGATGCATGGAACAGCTTCAAACAGGCATGGGACAGGCATAAGGGAGCGATACAGATGAGTATAAATAGATAGGCCATTGACAGAGCAAAGGCCTATGGCACATTCATAAGGTAGAAAAAGACATAGGCAGACTGGATGGGCCTTGTGGTCCTTTCCTGCTATCAGATTCTATGTTTCTATGATTCTATGTATAGTTCTGGGTGCTCAGGGCCCTGTCAGCCCTGTGCTTCTACCTACCTATGATTATAGAGATGTAGCGCAGGTCTAGACACATTCCAAGTAACCCCTGTGCTGCAAATGGTACAATATCTCAGTAACTATAGCAACTTTGAAAAAAATTCCACTGCCATTGTAATCATGGACTGGTAACCTGCACATGAGCTTAGTACACCTAAAGTGGTACTAAGAAGCATTTAGCAAAATATCCGTATCTTGAAGCGTTTTCAAGATATAGGCATCGAAAGGTGCCGTGTTCACCACAATGTTATCCTATGGGACATTTCTCAACTTCAGAATGGCATAACTATGGAACCAATACAAATCTGTACACCACACTAGCAGAAGTCACATCTGTGGTACACCCCTTTTGTACCCAGCAAATTTCAAGCCAAAAGTCCTAGCCATTTCTTAGCAGTGAACTGGCAAAGTTTTTAAAATCACTGTTCATGAGCTGTCAGAATCCCCATTCATGAGTCAATCCCTGTTCATGACATAGGGCCATCTGGTCATCATCTCATGAATGAGGATTTTTAAAAGCTTACGAACAGGGATTGGTTCACGAACGAGGATTTTGACAGCTCACAAATGGAGATTTTGACAGCTCACAAACAAGGATTTGTTTTTATAATCCTTGTTCGTAAGGTGTCAAAATCCCCATTCATGAGAAATCCTTGTTCATGAGATTTGGCCATCCGGTCATCATCTCACAAACAAGGATTTTGACAGCTCACGAACAAGAATTTATTTTTATAATCCTTGTTCGTGAGCTGTCAAAATCCCTGTTCGCAAGCTGAATACCCATTTGTGAGGTGTCAAAATCCCCGGTCATGAGCCGATCCCTGTTCATGAGATAGAGCCATCTGGTTGTCATCTCATGAACAGGGATTCTGATAGCTTACGAAGGTGGATAGGCTTGGGAATGGGGATTTTGACACCTCATGAAAGGGGATCGAAAGCGAGTCACGAAAAAGGATTTTCAAACTTAAAAATGGCCATTTTTTGACTAAACTAAATGGAAACAAAGCCATGGGTTTGTAGAGGGCATCGCCGTGAACAAAGCCCATACTTCTATCTCTACAGAAGACATTCCTGTAGCAAGTTACAACATTTTGTTTCTCAAGAAAATTAAAAACAAGATGGTGGCTGGTGAACAGGGATTTTTCATATGAACAAGGAACCCCATTCATGAAATGTCAAAATCCCTTTTTGTGAGGCTAAATCCATGTTCGCAACTGTGCAGCTATCCAAAAGACTGGACTGAACATGCTCAGAACCCGATATTTCAAAATTAAATAACTTTGGAGTAGATTAATATTTTTTCACTAAACTAAAGGCAGCTTATTCTTTAGGGCAATCTCTTTCTACTCTAAACATTGCAGACCACAATTCCATATGGTATGCACACAGCATGGTCAGGACAAATCAGGAAAAATGGGGACAAAAGGTAAAAACACACTTTTTTCACCATGTGCTTAGCAAACGCTGCAAATCCGATCAAATTGAAACTTGGCAAGTCAAGAGATCTACCCCTCGGGACAGAGCAACCCAAATTTTGTGCAAATCCATTGAACGGTTGCAAAGTTATTATGATGCAAAATTTGGGGTTTAACATTAAACTGCCTACTCAATCCTAACTATAGTTGTGCTAAAACGCCGCTATATATACCTGTATATATATATAATTCTACCACAGCACTATATGGACATATCTCTGTTGGGGGGGGGCAATCCCCATCGGTCATCCCCTCATTAAAGAAAAAAATATAACTATGGATGCTATCAAAGGTCAAAAGCCTAATACCAAATGAGGAGGAATGACTATTTTAAAATAAATTCATCAAATGACAGTCTTTTTTCATAGATAAACCTATTTATCTAATTTTAGAAATGCTTTTAAAAAATGTAGCCCATTTTATAAGTGTAATAAGACATTCCGGTGATGTGTGCATGAAACAGATTTTAGGGGCTGAAGGCACTCGGTCTGCAGTCTCATGCCTCACTACACCTTTGTGCATGTGGTAAAATCTGTTCCATGCACACCCTGTTGTGTCTTATTGCTTTCCTAACTTCCAGTCTTTAATGGGAAAATTGCAAATAACCACCGGCAGCAGAAATTACTCTAACAGATAATTAACATCTTATTTGTTGCACATTTACATCTTAGGAGCAAACCTTTTCTTTAAGAATTGTGTGTAAGTTGAGCAATCTGGTGTGACACAATGACACAGAGCCTATTTGTATTTCTAATGTTTTTAGTAATTCCTTGCAAAGCCCATGACATAATTATTGAGGATAGCTAAGCTTAGATACCAAACAGAGTTTCAAGTGAAGTTCTGCTTCAACCTAGTTTTACAGTGGTGTGTGGCACTGTTACTATAGGTAAAGTGACTTGTTCAAATTCACATAATACATATTTGGGTCTGTGTGGTTTGACCTCATGCCTAATAACTTACTGGTTGTTTAGTGTTCCCCAACTTGCTGCCTAGTTTTAATCAAAAAGTGTCTCCCTGGTAGTCTAGTTTCCACCCTTCTTAACCTAGTGCCCAGTTTCAATCATAAAATGTATTCCTGGTAGTCTAGTGGCTCAGTCTCTCCCCAGTTCTGTAAACCATTACACCTTCCCCTGGCCCCAAGAAGGCACTAGCACTTATTTCCGCTAACCATGCTGCAATCAGCATCACACACGTCAAGTGCAATCCCTCTCTATAAGACTCAAGGAGCTAGTATACTGACTAAAACTAACATTAGTATTTGAAAGCAGTCAACTACTGTATTACCTTTTATATCTGCTGTACTCTTTTCTTTTCCCTCTGGTTACTTAGAAGATTGTTTTACAGTACTTTATGTCAGGCGTGATATATGGAACAGCACTCTGCCTGGCAGCTGTCAAATCTAGCTCTGTTCCTCCTACTAGATCATCAGCATTGTGACTTCTCACGTCTTATGAGAATTGCAAAGGAAAAATCAGTGAGTATCTGATAAAAACAAAACTCCCAACTATATCAGAGGTTCAAAACGAGGCCTGAGACAGACTTCTAAAAAAACAAGAGCTTGAATGTACTATATCTACATTTTCTTCTGCTCAGTCACCAGGACCAGAAGGCTTTCTTAATGAAATTTATAAGATCATATCACCAGAAATTTCTGGATTTCTCACCCAGTTGTTTTATAAATCCTTACTATCAAGTCAACTACCGGGTGTTGCAAGCCACAGGCCATGGGGCCCAAGCAGCACAAGGCATGGCCCCCCAAAGCCTCACACCCCAAGACCACGGCACTGCCCCACAGGGTAGGGAGAGGGGAGGGGAGGGGGGCCACAGGACCACTGTTGGGGGCCTGGCATGCAGGGGACATGTACTGCCCTGTGGGGGCACAGCTCAGGGATGGGGGTGCCAGCTGCCCACAGAGGGTGGCCCTGCCAGGGGGGGCGTGGGTACCCACAGGGGACCATTGGGGGGCAGCTGTAGGGGAGTGAGGCACAGTGGTGTAACTCCAGTGGATGTAGGTACTGTTAGACCAGCTAATAGCTGGTCTAACTGTTCTTACGCCAGTGTCTTCCGGGTTTCACTTGGAATTGTTATTTGCAATTCCACCAGTCGCCCTCCTGGAATACCGACGCAATTGATGCCAGAAACCCCCTTGTGCCATGTCACAGGGGGTTGCCAGTGTAGCCAGTAGCATAACCCCCCTTTGGTGCAGGCGGCCTACCTCATATCACAGGCCACCTCGTGGAATTGCAAATGGTGTAATGCATGTCACAAAGTGCGATTTATGACATAGGGTTTGGTGCAAGTCACCTTGCGACATGCATAAGCCGTCTTGGAATCGGGCCCATAATCTCATAATTTGGTAATTATGCTGGATGATGTATAAACTGGAACAAATCTGAAGCTGTACTCTCAAACTTCAATTTACAATGATTCCCAAGCTTAAAATATCATATTTATCAGCCTGATTGCACTGAGGGTTGAGGAGCTGAATGCCACACCTCGCTCCACACTGGCGACCTGGGTTTGGGAATGAGCCCAGGTCATCGGGGGTTGGTAGGGGAGGACTAGGATTGAGCGTCTGATGGCAGCTCTCCTAGTTCTGGGGAAAGGGGTGGATGCATGCCATTCTCTGGTGGTCCCTGGGGATGCCCGGAGGTACTGCAGACACACAGGTGCTAAGTGGGGAGGGGAGCATGACAGATGTCCACACGTTGTGCATGGACATCATTGCATGTCTGTGCTCCCATCTGGGGGTAAAAGAAGGAAAATGGCAGCATAGTCAGCAGCAGCTTGATGGCTGCAGCTTCACCGGACGATGATGCCTGAATAAGGTGTGTGCCGGTATTGGATCCTCGCCAGGCGCAGGGGCTTCGAGGGGCCCCTCTCAATGGATGTAGCTGCATATGCCAGCTGGGCACATCAGCTTCGAGGTCGGTGGTGAAGGAGGAGCGGTGGCTGGATTTATATGGCAGTATTGTGGCTGCAGGTGAGAAAAACAAAGATGTGATAAAAAAAAATATCATATTTCAATACCATGTCCCGAAGTTAGCATAAAATACTTAATGTCTAAACATCAGTGCAGATTTATCTAAACTAATCTCCTCTAATCTCAACCCCCCTCTTAACAGAAATTAATAATGACCTCAACAAATGGGACAAACTACACTTTTCATCATGGGGCAAAATGAATTCTATTAAATTGATTTTAGCACCAAAAATCTTCTCTATACTGAATAAGTTATAAATTCAAACACCATTACAGTAGTTTAAAAAAATAGATAGGTTATTCCTGAAATTTTTTTAGGGCAATGAACCTCCAAGAATCAGTTTGGCTAAACATAGAAGACCTTGGAGAGTGTGAGTCATGGGTATGCCCTAGTGGCAGAAATATCATATCTTCTTTTTACTAAAACAAGCTAGATCTGCTAGCCTCCAGTAATTAGCATGTGATGTGACATCACAGCTACTGTTGCCAGTAATTCCTAATGAAGATTTTTTGATTTTGTCAGCTCTCAGAATCATTTTTGGTAACAGGGTTCAAGCAGCAACACCAAGATAATGCTTAATGTTTATGTAACTACTGTATATTGTACCAGTGTGAGAAATGTTACATGCTGACACTGGCACCAGATTTCAAAATCTTCTGCCGTTCTATTGTTTTGTATAATGTATTGTGACATTCCCTCTTAGTGGACTGTTTTGCCCCTGTGGGGTTTTTACAAAATGTCTCCCCCTCACACTCGCTCATTATGTTTCTCCCAGCACTGCTGGCTGCCCTTTTGTACTCAGCTTCTGCCTGCGTTGGCACCTTTTTCTGCCCACAAAGAAATCTGCAGCTGTCCCGACAGAGCTCCGTTGAGGTGGGTCACTCCCCATCTCTCACTCACTCATTCTGTTTCTGCTGGTGCTGCAGGCTACCCTTTTGTACTGGGCTCCTGCCTCTGCTGGTGGCTTTTTTTGCCCACAAAGAAATCTGCAGCAATCCTGACACAGGTCTGTTGAGGTAGCTCACTTCACCTCTCTCACTCGGTCATTCCATTTCTGCCGGTGCTGCAGGCTGGCCTTTTGTACTGGGCCCCTGCCTGAGTTGACGCCTTTTTCTGCCCACAAAGAAGTCCACAGCAGTCACGATAGAGCTCCGTTGAGCTCGCTCATGCCCCCTCTCTCACTCGCTTGTTGTGTTTCTCCCAGCGCTGCAGGCTGCCCTTTTGTACTGAGCTTCTGCCTGCGTTGGCACCTTGTTCTGCCCACAAAGAAATCCGCAGCTGTCCTGACAGTGCTCTGTTGAAGCCGCTCACTATGCCTATCTCACTCGCTCATTCTGTTTCTCCTGGTACTGCAGGCTGCCATTTTGTAGTGGTCTTCTGCCTCTGTTGGCATTGTTTTCTGCCCACAAAGAAATCTGCAGCAGTCCCGACAGAGCTCCGTTGGCCTCACTCACTCCCCAGTCTCACTTTCTTGTTCCGTTTCTGCCAGTGCTGCAGGCTGCCCTTCTGTACTGGGCTCCTGCCTGCGTTGCCACCTTTTTCTGCCCACAAAGAAATCTGCAGCAGTCACAATAGAGCTCCATTGAGCTCACTTATTCACTCCCCCTCTCTCACTCATTCATTCTGTTTCTCCTGCCACTGCAGGCTGCTCTTTTGTACTGGGATCCTGCGTGCATTGCTGCCTTTTTCTGCCCACAAAGAAATCCACAGCAGTCCCAACAGAGCTCCGTTGAGCTCACTCACTCCCCCTCCTTCACTCACTCATTCTGTGTCTCCCGCTGGTGCAGGCTGCCCTTTTGTACTGGGTTCATGCCTGCATTGGTGTCTTTTTGTGCCCACAAAGACATCTGCAGAAGTCCCGACACAGCTCCGTTGAGCTCGCTCACTCCTTCCTCTCTCACTTGCTCATTCTGTTTCTGCCAGTGCTGCAGACTGACCTTTTGTACTGGGCTTCTGCCTGCATTGCTGCCTTTTCCTGCCCACAAAGA
This sequence comes from Neoceratodus forsteri, assembly GCA_016271365.2. NCBI lineage: Eukaryota > Metazoa > Chordata > Ceratodontiformes > Ceratodontidae > Neoceratodus > Neoceratodus forsteri. The sequence goes on from CM028138.1 coordinate 203,483,183, forward strand.
AATCCACAGCAGTCATTACACCTCCGTTGAGCTCGCTCACTCCCCCTCTCTCACTCATTCATTCTGTTTCTCCCAGCGCTGCAGGCTGCCCTTTTGTACTGGGCTCTTGCCTCTGTTGGCATCTTGTTCCGCCCACAAAGAAATCTGCAGCAGTCCCGACAGAGCTCCGTTGGCCTCACTCACTCCTCCTGTCTCATTTGCTCATTCCGTTTCTGCCGGTGCTGCAGGCTGCCCTTCTGTACTGGGCTCCTGCCTGCATTGCCACCATTTTCTGCCCACAAAGAAATCTGCAGCAGTCACAATAGAGCTCCGTTGAGCTCGCTCACTCCCCATCTGTCACTCACTCATTCTGTTTCTCCCACTGCTGCAGTCTTCCCTTTTGTACTCAGCCCCTGCATGCATTGCTGCCTTTTCCTGCCCAAAAAGAAATCTGCAGCAGTCCCAACAGAGCTCCATTGAGATCATTCACTCCCCCTCCATCACTCGCTCGTTCTGTGTCTCCCAGCGCTGCAGGCTGCCCTTTTATACTGGGCTCCTGCCTTCGTTGTTGCCTTTTCCTGCCCACAATGAAATTCACAGCAGTCCCGACAGAGCTTAGTTGAGCTCGGTCACTCCCCCCTCCCCAGTTGTTTGATCCTAATCTGTTCCAAACACTGATTTCCGACAGCGACTGCGGTATTCTGTGTTGGAAGTGCAGAAACACATTTCGGCCAGGATGTGAAAAATGACAGCTGTACTGTTCATAAGGAGGTGTGAACAAATGCCTGTGTTGAAAATCTGGAGTGAAAATATTACCAATTTGCAAAATTACAAGGGTGCGTGGAACCTGCGCAACACACGCTCATAACACAGTCATTTTATGGAGTTTCATCACAAAATTTTCAACATAGGCATTTTAGGACCTCTGCTCATGAACAGTGTCAGTGTGATTTTCCTAATATGTCCCGAACACTGATTTCCCACAGCGACCGTGCAGTTGTGCGCCGGAAGAGGGAAAACACATTTCAGCCAGGATGTGAAAAATGACAGCTGCACTGTTCATAAGGAGGTGTGGCAAAATGGCAATGCTGAAAATCTGGAGTGAAAATATTGCAAAGTTGCGATGGTACGAATGTGCGTGGAAACTGCGCAATGCACATTCGTAACATACTCATTCTATGGACTTTCATTACCAAATTTTCAACATAGGCATTTTAGGACCTCTGCTAATGAACAGTGTTACTGTCATTTTCATACTGTGTCCTGAACATGAATTTTCCACAGCGACCATGCTATTCTGCGCCGGAACTTTGAAAACATATTTCAGCCAGGATGTAAAAAATGACAGCTATACTGTTCATAAGGAGATGCAGAAGAATGGCACTGTTGAAAATCTGGAGTGAAAATATTATTAATTCGTGAAGTTCTGAGAGTGCATGCAAACTGCGCAACGCACGCTCGTAACGCAGTCATTTTATAGAGTATCGTCACCAAATTTTCAACATAGGCATTTTAGGACCTCTGCTCATGAACAGTGCTGTTGTCATTTTTTTAATCTGTCCTCAACACTGATTTCCAACAGTAACCATGCTATTCTGCACCGGAAGTGTGAAAACACATTTTGGCAAGGATGTGGAAAATGACAGCTGTACTGTTCCCAAGGAGGTCTGAAAAAATGGCAATGTTGAAAATCTGGCATGAAAATATTGCAAATTCACAATGTTATGAGCGTGTGTAGCAACTGCGCAATGCACACTTGTAAAAAAGTCATTTTTTGAATTTTTCCCACCAAATATTCAGTATAGGCTTTTTGAGAGCCCACCTCATGAACACTGGCACTGTTGTTTTGTTACTTGGTCCTGAAAGGGGATTCCATGCAGTGACTGAGAAATCACTTTTCAGGGCCGAATTACACCATGACAGTGCCAGAATTCATGAGGAGGGGTCCCGAAAACCTCATGCTGAAAATGCGGTGCCAAAATTCAAAAAACTGCCTGAGCTATGAATGAAAGTTGAAAAAACCATATTTATTCCATTATACAGCTTACCAGCATTTCCTCAGTTCGTGGTCGTCTTTGAAGACTGCAGACGTGTTCCCAGTCCACCTAAGTTCGTCGCACTGGACTCGATTGGTATGGGTGAGAGTGGGAAGCAGGGTGTGCAGTGGAGGTGCGAGAGGTTGTGGGAGGGGGCAGGGGAGACTGCCGAGGGACCATTTCCTTTTACAGGTTAAAAAAAAAGACATTGCAGCACAGTTTTTTATTTTACAGGGGCATATGGCATGCTGGGGTGGGCTCCAAGCATGCCAACAGGGTCTTTTTTTGAGGGGACAGCTGTAGCCGATGGGGGATTGGGCACCCCCATCGGCACACAACAAAAGGGGGAGTGTTACATTATGCCGACGGGGATTGGGCACCCCCGTCAGCACACAACAAAAGGGGGGGTGACATTATGCTGATGGGGATTGGGCATCCCATCGGCAGAGAACAAAAGCGTGGGGGTTACATAATACTGACGGGGAGTGGGCTCCTCCTTCGGCAACATAAACCTTGGGGCACTGAGGCCAACGGCGATAAGGGCCCCCATCAGCAAACAAACACGGTGGGGGGGCACATGTTGCCGAGGGGGACTGGGCACCCCTTCAGCAGGGGGTAATTAATATTGTTTGTGAATATGGTGACAAGCCGCCACCATGTTCACAAATAATATCAGTGTTTCGAGGTTCCACCCTGCAATGACGGGTTGCTCCCTCATTGCAGCGAATGGCTGATGCTGCAATGATGAGGCGGCCCCTGATTGCAGTACCTAAAATTTTACAAGTTGGTGGCATGCTGGCTGAACTAGTGTCAGCAGCAGCAGCATGCCATGGCTTTGGGGGAAGCGGGCCAAGCCTTTAAAGGCTGTGGGGGCATTGGCCACAACAGTGCCGCACCTCCACAACCTGCTTCTGGAGAAAGCTGCCACAATATTTTTCTTGCTCATGCGCACAATCAACATAAAAATTATACAGAACTTCATTAATACAAAAAATAGGTAAAACCGCACAGCAACGTTTTAGAATGGTACTATCAAAAAGACATTTAGCTGATCAAAAAAGCACAAAAAAGTTCAGTAAAATGGAATGTTACAAAACATTGTGCATAGCAAAAAACAACATGATTTTGAAACCGGTGGCACTATCTGCATATAACATTTCTGACAATAGTGCAATATGACAGGGGCTTTATGCTGCTGCCTGAAAATGCCAGAAGTATAAGTTACCAAAACTGACACTTAGAGCTAAGAGAATCAGGCCATCTTCTGTCTGAATTATTTGCAGCACTGTATTTGACCTCTATTTTTGTTGGCTGTGATGTCATTTTGATTTAGAATATGGATGCCTGCAGCTATAATAGGAGAGGGAAATGATGTGTTATATACAGTATTTGGTCCTAAAAGAACAGGGTTGGCCAATAACGTATTTGAAGTAGTTTTCTTGGCAACAATACTGACAGCTTCCTTTGTACATTTATTTATTGATGTAAATGTTTTATCAGGAAATACATATTGAACTTCTAACAGCTCATTTCCAGATATCTCCTGGGGGAGTGGGGAGGGAAGATAAACAATCAATCTTATAATCTTATAATAAAGTACAGAAGTCTAATACAATTATACAGACAGACATGCAGAATTGCAAATATTGGAAGCAAATTAGGACTGAATGCAAATAAAAATATAGCAATATCTTAAATGAGAAGAATGGAAAAGTAGTGAAACAGCTTGAAACAGGAAAACTACAGAGAGAGAGAGACAGAGAGAAGAAGGACAGTCAGTAACAAGTAGGGAGGGAGTATAAAAGGAAGAGGGTCATGTACAATTGCAGGAAAGATAACAATGGACATAAGGAAGAGACCTTAAAGAAGAAGAAGAAGAGGCAGAGCAAATAGAAAGGGGAAAAAAGGACCAATGTTTAGGAAAATGGTAGGAAAAAACAGATTAACCAACAGTAGACTTTCTAGAAGGAAGAGAGAGAGAGAGATAGGGAAGTGTTTTTTTGTGGAGGAGGTAGTAGGAAAATTGTGAAGAAGATAGGAGGGATGTGAGGTAAGAGGGAAGGGAACTAAATTAGAATTTGGATAAAAAAGGGACACAATGGGAAAGATGCCTGGCTTTAAGGGGTGGGGGACAAAAGGCTGAGTAGAGAGAGCAGTGGTGAGTACGAGGTGAGCTATATAAAGCAAAATAACAGAAAGAATGAAAAAGGGGATCCAGTCTGGCAAGGGTGGATTTAGGACCACTACTGTAGACTATGTCACCATTGTCAAATATTGGAAGAACCATTTTTAGTACAATTTCACATACACAGTCACTCCCCTTTAAAAATTAAAATGGAACCCCTATTACCCCTATAATCTAAAAATTTAGCACCAAACAGAATCTCCCCATAAAAAGGGCTGTGGAAAACCTGGTGACAATTAAGCTACTGTGCCGATGGCTGCATGCTTGAGATGAGATTTATGGCATACAGATAGAGCTGAGCAGCTTGCTTGGAAAATTCTGTCCAGAAGAACTCATCCAGGTCTGGGCAGGGTTGAGGTTGCATGTGCAGGGTCAATGCAATTGCTCATGTGGTGCTGGAGTGGAAACTTTGTGGCCATCCGAATGAGAGTCACACTTACTTCTTGGGTCCCACACTGTAGAGAAATGTACTGGTCATAGCATTGTTGGGGCTGGTTGAAGGCAAGGGATGGAGCGATCTGAAGACTGGAAGGGTGGCAGCAGTGAAAAAAAAAATAAAATAGACCTACTGATTAAAAATACTTATAACAAGGGTTGCAAAAAGGAGAGCAGCCCATTGGTCAAACAGCATCAGGTGACCGTGGATTAAACTGCCTTTTCAATCCACACTTGGATGACCTGTACTTCTTCCCTCAAAGCAAGTGATGTGATTATCCCCCCAAAATCATATCCCAATCCACAAATGCAGTATAGTGGTGACACAGAAAATTGTGTTGACAACTGTAATGTGAGCAGAACTGAAACAATTTTCAGCAAGTAATTCTATACATACACTTACTATAAAGTTCCTAGCACTCACAAACCTTGTATAGTGGACACCACCACACAGGATTTCTTCATCAATTCATTTTTATTCTCCAGCAGGACACAAACAACTGCCTGGCATGATTCAGACATAGCTGTCCCTTTTCAAAGGCTAGCTGGTTTATATAGAAGCAACACATATATAGGTCAAACAGGAACACATGGTGCTGGGACACCCTATGACTCATCTCATTAAAAATGCAGAAACTTTATTACATTGCGTATTGTGATTAAAAAAACATATTAGCTTTACATTTACTAATATAGTACTTTTTCTCCTAACTTACTGTCAGGATTGGTGCTAGGTACTTCACGTGAGGTAATGTTCAGAAGTTTATTTCTCAGAGAATGACAGAGCTACTGCATAACCCATATTATTTACATACCCATAATGCAGTGCTTGCAACTCATGGAAGTAATGTATTCACATACATGGTAAAAAACAAGTAAAGTAGATGTGCTAACATGTTTTATTGATTACTTTAGCAAATGAGCTGTGTTACTTTGCTCTCCTGTGTTTTGAACACAAAAAGATAGTATTCATGTATTTAGGTCAATACATTATAAATAAACAACACTCTACTCATATACTCCTGGAATCAAATTAATATGTTAGGAAAAGTATTATGTGCAGTTATTCTGCTATTTAATTGAACAAATTTCCCATTGAATCGTAGAGTCCACAGCAAGCTTACCATAGCACAGTCATATTTTTCACCTGTTGCGTTACTCCTAGTTTACATGCGAGCATTACCCCCAATGGGTCTGTAATGCTTTTGAACTTCACAGAAACATCTAACTTACCATAACATGTTGATCAGTGAGATCAGGGGCCAGAAATCTGGCCCAACCACGCCCCCACCATGTGCATTAGAAGCAGCCAGTCTGCACTGTATGTTAGGGACTATTTTCCATGGTGGCAGGATGCAGTCCTTTTTTTGCCTTGAAACAGGTGGAACATTAGAGAGTGCCTGTCTGTTGAGGCCTTTATATCTCCCCTAAAATCTTATTTATTTGATTCAGTTTTCTATAATATTTAAAGTTCTGCTTTTTATTATCTGCTTTTAAGTATGGCTTGATTGATAACTGTTTTTATGAAATTTATACAGTGCTATGATCTACTGGAATAGCATTTCATAAATAAAGATTTGCTTTCTTTCTTTCTACCAACATACCTTTTTTTTTTGGGGGGGGGTTGTACCCTGTCACCAACATAACCTATGTTATAAGTGCAATAACCCACTCCAGGGTATGGGGTAATAGGGATTTAATCCACACCTGGGGTGCTGTGACACTCGGTCTGCCAGCTTAGTGCCTCACAATGTACCTCAGGTGTGGATTAAATACCTATAACCTCATACCCTGTGGTAGGTTATTGCTAACAAATCTTCTAAGCATTCAGTTAATACACAACCAGTATGAAAATGTATATACATTATATTTGAAAAGAAGTTTAAAAACAAAAATGTTTTGGAACCTTTTTCAAAAGAACTGCAGATGTACACAGCCCTACCAATGATCTCTTGCTTTCCTTGATAAAAGTCATTACTGGCCCAGTGAAGTGGCAGAGTTTGCATTGTGTTAAGGCCTGCTTTGGTCATTAAGTTTGAAAATGGGGAATTTGTGACTTTCCAGTGTAAAGAATAATGAAATGAGATGAAAAAAATGAAAGTTTTGGGTGTCTACCTGGTACGATTAAAAACAAGACAATTGCTAGCCCAAAGAGATATGAGATAAAACAAGAAAAATGTACTCCAGGGAGAAAATTGCAACTCAGATGCAACTTCACCCCATGATGAAGGACAACAATGGTCCCTGGAGTGCATTTTGAAGTTTTCAGTGGATTCTAATCAGTCCTTTACTTTAGCAATCTTGCATCTGAGTCTTAATGTTCTCCCTAGAGTGTGTTTTTCTTGTTTTACCTTTTGGCTGCTGGGACTAGTCACCTCTGAACAGTATCTTTGTGATATCCAGGTCATGCTTCTTGCAGGTCCTGTGTTTCTACCTTATATAGTTACATGAGAGGGCCACCATTATATGGACTTTGTTCACTAACCATTTGGGTTTTATTGAAGCAGTTTGACATACTGTAGTAAATGTAGTGCTGTGCTGTTAACATGGAGACCCAGGATTGAATCCCGCAACTGCCAGGTGCTCACTGTTTGGCCCCGAGCAAGTCACTTAAAATTGCTGTGTTAACCTCTTTGTAATCAAACTCTAATTTATCTCTGTGCTTTTTGAATCTCCTTGTGCACCTGAAATGTCAGCAATATCATCTCCCCTCCTGCTCCTAGATTATAAAGCAGTCTGGGACACAGTTAAAATGAATGGCACTCTATACATAAAAACTCCAAATTAAGAATCCATGTACAGGGTTATTCTCTTTCTGCATAACCTGCTAGAACAACCAGATCATAATTCCCCAGAACTCGTATATCAAAAATTGCAGGAATTTAAAGGAATTAAGTCTAATCTCTATATAGAAACTGTACAGAGAAATAAAGATGCATCTCCTAATCACTGGTTTGATGCAGAATGCAAAGCACAGGAAAAAACAGCAGGGTTATGCCTTAAAAGAAGCCAAAAGACACCCCATTAAGGAAAGTGCTATGAATCTAAAAGAAAAAAGGAAAGATTATCGGACATTCTTAAAACAAAAGAAAAAACACACATACCAGGCAGCGCAATGGGAAGACATTCTTGAAATTATTCATAGTAATGACACTAAATCCTTCTGGATAATGGTTGCCAAGGGGTGTAAGGGATGGTGAACTGATTTAGTTCATCAAATAGATATGAGTACTTGGACTAAACATTACAGTGAGATGCTCTATAATCGAAACTTACCCTGTGTACGGAAAAAGATGGAAATACAAGAAATAAGGTCTAATTTCAGTCCAATCACAAAACTAGAAGTGATATTAGCATTACAAGGGTTAAAAAGGAACAAAGCTCCTGGACCAGATAAGATACTCCAGGGTAGTGTATGTGTGTATGGCTGAAGAGTGGGCTGATTTATTACTAACATTCTTTAACAAATGAATGTTTCAGAATTATATTCCACACTCATGGGTAGGTTCAATAATAGTCTCAGTTTATAAAAAATGATGTACAGATCATCCTTCTATGTACAGGCCCATCAGCTTTTTGGACATTTTGGGCACAATTTATGCAAAAATGATCCCGGGTATGTAAAAAAAAAAAAGAAGTCGATGCCCTGGGTGGCTTAGCTCCATCTCAAGTTGGTTTCTGTGAAGAGCACTCTGCCATTGATAATTATTTAATACTCTTACACCTGATTGAGAAATATGTTAAAATTAGAAAACAAAAGCTCTTCTTAGCATTTATAGATTACAGTTCAGCGTTCAACACTGTTAATAGAATTACACTTTGGGATATGATGTTAAATTGGGGGACATCACCAGCTCTGGTTAATGGAATTAGAAATTTGTACTTGGAGACATGGGCAAAAATAAGAGTTGAGAATGAAATATTTTCACCCATTAATACCAACAAGAGTGTGAGACAAGTGTGCATTTTAGCTTCATTGTTGAATAAAGTACTCTTGGAATTACAAGAATCCAAAAGTGAGTCCCCCAAAATAAACAATATACCATCTGCTTCACTAACATATGCAGATGACCTGTTTTTTTGCTCATTATCAGTGGTTGGATTACAAAATAAATCAAATATTCTTGAAAAGCTATCAGAATTGCTTTCATTAAAAATAAATATGGAAAAATCAAAGGTAATGATAATAGCAGCCAGAAAAATTAAGCACTCAAAAATCTAATAAAATGGAAGCAGTAAACAGATACACATATTTAGGAGTAGTTTTTACAAATAATGGTTCCTGGAAACCTCACCTTGAATACACAATAGCTAGGAAAAAAGGCACAGTAAATGCTTTAGCTAGATTTAACTGTTTATATGGGGACTCTACCATAAGACCACTGGTGCAGACTATACAAGCTAAATTTAATGCACAACCACTATACACTGTAGAGATCTGGGGGTAATAATACTATTGATCAGCTGAAAAAGCCAGCAACTCAGCTTTTAAGAAGTGTATTGGGCTGTCAAAAACTACTACAGCTTGTTTTATAAGAGCTGAGCTAGGATTGTCCAGACTCCTGGCTTTTGCAGATACTAAAATAATTAATTTCTGGATTAGATTATTAAAACTTCCTGATGATAGCTGGGTAAAACAATACTACTTATAAAAGACTGATTGGGAAGAAAGAGGTTGTAAGGAATCTCCATGGTATCAATACTTTAAAAGGATATTAGGAAAACATACAGTATGTTAGACATTTTGTTGGGATATGTAAGGAAAGGGATCTTAATAAGTGATTAATATAGGACATACATTAAAAAGAAAATGATGAGATATTATAAAGAGTTTGATTTTGTATGCATAGATACAGCTAACCATGTAAAATGGTATACTCAACATTACAACAAACATTGTTTCAGGTTTTATCTGGACATATTGGAAGATCCAAATATACCTAAGGTGTATAGACATTTTAGGTTAGAATTGTTTGAGTCTAATCCTAGGAAGACTCTGTATATGAAGTCACAAAATCCAAAAGATGAGTAAATGTGCTCCTGTAAGCTAAGTGATAAAGAAGATTTGGTACATGTCCATGGTACAACAAAATTAGACACAAATGGTTGGAACCTAGTCTCAAATCTGTGGACACTACTGAGAAAAATACTTTGGTGACTATACTCTTGACCACCAAAGATTATTTTATTATACACGGAGTTGGGAAATATCTAATGCTCAATAGGAAAATAAGGTGAAATATGATTACGGCCTAGTGATTCCTGCATGCTGACTATATATTTTAATTATTGTATTTATGTAGTTTTTTTATTGTAGATTATATGATATTATGTATTGTAAATGTATAATCATTTTTTGAAATGATTCAACAATGAAATGAAACTGAATCCATGCTTTGATGCTTTGGCTGGCTGACCTTTTTTTCTGGGTATTCTTATATAGAGAACAGCAAGGTCAGTTCTTCAGGTTAAGTTACCCAAATATTTTCTTTCTTGTCACTCTTCAAAAATTTCCTGATGGTGTCCTGCACCAGCCAAAATGTTGACTGAAGTCTTTTTTATTTGTTTTGTTTTTGTCAGCAACCCTTTGACATTTTTTTACTTGCATGATTAATACTCTCATCATCATCATTTATTTGTTCATCCATTACATAACAGTTTGGACATTACAAAGTTAAAAATGAATACAACAGTTAAAAACAGCATGTACCATAATAAAAAGAAGATAAAGTGAAAATAGAAATAATGTAAATAAGTCAAGGTTTTACCAGTATAATAAATTTGTGCAATAAAATAAAATATTATGGGCTAATAATTTCCTTAAAAATTTTTTTGAGTGGATAACAGATGCAATAAATTTAACAATCATTATGGCATCCTCTAGGGTCATGGGGTGCAACCGAATAAAAACTGGATCATAATATAAATTTAGGTATTTTGTCAAAAACTGTTTGAAATTGGAGTCTCTTAGATGAGAATACAAGGGGCATTGAATTATTATATGCTCCAATATTTCATGGAAGCCCCTATTACATTTGCAGAATAGTTCTGTGTTTTGTTCATTGTTTTTACCCTGATTGAAATATACATACTTAGATATAAAAATTCCAAACCTAAACCAAGTAATAACTTTTCGGAGGCTTTGGGGTAGGGGTAACAACAGATAGTTTTCGATCCCTGAGTCAGTTTTATTTTTACTGAACCAAATTGCCTGTCTTTGGCTTTTGACTGACTCCATTTGTTTTTTTGGGGCTAATCTAAAAATATATTTTTTAATTTTGTTTTTATATTCAATAGAGATCAAAAAACCCTTATTAAAATCTTTCCAGAGATGATAATTATTGTTTTTTTTAAGAATAGTGGTCAACTTTTTTAGCCAAAGAGAATGAAAGCTTTCAGTATTCCAGTGAATTTTTTCTAAGAGACAAAGATAGGTGATACTACTCGTACAGTTCTTTTTATTATTATCATTTTTATTTATTAGCCTTAGCCAGTATGATACTATTCTGAAATGTATTATGTCTTTTATTGGGATCCTGCCTAACTCAGCGCGTACTATTGAATTAGAAGTGGAGAGGGGAACCAGTAATATGGCCTTATAGAAATAGGATAAGGGGAGTTCTAGGTGGGAATATTCTTTAGTTCCCCAAATCTCTGCCCCATAGGCAAGTGAAGAAGTGATTTTTGCATCTCCAGTTCTAACAGCAGGCAGTACAGTTGATCCTCCAAACTTAGAATTAAAACGGAGTAATCCTTTCACTATTAGTTTTGCCCTGTCTATCTGTTTTTTAATATGTTCATTCCAGGGACCATTTGATGCAAGTGTAACTCCCAGGTAAACATAAGACTTCACCACCTCTACTAGTTGTTTCTCAATATAAATTCTAGGAACCACTGATTGATTGCCAAAAACCATTATTTTAGTTTTAGTCCACATTTATAATGATATGAAAGGGCATTTTGGTTTTGGATCATACCATCCTGGATGATAATATATTGTTACATGTTGTAAAAATGGGATAACTATGTATTTCCTATAGCAAACATTTACATCCCCGCAAATTATCACACTTTAACCAGTAATGATCTTTGGTCCAAATTGGACACTGAAATTGATCAATTAATAATAAAGCACCCAATTGATATAATTCTTTTGGGTGGAGATCTTAATGCCCGAATTGCTAATTCTGATGACTTACCACTGCTTCAATCTATGGTTTATCTGGGACATATCGGAACAAGAAAATCAACTGACACTGTCCTTAATTGTGCTGGGAAGAAACTTGTTGAATTTATTAATAGCGATCACTTTATAATCCTTAATGGTAGAATTAAGGGAGACTTAATTGGGAACTCCACTTATTTTTCATCTTTGGGAAGGAGTGTTATTGACTATTTGATTATCTCTCCTGACAGTTAAGAACACTTTCACTCCCTTGTGGTCACAATGAGACCAGAAAGTGACCATGCAGCCCTGATAGCTGATATTGATACACTCGGTTATGAGAGACATTCTGGAGTAGGTAAAAGAATAATAAAAAACTCAACAAAAGATAATCAAATCCAGTTAGAGTCTAGAGGGCAATTAAAATTATCACTAAGAGTAATTAATACAACAAGGATACTAGATCTAATGTACTCCCCCCAGATGGCCAAATTATTCTCATTAGCATACAATTCTTGCTCCCCCCAAAATCTCTATGAACTTTTGGAGACTGCTTATCAAGCAATTAGATCCAAAATATACAATTTTACGACAAATTCAACTAACCTAAATACCTGGTTCGATAATCATTGTAAAAAAGGAAAACAATATCTAATGAAAATTATTAGATATACTAAGAAATTTCCAACCAGAGAATTTTGTATATTTAAAAGAAGTAAGGAAACTATATCACAAGTTTCTTGAAAATAAAAAATTAGAATTCAAGCAACTACAATGGGAAAAAATGTACAATATTATACGATCCAACAATATCAAGGCATTTTGGTTAATGGTCCCTAAGGGAGAAAGATCTGATCATTGCTCTTTATCAGTCCATATACCACAAGACACATGGATTATGCATTTTAAAAAACTACTTACTACAGACCCCCACGTACTTAGTTTGCATCAAAACACGCATAAGATCCTACTAGCTAAATACCAACCATTATCAGTCTCCTTTAAGGAAGTTGAAGATGCTATATTTAAATTAGCTATAAACAAGGCCCCTGGTCCGGATCTCATTCCAGGTGAGATATATAAAAACCATATGAATTACTGGGTACCATTCTTTGTAAATTTCTTTAATATCTGTTTTAGAGAAAGGTACATTCCGCCATCATGGAACAGAAACATTATAGTTCATTTACACAAAAAAGGATCTTATCTGTCCCCTTCAAACTATCGCCCTATAAGTCTTTTAGATACAAGTGGTAAACTTTTCTCTAGACTATTATTAAACAAACTTCTGATTTGGGTTGGAAAATACAATCCATTATCTAAATTTCAATCAGGGTTTATTCAGGGATGCTCAACCCTGGATAATATATATATATTATCTCATCTTATTGAGAAATATAAGGTTAATAAGAAAATGAAGCTCTATGCACTGTTTGTAGACTTTTCTGCTGCTTTTGATTCTGTGATTAGAGAATTGTTATGGGAAATTCTATATAAAAAAGGTTTACCTTTAGAACTATTATGTCCTATTGTACTACTTCATTCAAACACATACACAGCAGTGAGGTTTGATAACAGTGGCAATATTACAGATTACTTTCAAACCAACAAAGGGGTTAAACAGGGGTGCTTACTAGTGCCACTGTTATTCAATATTTACATAGACTCTCTTCTTTCATTTGATGAATCTCTACCATTAGACTCCCCTAAAGTTAACAATGTTCCTGTTACTATTTTGGCCTATGCGGACGATCTGGTGATACCCTCTCTTTCAAACATAGGACTTCAAAGAAAAATCGATCAAGTTAAAGTAAAATGTAACTATTACCATCTTGGAATTAACTTAACTAAAACTAAAATAATGGTTTTTGGCAATCAATCAGTGGTTCCTAGAATTTATATTGAGATTAATACCCTGGTGAAATACTAGCTAGCATTTTGAAGCAAGAGCACATATTAGTAGTGACCGTTTTGACCTGTTCAATTTTCTTATTCCGTTTCAGATTACCCTTACCCTTACCCTTCACTTGACTTATAGTACATCCTAGGTTCCCCGTCTTGAGTCAGAGTTAACACCTTTTTTACATTTGAAATAATAACAGACATGCTTCTTTTAATATGGCTCAGTACAGGTCATGGTCAGTATGTTCAGCAGTGTTTGAACACCCAGTGATTTGTTTATCATAGCTATTCTTGTTACTAAAATGAATACGGAATGCGGCAGACTGTGCTCCTGGTCTTATAGGACAATAGGTGCACAAAAAAAACAAGTGAGAATACTGCTGAAAACCTGGTTTGAACCCTATTAAAAGGAGTGCTCCTTTTATGATTTGAAATGTAAACAAGCATTTGTCAATGCTGAATGTTTGCTTGCTGGTATTAGCATTAAAAATGCAGGAGGTAGACAGATGCAGAATAGGATTGGCAGTGAAGTATTGAACTTCACACCAACCCCACCTCCATCCTGCAGAGATGGGCAGGCATTGGGGTAAGTGTTTGGATCATTGCCCATGATGTTCATGCTATGTCACCTCACCCTATTCTGCAGACACCGACACATGTTGAGGTGTGTCTTGGGGTGTTTGGCTTTACAGTCACCCTATTCCATAAGGACATACACTGAAATGGGTAAAGCATAGCAGAATGGGGTGAACTGTGGGGCTGAAGAGTCCAAGGTGCACCTCGATGCCTGTCACTGGGCAGGAAGGGGTGGGTGAGATGGCATGAGCAGTACAGTTGGCTATCCAAAGGCACACCCTGATGCCTGTCAGTCTGTACAGGGTGGGACGTTATGGTTAGAAACCCTAACACCCCGGGTGCTTGTTAGTATTTGCACTACAAATTTTCAACATGGCCTTTTTGTGACCCCACCTCATGAAGACATTTGGGACCTCTTCTCATGAAGAGTTGCAGTGTGATTTTGTCAATGTGTCTCGAACTTTGACTTCCAACAGCGACCGTGCCATTCTGCGCCACATGTACAAAAACACAGATCGAGAAAGATATGAAGAATGACAGCTGTACCATCCATAGGGATGTGTGAAGAGATGGCAATGTTGAAAATCTGGAGTGAAAATATTGCAAATTGGTGAAGTTACGAGCGTGCGTAGCAAATGCTCAATGCACACTCATAAAACAGTAATTTTTTGGAATTTTTCCCACCAAATTTGCAACATAGATTTTTTGAGAGGCCACCTCATGAACACTGGTACTGTCATTTCATTAATCAGTCCCAAAAGGTGATTCCGCGCAGTGACCGCAAAATCACCTTTCCGGACAGATTAACACCATGACAGTGGCTGAATTATTTTTTTTTTTTTTGTCTTTCTCTCCCCAAGCCGCCTGCCACCTGTTACCTCAGCTCAGTCATGGACCATGGGGCTTCCACCCCCACAACTTCCATGACCCTCTGATACCCCCCGGGTTGCCCCCCAGGGCGGGGCTGTGGTACCCCAGCTTAGCACCGCAGACTCAGGATTGGTCAGAGGGCCAGCCTGGGGTGCTAATTGAAGCCCGCAGTGAGCCTCATCTAGGGCAACTCGCAGCTCCTCCATTTTTCCTGTTTTTTCTGGGGGGCCGGCACCTGCAATGATGTCCTGCGTTCGCCCCGCCCCCTGGAGTTCTACTATGCACCAGTAGCTGCTGTACCCCCGGCCTCTGCCAGAGGTCCGTTAAGCACCAGATGGAGTCCCAGCCCTTCACCAGAGAAGGAGAGCAGTCCACAGGATGCTACTTCCTTCTCCCCCAGCCGGCCCTCCAGCGACCCGAGTCTGTTCCTAAACCCGGGTCACCAGTGTTGCAAGGGGAAATCCCACCGCTGTGCTGATGGGCTGGCCTCAGTTACTGAATTCATGAGGAGGGGTCCCAATAACCCCATGTTGAAAATGTGGTGCCAAAATTCCCAAAAATGCCCAAAATATGCACCAAAGTTGAAAAAACCCTATTTAAGTCATTATACAGCTTATCGGCATTTCCTCAGTTTGCAGTCAGCTTTGAAGAGTGCATACATGTTCCTGGTTGACTGAAGACCATCGCACCAGGCTCCAGAGGTAACTATGGGGTGAGGAGGGTGTGGGGAGTGCAGAGGGTGGGTGGGGGTTGGGAAGGGCCACCGGACTCAACGAGGGACCATTTGCTGTGTTTTTGTTTTACAGGGTCATTTGACACACTGGGGTGGGCTCCCAGCATGCCACCAGAGTGAGTTTATAGAGGGAGCTATAGCCGATGGGGGTTGGACACCCCATCGACACATGGGTGGCAAGAGCCAAGAGGGATTGGGCACCCTTCAGCACAAACTGAACTGGGAGAAACCATTATGCTGACAGAAGTGGGCTCCCCGTCAGCAAATTACATAGAGGTGAATGAAGCCAACAAGGTTGGGTCCTCGTTGGCAAAACACTTTTCTTGGGGCACATGATGCCAAGGGGATTGGGCCACCAAGATAAGAATATTGTTTGTGAACATGGCAGTGGCTTGCCACCTTTCACAAACAATATTACAATAAGCAACGTTCCACCCAGCAATGATGGGTTGCTCTCTCATTGCAGCAGAATGGCTGACACTGCAATGACGAGGCAGCCCCAATTGCTGTGGCGAAAACATTTCTACTTGGTGGCACTTTTGGAGACCAGTGTCATCAGCACACTGTACCTCCATTGGTCCACCAGTGCCAAGCCCCCAAAGGTAGTGCTTCTATTGGCTGCTACAGTGCCGAGCCTCCACAACCCTCTTCTCTCCTAAGCTGCCATATAATGTTTCTTGTGCAGGCGCGCAAACAAACATAAAAAGGTGCTAAGGCAGGCTCAAAATCGGGACTGGATATCATGCAATTAAACAGCAAAAAGAGATGATCTAAAATGGAATAAGTAAATATAGTTCACAATTTGCACCATAATATGTAATGCTGGAGAGCCTTGTACTTAGACAAACTTAAAATGTAAACATTACCCAAACTAAAGTGCAGCTAAAGCAGCTAGGAAAACTTTCTAAAAAGATAATATTTAGACACAACTCAATTTATTCTTCATATTATTTATGTGTTTCTGTGTCTTGTTTTGTATCACTCCAGATATTTTTATGTAAATATGATTTGTCCCATAAACTTCATCTAACATGGCTGCTTATTACCCAACTGAAGTCAAATAAACCTTTCCATGAGACATCACAGTCATTTACTTGGCAGCAGAGTGTTATGACACAAAGAGAAGATTATGGTCTTGATTCTCAAAAGGCAAGCCCCGGGTGTGCTGAGCACATGGTGTATGGGGCTTGCGGCATTCCCAGGGTGGCAATCAGGATTCTCAATCCCCAAGCCCCCCCATGCACCATGTGGAGCTAGTTAAACCAGGTGTTGCTGGTGTAACTTTGCTGACCATTTTACAGGGTTTGTGCCAAGTATTTGGTGCAAGCCACTGTAAAAAGGGTAAAGTGTCACAAAGGCATGTGACCTACAAGAATCGGGTGCACCATGTGCCAAAGTGTTTAGAGCAGTGCAGGGTTTGATGCATGGCTTGTGAAAGCTCTGCATCAACCTTTGAGAATCAAACCCTATAACTTCAAGTGGTGACTGAACAGTAGGAGTTCTGTGGGTCAGTCCTACGGTGCAAGGACATAGATTAAAGCAAATATCTGTAACAGTAAAGAACAAAGGAAAGATTAACACTGCAAATACTATTGCATGCTACATTATCTAAATGTTATGTTTTTCAAAGTTGTTCTGGATGCATCATTTTATATGAGATTCAGGTGCTCTAAACTGGTGTGTTAGTGCTGTTTTTATAGGTCATGATTAAAAAAATTGCGTCATGAAAGAATCATTGCATCTCACTCTATTTTGTGTAATAAAAGCTTGCATCTGGTAGAACCTGTGAGCCCCCACCTGCCACAATGCTTCCTAGGGTCCCCCGCATCTTAACTTCTTTGATATGATCCATTTTGCCACTGGGGTGATCTATGTACCTATGTGTTTTAATTACATCTTATAACACATTTTCATGCTAACACTGACTTTATTAGACTTGTCCCTAGAGATATTTCATATTTGTAGAGGATTGCTAAATTGGGTTAGGCCAGGGAAACGTCTCCAGCTTGTTTTGGATTGAATATCAAGAGCTGGGGGGGAAAAGGCTGGGGAAGTATAGGGTAAAGGGAAACACCAGTAAACATTTATTCACTCAAAGGGTAGTGAACCTGGGGAAGAAGCTGCCAGAAAAGGTTGCAGTAGCAGAGACATAGTAATATAGTATTTCAAGGTCAGAAGGGGTTCATGGCCCATCACGTCTACAGTGGCTGTTCCCCATTCTGTCACAACCAGTCTCAAAGCATCGCAGTGCCGATTTAATTATGTCACTCAGTGGCTCGTTCTACCTGTAGTTCATCAGTCTCTAGCCACTCTGAAACACTTGTAGTGCCAGCTTTCTTATGACGCTTAGTGGCTGTTTCTAGCTCCATTTCCCGTCTGCCCGCTATGAAACATCAGCAGTGCCAGTTACGTGTTGTTAGCCTAAGTCCTGATTTCAGAATAGTGCAAGTTTACTTATATTGTTCAGTGACTGTTGCTAGCTCCGCCCTCCCATTCCAACCACAAACATTGTCAGTGCCAGTTTCACTCACACTGCTCAGTGGCTCATTACCTCTGGCCTCCCCTTAAATTCCCACTCACAAACTAGCTACCTAACAAAGTCAGTTGTTTCTGAAAGGGAAACTAATGTACTGTTGTTACTGCACTCCTCTTAGGAACCTGGCAGCAGTGTCAACAGCAGCAGCTACAAACTTAGCAATCTGTGAAGGAGGCACATCACAGTGACAGGGTAAGTTGCAAAATCACAAGTCAGTATTATTCTACCTGTGATGAAGACAAGTAAAAGAAACAGCAAAAGAAAACAGTGCTCGGTGTTTTTCCAAAAGAGCCCAACTGTGATATGGTTACACCTGTCTGCTGTTTTTTAATTTTTTTTATAAGAATCTCCATTATAGTGCCATTTTTCTGTTTAAAAAACAGCAAACCTCTGCAGATTATAATGGCATTGGTTCTACATGCCAGTAAAATCTGCAGTTTACACTAACTGTAGTGAAAATATTGCAGTTTACTTGGTTGTCTGTTAAAAATCCCTAGTTTATTTAGTGGCAGAAGTTTGTGGAGAATTTTAAAAAATTGGATGGAACATCTCAGAAGAATGGAAATTCCATGGGAATTCTGCGGACAGAGTTTTTAATGTTGCACAGTCCTGATATATTACCCTGCAACTGGATGATATTGGCATGAAAATTCTATAATTCATTTATAAATAAACAATATTGTTGATAATGTTTTTCTTGCAAATGATAGGGAGGGCTATCACATAAACACAGAGGGCTGGATATTCAAACTACACCAGTCAGGGGCGCAGCACAATTGGGCTGTGCCAGGGCATGGACCAGGTGATATTCAATGGTGCTATGCCATGGCGCAGCACCGTTGACTATGGCACTGACGGTGCATGAACTGCACACGGTGCAGTGGCACTTTGTCAATGCAAGTGACAGAACAGGAGCAGGGGGATTCGCCAGCACGAGTGCAGTTGCGCTAGATGCATTAACCGTGATATTCAGCACTGGGCATGCAAATCAGTCCATTATGCATGCAAGCGTAAATGGGGCCATTTGCATGTCATTATGGCCCCATTTGCATGTGGTGCACTGATCCCCCCATCGCCCGATCACGGGCAGTAGAAATGAAAACTCCCTGATGGTTCAGTGGAAACCACCCCACCCCCCAACGCCTGATCTCAAGCATAAGTATAAATAATCCCGGGTGGTCCAGTGGAAACCCCCCATCACCCGATCAAGGGCATAAGAAAAATCAACATCTCTGGTGGTCCAGTGGAATCCATCACCATCGCCCGATCACGGGCATATGTGAAAGTAACATCCCTGGTGGTCCAGTGGAAACCCCCCCATCTCCAGATTGTGATTGGAAATAGCAAGAGAAACCCTGGTGGTCCAGTGGTACCCCACTCCCCACCCACCCACTGAGGTCCCTCACCACCCTGCGCCTCCCCAGTCAACGGTGGGTGGCAGAACTCCACCCGCATGCTGCCTGGCCACCCACCAACTGACAGCATACAATACGGTCTGTATGCCTACTGATCCACCAGTGTCAGTCGGCAGGTGGCCGGGCGGCATGCGGCTGCCACCTGCCACTGACTGTGGGGGTGCTGGGTGGTGGGGGACCTCAGTGGGCAGATGGGCAGGGGGCTACCACTGGATCATCAGGGTTTCTCTTGCTATTTACATCCATGATCGGGCAATGGGGGGGTTCCACTGGACCACCAGGGATTATTTATACTTATGCCTGCGATCGCATGACAAGGCAGGGGGCACAGTGCTCCCAGGGCAGGGAGCTTGTGGACAGTGTTCTGGGTGGGCGGGTGGCCACCCAAGGCAGGCGGCTGCCATGTTGCACCCTGCAATATGGTAGTTCACCTGTGGGTAGCCAGGACTTGTTCCTGGTTTTACCAGGCACATCTTTGCACCCCCCTGAGCAGTGCAAGACAGGTTTGTGCCAGCATATGCACCGCATATCATGGGCTGAATATCAGGATGTGCCACATATGCATAGGCACGCCCCACCACTTGCGGCGCATACATTACCGATGCACCTCGGTGCATTGGGAGTTGCGCAACGCAACTTGCCCCTTTGAATATAGCACTGGGGCGCATTGGTGGGTTGCACATGGTGCATTCCTGTTGCACCATGCGCAACCCGTTTGAATATCCAGGCCAGAGAAAACAAGTTTGATTTTGAGTTTCTAAGTGGTAGAGATCCACAAAAAGATATGCAGAAATTGGCATCATGGTATAAGGTTTCCAATTTTCTGAAATATTGCACTTCAGATGACAAAAAGATATATTGAAGGCCTCTAACCTCTGACCATGCAAAACTTACTTCGGCCATTTGGTGAATAAAGGTTGGCATTGGAAACCGCATCCCCAAAATCATACACTACAGGAACAGCAGGGCCATTATTGGTGTTGCAACTTCCAGCATTGTATCTAACTGGGTATATCTGAAATAAAGACACAATATATATCAAAACTGATTTTCAGTGTTGCATGATATTAATTAAGGATGACATAAAACACACATTATAAATGGTTAAAATGTACAGTTTTAACTTGGGATGGGTGGATTTTTTCTGTGGGCAAAGTGGTGCAAAACACAATTTCCTTCCTATTTTCATTATTACATATATTAACGGATTTGCCCATATCTTCATTGAGGATATTGCCTCCATTATACTACACCTTTTGAATCATAAACTGACAGCATCTGGACAACTTGGAAAAATGTTGCTAGCTGGGGGTCTGCCCCCAAAGTCATGCAGCATCGATGTGTATATAACGTGGGTGGACTCATCATTCCTCTGTTCTTTGATCCCCATTCCATCATCCTTGTCAAACTTCCTGAAAGAAATGCTGTCAACTAAGCCATTGCTATTTGCTATTATGCTTTTATTTAGTGTACTATCATTGTCTGTATGCCTTCCAAATCGAAAGAGCCTTTGTTTTGTTATTGTGAGTGAGGATATAAACTTTACAAGGAAGACACACATGCAGTTTGTGTGTGCTGTCTGGGCCTGTTTTCAGTGTGAGAACTTGTGAAATTTGCTAGAATTTCAACAAGGCTACAAGGCAATGCCATAAGAAAGTTCTAGAAAATTAATTTTCATTAAAAATGTTAAAAGCGCAGGCCCGCTGGCACTGAGGCTTGAGGCACTGGACACCACTCCTCACGCTACGCTGGTGACCCAGGTTCAGGAATGGACTCAGACTGCCGGGGGTCGGTGGGGGGATGGAGGATTGAGCATCCCAACAGATGCTGTCCTCCTCCTATGGTGGGTTACTACAGGTGCCTTGAGCACCTGACGCTCCTGGGGCCAGTGGAAGCACAGGCCTTCAGGGGCAATCGCGGATCTTAGGAGTCAGGGGAGGGAAGGACACTGTGGGTGCTTTACAATGGCATGCATCAGCACGCCGTCTGTCTGGACATTCATCCTTCATGCTGGTGTCCTTAGGGGCAAGGGAGAAAATGGAGAAAAATATAAACACTCCGGTGTCCCAAGCAAGATGAAGCCGGAGTAGGGGATTGCCTAGTAGATGCCCAGGCAAGACGGAGTAGGAGGGAGTATGAGGCCTCCTCCAAAAGCCGTGGGAGCTGGGCAATTGAAAAAGAAAAGAAAAAAATAAATAAAATAAAAAAAATGTTAAAAGCCACAGAGAAGAAAAGGGGCTCAAAATCTGCTCCCCACTTATCACTGGCTAAAAAATGGTTGTCAAAGTCTAAAAATAAGGACAAGGATCAGTCATCATTTCAGGCCTCCTGCTTGTCTGGACATATGAACAAACACAGAGACAAGGAGAGGTTTGCTTTGCTGGTGAGGTCCCAATTTCTATTAAGAAAAGGTATGCCATCATCAATGCCCACTCTGCAGCAACAACTATAGCCCCTCGACCATCATTGAGACATCAAGGTAGGGGTTTGGCTTAGGCACTGTTGTACCTACTATGAATGGTATGATGCTATCATTGTCAGCCAATACCCATCAACACAGGTAGTTCTGTTCCGTTTTCAGGGCACCATTGACTCCTAGGCTGTGCTGGCATCATTCTCTGAAATGATTCAGCACATTCTGCCATGGTGGCCATTGCAGGCAATTGTTCTTCTGACTGGGCCTTCTGCTGTTTGGTCCCATCCCTGTTGACAGATTTTACTAGGTTGCCACAGATTCCTGCTTGTCTGTGGCCACTGATGTTGCTGGTCCATTCAGTGGCTCCCATTGTTGCTAGTTCTGATGATGACGAAATGGAATATAATCCTGACTTCATGAAATGAGAGGCAGATTTAGAGGAAGAATATGAGGGTGAAGAACAATTTGTGGAGGGTTCTCCCCATTCGAGTTCTATCCTTTCATCCTGTACTGAGGACTCAGTGGTCTATACACCCAAGGTCTCCTCCTGGGGATCCATCTTTCCAAGCCATGATGCAACAAATGCAGACTGCTATGGGCTTTGATGTGAAACAGAAAGATTCCACTGAAAGGAATCTTAGACAATGTTTAGAGGTGCCCTGCTCCCCTTCCATTAATGTCCAGTATATACACTGCATTAGAGGATGTTACTTTTGTGGCATGGTACAGATCAAACTCACTGCCTACAGTTCCTAGAAATGCTGATAAGCAGTATCTTATTTATTTATTTAATTTATTTAGTTAAATATCAGTTTAGAAACCTTTGAGCCAGAGGCTCATTTACAAAGGTACCTCGTCACAAAGAGGACATCAGAACAGTAGTACAAGGGACACAGTACTTACAAACAAAAAAGTTACAGTTCAATCACAATTTTGTTACAATAGAATACAATCTCCAACGAGCAAAAGATAACAAATGGTGCAAAACTTATGGTCGGGAAGAGCTGGTGGGGGTAGAAGGAGAGGAGATAGGGAGGAGGAATTAGTAGGGAAAGGAAGGGGGGGCTCAGTGAGCATTGTCAAACAGAGTATATATATATTTTTTTTTTTTACACTTCACAGCGGCAGTTGTATTCATGAGCTAAGCAGGAAGTTTCTGAGCCTGGGCTTAAAGCAAGCTAAGGTTAGTGAGTTTGAGACACTGGCAGGAGGGAGTTATACCAGTGGGGCGACGGTAGGGGAATGCCCTCTGACCTTGAGAGGTCCTGGCTCGGAATAACTAGGGTAGTTTTGACGAGCTGCACGTGATCAGGGTCAGTGCAGTAATGGCGAATGGAGTTGGATAGGCCTATGGGGGATAGGTCAATGCAGGGGTTTTAAAGGTGAGCTGGCATGTCTGATACATGAGTCTCTTCCAGGTTGAGTAGGGTAGCTAGGGTGTACAGCTCACATGTGTGAGTGAGTCTGGGAGCACCAGTGATAAGTCTGCAGGCCTTATTAACTGTGAGGCGAACCTTGTTGAGGGCAGTCTGATCTGCTGAGCCATAGACAGAAGGCCATAGTCAATGAGAGACATGACAGAGGAGGTGACAGCCAGGCGGAGGGCATCAGGAGGGAGGCATTTCTTGTGCCGGTAAAGAATGCCTAGCCATGAGTTCGCGACAGAATTTAGGGCAGATATATGTCCATGGAATGAAAGTGCAGGGTTAAAGGTTATACCAAGATATTTATAGGACTGCACCTGGTCAATGACGAGATTGGGTGTGGAGTGGATAGCTAAGGGAAACTTGCTGTACTTATTTTGGGGGTGGGAGAAGAGCATCGTTTTTGTTTTCTTAAGGTTGATAACAAGTCGGTGCTCAGTGAACCAGGTAGCTGCAGAGTCAAAGACTAGTTGGAGGGAGTTCTGTAGCAGCATGGGGTCATTGTGGGAGGCAACGAGAACAGCATCATCAGCATAGAGAAGCATCTTACCTGTACAACTGCTGGGTAGGGAGTTAAGAAAGTGAGAATAGTAGGGTCCAAGAATTGAGCCCTCACGGCACCCCAGAGCGAATGGGGCATGTTTCAGAGAGTACCGTTGACTTTCACATTGGGAGCTGGCGGAGAGATAGCTGGTGCACCAGGAAACAGGTCCTGAGGCAAAGCCTATTAGGTCGAGGTGGAGAGCAAAAGAGGATGCAAAACAGTATCAAGGCTTTAGACAGGTCAATGAATATAGCACCAGCCAGGGCACCAGAGTCCAAGGAGGCATGGAGGAAGTTGGAAAATTCCAGGAGTGCTGTATTGGTACTATGACCTGCTCTGAACTCAGTATTTTTCAGGGCAGAGAACATTGTACTTCAGAGGTAGTCAGAGACTTGGGACGCCACAATTTTTCTAACGCCTTAGAGAGGGGAGAGGATTGAGATGGTCGTAGTTACCCGAAGAGTCCTGTCACCACCTTATGGACAGCGGTAATGTGGCAATCTTCCAGGCAGAGGGAATTGTCTGAGACAGAGTGATTTGTTGAAATGCACATAATAGGTGAGAAGACCTGATCCAGAACCTGACGTAAAGGCAGGGATCAAGTGAGTCATTACCGATGGTGTTACCTTTTAGGCTTTTAGCAAGTAAGGCCTAGCTTCTTGCATGGTGACACTAATGCAGGTGGGAAAGAGGGGCGAAATGGATGGTGGTACAGATGGAGGAGGTGGACTGAAAAAGTTACCAGGAAGTACTGAGCTAAGGTCGGTAAAGGAGTTATTGAGGTGGGTGGCAATGAGGGCAGGGTCAGAGGAGACGGTACCATTGATATTGAGAAGAGAAGGAGAGGGGGACTGGGAGTGACCATTCAGTTGCTTGATGTTGTCCCAGAAGCACCTGGGGTTCCCCCAGGAGGAGGTAAGAGAGGCTTGGTAGTATTCTGCCTTTGCTTATGGATGGCCCAGGTGCACTGGTTGCAGGCGGCAGCATAGGACTGCCTGTCAGCTGAACGGCCAGTAGCAACAGCAAGGTGCTAAAGATTGTCACGTTGCTTAAGTTGCCACAGTAGGGCAGGGGTGATCCAAGGGGCATGTTTCACTTTGGACCTCCTAGCAGTTATGGGAGCAAAGATATCACAGGCAAAGTTGAAAGTGCTTACAAAGAAGGCCAGGGCCAAGTCAATGTTGGTATCTAGCACCATCTGCTCAGCCTTATTTTGCTAATTTGCCCAACACTGACTCTGTGGTCATCACAGCTGCTCATGATGTGTGTAGAGTTCCTAGGCATATAAATACTTTGCCTCCTGATAAGGAATCTAGAAGGCTGGATGTGATGGGCATGCGTATTTATGCCTCTGTATCATGGGGTCTTATGATTGCAAACTAACAGGTATACTTGAGTAAGTATCAGAATAGCCCGTGGAAAGCTGCTCATGCTGTGGCTCAAGCTTTGCCTGATGGCTCTGCCAAAACTGATTTGCTTAAAACATTGTCTACTGGTACTGAGGTTGGCAAACACTTGCTGTGCTCAACGTATGATGTCTCTGATGCTTCTGCCAAGGCTGCAGCTTCTAGCATCTACATGAGAAGGTATACTTGGCTCAGAGTTGCTGGCTTTGCCAATGATGTGCAGCAGGCAGTTTTGAATACTCCCTTGAAAGGGTGAAAATTGTTTGGCTCTGATGCTGAAGATGCCCTTCAGGCTTCTAAAATGACTTCAAGGTCTGTTGAGTCCCTGTATCCCACTCCTGCTAGAAGTTGTGGTTGGGGCTCCTTTTGTCGGCCTGCCACCCAAGGTAGTCATAGCAACCAACAGCAAAGCTGTGGCAGAGGTGTGGTCCCCTTTCTGGGTCCCTTCCCACTGGTGCCCATGCAAAGCACCCAAAGGAATTGGTTCCAGTGGCCCAGTGACAACCCTTGCTTCCACCAGACTATCATCTGTCTTTTCCCCCTCCTCAGCTGTTACCTCCAGAGATGATTGTGGTATGTTCTCCCTGTATCTGAAACAATGTCAGGAGATCAATAACAGATGAGTATGGTTTGGAGTTATTTGTAACATGCTCTGGATCTGTTACAAACCCCTCCAGAGCATCCTTCACCTCCTTCTTTTTATCCTCTGGGCCATTTACCCCTTCTGAAGGAAGAAGTTCAGACTTTGGGGAAAACATTATCAGTTCAATGTATTACCCTTTGGCTTATTAAAATTACAATATGGAATCAGGACAGGACTGTCCACAGACACCGCACTCACGGACTATATTGACCTGGTGGCTTCTCCATTTTGAGAGGCGCAAGCCATGAGCATGGTGTTTGTGAACTTGTCCAAAGCATTTGATCTAGTGGACCATAAAATCATGGTAAATAAGCTTAGTGAAATAAGTGTGGCAGAGGAACCCACACACTGGTTTTGCTCCTACTTATCGGAGCGACATCAGTTGGTAACAGTGGGGGGCACCAAATCAGACATGGCATTATCATTCTGAGAAGTTCTTCAGGGATGGACTTTGGGCCCCTGTTGTTCCTCATTTGTGTAAATAAGCTCCAAAACCATATAAATAAAACAAATACAAGATTATACTCTGATGACACTGTGCTGGTATCAAAAGGAGAAGACATAAAAGAAGTTGAATTAAATCTACAAAATGACTTTAATGTACTAAAAACCTGGTTCATAAATTTCAGTTTGATTCTTAATTAAAAGCAAATGCAGTCCATGCTTTTTAATCAACCCTGAGCAAGTAAGTCTAAACAAACAAATAAATTGCAAATAAAAGCTAGAAATGGTCTGGTCCTCACTCGGATTTCCATATATAAATATTTAGGAATTCAAGTACTAACATACTAAGAAGCCAGCAGAGTAGGTCTTGTGGTCTCTCAAGTCTGCTCGGGGATCAGCACCTGTGCCAGGCACTGTTACAGCCTCCCCCACCCTCCCCACATGGTCCTTGAGTCTCATCCTCTGTTGGTGTTCTGAGATGCACCCTTCCCCTGTTCCTGTCCCAGCCTTGCTTCAACCCCTCCACAGTTATTACAGCCACCAGTTCTGTGGGAAGAGCATTCCAGGGCTCCACCACCCTCTGAGTGAAGTAGTGTGTCCTAATCTCCTCCTGAGTCTCCCACCAATCAACCTCAATGGGTGCCCTTTGGTTGCCCCCTTCTCCCACAGCTGGGACACCCTATCCCAGCCTACCCTATGGAACCCCTTGAGATATTTGAAGACCTCAATTATATCCCCTCTGTCCCTCCTCTCATCCAGTGAGTACAGGTTGAGCTTCTCGAGTCTTGTCCCATAGGACTTCTCCCCAAGATCCTGTATCATTTTGGTCACCCTCCTCTGGACCCTCTTCATGAGTGCAATATCCCTTTTTAAGTATGGATGCCAAAACTGCACAGTATTTGAGGTGTGGTCTAACCAGGCAGTTATACAATGGAAGAAGCACCTCACATCTCCTAGAGGTTATCCCCCTTGCTATGCACCCCAGCATGTTATTTGCTTTTGCCACAGACCTCCTATATTGCTCTGAGTTGTTCATTTTGCCATCCGAAATCACCCCGAGATCCTTCTCTCCCCATAGCCTTCAGTGTCTTCCCTCCCAAGGTGTACACAAGTGCTGGATACCTGGCCCCTAGGTCGAGAACCCTGCACGTCTCTGTATTAAACTGCAGTTTCCAGGTGCAAGACCACCCATCTAGAGTCTCCAGGTCCCTCTGAAGGGCTAACCTACCCTCCACCCCATCCATTACTGCCCTCAGCTTCTACTCATTGGTGAAGAGGCTCATCTCACTCCTGATACCATTCCTGATATCTGCTATATAGGCATTAAACAGGAGTGGCCCCAGCACCGACCCCTGAGGGACCCCGCTGATGACCCTTCTGGGAGATGAAACCCCCCAACTGTCACCCTCTGAAAATGCCCTGTTAGCCAGTTCCATATCCATTGGCCATCCATACCCCCACCCCTATTTCCCTGCGCTTCTCCAGCAGCCCATGGTGTGGCACTGAGTCAAATGCCTTGCTGAAGTCCAGAAAGAGAATGCCCATTGGCCTGCCCTAGTCCAGTGCCCTCGTCACCCAATCATAGAACTCCACCAGGTTAGTCTGACACGATCTTTCCTGGACAAAGCCATGCTGGCAGTCATCAAGGAAGCCCCTTGACTCAAGAACACCTCCAGCCTCTCCTTTAGGATGACCACCATCATTTTGTCCTCACAGACGTCAGGCTTACTGGCCTGTAGTTTCCAGGCTCCCCCCGTAAGCCTGCCTTGTGTATGTGCACAATGTGGGCTGTCCTCCTGTCCTGAGGCACAGACTGAAGGGAGGAGTTAAAGAGATCTGCCAGAGGCACTGCCAGGACATCAGCCAATTCCTTAAGCACCAGCGGGTGAAGCCATCTGGGCTCAGAGCCTTCTTTGCTCTTAAGGTCTTCAGGGCTTCCCACACCTTATCAATGGGGATTTCAACATCCATGTGCTCCCCCCTTCCACAGGTACACTCTGCTCATCCCTATGCGGTGGCACCCCACCCTCCTCCCTGGTGAAGACAGAGGAAAAATATTCATTTAATATCTCTGCCTGCTCCCCTGCCTCCTCCGCCCACATATCTGCTGTACTCAGTCTACTGATCTGCCCCTTACCTTTCCTCCTTTCCATGATATACCTGAAAAACCCGTTTTCTCCTCTTTTTATCCCCTGAGCCAGTCTCCTCCCCATCCTTGCCTTAGCCAACCTCACCACCTTGGTGACCTTCCTGGTGAACATATCATATTCCTCCTTGTTTATGACTCCTTGCGGATGCCTGTAACAGCTATAAGCAGCTTCTTTTTCCCTTACTGCGACCTGGACTCCTCGTGACCACCAGTTTGCCTTCCTGGCTCTACCGAACTTGTGCCATTCCTTCATGCAGGCCTTGGTAGTTTCCAGGAGCCCCTGTTTGATAATTTCCTACCAGCTCTCAGTGTCCATACCCAGCCTGATCCCCTTTAGGTAGCCCCTAAGGATCTGCTCCATACCCTCAAAGTCCACCCCCCTAAAATCTATGACCATGGTATGCAAGTGATCACCACCTTCCTCCAGGTCAAGAGAGAACCAGACCATGACACGATCACTTCCTGCCAGTGGGTCCCCTACTACTAGGTCCCTAATGAGATCACCATCTGACAGGACAACATCCAGGATGTGTCTCCCCCTTCTTGGGTCAGTTACCAGCTGGGCAAGAAACGCATTCTGGAATACATCCAGCAAACGCTGCTGCTTCCTGGCTGAAGAGGGATGCCATAGATCCCCAGTCAGTTCCTGGCATGTTTAGTTCCCCCAGCACCACAGTTTAACCCCCTTGTGGTTCCATGTCATAATGACAATTGCGGAAAGGCAATCGCCGCTAGGGTGAGTGTACATCGCCGATAATCAGTTTCAGCAATGTACTCTCCCAACGCACAGCAAGAGGGCACTGGGCACTTAGTTTTTTTTTTGTTTATGGGAGCTGTGCCCCCGCACTTCTAAAACATTCTAACTACGGAGGGGGTATATCGAGGGGTGCAAACCAGTGAAAAAAATTTCAGGCTGGATGCAACAAAATGTAAGTGCAGCCCGACCCGAACCCAACACCCTCCCAAACCCTAGCCTGCCACCCATCTACCATGCCATGGGGCCAGCTCGGCAGCCCACAGCCACATCACGCTACACAAACCCTCCCTTCCCTTCCACCCATCGCTCAGAGTGCTCATCCTCCGCACATGCCTGTATATATAGTGACATCCTGTTGCTATATTCATGGGCCCCCCACATTTGGTCACCCTCCTTGGTAGCCCTGTCAACAGGTGCTGTGATTGAGTCACACTTTTTGAAAACTCCGAATCGTGGTCACCAACGTCACAGGCTACCCTCCTTGCCCAAGATGGTCCATAAGGTTTACCACCAGGCCTTCCTCCACCTGCCCGGGTGGCCTGTATACCACCCCGCAGCTTCACCCTCTTGCCCCCAGGAGCCTGCAGGGTAGCCCATACAGTCTCCAGGTGCCCCTCTTCCTCCTTAACTCTGCTTATCCCAATGTCATCCCTAATGATGAAAGCTACTCTCCCTCCCATGCCCACAGCCCTGTTCTTTCTGAACGTAGTATACCCTATTAGGTTCAGGTCCCAGTCATGCCCAGAAGTGGCCCAGAAATTAACAGCTGCCACATCCACTCCCCCCTCTAACAGCAGTGTCTGGAGCACAGGCATCTTGTTCGCCATACTCCTCGCATTAATTAGGACCACTCTCCAACACATCCCCCTACCCCACACCCTGCCCTGTGGGCCCCCAGGTAGTTGCCTGCCAGATCAATATCTTTCTTTTGAAGAGCACGTAAATCAGTTAACAAAAAAAATTAAAGAGTAGGAGCCATAAGAAGAGCATCAAACTACTTGACAGAAAAGATCAATTAATTGTAGCAAATCAGTTAATTATTCCAATTATGGACTACAGTTGTCATGTTTATAGTGGGGCACACAAAAACATGCTCCATAAACTAAATTTTGCTTACCATAGATTGGCCAAGTATGTGTTAAAAAGTAAATATGATACACACCATTGTTATTTACATCAACAACTAGATTGGACTTCACTGGAACAAAAAAGGGATAGGAAATGGATTTTGCTGTTATACAGGATGCTTAAAAATGGAAAACCTATTGGATTGTTAGATAAATTAAATTGTCTACAACATCATGTTCATTTAAGACCAAACAAATCATGAGAACTAGTTGTTCCAAAAATTAAAAATAGCATTGGGAAGTGTACATTTAAATACAAAGTGGCAATAACATGGAATAGACTGAGACTACCACCTCAAATTTGACACTAGAACTGCCTGTGACATCACTTAAAAAGGTTTTAAAACACGAACAATCTCATGTCTGTACTTGTAATGTCTGAATAAATAGTATGTGTGTTGAAAACTCGTTAACATTGTTTGGGTATGTCTGTCCATGACCTGTATCGAAAGTTTGTTTTGTCTGGGTATGCCTAGTCCATAACCTCATGTATTGACTTAAAATTTTATGAAATTTTTTTTTTTTTATTTCTATATGTGTAACTTGATTACTTGTAAAAACAGCAGGACCACCTTGTAAACAGTATGAATAGCACTAATGAATTTGTCTCTTTTTACATATGCCTGTATAAATAAAAATTTTTACTACTACTACTACTACTTATTTCAAAATTGTGCTACAGAACCAATTCCTCCTCAGCAGAGAAATGAAAGGTTCTATTCCAGATACTTACAAGTCCCCAAATGGACATGGAATCTGTGTCCTGTGTTAGATATCAGGGATATCAACTTGTGCATCAAATACAAGTTTTGAATGGTATCCCTGCAGGCTGCGATTCACCTACTGCAAACTGGAGACTAGCTCTGTTCTTTGGACATGAAGGATGCATACCTTCATATAAAGGTCTGAAAATTCCACAGACAATACCTCCACCACATACTAGGGGTAAAACATTACCATTTCAAGGTATTACCCTTTGGCTTATTTTCTGCACTATGGGTTTTTACAAAAAAGCTTGGCAGTATTTGCAGCAGCAGCTCGCAGTGAAAGCCTATATGTTTTCCTTAATCTGGACAACTGACACCTGAAGGTGAGCTCCAGGGACGCTCTGCCACACACCCTGTCTCGGACACATCAGTTGTTCAATGACCTGGGGGTCACAGTAAATTTGTCAAAGTCTGTGTTGACACCATGACAAAGATTGTAACACATAGTGGCTATCTTGAACACAGAGAATGGATGTGCTTTCCTGCCACAGGACAGAGCAGACACTGATTCATCAGGCACACTTGGTACACAGGAGCCACTATGTCTCTGCATGAACAATGTTCTGTCTCCTGGGTCTCATGGCTGTGGCCATAGTGACTGTGCCACTAGCTTGTCTTCATATGAGGATACCTCAATGGACGCTCAGGGTCCAATGGGGTCAGTTTATGGATGAGCCGGACCAAATGGTTCTCATCACATCTCCTCTTTGCAGAGCATTGTTATGGTGCATGGCTCACGAAAACCTGCTGTAGATTGTTCTATTCCTTGTGCCAGTTCCTGTGCAGATCTTCACCATGGATGCCTAGGGCTCTAGCTGGTGTGCTCCTTTCAGTCCTTACCAGTCAGAGGAGTCATGGACCAAGGTGGAGACTGAGCAGCACATAAATATCCCGGAAATTCTGGCCCAGTGGTGCAGAGGGCTGAGGTGCTGTGTACCTTACCAGGGCCGTATTAAGGCATAGGCAACATAGGCACTGGCCTAGGGCCCCTCCCTACCATGGGGCCCCCCAGCAATCACCAAAATATATTTACTATTTATCCTTTTCTTTCTGCCTAAGCTGCATTTTCTTTAATAAAGGACTCAGCCACTGAATAATCTGAACAAAGATTCTCACCTCCCTGATAAGGTGTTAAGTGCAGTTGATAGCTTGAGGGGCCCCTGGCCAGGTTGACCTTTAAGGTGTGAACAGGCCCCTTTCCTTTGCTTTGTCTCCCACACACACTTAGAATCAAGTCTTATTCTTAAATACAAAAGCTTAACAGTGTAATTCAGTGAGTGTGCTTTATAGTTAACCTTACTCCTAACATTAAGAAAGCTACAATGTGTTTCAATGGTACAGTAAAAAATCATACTCTATTTTTTAATTCTCTCATCTCACTCATATTGATGTTCTGACCTTGATATAGCTCCATTTTCAGGGAGAACAATGCACATACTTCCAGGTTCCCATCAATAAACCTTGCCATGTATTTATCCTGGTTTACTTATTAATAACAGAAATGTTTGACCCGGAATCATTTCTTCTACAGGTAACAATCAGCCACTTTGCAGTTTAATCTCTAAATTTCATGACTCCTCTAATAAACCACCAGCTAAACCCCTAAACCACCCAGGACCTAGCCTCTTTTAGAGATGAGTCCCTACCCCACCCAACAGAACTCCCACATCATAGTTCATACTACCTGACAGGACAAAATGATAACACCCTGAATGTGAGCGCACATGGGAATGCTTGGGGGGACCTTGGGAGTAGTGCAAATCATCACATTTCACACCCAAAAAATATTGTAACCAGGCTAAATGTAAGGCTATGCCTGGAGTTCAGTGGCCAAGCGGCAGCCACTCCCACTTCCTGAGCTATATAAGCAGTTCCTCTAAGCCTCACTGTGAAGCATTTTTTCTTTGCGGCCAGAGGCTATGTTTGTTTGTCCTCTGAGCTGGCTGGGGCCTACCCCCCCAAGCCTGCTGTTTATGTCTGTCTCTGCTGGACTTCGGTGTCTGTTTTCCTGTTTCTGGTTTGTATCTTTCCTCCGGCTGTGTGCTTCCCTGTGTTTTTTGTTTCTTGTTTTTTGGGCCTTTCCCTGTTCTGTTTTGCTGTGTTTTGGTTTAGTCTTTTCAGGGGGCTTTTATTTTCTAAACTGCTTTCAGTTACAACTCTCATATTACTTGCACTGTTACTGTGAACCTACTCAGAGCTCATGCTACTGCTTTCAGTTACCTACAATTGTAGCCACTGCTGTTTACTTTACTTACTATTGTACCCAGTGCTTGTGTTTTACACTATGCTCACCACGCTCAAACTATTGCAATGCAACTGCTATTATTATCTGTGTGTTTCAGCTCAACCATAGCTGCTCCATGTTGCATACTTAATTATTTTCACCTGACACAGTTTACTCTGACCCTAGCTGTGCTGCTTATTCCTGCTGTCATTCTACCTGAGCATCATTGCACTACCTGGCTACGCCTGCTTCAAAGCATTTGTCTCCATGTTTCATTGCAGTTGTAACTCTGAGGTCAGCCAACTAAGTTCCTGCTGAGGCTGTTAATATAGCTTGTTATTAAATCTTGCTTCACTGCCGAAAATCCTCAGAGTCTGTCACCTTGATTTGGCTTTGAACTGTCTGACTGGCTTGCTCCCTATTCAGTGATGTTTAATTGCTATACAGTTTGATATGCTGGTTCACCTATCATAACTACTGCTTACTGACCTATGTGCAGGTCTACACTTGCTTACGCAGCTGTTACTCCTTGCTTACGCAATCCATTACTTCATGCATACTGCCATCCCTTCAGTTTCAGCCTTGGATTCAGCTGCACTCAACCTGCATTCGACTTTGCAAGGTCTCAGCACTCCATGCTCATTACCATCTCAGCATGCCGTGCTCGTTCAGCTCACCAGCTTTCAGCTCTCAATCAATTTCTGGGGCATGCCAGCCATTCTATTCTGGCACAGGGTTCCTTCAGCTGATGGTCTTGCTCCGCATTTAGTCCGCATCATCGAGCATGTCCAACTTGGGGTGGGTTCCTTCTCACCTGGCCCATAGCTGGGAATGTCCTTGCCCCAGGCTTGGCTTTAGCTGCCTGCTACATGACAGCAGCTCCTGGTGTAGAATTTAAGACTAGAGGTGAAGGGTGGTTATGACAATCTCCTTTGGCTCTAGTGTTCCACTATAACGGTTGGCCATTGACTTTAGTGGTTTTCCTAGCAAGGCAGCTTCACCGCATTCTTCCTACAACTGCCTCTGGTTCACCTGGCTTGATTTAGGGTGGGTAGGCCAGGTGAGTGCCTCAGCAGTTGTCACTCTCCTTCTGCGCCTTGGATGCATGTATTGCTGTAGAGTTTTTTCACAACCTTCCACAACATTCCCACTAGAGGGTTTGAGTGAGAGCCTCCATCCAAATTAGAATATTTTACACTTCCCTTTAATTGGGTTTTCCAGATTGCAGCTGCAAAACTGTCACAAAATAAATTTTGTCAAGCCTGGAGGGAAGGTGACCTAGGCCTTGGATCCCCAGAGATTTCCTCCACATAGGGTTTTTTTTTTTCTCTCCTCCATTGCCTTAGATCATAACACTTAGCATAGTTGTTTTCCCTAGTTTCTTTAGGTAGGTTCCATCGTTGGATAGAGGTGGAGGATATCCTGCTGTTCTCTCCCTCCTTAGGGAATCCCCTTCTCTCAAAGCAAGCCATCAGTATCATGCTATGCAAACCTGGGCTGGTACTACGACAACTGAGCATATCATTGCATTATCAAACTGCCTATGCTTCTCTATTATGTTACAGTTACTGCTTCTACATCACTGTTACTGCTTGCATTATGATTCGTGTTGCCTCCTTTTTGGGGATGATACTACATTTTTGGGGGGATTCCTAAGGTACCTTTAGCCACAGGAATGGGGGGGATTCCTAAGGTACCTTTAGCCATGGGAACAGTCCCATGGCACCTGTAGGGGTGGAACCCTCTCTGAGAGTTCCTTGCAGTCATACCCCTACAGGGTTGTAATTTCTCTGGAATAGAGAGTGCGAACGACAAAAAACAAACTAACACAGTTGCACAAGTATAACACTATACTGGCTGCATAGGTCAGTGAAATGTAAGGCTATGCATGGAGTTCAGTGGCCAAGCAGCCAGCCACTCCCATTTCCTGAGCTATATAAGCTGTTCCTCTAAGCCTCACTGTGAAACATTTTTTCTTTGCCCCACCATCCTCCCCTCCTCCTCCAGCGGCAGCACTCTCTCCTTAGGGGAATTCCTAAGGTACCTTTAGCCACAGGAACTGTGCCGTGGCACCTCTAGGGGTGGAACCCTCTCTGAGAGTTCCTTGCCATCGTACCCCTACAGGGTGTTAATTCCTCTGGAACAGAGAGTGCGAATGGCCAAAATCAAACTAACACAGTTGCACAAGCATACCACTATATTTATTTATTTATTTATTTATTTAAGAATCAGTTTACAACCTTTGAGCCAGAGGCTCGTTTCCAAAGGTACTCCGTCACATAAAGACATACATTGCATTTCGGTTACATAGCAAAGATTTGCAAAGAATCAATAGGCATTCACCAGAAGTGCCACGTCATATAGTGGTCAGACAAATACAATTGGGTACAGGGTACATGTAATTGATAACAGGTATTACACAAGTCGGTATCAAGTGAGCATTCTGGTAGATAAACATTGAAAACAGCTGGCACTGGCCAGGCTAAACCTAGGCATGGTGTACAGGGAAGTGGTGGAGGGGATGGTAGGGTGGAGAGCTGCCCGGGGGGCATTGTCAAGAAAACCATGCGCCCGAACAGGGACATGAACCCTGGACCCTCAGATTAAAAGTCTGATGCTCTACCGACTGAGCTATCCGGGCAATTATATTGGCTGTGTAGGTCAGTGAATTGGTAATTATTTTCTCTAAATGATCAAAACTCAGACTACTGTTATCTTTTTATACTGATATTATTAGTTTCAATAATTTTCAAGCATTTTAGTTAGGGTTTTTATGTTGTATGCCACTTTTTAGGGAGAGCAAGAACATTTTTTTTCATGTTTCAGTAACTAATATTTAATAGCCAAGGGGTGTAGTCATGGCAAAAGGGCACAGTCGTGGGGAAGGGACTTGACTTCAGTGAAGGGTGCCCAGATTTCTCCTGGGCCTACGGCCCCAGATTGCTTCAATCTGGCCCTGTACCTTACCTTTCTCCATGCCAGTGTCTGGGGTTCAGGAATGAGCTTGGATTTCTGGGGGTTGGTGGGGGAGAAGATCAAATGTCTACTGGACAGCTCTTCTCTCCTGGGGAGGGGAGGCATGCCATCTCTGTCCTTGACTGTCACATGATGTAGGCTGGGTGGCTGCACTGGAATTATGATAGGCATTGAAGGGAGAGGCCACAGTTCTGTAGATTGTGTGCACCTTCGTATGTACATGTTTATGTGCTGCTATGACTGGGAAAAATGGTAGAAAGTGGAAAAGGGTCAATTCCTGCTGATGAAGTCCTGTCTGCCTACCCCCCTCCCTGCATCACCACTTGGACCACTGATCCTGTTATGTATGAGAGACATCAGGTGGGGGGGGAGGATGGCCCTTCCCTTCCTGGCCCTGACACAGGGGAGCAATCCATGGGGGGTAAAAATACAGACAAGGTGAGTCTGGGGGAGGCAGATTCTGGGTGTGGAAGTTGGGGACAGGTCTACATCAATCACAGGAGAAAAACCTCTATGGCAAAACCATGTCCTGGAAATGCAGGCTGCCCAGTGCAGCCCCAGACCATTCAGAATCATCTCTGCCCCAGTCCTCTGCTAATCCAGATGGACAGCATCAGTGTGATGCATTATATTAACAAACAAAGGGGCACTCCCTACTACACCTTATACAGGGAAGCAATAAAAGTATGGTACTGGACTTTGTCTTATGCCTTCAGCTGTTGGCTGTGTTTCTTCCAGGTCTCCAAAATGCCTTGGCTGACAAGTTAAGTAGGTCCCAGTTGAGGGCTCATGAATGAGAACTGCTGACTTCCATTGTGATCAACCCTTTTGGCAAGACTGGGTTGTCTAGAGTTTGACCTTTTTGCTTTCCTATGCAACACAAAACTGCCACGTATTTGCTCTCTCACTCCAGGGCCTGGAGTTTTTTGGTGAGACATATTCTCCCTCCCTGGAAAGGGAAATTCCTATATGCATTTTCCCTATTGCTGTAATACAGAGTTTTGCTAAAGCTGCTGGTAGAGATTGCCACTCTCATAAGTATTGCTCTGTTCTGACTTCATCAGTTATGGTTTCCACACCTTCAACATCTGACAGTGGAGCCTTCTGTCCCTCTACCTCTGTGACAGGGACTGTCGTCACAGGGCCAGAGATCCCTTGTCCTTCCAGACCTGAAGTTCCTGCACCTGCATGCATGGCTCCTAACAACTTAGCCATTACCTGTTTCAGGGCATCCCCTAAGGTTTCTGATGTCTTTCTTGCAGCTAGGCAGTCTTCTAACAAGCATACTGTATCTATTCCCTGAAATGGAGGTGCTTCACTTTGTGGTTTACTTCCTGGAATATGGACCATTCTGCATAGTCCATGAATGCCATGTTGGAATACTTGCTTTCTCTGTCTGACTCTGGCCTGCAGAATTCCTCTTTTAAGGTGATTTGGCCACTATATCAGCATTCCGTGCTCCTACTGATGGTTGTTTGGTTGCCAAATTAGACGTGTTCCATACATTTCTGAGAGGTACCTATGTTCTTCATAGGAAATCTCCTATCCATAATTCTTTCCTGACTTGGGACTTGGATTTTGTTCTTTAGATATTGATGTTTGCTCCTACTGAGCCTGCTGTGAGTTCTGGCTTATATTTCTTGTAATGGAAAACAGTGATTTTAGTTGTGATGACCTCTGCTCAGAGGACTTCTGAGCTTCAGGCTTTAGTGTGTTAGCCTCCTTCTTTGGTTTTTCACAAAGGCAGAGCCTCTTTACTTAGTTTAGTTAGTTAATGTATTTGTTAGACCACTCTCTCTCATTGTAACTCTAGGTGCTTTACAAAAACAATAATAAAATAAACAAATGACAGAATTTTCAAATAAGATACATAAAAATGTAAAAATGAAATATAGTAAGTTAAAAGGAGGGAAACGCCTTGCTAAATAAGAAGGTCTTCAGATCCCTTGTGAAGGCATCCACCGAGGAGGCCTCTCTAACCGACCTCAGCAGTGAATTCCACTGGGTAGGCACAGTGGCAGAAAAAGCCTGAGGGCTGGATGATTACAGCCTAACCTTGGGAATCACTAGGAGGCTCTCCTCGAATGACCCAAGAAGGTGAGAAGGGTGGTAGAGCCGTAGGAGGTCTTGCAGGTAACTGGGCCCCAGACCATGTAGGGCTTTGTAGATCAGCAAACCAACCTTGAAGGTGATCCGCCACCTAATAGGGAGCCAGTGCAGAGAGCGCAGAACAGGCATAATATGACACAACCTGGGCACGTCAGTCAGTAGCCTGGCTGCTGCATTCTGTACCAGCTGTAGGTGGTGAAGATCAACCCCTAGTAGCCTTAGGTAAAGGACATTGCAGTAATCAAGATGTGATGTCACAAAAGCATGAACTAGTGATGGCAGGTCACCCAAGAGAATCAAGGACTTAATCCTGGTGATGTTTCTTGGATGGTAAAATCTATTCTGGACCAGGGCTGATACCTGAGATTCACGTGTCAGGCCACTATCCAGAACAACACTAAGAATATTTTACCCTAGATGAGGTGAGAAGCTGGGATTCTCCAAGCCTAAGCCTGGAGACTCAACCAGCCTGCACAACAACCCTCGGGTGAGCAGTCTCAATCACTAGAACATCAGTCTTATCTGGGTTTAACCTCAACCAGTTGGTGCTCATCCAGTCCTGGATCTCAGCATACTTATAAATCCTAAGTTTCTACCTAAGGTGTTATCAGAATTTACACTGAACCAAATGATACACCTTCCTATACAGTATATTATCCCAAGCATGAAAACTAGGGTGAAGTGCTACTTGATACCTTGGATGTATTTATAAAATCGGCAGATAAAACCTTAAAATCTGATTAGCTGGAAACCCTTTCCAGCTGTGACCGTATCAGGATGTAATGTTACAACAGGCACTATTTGTGGCAAGGAAGACGCATGACAGGGGGAAATCAACCCGTGCCCCTCCCACTCTCCCACTGTAGCTCCTCAGCCTGCAACTGAGGAAACCAAAATGGCTCGACCGACAGAACAATTGTATTAGCAGAGAAAGCACAAACCTCTTCTTCCTTGACA
The DNA here is from genome assembly GCA_016271365.2 of Neoceratodus forsteri. Lineage (NCBI taxonomy): Eukaryota > Metazoa > Chordata > Ceratodontiformes > Ceratodontidae > Neoceratodus > Neoceratodus forsteri. The sequence goes on from CM028138.1 coordinate 203,522,958, forward strand.
TGCTCTAAACTTGTAATGTTTCTGCCAAGGTATTTTGTTTCGCTTGCTGGCCGTCTTGTACTGTCAGATGAATTCTCTCTACCACTCAGAAGAAGTCTGCCCAGTACAAATTAAGAGCTTCTGCGATGTCTGTATTCCATGCTGCCCCCAAAGGCACCGTCCCGTCATCTCCTTTAAATATGACTGCAACAAGCCAGAAGTTGCTATGTAAATCTGAAACATATTGTGACACAACAAAGTAATACCCACTTTTGTTTTCTTCTTCCTTACTGAGTTTGGCAACTGCAAAGCAGCAAACGAGTGGCTACGGTGGTCGTTGAGGGACACGCTGGCTGCCAGTCACCCAGCCCTCCAGTATAAAGTAAACAAAGTGACTGAAACAGACAAAGCTTAAAAAAAGAAAATAAAACTACACAAAAAATAGTTTCTCTATGGGGGGAAAAGAAATATCACAGTAAATACAGTACTGTATATAACCTTTCCCGATATGGGACATGGTCACTCTCACTAATTGTAACAAAATGACTAGGCAAAGTAAGAAATATTAAACAAAAAGGAAAAAGGAAACAAAGACATGGTTTTGAGTGTTTGCGTGTCTGTATGTGTGGGGGGTGATGGGGCGAGAGCACTGGACACACAGACAGGCATCAACATCTATTAACTTTTACTAAAGGAGTTTCATTACAGCACAATGACAGGGACAACTTTTTCTATTATGGATATGACCATATTTTTTATTACTTTTACTGTATATACACTTCTTATTTGCTTTTTTTAAATTAACTTCTTTACTGGGGGGGCCCATTTTATAAGTGCAATAAGACACTCCGAGGTGTGGGTTATGGCTTGATGAGAGCACTTCCCAGGTGCTAAAGGCACTCGGTGTGAGTGTCTCGTGCCTCATAATGCACCTGGGGCATGTTCTTATCAGGCCGTAATGCACACCTTGTCGTGTCTTATTGCTGGCATAGAATACTGAGACATTATATTGATTGCACCAAGGACTGCAGAAAGTCCTCTCAGCTTTTTGTTTCTACATCCCTGAGAAAGAGGACACGCCTGTGCCTAAACAATGCCTTTCCAAATGATTGGTACATTGTATTATGTTCTATCATAGGAAGTACGGTAAGGAATTTCCTAGTGTTTTTCATGGTCACTTCTACAAGGGGCATGGTCACTTCTGTTGCTTTTTTCAAAAATGTTCCTGCTGCCGCCATATGTGCTGTAGCCACATGAGCACTATTCACACCTTCACTACACATTACATTCTTGACATTTCCTCTCATAGATGTGCTGGTTTGGGGATAGTTGAGAGCCTCCATGCCTCACTTAGAACTGCCAAAGTAAAGGCCCAGCACCTATCCCTGGATCTTCACAGATCTCCATGACCTCTGTGACCAAAAGATCACAGCCTTGGCCAAGTTCAGGAGATCTGGGGATGTTGATGGCAAAACTTGTAAATACAGTTTCAGTCACTAACATGTTTGGATATTTCCCAAAATTTCTGTGATATCTCTAGAGAAATGTCTTGCCTCCTTACAGTACCACAGGGGTTGGGGTGGGAAAGTCAACAGAGAGCCTTCCTTCAGCAATATTAAACAATGTCTGAAAATATCCAGGCTCTTCATGTCTACAAATTGTAGCTATATATTGCTGCAAGACAGGCACTGGCTCTGCCAACACAGATACACAGAAGGTGATGGCAGATAAGGACCGTATGATACACCCAATCTGTCCCTTTTCCCTACCTAATGCATTACCGCAGACCCTAATTGCTCTGCGGCTTACCCTCTCTTCCCTATTGCTAGAGTACTCTTATGTCTATCTCATGTATTCTTGAATTCCCCTACTGTTTTTGCCCCCACCACCTCTGCAGGGAGGCTGTTTCAAGCATCCATTACTCTTTCTGTGAAAAAGTACTTCCTCATGTTGCCCCGAGCCTAACCACCTCTAGCCTCATATCATGCCCACTTGTTCATGTACACCTTCTTTTCTGAAAGATGCTTCCCTCCTGTACCTTATTTATACCCCTTATGTACTGTACTTGAATGTCTGTATCATATCCCCCCCTTTCTCCTCTCCTCCAGGGAATACATATTGAGGTCCTCTAGTCTTTCCTCATTTGACTTTTGGTGCTATCTTTGCACCATTTTTGTTGCACTTATATGGACTGCCTCTATTTTGTCTATGTCCTTCTGGAGATGTGGTCTCCAGAACTGGACACAGTACTCCAGATGAGGTCTCACTAGTGATCAGTACAATGGTATGACCACCTCCTTTTTAGGGCTTCAGGTAGACAGAGCCTACAGCCCTATTATGTCAGCTCTAAAAATGAGCTACAAGATTCAGACCATAGAACGCTTCCTTTGGAGTTTTTGAATGATCTTCTACTCTTTGCATTCCTTCAATTTAACCCTTGTAGTGCTGCAGACTGAACAGCTCTCCAGGGCTCAATCAAATAGATTCATTTTAGTTCTTTTGCCAGCCTAGGGATTAAGAAACAAATGCTGTAGACAATCACCTCTCCTCCCTGCCTGCCTGCAGTATATATAGCACTGTTTTTAGAACCTCTTAAATAATTGTGCCTCTTAAAAGAGCTTAAGGCAGTAATGGCTGTAATTTCTATTGAAACACATTCATCATATAAAGGGCATGCAAGATAAATAGTTATGGAACAGCTAACTTCCGTAAACAATGAAAATATTATTTCTTTTCAGTGGCACTTTTCCAGCACTCTAGCATATTTACCTGATTCTGTACTATATGTATTGATTTCCTGCAAAATGTGTCTTTAAAACTAAGATATTTATAATAATTAGTTAAAGTAGTTGCGAGACCTTTCTTGTATTTTAATGGCTTCAGCTCCCCCTGTTCTCAGATTACCTTGCAATACATTTGAGTCTTAACCTTTGATTATGCTGGTCATTAATCTTCAGCCTTCTTGTGTGCTTCGCTCTTGAGGTCAGACAGAATCAGAACCTTTCTGTGGCACACTGTTTGTGCATAAAGTTGCTCATCCTGTACTTTTCATAAGGATGGGATATTCAAAGCAGTTGTGCAGTGCGCAACTGAGATGCACCTGCGCAAGTGCAGAAGTGCACCAATGACCGATATTCAGCAGAAGCAGATGCGCAGCTCAAATCGCAGTGTTCGCCAATGTGCAACCCTAATGAATGCATGCACAAGTGCAGGGAGCATAGCCATGAATAAGCGGCACAGTGTGATATTCAACAGCAAGCCGATGGTGCAAGCACGGAGCAACAGGAACATGCACAGAGCAAACCTGAGCTCGTAAAAAGATGGAGCATGCAAGGGATGGAGGCCTGCACCACAGGGGAGCAGGGGAGAGAGACAGACAGAAAGAGACAGAGGGAGACAGAGAGAGAGAGCCAGTGGCCAGGCAAGACAGCAGCAGGGGTGCAAGACAGGCACAGAGGCAGGAAGTACAACAGGCTGTGGGACAGGGTATGTGACCCTGAAAGTGCCTGTGTGTGTTTGAGTGTCCCAGTGTGTGTGTGTGTGTGTGAGACTTCTGTGGAGGCAGCAATGGCAGCATAAGCCTGCAAGCCCAGGCATTGGAGTGGCAGTGGGAATATCGAGATGGGTGGGAGGCAGAGGCCACAGCCAACAGGCCACCAGCAGGGAACCACCAACACAGGTGTGTGTCCAGTGCAGGGACACACGCAGCAGCACACGGCTGGGGGTACCCGGGGAGACAGCTGCCCGGTGGGGCAGGACAGGCCAGGCCATGGCCAGTGCAATCTTCCAGATGGAGGCAGTAATGAGGGGTGTGAGAAGGCAGGAGGTAGAGTTGGCACTGCCGTGGAAGGACCTGGTGCCAGTATGACTGGAAGAGGTGGTACTGTGCCTGGACCACCTTTGAACAGTTCAGTGACACCGAGATTGTGGGCCATTACTGCCTGAACCAGGCAATTCTGAGGCAGCTCTGTGAGCTGTGCAGTGATGAGATGCAGGCACCCACAAGACAGAGCCACGCCCTGTTGGTGGAGACCAAGGTCACGGCTGTCATGTGCCTGCTCACTACAGGCATCTTCCAGAGACCAACAGGGGACACCACAGGCTTAACCCAATTGGCTGCATCACAGCTCCTCGCACAATTCCTCAACACACTGCTGCCACATGCTGTGGAATACATCCATTTCCCCAGCACACAGGCAGATCATACAGCGAACATGCAAGAGTTCCATGGGGTGGCACATATGCCTGGTGTGCTAGGGGCCATTGGCTGCACCCACATAGGCATCCGCATACCACCTGGGCTAGAGGGGGTGGCCTACATCAACAAGAAGGGCTGCCCCAGTGTCAACTGCCAGGTGGTGTGCAATACCAGGGGGTGCATAATCAATGTCTGTGCCACACACCCTGGTGAAGCACATGATGCCTTCATCTGGCACCAATCAGCACTGTGGCACAGGTTCAAGAGTGGGGACATCTCCACCGGCCACCTAGTAGGTGAGTATGCAGCTGGAATGGGCAGTCTGGCATAACAGGGCAGGGTGTGGGGGGATGCTAGGCCGGGGGCATCAGAGGGTGTGGCTGGGTAGGCAGGGGGGGCAGCCACACAGACCACCATGCTAACCACACATGACTCCACACAAGTGACAGTGGATACCCACTCAGGCCCTGGCTACTCAGCCCATACCGGTGCCCATTGACCCCTGCACAGGTGCGATACAATGAGGCACACGCCAGCACACGGAACATCATCAAGCGTGTGCTTGGGCTGCTGAAGGCACAGTTCCACTGCCTGGACAGGTCTGGCGGTGCCCTACAGTACAGCCCCTCAAAGGCCTGTGACCTATTCCTGGCCTGCTGTATGCTACACAACATGGCCACAGACTGTGGGATAGCTGTCGAGGTTGAAGAGGGGAACAGCAGTGGGGACAACACAGATGCTGGGTCAGGCGGCGGTGAGCAGCCCCACTGGGTGATGGGAACTCCAGCTGAACAGGATGACCCCGCAGCACCGGGACACAATTGCAGAGGAGCACTACAGTGCATGTAGGTAGGTGAAGATGACCACACACATGTCCCAGGGTCCATGGCATGGTACACAGGCATGCAAGGCTGGGCCCCGTGACAGACACAGTTGGAGGGTAGGGTAGACGGGCATGGGACTGGACCCCTTGGAAGCACCCTGTACAGCACTGTAGACCCCACCCACACACACCCAAACACACCCGCACACACATGCACATGCACATGGGCACCCACACGCGCACACCCAGAAGCCACCAACAACATGTGTCAGATGCTGAACACCAGTGCACAGTAGCGGCTGGAGTTGTGTTGGCATCATCATGCACATGCCAAAGTGGCCAGCAGCTGGGTGGGTGTGCACAATGTGGGTGCGTGGCATGGGCCATGGATGACATGTCCCTGGAATGCACATACACACACCACACCAATGTGCACAAAGGACTGCAGCAGACAGCGGACAGGGAGGGTGGCAGGATCAGGACCGCCACTCGGTCACACGGCTGCCACAGACATGTGGACAGCCCTGCTGAGACCACCCAGCAGTCGCAGGCTATGCAATGGCCACAGTGGGTATCACCGACAGTCCCCTAGGTGTGCCACTGCGGGAATGCAGCCAGTCCCTCGCAGGTGTCTGCAGGTTCCCGAACAGGCCCGCTGCAGGTGTGCCTGGAATACCCACAGCGGATTGACAATGATGGAGTCACACAACGCCAGGACCGAGGGGTGGAGATTGCACTCCGCAGGGTCTGCGGCAGATGGCCATGCACCAGAGTGGCCAGTGGTGCCAGGCCAGCCATGACCGCAGCAGTAAGCCGATCCAGGGCTGCATGTGGTCTCAGCCAGGAGCTGCTCATAGTCCCGGTCACACCTCCCTGCAGACTGGCGCAACTTTGTGTGGAGTGCATGCACCCCTGCCATGACCAGCATCTGTTGCTCCATGGAGGCCCATAGCAGACGGGTGTGCTCGGTCAAGGGGTCAGCGCCCTGGGGGGCATGAGCATTGCGCCGACCCACGGAATTTGCATGACCCCACAGCACAGCCTTCCAAGCTGGTGGTGGCTGCACAGTGGGGCCCCCTTGGGGTTGATCAGTCTGCGGTGCAACATCAGCAGCCACTGCACCCGGCCCCCCTCGGCCCTGTTCTTCTGCTGCTGCTGCCCCTCCAGCCACTGTGCACATAACAGTGCTGGTGTGGCTCCACCACCACCACCGCCACCCCCTTTGGATTGCGCCACACCATTGGCGCCCACAGCCTTGCCGAGCATTGAAGACAGTGGGCAGACAACTACCACCAGGGCACCGTCTGCGCTGCCGTGTTGGGTGTGTGGTATGGGTTCCTCCCCCTGAGTGGCAACACCACTGACCAGGATAAGAGTCACATCGTCATTGGTCCCGGACCCCACTCCAATCTGTGTCTCAGCATACTGGACACCATGGCTGGCATCCTGCTGAAACACTGCCAGGGCCTCGTCCACAACCACGCCACAGGAATCCAGTTGGGCAGTGGGTATGGGCTGACTGCGGTCCAGACCCTGGACACCAGTGGAGGTGGATGGACGATCCTCCAGGTCCAGGACTGCCCCTATGGTGGTTATCCCCACCCCTGCCACTGCATGCAGACACTCCAGAGCTGTAAAGGAACACAGACATGTTAGCGCCACTGGCACACACCCCTGCAGCCCTGGCCCCCCTTCCCCCCTGCCCCCCTTCCCCATGTGCTGCTGTATCTACCATGCAGTGATGGGCTGCCCCCCATCTGGAATCCTTTGCCGGGCACACCCTCGACGGCGCTGTGCTGCATGGACGCTGCCACCAGCTCCTCCTGCGGCATCAGCTGTGGCACATTAGGCTGTCTACTGCCCATGGCAGCACGTGTGGCCCAGATGGCAGCCACCTTATCCTTAATCCTCCTCCTGTCCGTGCCTACCTTCTTTTTGCACTCCTGTGCTGTCCTCTGATGGCTGCCCTGCTGGTTCACAGCCCTTGCCACTCCCTCCCATGCAGTCGCCCTGGCTTGTGGGGTGCCTGTTGAGCCACTCAGAAGGGGCTCCTGGTCCTGGTAGGTGTCGAACATGGCATCGCTCTCTGTCCTCATGAAGTTGGGCCTGCGCTTCTGTGCAGGCCCTTGCTCCTAAACCTCCTCATGTTCCGACATGCTTATTTCTGTGGGTATGAACATGAGGTCAGTGATGGCAGCAACACACAATGCCCTCCTAATCCACTGTCCTGACAGGCTCACAGCCCGGTGGCTTACCTCTGAAGGATGCCATACCAGTCTGGTGCCTGTGCAGCCCCATGGCGCCTTTATAGTGCATCACATGCAAATGAGGGGATGCACAAGTGTAAAGAGATGCAAATGCCTCCGATGCGTCGTGGATATGCTGATCAGCCCATCTGCATATTCCAGCTGAATATCTTGAAGTTGCACATGGTGCATTGGTGATGCGCATGCACAAGCCATGGCGCAACTGTATGACATGCACAGTAGGCCTGGCAGTGCACATGCGTGCACTGACATTGCGTACGTCAATGGTGCATCCTACGCACAGTGCGCCATATGTGGTACAGCACTCTGCTGCTATTGGCCATGTGGCACTCATGTGCTGTATGCCCTATGGGGCCCATGCACCATTGGCACATGGAACATGGGGCACACATGCCCCTATTGCACACCATGCATGGTGTACCCTATCGCGCTCTCGCTCATGGTGTGCATGCTGACCTATGACCCCATGAGTGTCCTTTGACCCTCCGGGTGCCTGCAGCACATGCCAGTGCTGCCCCAGCTATATCACGCATCACTGGGGTATGCATGATTGGGGATGGGAGTGCATCACCAAGTGAGTCGTGCACCCACAGCACGTGCGGCTCATGCCCCATCGGGCACCATTTTGGATTACCATTGCAGAATCGAGCATGCTGTGCCAGAGCACTGCGAGGGCACCAAACTGGAGCCAGGTTTAACTCTTGATCCTGGTGGCACTGGAGGAGCCACATGTGGGTTCCCTGTATGGCCAGGTGCCCCTGGACTGGCCTCACACAGAGGTGTGGCAGGAGGTGGCTGAGGGGTTGCAGGAGGCCACTGGGGCTCAGTGAAGTGGGGAGCAGTGCCGCCACTGATATGGTGACCTGCAGAAGAGGGACCCTGACAGGCTGAGGTTACTGCTGGCACACGTGTGGAGGGGCACCATGCCACTTCCAGGTGAGTGCACTATGTCCATGTCTGTGCCATGCCAGTGTTCCATAGTGGCCAGCAGGATGTCACACCATGCTGTGGGGGGGCTGTGGCTGTGTGCTCTGCTGGCCGTGGCAGCGCACCATGAGTGTGCTGTGCCACCGCACTGCCACTGCACAGGACCAGGGGGTATACTGTGCTGGAGGGGGGGTGCGTGGGGTGTTGCCAGGTACTGATGTGTCCTTCTCACTGTCTCCCTACTAGGCCCTGAGGATAGGCAATGAGCCAGGATGGCAGGTGCTGCTGGCGAACATGGGCAGGCCAATGCTGGGGCACAGGCACGGAATGCAGGACATATGGATGGTGCTGCCAGCCAGGCACTGGTTGCGCTACAGTAAGCAGGTAGGCACTCTATCAGGGTTTGTTGTTGTGCAGGGTGGGGGTGGGCCACAGTCCCCTGTACACATGGCCATTACAGGTGTGCAATGCTGGCGGGGTCTATTGCACCATGCCGTGGCTATCGCACATGTGTTTGGCTGCTGCGGGTGGGCTGTGGGTGCACCCGGGTTCCAGCCGTGCCACTGCCATCCCGCCACCTAGCCCTGTTGCCTGGCCACCATGGTTGTGGTGTGCCACAAGTGCGTGGTGTTGGTGTGCAGTGTTGTGCATGGCTGTGGATGGTCAGGATGGTGGCTCGAGTGGGCACACATGCTGCAGGTGGCCATGTGCTGTCTCAAGGGCACATGTCACCGCTGTCTGCTGTGAAAGGTGGGTGGGCTACAGTCATATGGACATGCACTTATACCATGTCCCCTCCTTTGTCCTAGGTGTCTGATCGGAGGATGTGAACACCAGGCTCCTTCAACAGATACCACGGGACCGGGTCACCATGGCCATGCTACAGGTGCTGCAGCTTATTCATCAGGCCCTGTGCAGACCACAGAGGAGACAGCGCACCAGGCATCATTAAGGTGTGGACACCCATGGGGCCCGTTGGCCTGCACCCCCTTCCCTTCCCTGACCCCCCTCCCTTACTCTCCCTTGTACCCTTACCCAGCCATGTCCCCTGTCCACCTGCCACCCTTACCCAGCCTATCATCTTGTTTGTGGCCTCCCCATTCCCTGGTCCCTGTTCCTGTATATCTGTAAATAGTTTTTGTTGATAATGTTTTAATACACATTTCTATTGTTAGCCATCTGTGTCTGTGTCTGCTTTGCAGCTGGCGTGTGGAGCCATGCTGCGGTGGTGTGCATGGTGGCTGAGTGGTACATCTGGGGTTGACTGGGGTATGTTCCTGGTGGTCTGTGCCCAGTGGCCAGTGGGCGTGTCCTGGGGCATACGTGTGCATTCTGTTCGTGTTGTGTGGCTTGTGTGTTGTGTGCTGTTGGCATGTGTGTTGTCAGCTAAGGTCCAGGTGGTGTGTCCCGTGCCTTCCTGTGAGTATTGCCCATGGCTGTTTGCCAGCGAACATTGGTGCCACACTGCTTCCATGCACAACTGTGGTGTGCATGGCTGGGGGTCTGCAGCCGTGCACCTGCCATGCCTCCCTCCTGGCATCCTCTGCACCCTGGTGGTAGTCTGTCCTGCTCTGGTGGCATGCTCCCTGCTGTGTCTGTTGTCCTGTGTCTTGGCCCATGCACCTCTGACCCTTGCACAGCCCTGGTTATGCTATGGCGCTTGCTCCCTGGTACAGCCCTGGTTGCGCTATGGTGCATCCCAGCAATATTTAGCCATGTTGCTTTGGAGCATGCCATCATTCGTAACCTTTGAATATCGCGTTCGGTGCACACTGGTGCAGTGTACTTGCACTGTGTGGCTACTGTGCCTGCCTTTGGTGCATTTCTAAATATCCCACCCAATGTGTATAGTAGTGTTATGTGAAATGTGGGCATTGTGTTTTTTTTTCTTTTCTCCATAACAAAACTGACTTGTGAAGTCTCTAGAGGTTTTAGAATATTGTTTTACCACAGAATTAGAGGAAAGCAACAATGTGCCAACATTCCAAGTGGTTCTGCTGCAGTAGTGACATCACTACTGCAGCAGAACAACATAATGATGTCACCAGTGCAGCAGAACAAGCATATAGGGCCAGATATTCAAAAGGGTTGCACTATGCGCAACAGGGTTGCGCATGCGTAAGTCCGAAATTGCGCCATTCTGCGATATTCAGCAGGAGGCAGTTGCGCCACTGAAAACAGGCTGAGCAACAGCGCAATGCAAATGAATGCATGCTCAACTGGAGGGGAGGAACCATGCATAAACTGCACAGCCCGATATTCAACCGGGCTGTGCGGAGTTGTGCTGGCGCAACCCCAACCTGCGCCTGCACAACTTTGAGCCTAAAAAAGGCTTGTCGAGGGCCACCCACAGGTGAGCTGCTGTATCGCGAGGCGCAACAGCAGCTGCCACCTGTGGCTGGCCCCTAACCCAGTCCTGTGTACCCCTCCTGCAGCCGATTGCGGGCGCAGGTAGTCTCCTTCCCCACCAGCCCGATCACGGGCAGCAGTATGGCTCCCGAACATCTCCCTGGTGAAGTGCCGATCACGGGCAGAAAGTAAAACTGAACCCCAGACATCTCCCCTGGTGGTCAGTGGACGAAATGCCCAATCGCGGGGAGTAAGTAAATGAAACCCCCAGACATCTCCCTAGTGGTCCAGTGGACTGAAATGCCAATCGCGGGCAGTAAGTAAGTGAAACCCCCAAACATCTCCCCTGGTGGCTGGTGTCCCCCACCCCACCCATCCATAAGCCCTACCACCCCACCCTCGGGCCGGCGGGCGGCAGCATCCACCCACCTGCCGCTCCCGATTGATCAGCTGGTAGGCTGCATGCCCATTGTGCAGAGCAAGAGCCAATGGGTGTGCAGCCCATACTATGTACATGACAGTCAGATTTGTGAATGAACATTCATTCAGAGAGATGTTTGAGGGGGTTCAATTTACTTACTGCCCGTGATCGGGCATTTTGGTCCACTGGACCACCAGGGAGATGTTCGGGGGGGTTCAGTTTACTTTCTGCCCGCGATCGGGCATTTCGGTCCACTGGACCACCAGGGAGATGTTCGGTGGGGTTTCAATTTACTTACGGTTTCATGTATCGGCATTTCGTCCACTGACCACCAGGAGATGTTCGAGGGGTTCAGTTTACTTTCTGCCCACGATCGGGCATTTCGCCGGGGAGATGTTCGGGTGGGGTTCAGTTTACTTTCTGCCCACGATCGGGCATTTCGATCCACTGGACCACCAGGGAAATGTTCGGAGGGGGTTTCAGTTTACTTTCTGCCCGCGATCGGGCATTTCGCCAGGGAGATGTTTGGGGGGTTCAGTTTACTTTCTGCCCATGATCAGGCATTTCGCCAGAGATGTTGGGGGGGTTCGGTTTACTTTCTGCCCGCGATCGGGCATTTCGGTCCACTGGACCACCAGGGAGATGTTCAGGAGGAGGGGGGCCACATTGCTGCCCGTGATCGGGCTGGTGGGGGGAAGGAGTGCACTATGCCCATGATCGGGCTGCAGGGGGCATCAGTCCCCGACGGCTGCTGCCTGGCAGGGCGCCAGGTGCAAGTCCTCGGGGATCGGCACACCTACATGCTAATGGCATGCAAATGGGGCCATAATCAGATGCAAATGGCCCCCCCTGAGCCTTGCATGAATTATGGCCCCATTTGCATGTCACCTTTTGAATATCGTGATTTTGTGCATGGCGCAATGGTACTTGCGCCACTGCAAGTTGAATGCTCCACTCTGACAACTTGCGGTGGCGCAAGTTCCACTGCGCCATGCACAGTGGCTGTGGCTGGGGGGTGATATTCAAAGGAGTTGCTCAATAGCACAACTCCTTTGAATATCGCCCCGGCCACACCCCTGCGCAACTATTTTGCACAGCACAAGGGCTTGCACCTCAGAATGGCGCAGTTTGAATATCCAGCCCATAGTGTATGGAGGAATGCTGTTCCGCATGGAAATCCATGCCTGGAACAGCGTTGTTGTGCTACACTCTGTACATCATGATCTTGTTGTGCTGCATTGAGTACGTCACCGGTGCAGCACAATAAGATCGAATGCATTCGTACCTGCGCAATTGAGCGGCCAACGGCAACTCAGAAGTAAGCGCGCTGGTACAGATGCAGATGCCGAAGTAAGCCTTATTTTTTCTTCTAGACTTGTTTGGGGGATCATGGAGTGCTGATTATGGTTGCCCATACTCCTCTGGCTCAAAGGTTGTTAAACTGATGTTCCAATAAATAAATAAATAAATAAATAAATAAATAAATAAATAATAAAAGATTGTGTATGAGCAAGCATACACAAACAAGGCAGTTGAAAGATCTTGAGGTTTCAATGGTAACGGACCTCTCGAGCTCTGCTCTTGAGGTCTTTGGTTTACATGGAAACCTCTCGATCACAACTGCCTTGTTGTGAATGCTTGCTCATACACAATCCTCTATATTCCAGGCATGGAATTCTATGCATAACAGCATTCCACTATACACTATAAAGGCATTTCGTTTTTGCATTTTTTTTTCAAATTTCTTGCCTCTTTCATTAAATTTTTCTGTCCAATGTTCAACTCTACATTTACATTTTTTATTTCTACTTGATCGTGTTTCACAGCATGTAAGGCTAGCAACAGTGGCGGCTCCAGCTTCCCTTGGTTATCAGGGCACTGGCTAGGCACTACAGTTGGAGCCAGGGCACCTATTGTAACTTGAATGGAAAAGCATATGTGCATATTCATGCCTACTTCTTGGAGTATTTGAACTAATGATGAATGTTATGTTTCTAAAAACCAAAATGCAAATTCTGTTTTATTTTTTTACTGGGGATGGCCCTGCTTCTCCTGTCTTGAGGGTGTGGGTGCGGAAGACCCAGCTTCTCTTGGCTTGCGATGGATGGCTCTGCTTCTCCTGGCTCGGGGAGGGGGGAATGGCCCTATCCCCTTCTTTCTTTAGCAGGAGAAGCTGGGCTACATGACCCAGAAGATAGGGCCACCCCCAAGCCAGGAAAATCAGGGCCACCACCAAGCCAGGAGAAACAGGGAGATACCCTTCTCCCAAGTCAAAAGAAGCAGGGCCATCCTCACTCCCCAAGCTGGCATAATTAGGGCCCCCCTCCCACCTTTAAAAGCTAAGCTATTCCTCCTGGTGCAGGAGAAGTATAGCCTTCCCTATAACCCAAACAAGAAGAAATGACCAGCCCAACCCTTTACAGCAGGTATCCACCTACCAAAATGGTCCTCAAAGGATTGGCCACCTGCAGTGGCAGGCCAGGAGAGCGAGGGCCATGCATTCTCTTGTTTGAGTCGCTCCCCTCCTCTCTCCACAGTACTGAGACATTTTCAAATAAACCCACCCACTTACCTTAATGAAAAGGCACAAGCAGTCAGAACCCTGTCACTCTGGTTCTGCAGGTAGTTTCTTTCATGGCTGTTTTTGCTGCTGGCAGGACTTTTACTGGAGGGTCTGACTCTGTGCTGCAGCTACTGGCTGGGCAGGGTGGCTAGCTGGTGCTTCACTCTTTCATTACTGACCAGACTGCTCTAGTATTTTATGAAAAAAGCACAGCATAGTATAGCTCTTTTAAGGATAGCTATACTACTGGATTGGGGGCTTCTGTGCTGTCGCTTGCAAGCAATAGCAGTGCAGTCCTGGTTTGGTGGGAATGGTTGGCTGGGTGACTCCTGATTCAGGCAGCTAGGCAGTCACCAGGAGTCAAGCCACAGTGCCACTCCCTGCCCCAACACTGGGTGCCCAATTATGGGATAGGGTGGCAAAATAAAATGAAAGCAAGCAGCCACTTGCTGCTCAACCTTGTGCCACCAGACTTCCCCAATTCTGACACAAACTGCCTAAACCTAAAGTCAGATAGTCAATGAAAAAAAGTAAGCAAACAATGGGAGCCCATCTACAGTGATGTTTTAGAAATAAATGTTATTTGTTTTCTGCATTAATCAACTGTAGCATTGCTCCCTGCTATTCATTGTACTATTGCACATTTGTGTACTTGCCACTTGTACATCAAATAAAAAGCAGTGTTATTCCATAGTCAGAAGTAAAACTTTAACCAGTTTAATAGAGAAGCATATGGAAATTCATAGGATAAATACTAAAAACAACAAAAGTGCAGCAGTGCAATGAATATCAGGGAGCAATGCTATGTCATATTGGGGCAAAAACAATGGGAGGGCTTTAAGCCCACGGTTCAATGGGCGGAGCAACAACGTCACTCCCCCATCGAGCTTAAAAGGTCACAACATCCTGGGCCTCTCCAGGATTCTTTTTCGTTGCCCACCATCCTCCCCTCCTCCTCCACTGGCTCGTCTCTCTTCCCTGTGGACTTCTTCCTAACCTGCCATTAGACAACGCATTCATTCCCGGCACCTGTGGGGGGGGGACCCTCCTCTAGGGTTCCTTGCATCGTACTCCTACAGGGTGGTATATCCCATGGATAGAGAGGCGGAAAGCCACAAAGCAAATCAAGTTACACAAGCATCATCTCATATTATCTAATCCAGTTGCGTAAGCATATCAAACTAACGTTTCACTCCAGAAGCAGAGTTTTATCAGAGTTAGTAATGTAATGCAGAAATGCCCTTACATTATCTGTCACTAGGTCTGAATAGCACATGTATGAACAGCGCTTTCCATAACAACACCTTCCATACAGCACTAAGCAGAACAATGGCAGGAGCAAATGCAGCAAGTAAAGGCAATGCCACTAGTAGTGGTCACAAAGGACACTGACAACTGCTACCAATCCAAACACTTATTTTTAGTGGGGGCTCTGCCCCCACACCTCCTAAACTGCAATTATCAACTCTGAGTTGGAGTTGGATTAAGGGAGAAAAACTAAATTTTGAATGTCAGGATAAGAACCCTGATCTCCACCACCATTGTAGCCAAGCAGCTCCATGTCTCAGTCCTCTCTGCCACAGGACCAGCTCATCTACCATTTTTGATTTCCCAGTCCTTGTCTTCTTCCTAGTACTATGGACAGTGACCTGGGTAGTGCTTACTGCACAGCACTGTTTAATCCCTGTCTCTGTCTATGGTATATCACTCGGACATCGCTGTTTTTTTCTTATGCTATATTTGTAGCACTATTGTATCCAGGTATTATATTATCCACTACCAGAGATGTGAACAAATACAAAATTTTAAACAATGAAAATAATGCATCCTCAGGATAGGAAGAGGCACTTAAATCACAACCAGCAATTAAGGTAATGAAAAGTATATAAAACCTGGCTTAAACTACCCAATAGGCATATTTCACAGTTGGTTAGAGCATGTAATTATAAAAAAAGCTTTACATATAAACCACAATAACAAGAACTATAAACCGTATAGAAATCCATTTTGTGGATGTTAGCATGAAGCAATGAGGATATAAAATTAACAGGTATTCATTTATATATCATTTCTCTTGAGAGACATTTTCTTTAGAACTGTGGAACCAATGAATTCTGCAGTACAATGAGTCCAAATATCAGGGAATCTATTCTAAAACATTAGATAAAACATAGGGCATTATTATATCAGATGCTCAGCCTTAATGGAGCTATACCTTGGGGGCTCTCTATAGCCCAGATGTGAATGATTTATATAGACAATCTTTATTTCCTGCAAATAAAGATGGCAGGCATTCTTTGCAACAGAAGAGTTTTTTTTTGTTATTGTATTACAGTATGATTATGACAAAATGACCATCTGATATAATAATGTCCTGCTTTTTATTGTTTTTTAGAATACATGTCTGACATTTGTATTTTGTATTGCAGAGTTCATTGGATCCACAGTGCTAGAGAAAATGTCTCTCAAGAGAAAGAATATATATGGATAAACAGCTAAGCATTTTATATCCTCAATTCTTCACCCCAACACGTGCAAAATGGACTTCGATATAAATTTATATTTACCGTTTTTGTGATTTATATATAAAGTATTTTTTAATATTTTCATCTACTAACCAACTGTTGAAAATATGCCTTGTGGGTAATTAATATCAGGTTTGATGTTATACTTTTCATTACCTTTATTGCCAGTTGTAACTTTATGAGCATCCTCATATCCTAAGGATGACCCACATTAGTCTCCTGCAGCCTTATCAGCTCTGGCCAGAGTTTGTTTCCACTGGTGATACCTCTCCCTATGCACCCTAGCTTCCCATTGGCTCTCCCCACAGACTTCTCACATTGTTTGGTTACCTTTAGGTCAACAGATATGATTATCCGCAGGTCCCTTTCTTGACTGGTGGCCTTCACTACCCCCATCTTGTACTCCTCCCTTGAATTTCTGTGCCCAAAGTGCATGATTTTATACTTCTTTTCACTGGATCTTAGCTGTCATGCTCTCTACCACTCCTCAAGCATGTTTAGGTCCTTTCTCATTTTTCCACCCCCCCTGGGTGCTGACCCTGTTGCAGATCTTACTGTCATCTGCAAAGAGACATATCTTCCTTTCAAGCCAATCTGCAATGTCACTTATGAAGACATTAAAGAAGACAGGCCGTAGCATGAATTTCTGTGACACCCAGTTGGTGACCCCTTCTCCTTGGATTGAACACCATTTACCACCACCATCTGTGTCCTGTCACTCAACCAGTTTCTGACCCAGTTTACCACCTTAGGGCTCACCCCCAGGCTGCCCAACTTATTTATCAACCTTCTATGTGGGGTGGTGTTGAAGGCTTTGCTGAAATCTAGGTAGGTCACATCCACCACCCCCCCTCTCCTATCTACCTCCCTGTTCACCCATCAAAGAAATCTATTAGATTTGTTTGACAAGACCTTTCCTTTGTGACACCATGCTGCCTTGGATCCTGTGCTCCACTGGATTCAAAAAATATCACAATTCTTTCCTTTAGTAGTGCCTCCATTAATTTCCCCACCACTGAGGTCCGGCTGACTGGCCTGCAGTTGCCAGCCTCCTCCCTGTTCCTACTTTTCTGGAGATGGACTACATTTGCACTCCTCCAGTACCCTGGAACCACCTCTGTCTCTATCGATTTGTTGAATAGGGCTGTTAGCAGTGCTGCCAGCACCTCCTCCTTTTAATATTCTGGGATGAATCCCATCTGGTCCCATAGAACAGTGTCCCCTTTTAGATTCTCGAGTTCCTTTAGCACTCTTTCTTCTATAAATGGACTGGTGTCCACCTCTCTCCCACTGATGCTCCTATCCCCCAATAGTGGTTCTTCTCCTTCCTCTTCTTCGGTGAATACCAAACAAAAATATTTGTTTCCAATTGTTTCTTTGTCTAGGTCCCCCTCTGCACACCCCCCTTTCTCCTTTTTTAACCTCACAATCCCAGCCCTGGTCTTCTTTCTATCACTAATGTACCTGAAAAATATTTTGTCTCCTTTCTTAATTGCCTTGGCTATTTTTTCCTCCATTTATGCCTTTGCGCTTCTGACTGCTTTCCCCTACTCCCTCTGCTTTTCCAGATACAGCTTCCTGTCTTCCCCAATCTGTGTTTCCTTGTACCTCCTGAAAGCTAGTCTTTTCTCTCTTACCGTCTTGGCCTTGTCCCTTGAGAAACCTAGTGTTTTTTTCTTTCTCTTTGCTTTGTTTATTTAACTAACACAAAGGCTTATTGCCTCTGCTATGGCTCTCTTAAGGTTAGCCAATTGTTTCTCTACATCCCCCCCCCCTTCTTTCCCTGCCATGGCTTTTCTTGAGACATTCCCCTATTTTTGCAAAGTCAACCCATCTGATATCCAGTACCCTTGCTTTCATGTGGTTTAACTTCTCTACTGTTCTCACATTGAGCCACACCGTATGATGATCACTGGACCCCAGGTGGCTACCCACTATTACATCGGTTACTCTGTCCCCATTAGTGAGTACCAGGTCCAATATTGCTCCTTCTCTGGTGGGTTCCACCACAAGCTGCTTGAGGCATGCCCCCTGCAGGGCATCCAGGATGCCTCTGCTCCTGGCTGTGGCTACAGCCTGGGTGCTTCAATCCATATCAGGCAAATTGAAGTCTCCCACCAGCAGCACTTCACCTTTGCCTGTCATTTTGTGGATGGCTTCCACTAGTATCCCATCCATCTCCTCACCTTGTGCTGGAGGTCTGTAGATCACACCTGTGTGAATGGAAGTGCCATTTCTTGTCTCCAGGGTGACCCACAGTACTTCTGCTCTCTCCTACATTCCCTGAAATTCAGTTGCTTTAATTCTCTCCCTGACATAGATAGCCATCCCTCCACCCTTTCCTCCCACCCTTTCTTTTCTAAATAGAATGTAGCCTAGTATGGCTATATCCAATTCATGGTTCCTCCTGTGCCATGTCTTGGTAACAGCGACAATGTCCATTTCTACCTCTGCCAACAAGGCCACTAGGTCTGGAATTTATTTTCAAAGGCTGTGGGCATTCATGCACATGATCTTCCAAGTTTTGCAAATTCCTCTTCTAGTACAGTCACAGCAGAACACATGGTCAGATATTTCCTGAAATTTCTGTGATATTTCTATAGAAATCTCCTACTTTTTGCAGTTCCTCAGTAGGGGCAGCAGAGAGAAACTCGTTAGAAATTTCGTGAAATATCTGGAAATATCTGACCATGTCTTTGGCTACTAATTTAGCTCACCTTCTGTCCCCATGTCTTCCCTCCTTCCCTTCTTCTCCTGTTTTTACTTCCATTCTTCCTTATCTCTGCCATTCTACCGATCTCTGTTTTAGGTATTAGTGTCAATGTCCCAATGTTAGGGTCCTCCCTATTAACTGCAAGACCAACTAACAGTTGGAATTCAAGGAATATGTTCATAAATAAAAAGTTAACTAATTTATACAATTACACACAAGCAGACCTAAAAATGAGACTTTAAAATGATAGTGAACTACTCAGTCGAAACCAAAGAACATGCAATAAATACGTAGTAAGAATTTTTCCACAAAACTGGTTCCACACCAACAAAGCATCAAAGATATAGGCTCACTCCACCCTGTCAAATGCTTTCTTTTGGTTAGAGACAGAGTGGTAGTGGGCACTGACAGAGACTGTGCTTCCTGAATCAAATCCAAGATCCTCCTAAGATTATCTGATTCCATCTGTCCCAGGACAAAGCCTACCTAGTCAATACATATTAAAGGACAAGTAAACAACCTATTTTGCAAATAAACTATTCCAAAATCTGGCTTCTTAGAGAGGTAAAGGAAAGTTTGCTGTTTACATTGATGT
This sequence comes from Neoceratodus forsteri, assembly GCA_016271365.2. Taxonomy (NCBI): domain Eukaryota; kingdom Metazoa; phylum Chordata; order Ceratodontiformes; family Ceratodontidae; genus Neoceratodus; species Neoceratodus forsteri. The sequence continues at coordinate 203,542,318 of CM028138.1, forward strand.
CCAAACTGCATTTATATAAGTAAGATAAATGCATTTTCATGGCATTTAAAAACTATAGAAAACCCACCGTGTCCAATCCCTAAAATGGCCACTGAATATGCAGTGTAATTAATTTAAAGTTAGATGCAAGAGGGGGTGAGGGAAGGTACCAACCTGTATCAGGAGGCATTGGGGGAGCGGGGAGTGGACATGAGTCCATTTTTGGAAGGAAGAGTCTGAAGAGGGTTAGAAAGCCCTAAAGGAAAGTAAGGCCATGGTGCCAGGTGGAATCCATCCAAGGGCATTAAAAGAACTGAGCACAGTGCTAGCTGCCCCTCTGACAACACTATTCTATAACTCATTGGAGACAGGGGGTTGTTCCAGAGGACTAGAGGAGTATCAGTGTGGTCCCTCTGCACAACAGTGGCAGCAAGGAGTAGGCTAACAATTATAGGCTAGTCAGTCTCACATGGGAAATTAACATGTCAGCCCCCCAAATGGGCTTATCTGTGAGGGCAATGGCCCCCGATCCCTAGCTGGCATCCCTGCAGTGGTCCAGGTGGGATTTGGGCCAGCCAGCCTGTCGGTGCTCCGCAGCTGCAATGTGGCAGTCCTGTGACCCTGGCCCATGTTTCAAGAGGGGCCGAGGTCCGATTTTATTTCCATGCCTCTGGGCATTTGTAAAGGCCTTGTGGCAGTCAAGTGTAAGGGCAAGAATGCAGAACCACCAAAAATGTAAATAAAAGAGATGGCACCTGCGCTACCTCTGCACGTACTCTGCCGCTGAAGCTGAGGAATTTAAAGGAGCCTCAGCTCCATTTGTGGTTTTGGCCAAGCGGGTACTATTAACATATACCCCCGGCTCCAAGAAAAGCAGGGAAGTGGGGAACTGAGTAAAATAGAAACCAGAAAACCTCCCATTTAGGAGGGAACTATTCCCAGCCCTTTTAAGGGCATGTGTATAAAGATTGTGGCTGAAATTGGTTTGGGAGTAATGTACACAAAGATTGCAGTCCCCATAGGACTACAGAAAACAGGGGGCTGCTTAGAGTGGGGCCAAAGAGCACTGAAAATGTCCGGGAGTTATGCAGCCAATGGGAAGGAGGGCTGCCACAATCTATAAATAGCGGGAACTGTTTACCCAGCTGGAGGAGTTCTTTTGGTGCTTCAGTGAAAGCAGGGGGCAGAAGAGACTGCTTTGGGGATTTTTGGCCTAATTTCTGCCCAATGGCCCAACGTATTGTTCAGCGTCAGCCTGAAAACAACTTGTTTGCTTTGAACAGAAAATTTTGAGAGAGAGAGAGAGCTTGAAGTTAACATCCTGAAACAAGAGAAATGCTTTGGAAGTGTGCTACAGACAGCTGAGACTCGGAGTATTCAGGCAGAGTGCTCATGCAGAGAAAGAGGACTCTGAAAGCTGAAGTAGAACTGAGAAACTGTGTGTGTTGGTTTTGATTCTGTCAGGATTGCTACCCCCCTGCCCATCAAGTCTGAGCAAGTGTGCCTTTCCCCATTGGAGGGGCAAGTGTGGTTACTGCAGAGTCCAGCAAGAGGAGTGCCCAAGTTTGCTGTGGCCAAGAAACTGTGTGAAAGCCCAGCTGTAACCATTTGTACATTGTGTGCAACAGGTGAGTCTAGGGGACCAAGTTTCAGAAATCCCTAAACTGAAGAGAAGGAGAGGACCAGCAGCAAAAGATATTGAGAGGCCTGCCTGGTGTAAACTGTCTGTAAAGGCCAACTGGTGAAGCTGGAAAAACCAGGCAGGTGATGAACAATTTCTTTTATTTCTCCATGTTTTATTTCTCCAGTCATTCAAGTCTGCAGCCTTTGGGAGCTACCAGAGGACCAGTGGCCAGAGATGTCAAGAGGCCTGTCTGGTGAACACTGTCTATAAAGGCCCTTTGGCAAAGTTGGCAAGGCTAGGCAGGTGAAGAAACTGCTTCATCAATCTTCCAGTTATCCAGTTCTGCAGCTTCACCTGTACATCTCCCAGATACCTCCATGGTATCGTACAACTGCCAGTTGGACTGCAACTTAGCCATCTGAACCCCCCAGTGTACCTCTGAACTGTAAGTTCCCCAAGCTGTGACTTTGGGGAGTCTTTATTAGGTAGGTAGCTAGGTTGTTTATAGGGGTAAAGTCTGAGCTGGACTGTGTCAAGTAAAAGCTGTGCCTAGGCAGTTTGATAAAAGTGGAACCCAATTATAAAGGTAACTGGCCCCTATCAAAAGTTATCAGGCCTGCATCACCATCCAATGAGGTACCCACATCATCAAAGGACATTCTAGGGCACCCCTAAGGTAGGCAGTGAAGTTATTGTGTGGGGGATGTAAAGTGATTAAAGTGATTGTGCTATTTGCTATTTCCCTTTTTTCCCTTACCTTCAATAAATGTCACTGTTGTTTGCATGTTAATTCTTGTAACTGTGACTTTCTGGTTTCAAGTTAGGATTGTTATAGTGTGGGGAGAGTGTACTGGGGGGCAGATATTGTGATATTCTGGGGGGTGGTAACCTGCAAATTGCCTACAGGTATTCCCTGCCACAGCCCCAGGTGGTGGCACAGTGCAAAATCATTTGTCCAGTTATGGAACCCATGCCAGGCCTTTGGAGGTATGTACTGTGGACCCAAGGGCCCCGGAGCAGCCAAGGTGAGTCAAAGGGCTGTTACAAGTAGAAACCCTGCAGAAGGATTGACTGATGGAGTACGTGGAGGCAAATGGGTTGCAGATCATTGGCAGCATTGTTTCACAGTGGGCAGGTCATGTCAAACAAATCTCATAGATTTCTTTGACTGAGTGACTAAGGAAGTGGATCAGTAGAAGGCAATGGATGTGGCCTATCTGAACTTCAGTAAGGCCTTCAACACTGTGCCACACAGGAGGATAATTAAGACACTTAGCAACCTGGAGGTCGGAGAGAAAGTGGTAAACTGGATATCAAACTGGTTGAAGTACAAGAGACAGTGGGTGTTGGCAAACAACAGTTACTCAGAGAATAGGAGAATATCCAGTGGAGTGTCACAGGGATCAGCACTGGGTATTGTCTCCATCAATGTCTTCATAGAGGACATTGCTGGGGAACTGGAGGTAATGGTGTGTGTCTTTGTGGATAACATAAAAATCTGCTAAAAATAAAAATAAAAATCTGATAAAAATCTCTGATGACCTCAAAGTAGGGAAACAGTGTGACAAGGCAGCAGGTAAAGCAAATAGGATGCTGGGATGTATAGGCAGGGGCATTACGAGCAGGAAAAGGGAGGTCATAATTCCGCTATACAAGACATTAGTGAGGCCCCACCTGGAGTACAGTGTACAGTTCTGGAGACCATACCTACGTAAGGACATAGACAGGGTAGAGAAGGTTCAGAGGAAGGCAACAAAGATGGTGCATGGATTGCATCACAAGTCCTATGAAGACAGGTTGAAGGAACTGAACATGTACTCCCTGGAGGAGAGGAGGGAGAGAGGAGATGTGATAGAGACATACAAGTATCTTACAGGGAGGAACAGGGTGCAGGAAACACGATTTTTAAGCGAAAAGATGTTCCAGGACTAGAGGGCATGGGATGAAGTTGGAGGGAGGACGATTCAGAGGAACATGAGAAAGAATTTTTCACAGAACGGTGGTGGACAAGTGGAACACCCTGCCAGAGGAAGTGGTGGGGGCTGAAACAATCACGGGATTTAAGAATGCATGGGCTAGACATAAAGGAATTCTGGAGGTCGGGGGTAAGGTACAACAGACTTCTAGGAAAACAAACTGAACTTACAAGCTCAAATGGGCAGACTGTGTGGGCCATAGGCCCTTATCTACCGACACTGTCTATGTATGTATCTATGTATGTATGCAACAGGGTGGATACCCAGGAAGGGGTGGATAAAATGCAAAGGGATCTAGAGAAACTTGAGGAGTGGTCTAGGGCATGGCAACTGGGTTCCAATGCCAAAAAGTGCAAAGTCATGCACCTGGGGAGGAAAAACCCAGAGGCCGTGTATAACATGGGGAAGGGAGAGTACATACAGTTGCCAAGTAAGAGATGGACCTTGGGATCATCATATCTGATGATCTCAAGGTGTCAGGACAGTATAACAATGCAGTAAACAAGACTAGTGGATGCATGGCTGCATAGGGAGGGAGATTTCAAGCAAGTGAAGGGAGGTGGTGTTGCCACTATATCACTTGCCAATGAGAACCCACCCAGAGTACTGTTTCCATTTCTGGAGGCCACAACTCCACAAGGACATTGACAGGGTGGAAGTGGTCCAGAGGAGAGCTACCAAAATGGTGTGGGGTTGCATGAGAAACCATGCATGGGGAGACTGTGGGAGCTCAACATGTAATATCTGGAGGAGAGGAAGGCCAGAAGAGACATGACTAAGACCTAGAAGTACCTCACAAGGTGAACAAGTACAAAAGGGAAGTCTGTTTCAGTGGAGGAGGAGAACTAGAAAACGTGGGCATGCAATGAAGCTTGAGGGGGGTTGCTAAATTAGGATGTGAGGAAATAATTCTTCACAGTAAGGGTAGTGGATATCTAGAACAGTCTGGCAGAAGAGGTGGTGGAGGTGAAGATAGTGGGGAGCTTCAAGCATGTGTGGGATAGGCACATGGCCAGAACAGGTAGAGAAAAGGGAGGCGGTAGGGACACGGTGACAAAATAGGATCCAGCGTATAGAAATAGGCAAGGAAAATAGGGAAGACTAGATGAGCCTACCAGTTCTTGTCTGCCAATAGATTCTCTGTTTCTGTTTCAATAACTATTTATGGTATAACAGTAACTCTCTGAGCAAGGTAACGTAACAACTCAGACACTGACCTTTTTGGGCAGCAAGGAGGGCTGGCGGGATACTGGGATGCATAGGGAGAGGCATCACCAGTAGAAAACAGGAAGTTATTATCCCTCTGTACAGACAGCTGGTGAGACCCCATCTGGAGTACTGTGTGCAGTTCTGGAGACCCAATCTCTGCAAAGACATAGACAGGATGGAAGCTGTCTAGAGGAGGGCAGCTAAAATGGTGCAGGGTCTGCACCGGAAGACATATGAAGAGAGACTTAAGGAGCTTAATATGTATAGCCTCGAGGAAAGGAGGGAGAGGGGGGACATGATAGAAACGTTCAAGTACCTTAAGGGAATCAACAAAGTCCAAGAGGGTAGCATCTTTCAAAAAAAGAGGTGTGCAAGAACAAGAGGGACAATTTGAAGATGGGGGGCGCTCAGAGGTAATTTAAGGAAGTATTTTCGGGATCGCGGGTGCAGAGCATGCGATAGCTGCTCCTCTCAGAGCTCCCTCCTGCCAATCGTTATACTTATTCTTTTTCCTACCCCAAACGTCTTCATTCCAGCTCCAAAAGGCATCGGAACATCCTACCTGATATCCGGAGCACGAAGATGGATGCGGAGTTTAAGGACCCCCTACCTAGGCACACACCTCCTACGACTCCCGAGAAGGCCTCTAAAAAAGCCAGGGCCTCGGGTATTCTTCAATCGACATCGCAGGCTTTCGGTGCATCTGAGGGGGAACCGATCACACTAGCCAGCTTCCTTAAGGAGTTTCAACCATTCAGAGATGAGATGAAAGAGCTGGCTAGAGAGGTGAAAGGGATTTCTCGTGCCATTGAGGACTTGGCCCGTCGCACCACGGATGTTGAGGCCCGCATCAGTTCGGTTGAGCGCAGTCATGACAAATTGGCTCCTGAAATACCCCTATTGAGGCAGCGGATACTGAAGCTTGAGAATAAGGTCGAAGACCTTGAAGGCCGGAGTCGCCGCAACAACGTGGTCGTTATTGGCCTCCCGGAAAAGGAAGAAGGTATGGAGCCGGTCAAATTCGCCCAACGCCTCGTCCAGAAGATCACTGGTCCCTCGCCCTTTGGGCAATCTTATGTTATTGAAAGGGCCCATCGGGCATTGAGGGCTATGCCCCCAACTGGAGCCCCGCCACGGCCCTTCATTTTTAAGTTCCTAAACTTCTTGGAGCGACAGCATTTCTTAAGTAAGGCAAGAGAACTGAAGGAACTAACCTGGGAGGGCGCTGGGCTGCGGGTGGCTCAAGATCTCCCCCTTTCCATTCAGCAGAAGAGAGCGTCTTTTCACCCGGCAGTTTCCAAGTTGATTGCTGCAAATGTGCGTTTTCGAGTGAAATATCCAGCCCGCTTCCAAGTTCTGGCAAAAGGATACTGGCATAGTTTTGACAACCCGGATACCGCGCTCCCGATATTGAAGCAGCTTTTCCCGGACTTGTTCAGGGACTCATGAAGGTGGCACCTGGAAGTTTGTGAAGTCCTGTTCCACCTGGAGGATATACTGGCATGGAGAGTATTTTGACTCTCACCTTGGCTTTGGCTTATTGAGGGTTCCGGTTGCTGTGGAACATTGATGGCCCTGGTCTCTTTGAGCCTTTGGATGCTACCTGTTCCTTGGGATAGTTAACCCCCCCTACTGTTTTCTGGCTGGCCCTTTTTTTTTTTTTTTCGATTCCCCCCTAATAAGAAGTATGACAATCCGACCAGAGCCAGCGCATGTCTGTTTATTTTTCCCAATGGTTGGAGCCTACTTGGGGTACAGTTTCTCAGTATAAAGACCCTTATGTTTTACTGGCCTGAAATACAGCTGCTGGCATAATGGACTGTTAGTGTGGGGAGTGCTCCTTAATGAACTCGCTCAGGTCTTTGTTTTGAGGGGAAACTGTGGGCCAGTTTGTGTATGGTTAAGTTGTACCAACACATTATAGGTCCACATAGTTATGGCATTTAAATAATTGATAATGGGGGGGCCCTCTTTCTTTCCTTTCTGTCTTTGTTCCTATTTAGTTATAAGGTTGTGTTTGGGGTTTTTGGGATGGTTTGGACCTAATGTTGAATGTAGAAGGGTATCGAACGGGAAGGGTAATCCTGTTCCTGATTACTGCGGGGTAAACCTGGTTGTTAACACTCTAGTTTGGTTGGGGGGGGGGTGGAGTGTGTCATGGTGCTGGAACCATGTCATTGGCAGTCGGCAGGCTTGGGGTGGAGGGGTTGTTGGGGACTTGGGGTTAATATTGCTATGGGATATTTGGGGGTTGTGGGATTTGGGTGGGGGGAAGGACCCTTTGCACAGCACTCTTTATTTCTCTCTAGGTCTCTTCCTATGGGACTGGTGTTTCAACTATTTAGGTTTCCCAATTTCGTCAGCTTATGGCTAGGCGTGTAAATGTGGTGACTTGGAATGTACATGGGCTTCGCCATAGAGCAAAGCAATATAAGGTTTTAAAACACCTGGGCTATGTACAGGCAGATATCGTATTCCTGCAAGAGACTCATTTATTGAAGGCGGAGAGTAATCAGTTACGCAGACTGCAAATGGGTCAGATTTTTGCCACCGAAGGTAACTCTCATAGTAAAGGGGTGATGATATTGATACATAAGTCAATTCCATTCCACCCGATTCAGGTGTCTGAGGATAGTTATGGGAGGTATATTTTTGTTAGGGGTAATTTGCACACTCAAGAGATTATTTTGGGCTCGATCTACGGCCCCAATTCTGATAGCCCAAATTTCTTTGTTCAAATTATGGAGTTACTCTCCCCTTGGGGTAATCTCCCTATAGTAGTGGGAGGCGACCTGAATCTGGTTATGGATCCGTCTCTGGATAGATCTTGCCCTATTAGAAGAGGGCTTACCCCGGGGCAAAAAGCTGTTAGGGAGATGATGGATGGACTGGGTCTTTGAGATGTGTGGAGAGTGTTCCATCTGAAGGTACATGATTTTTACTTTTACTTCACAAGTACATAACACCCAATCCAGAATCGATTATATATTAGTCTCAAACATTCTTCTAGCTGGGGTGCTAGACTCTAGCATAGTATCCGGGCCGCTGTCGGACCACGCCTTAGTTAGATGCCTTTTAACTTTTTCATCCCTTCCCAAACCAGGGAGTAGGTGGAAAGTGAATAACCAGATACTAAAAGACCCTAAGATGGTTAAATACATTTCTTCCCAAATCAGTGAATTTATATCCTTCAATCAGGACTCCACCAATAGGCCAGATATTGAATGGGGAGCTTTTAAGGCCTTTATTCATGGTATCCTGATTGGGCTCGTATCCCGTAGGAAAAAGGAGAGGCTGAATCACATTTCTGAGCTACTCATTAAGATTCGTGATAAGGAGCGGGGCCTTTCTGTTTGTTCCTCGGATGCCTACAGACAAGAATTAACCCTGTTAAGGGATTCATATCTTAAGACATTAAGTGAGCAAACTGAGTGGGCATTTGTAAGGACTAAGGCTAGATTTACAGACCAAGGAGAAAAGGCCAGCCGACTATTAGCCAGAAGAATCAAGCAGTTAGAGTCCTCTAGATGGTGTCGGCCATTACGCTCCAGGAAGGGGTCAAATCAAGACCTCCCGGAAGATATTTTGGGGGAATTTGTCAATTACTTTAAGGGGATTTATGGGCCTATGAAGGACCCTCCGTCAGATGAGAAAATCAACCACTTTTTAAGGGAGTTAAATTTTCCCTCATTAGGTGAAATGGACCAACTCCAACTCCTGACCCCCACTACTGCAGACGAAATAGATCGGGTTATCAAATCCCTTCCCTTAGATAGAACGCCGGGCCCAGACGGTCTTTCCGCTAATTTTTACAAGACTTTTTCAAAGGAGTTAATCCCTTTTCTACTACGGCTCTTCCAATGTATTTTGGATGGTGAGGCTTCTGATCATACTCTCTTTGAAGCTTTAATTGTACTCCTGCCCAAACCGGGGAAGCCGCTCGATTTGGTCGCCAATTATAGGCCTATATCCCTCCTGAACCAGGATATCAAAATCCTCACTAAATTGTTGGCTGATAGAATCAGCAGAGTCCTTCCCGGCCTAATTGGATCTGAGCAGGTGGGCTTTATGAAAGGTAGGTCCTCTGCTGATCATCTACGAGTCCCGGCCCACGTCTTCTCGGCTTCCAGGGACTCCGATCAACCCAGGGTCATGGTCTCTCTGGATGCCGAGATGGCTTTTGATAGGGTTTATAACTACTTTCTCATGAAGGTTATGGATTGTTTTGGTTTCCCTCAACAATTCTCAGTTTGGATTAAAAATATATGTAAATTTCCGTCAGCTAGAATTACATGTAATGGCGCAACCTCAGTGCCATTCAGGCTTTTTCTAGGCACTAGGCAAGGTTGCCCCCTTTCCCCGCTCCTTTTTAATCTATATATTGAACCTCTCATCATGCGGATTAAACAGGAGCAACAGATCCAGGGTATCCAGGTATGGGGACATACCTTGAAAGTGCTGGCATATGCAGATGACCTGCTCTTGCTTGTCTCCCGTCCATCCTCTTCTATTCCAATTTTATTGGATGTTATTGATAGATTTGGTAGTATCGCCAACTACCGGCTTAATATTAACAAATCAGTGGTTTTCCCTCTAAATTTTAGGACATACTCGCACGATATCACTCCTTTTGGTCTAACTTGGAGTACCGAGTCCATCAGATATCTTGGTCTCACCCTAACCAGGGATACTTCCCGTTTGGTACAGCGAAACTTAGACCCGGTGTTACATGATATTGAGGCTGACCTGCGGAGATGGGCGATTATCCCCTTGTCTATCTGGGGTAGGATTAATTTGGTTAAAATGAATGTTTTTCCCCGTTTATTTTACCCCATCAATATGTTAAGCATATGGCTTCCATTGAAATGGTTCAAGAGAGTGCACAGAATTGTATCTGATTTTATTTGGAATTACAAGAAGCCTAGATTATCATATTTCAAATTTTCCGCCATTAAATCGTCTGGTGGTCTGAGACTTCCCCATTTTGCATTATATTACTGGGCCTGTCATGCATCTAAATACCTCTGTTGGGCTAAGGGTACAGATGATGCACAGGCTAACACTTACACGCCATTATGGTTAAATTTAGAAATCTCTCAAATTGTGGATTCTGGCTTTAAGCCGAGGCCCTGTTATATTGTTCGTTGAAAGCTCTCCCAGCTGTATTCGTAGCTCTCTATTGGGACTTCAGTCAAGTGCATATACAACTATGCTCCTTCCTAAAATACTTTCACATCGGGACCCGCTCAACCACTACTGGGTAATCCCAATTTTTTAATAGACGGTAAGCCTATCAAAGATTCCTGGTTACCACCTTTAGGGAAGGTGTCGGTCAAAGACCTGCTTGAAGAGGGGGGTAAAGTGCTCACCTCAGTCGAAATTTTGAGTAAGTTACAAATTTCTCAGCGTCTAATTTTTAGATTATTTCAACTCCGACACCTCCTGGTGGGGAAGTAGGACATTTTTGCCAGGGGTAGCGGCTTACACAACTTTGAGGAGGCTTTGACCCCTCTGGTTGGAAAACCTCATGCTATATCGGCCGTCTATAATAATCTGATTAGACAGTTACACCCAACCATCCTCGCTCCTAGAAGATATTGGTCCCTACTGTTTCCGGAACACGATTTCGATTGGGGCAGCGTCTGGGGGGCCTGTCACAAATTTTTATTGCAGGATAGACTTAGATTAATGCAATTTAAACTCTTGCATAATAGTTATTACTCCCCTGTGAAGTTAGTGGATCGGGGCCTGATTGCTTCCTCTTTTTGTTTTAGGTGTCAGCAAGGGGTGGAGGATCTGCTCCACATTTTTTGGCACTGTCCGAAAGTGGCGGCCTTATGGGAGGCTATTAAAAAGAAACTTGACCCTCTACTGGGTCTGGAAAGTTTATTCACCCCTGAGATTTGTATTCTAGGGGACATGTCCCAGGTGGATGTTCGGAATAGGAAATACCACATGGGGCTGATATCGGCCTCAGTTAAAAAAAGTAGTTTTGAGGCATTGGAAGGACACTACAGAGATCTCATATGGCGAGTGGTTACAAGAATTTTTAGCCAATCTTAGAACAGATAGAACCATAGCTAGTTTGCAGCATAAACTTTATAAGTTTAACAGTATTTGGGGTTCCTTATACACCTTTTTTTCTGCTTCTTTATGATTCGCTTTGTGATGTCCAGTTAGTCTATACCTAAGTGCTGTGCATTGGGGGTTTGGGATGGTGGGGTAGGGGTGGGATGAGGACTGCATCCTGTTGGTTTTCTTAATAATGGCATGTAATTTTTTTTTTCTGTTATCCTGTCTTTCTCGTTGGATGTTGTCCTTTTTTGGTGTAAAATCTTTAATAAAAGTTGAATTGGAAAAAAAGGAAGTATTTTTTCACAGAGAGGGTTGTGGATGCATGGAACGGCCTTCTGGAGGAGGTTGTGGAGTCAAAAACAGTGGTGGAATTCAAGCATGCATGGGACAGTCATAAGGCAATTCTAGGGGTGGGGGTAGGAAGAAGTAGGCTGTTGGTTAACTAGGATCTGCAGCTTATCCAGTAGGTAGGGAAATGGGCAGACTGGGTGGGCCAAGCGGTCCTTATCTGCTGTCAAATTCTATGTTTCTATGTTTCTATGTTTTTTAAACCCCTCTCTTGTTGTCTTAGGGTCTTATCATGTTCCACTTGCTTACTGTGTGACCCTGACTAAATCACTTAACTCCCTTGTGCTCCCAGGTGGCACCTGGAAACAAGCTTTGGCTTAGTGTGCCTTTCCAGGTTAAATAATTTCCCCTTCCCCTTCCTGTCTCAGTTTAGATGTATGAGCAGTTAACTGATCCTGCACCACAGCTTTCATAGCCTCCAATGTAATTTCAGCAGATGTATCTGCGGTATCGTTAGGAGCAAAATATGTCTGAAGCTCATATTTAAGTCATTCACAGAATATTTCCCACAGGTGCAGAGTGGTGTTCATCCACCACTTATTTCTTGGCCCTGATATTCTCCTCCATGCAGCAAACAAAATGACTGAAGCATGACTGGAGATGAATACATTACCTATGGACACTTCCCAGGTCATAGAGACCAGGTCCTGATGGTGTGAGGGATTGGGGAAAAGAATGTAAATTCCTACTCAACAAGATGGAGTGTTATGCAGACATCTCTCAGACCACGCCTTTGAAAGGTTTGCAGGACATGGGTAGCATCTAATGATTCACCCCTACTTCCATGACCTGCCTGACCTAAAGCCAGGTTTAAGGAAACACAGAAACAGAATTTGTTAGCAGATAGGGATCTCTTGGCCCACCCAATCTGTGTATTTTTCCCTACCTACATTTTTACTGCAGATTGTACTTGATCTACTACTCTTTCTCCCTCCATCCCTTCTTTTCCACTATGAATCTTTTGTACCCATCCCATGCATTCTTAAACCCCACTACTGTTTTGCCCCACCACCTCCACTGGAAGGCTATTCCAGGAATCCCCCACTCTTTCTGTGAAGAAGTACTACCTCTCATGAATCTACCCCTTCAAGCTTCATAGCATATCCCCTTGTTATTTACCACCTTTTCTTCTGAAAAATACTTCCCTCCTGTACCTAATTTATTTCCATGAGCTATTTAAAGTGTCTCTATCATATCCCCCCCCCCTTCCAGGGTGTACATATTGAGGTGTTTTAGTCTCTTCTCATAGAGCTTTTGATGCAGACCCGGCATGATTTTAATTACCCTCCTCTGCACCGCCTCCATTCTATGTACTTCTGGATATGTGGTTTCCAGAACAGGACACAGTACTCTAGGGGGCATCTTACCAACAATCTATACAGAGGCACCACCACCTCCCCCTTTCTGCTGTTGATGCCCCTATGTATCCCAAAATCCCACTAGCCCTCCCAACTACCTTGTCACACTGCCTGGCCAACTTTGGGTTAACTGATATGAGTAACCCCAGATCTATTTCTTGCTTGGTGATTGGCAATACCACTCCACTCATTTTCTACTCCGCCCCTTGGTTTCTGTACCCTACATGCACTATTTTGCACTTTTTCGCATTCAAACGCAGCTGCCATACCCTGGACCACTCCTCTAGTTTTCTCAGGTCTCTGCTCATCATCTTCCCCCCCATAGTGTCCATCCTATTGCAGATTTTTGTGTCATCCACTAAGAGGAAGACCGTCCCGTCCTGCTTCTCTGCAATTTCTCTTATAAAGACATTAAAGAGAACCAGTTCTAGTAGATGCCTGAGACACCCCACTGGTCACCCTACCTTCCTCAGAGTGAACTCCATTTACCACTACCTTCTGTCACCAATCCCTTAACCAATTTCTTTTTCCCTTTTTTTTATGTCTTTTTATTAAATAAATAAAAATACATTAAGAACAAGGGATGACATCAGCTATTCTCAGAATTGATAACACTTGTAGCACAAATAAATATAAGAATAAAAATAAGCAAAAAACAAATACAAATATGGTTGCCCTAATCTATATAGCTGATACAATAAACCAACAATGTAATAAGTAAAACAAAACTACAACAGATACACCAAACTAGACACTAAGCTGGACAGCACAGAACTTGAATGAGTTATTACTACTACTAACTCTGGTAAGTTTGAGTTAGTCTCCAAGTATACCATTATTGAAACCCAAATTGAAGCTGACCTGCCACGTTAAGAGAGAGCAGGAGGGTTGGCCATGACTAGGATCCCCTAGCCAATCACCTACCTAAATACAGCCCTCCGTACCTAAGCCAAGCTTAATATAGCTTATTCTGCAGGGGAGCAGGAATTGATGTAGGTCACAGGTTAGGTGCTCCAAGAGAAGCATATTAAAAAGCAAGTCCTTCCATATCGAGATTGTGGAACAAGTATGAGAGACCCAAGCATTCTGCATGCATCTTCTAGCAGTAGGAAAGCAATAAGACATGATGGGATGTGCATTAGACAGTTCTAGCACATGGTTATGGGGTGTAGTGAGGCACAAAGCCATATGCTGAGTGCGTCCAGCTCCCTAGCCATGTGTTAGAAAGGTCTAATGCACACCGAGCAGTGTCATATTGCCCTTTTATTTTTTTTGTGAACTTTGTTTCTTCTCCTGTGCACCGAGGCATCTCTTGGAGGAGCCTACTTGACTCTAATCCCTACTACTCCCCACCGTGACACACCACGTCAACTCTCCCTTCCATTGAGAGACTTCCCAGCACTTCGGATCACTGCCAGGGCAGGGCCCGCTACTCCTACTTGATGGTGTCTATCTGGATTAGAGGGTCCATCTCTCTCTGGAAGTCGGCCGAGGATTCTTGGCATGGCTGTCCAGTGTTGGGGATGTGAGGGAGGTCCCTGAGGCCCTCGTCACCCCCTTGGCATGCAGGGGTATTTCTTGATTGGTTCACCCCCACCGATGTGGGTTGTGCAATGCCACCCAGTCCATTACATGGATGCTCCCATCCACGTCTGGAAGGCAGCCACCTGACGTCTTCCCCTGTGTAGTCCTGACATCTGTAGTACACCTGGCCTCCACCAGGTGTCACTATCTGAGTAGAACAGGTCTCCCCCTCCTTCCCAGGAGAGGAGAGGAGAGCGTCCTCTGGACACTCAATACTCTCCTTCCCCTGCTGAACCCCAGTGGCCCAGGCTTGCTCCCTAACCCAGGTCACCATGTGGTGTGAGGTGTGGCATCCAGTGCCTCAACCCTCAGTGCCACTGGGCCGGCCTGTATATTGCCCTTTTAAAATGGGCCTTTCTTTATTACATGGATGTAGTTGTCATAAAGTTTATGTTTAAACAGAAAAAAAAGAAAATGATTACTGTGTTTTGATGCAAATAGTTCCTCCACCTGCTATACTTTGTACTTGGAGGTGCTTGTTATGGTTACCATGACCCTCCCCCCGACGGTGTTGATTTTTAGCAAGAGAGACACAGACATGCATTAGACTAACATATCCTCATCTGGAGATTGAGAGCAGGATGTGTGTGTTGTTTCTGTTTAGTAATGAATTTTTTTTATAATTTGCTTGCTTGTTCCATAAGCTTGGCCGACTAGGCGGTAAGGGGCAAGTAATTGCACAATCGTGGTGTGGTGAACCGGAGGATCAAAGTGCAGCCCTGCAGTAAGGACTTGAAATAGGATTTGAGGAGTAAATATATATGGAAAAAACCTCTTGGAAGCAGTTTTATTTTTGAGAAGAGAAGTGTAATCTTGTGTAATGTTTGTGAGAGGAGGAGCAAGATGTAGATGGGCCTTGGTGGGGGAAGACTGTGAGCAGCTGAGCTGGGGCTGATCGGTCGGTCTGTTGAACAGTATTTAAACAAAAAAAAACAAAAAACGGGGTTGACAAAGAATGTGGTTACTTTGTATGGCTTTCAGGATCTGAGATGTTTGGTGGTGGTAAGGGAGCCTGTATTTCTCCGTGGCTAAGCAAGGGGAAGAATGGTGTCTGATATTTTTGTTTTTATCTGTATCCACTTGGTCAGGACTAGTTTTTACCATGCATTAGACACTTCTAACACATGACTAAGAACCAGTGATATTCCACAAAATTGTTAGCCCATTTTATAATCAATATTATTCTGATTGCTCTGAGATAAAATGCCATTCTTCTTGTTCCCTGGTCTCCACCCCCAGCAACATGGCTCATGGCTCCATTACCAACATAATTTGCATTGTCTGTGAGATGCACTGAGTAACCCTCATCTAAATTAGTTGAAGCATCTGTCACTGCCAAAGTAGTTAAGATAGGTACCCTTCTCCACCCCACATCTCCAGCAGATTGATGAGATCCCTTGGTTAAACTTATAGGCCACCTCTGGTGGCATGTACAATAGGTGCAGAAAACTATACTTGGCTTCTTTATATCAGTTACATATGTTAAGCCCCATATGAGATTTACACAGATCTCACCATGCCTTCTCTGGGATGATACACTCCAGGTCTCATTCTCATTGGGCTTGAGCCCTCGCTGATTGGTTGGGTCGGATCTCCTGGAGTAAATTATAGATCTTCGCAAGTACCCCCGCTCCCCCGGGGTGACTTGTGCTTGCAAAATGCTACTTTCCAAGTCATGGAGTGGAGAGTCTCGTGGACAGAGATGACCCACTCCCCAAATCTAGTTTATCACCTGGGAATATCTGAATAGGTACAAGGTCAGGATCCCCAGCTCTTCCACCACATCTCAAAAAGACTTAAGCCCCTGGGAACAGAATTAATCACCCAGATGCTGTATACCCACCTCCATTCCCATGCATGATAGCTAGGATCCTCCAAACCAAGAAGGATCTCTGAATTAGAATAGACAGGAGCTAACAAGGTCCCACTTCTCTCATCCCCCAACAGTTGGCTTGTTCTTTCCCAGGCCTCTAAAAGATTTTTGACCAATGAATTCCTGGGTCTGGCCAGTTATGCCCTCAAGCCACCATGGTTAAGGTAGGCAGTGAATCTGTGCACCCTCTCTACCTTTTTCATTGAGTACCTCTGTGCCCCAATTGGGCCCCTCACCCAATCTGTATGAAACCTAGCCTGTGACACTAGGTGGTACAACCCCAAATCAGGGAAGCATAGGCCACCCTTAACTGTGGTGTTTCTAAGTCTTTGCAAGCTTACCTCAGTCACCTACATTGCCAGGTGAATTGAGTGCAACCTCTGTCTAAGGCCTGCAGATCTTTGTTATGTAAGCCTATGGAAAGCATCTGGATCAGGTCAAGCAATCTCAGTAACACATTCATTTTAGTTAAATTTATCCTACCCAACCATGAGACTGGTAATTCCTGCCATCTCTGAAATCTCCCAAGATTTTCTGAAGGAGAGGCATGTAATTCAGCTTGTATAGTGATGATAAAGTTTGCACCTCTTAAATACCAAGGTACTTAATATGGGAGGCTACTAGATGGAACAGGAATCTATCCAGACCTGTAGTGTCAACATTTCCCAGGCAGAGTAACTCAGATTTTTCAAAATCTTTCTTGTATCCTGAAAATGTGGAAAACTCTACCACAAGGGAATGCAGTGCTTTAAGTGACCGCTCAGGCTGGGTCATGTATAAAAATATATCATCTACATATAGAGAAATCTTGTGCTGCCTTGCCAAGCCCCCTCACCCCTTCAATCTCCATCACCTCACTGATTGCATCCACCAGTGGCTCCAGTGCCAGTGTGAACAACAGGAGAAAGGGGGCACCCCTGCCATCTGCCCCTATTCAAGCAAAAGGTCCTGGTGGTTTCACCATTCACAAAAATGCTTGCTCTAGGATCAATATACAGTAACCTAACATACTCTATATACTGTTCCCCCAGTCCAAACCATTCCAGGACTTGGAACAGATATCCCCACTCCAACCTATCAAAGGCTTTCTCATCTTCCAGGCAGAGCACACATACTCCCCCAGATGCTGAGCAACCACCTCCATCAACTCCAACAACCAGCGGTCACTATGATAGAAGTGTCTATTCTTGACAAATCCCATCTGGTCTGCTTTCACCAGAAGCAGTAAGACTTCCTCCAGCATCTTTGCCAGAGCATTGGCTAACACCTTTATGTCACTGTTCAGGAGACAGATAGGACTGTAGGATGAGCACTGTGCAGATCCCTCCCCTCCTTATGTAAAAGAGTAATAGTGGCTAAACAACAGGAGGGTGGTAGCCCACCTTCCTCCCATGCCTCTTCAAACATATTGAGCTTATGTACCCACACACTGTCATCCAGGGATCTATAAAATTCAATAGGCAGCCCATTCAGGCCCACTGCTTTATCCCCCGCTGGACAGTTGACTGCGTGTCTAATCTCCCTGTGTGTCATAAGCCTGTTTAGGGTTTCTATCTGTTTTGAAGTAAGCTCAGTTAACCTAAGTCACCATAGAAATTCACTAATTGCAGCCTTTTGTCCTTTTCCTTTGCTTCTATACAGAGCAGAGTAAAAGTCCACAACCATATCTTACATTTGCTTCCTGTCAGAGGTCAACATCCCCTCACTGTCCCTCATGATCACAATACAATTGGATTTATATCTGTCCCATGCCAAGCAAGCCTACAGAGGGCTGGGTTTTTTCATAAAATCTTTGACTGGCATAAATAAGGGACTTATTCACACCCACTGTTAGTTCCTTATTTATTACTTCCCTTGCAGGCTTAAGCTCCCTCCAAACATTTTCTGATGGGTCTCGAAGTGCCGCCAACTCTAGTTTCTTAACAGTATCTTTAACATTTTGCAGCATCTCCTGCCTTCACTTACATAAGGTAGACATGTAAGCAATCACCACACCTCTCATATAGGCTTTCCCAGCCTCCCAGAGGCTCAACATGAATCGGGTCATGTAGACATTAGTAGCCATAAGCCAGGTACTTCCTAAATTTCTGATTATCTAACATATGCATTTCTGGTCAACTAACATATGAGTGGGGAATCTCAATGCCCTGCCCTTATCCTCCCTTTGCCGTATGTCCAGTATCACTAAGACTCTGACGTGGTCAAAGACTGCAGTTGGGCTGATAGCTGTGTGGCATACATTCCTATACCATCACCTAGTGACCAAAATACAATCTAAATGTGACCAGGACTGATGGGGTTTAGAGTAAAATGTGTACTCTCTAGCCCATTGATTCACCTTGCACCAGACAGCTACTAAGTCAAGCTCCACTAAGCCCCCTCCCCAGCGTTCCTCAGCAAGGTCCAATCTATGGCCACCAAGACTGGATTGAGTACGCAATTGAAATCCCCTCCCATAATCAGTCCCAGGAACTGTCCTTTCTGCAACAGGGCAAGTAGCTGGTCATAAAACACAGGGTCATGTTCCACCAGAGCATATATGTTAGAAAAATTGATAGCCTCTCCCACCAATCTTCCACATACAAAGATGTAACTACCATTAACTGTGTCTGCCACCACTCACTCCTTGACAAAAAGGTATATTTTTTATGCAGAAGATTGTTACCCTCATTGATGTCCATTAAATGACACTGCATAGCAATGTCCGTCCATTCTCGTACCAACTTCCAATGTTCCACCAGGGTAAGGTGGGTCTCCAGAAGCATGGCTACTCGGACCCCATGCCTTTTTAACACCATATACATTTTCTTACTTTTAATAGGGGAAGAAATGCTCTGGACATTCCAGGTGCAAACCTGACCAATTTCTTACCCAGTTTACCACCTTGAACCACCCTTAAGCTACCAGGCTTGCTTACTAACCTCCTATTTGGAACGGTGTTGAAAGGCTTACTGAAATCTAGAAAGG
The DNA here is from genome assembly GCA_016271365.2 of Neoceratodus forsteri. Classification (NCBI taxonomy): domain Eukaryota; kingdom Metazoa; phylum Chordata; order Ceratodontiformes; family Ceratodontidae; genus Neoceratodus; species Neoceratodus forsteri. The sequence goes on from CM028138.1 coordinate 203,561,311, forward strand.
CCACATCCACTGCTCCACCCAGATCTAAATCCTTTTTCACTTAGTAAAGAAATCTATCAGATTTGACATGTTCTGAATTTGTGTATTTTATGTACTGTTTGTATTTTGTATTATGGTATGCTATCTTTGGTCACAATCGTAAAAGAGAGTTTTTTCTCTCAATTTGCTTCCAATAAAAACGATGATGATGATGATGCTTTGCTTGACATGACCTCCCCCGTGAAATCATGCTGCCTTGAGTCTTGTAACCCCCTGGATTCAAGATATTCCAAAACCTTTTCCTTCTGCAGTGATTCTATTAATTTTCCCACCACTGATGTCAGGTGAACTGACCTGTAATTGCCAGCCTTTTCCCTGCTACCACTTTTGTGTAGTGAGACTACATCCACCCTCCTCCAGTCCTCAGGAACCACTCCTTTTTCCAGTGAGCTGATAAACAGAACTGTCAGAGATGCAGCCAGTATTTTCCTGAGCTCCCTCAATACCTTTGGATGCACCCCCATCTGGCCTCATTGCTCTGTCCACCTTCAGATTAGCATGCCTCTTCAGGACTTTCTCCTCCAAAAACGGATTAGTGTACACATCCTTCTCTCCAAAGTTTCTGTTACTTTTTTGTGGCCCTTCTCCTTTTTCCTTTGTGAACTGTAGTTGTTCAGGATGTCTGCCTTTTCCTGGTCCCCCTTTGCACAGTCCCCCCTTCCCCTTTTAACCTTGCAATCTCACCCTTGGTCTGCCTCTTTTCACTTATATACCTAAAATACAATATGTCTTGTCTTCTTTTGTTATCTCTTGGGCTATTCTCTCTTCAGTTTGTGCCTTTGCACTCATTACTGCTTTCCCTGCTTCCCTCTGATCCCCTGATACACCTTCCTCTCCTCTTCCCCTTGCAACCCCTTATACCTTCTGAATGCTACCCCTTTAGCCTTTACCTTTTCAGCCACCTCTTTCTAAAATATAACAGTCTCTTTGTCCTCTTGCTTTTTCTCATTTGTGTGATGCAGATGTTTGTAGCCTATATTATGCTCCCTTTTAGTTTTGCCCACTGTTCTTCCACCCAACCCCACCCATGCCATCCCCCACCAGGTCATCCCAAAGGCACTCACTCTTCTTTATAAAATCTGCCCTCCTGATGTCCAGGACCCTCACCCTTGTGTCCTTATATTGAACCAGACAGTACCATGATCACTGGTCCTCAGGTGGATTCCCATTTTGACATCTTCAATACTTTCTCTGTTAGTGAGTTTCAAGTCCTGTATTGCCCCATCAAGAGTGGATTCACTGACTAGTTGCATGAGGAATGTTCCCTGCAGGAAATCCAGGAATTCCCTGCTTCTATCGGAAGCTGCTGCAGGGAGGATCCACTCTACATCTGGCAGGTTGAAGTCTCCCACCAACAGCACCTCCCTCCATTTCTACCATCTTATCATTTTACCAATGGCTTCCACCAGTACCTTATATTATTCTTCCACCTGTGCTGGAGGTCTGTAAATCACTCCAGCATGAATAATGGCTCCATTCCCCATCTCCAGGGTAATCTACAGTACATCTGCCTCCCCCTGTATTCCCAGTATCTCTGTAGCTTTTATGCTTTCCCTCACATGAAGCACCACACCCCTTCTGTCTTTCCAACCCAGTATGTCCTGAACAGAGTATAATCTGTCATGGGCTTGTCACAGTCATGGTTTTCAGTGCACCATTACTCAGCAATGGCCACAGTATCCAGGTTGGCTTCTGCCATATGGAAAGGAAAGGGAAAGAGGAAATTGTTTAACTAAGAAAGGCACACTAGGCCAGAGCTTGTTTCCAGGTGTGACCTGGGAGCACAAGGAAGTTAAGTGACTTGCCCAGGTTCACACAGTGTGCAAGTGGGGTCTGATGGGCTTCAAACCTAGGTCTCCAGTTTTGTAGCTCATTGCCTCTAACCACTATACTATACTGCCTTCTAATGGACTCTAGGACCAGAGTCTTATTTCCTAGACCTCTAGGACTCACACACATTGCCTTCCAGATTTTGTTACATGCATTATAATACATGTACTATGTCAATACATGTACTGACACTCTTTAATGTGTATCAGTTCCAGATATGTGAATCAACATGACTCTGTTATGTAATACTTATTGTAGACTTTCACTTAAAGGGGAAGTCTCCCATAGTTTCACACCAATATTGTCCCCAGCTCCTTATGTGTAACTGTTGTGTGCCTACTCCAGTTGACAGCACCCATATTGCTGTAGAAATCTAGATTATAAATAAAAATATACAGCCCGTAGAAGTTATCAATGTGTTTGTCCTCCATTTTACCATCAATATTGGTGGAGGACGATGTCATCATAGCAACAGATAATGGTGGTGCACTAAATGCACTTCCACCTGTAAACCAACCCCACAATGATTGGTTCCCCACTTGAGCAATGGAGGAGCCCTTTAAGTGTTGTGCACATCCTGAAATGCAGGTCTAATAGGGACTAGGGCCATGTGATTGTGATGCAGCACTGATTTGAGGTATATACAGTATTCATATAAGGAAGTGCCTGTATGTGTTGTGTTACTGTTTCTGTTGGCAAAAACAGTTTACTCAATAAATGATTCTGGGTACAATAAGAGTTTAAAGTGGTATTATACAGCTGTTGTATTATGTTCTGTGTGTGTTAGCATTCTCTGTTTTGATTGACACCAACAGTGAGAAACAATCTTGCAAATATGCCCCTTTCCCTTTGTAACTAGGCAGGCAGTAATTGAATGGCTGCTGTAAGGCAATAAAGAGTTCAGCTATAACAAGGAATAGGTTACCAGGACAGCATCAGCTGCAGCATATGGAAGAAGGGTAATATATTGGTTAAAGCACAAGCATAAGAACTGGGACACTGGTTCAAATCTGACTAGAGTCCCTTACTCTCTAACCCTTAACAAGTTCCCCTAACCTCCTTGGGAACTGTAATAGCCCCTCAGTTCCATTACTTTAAAAGTGCCCCCATTCCCATTATAAATCATTAGCAGTGATGTGAGAGCTACAGCACTTCACTCTGAAGATACTGAGGACAAGCTGTGGCAGCACCCCCCCCACTTTGTAATGCCAGCATTTGAAGTAGGATGTCCCTCACAAATCAGATGCTACACTTCAGCTGTTGTAGATAAATAAACTAATCAGTCTCAGTGTTTGTAGTGCTCTGTATTTGCTTAGCACATTCCTCCCATGTCATATGCATTCTGTGTCTTGGTATTTCCAGTCAGAAACTCAGATTTAAGGAGTATTTGAAATGTAAAACAATACACTTTATAAAGTAAGTGATCTAGCTCTCCACTTTTAGGCTGCTGAAAGGGTGTGTGTATCATTTGTGCAAAGGAGGAATTCAGTCTTGTGAGATCCTTGTAAATGAATCTTCTCAAGGGTGTTCACCTGGTTTAATACAGATTGACTGATTGAGTGCTTGATTGATTGACCGATTCAGTCTACTGCTCTCCACAACATGTTACAACTGTCTCACAGAGAGAAATGAGCAGTACAAAGAAAATATTTTGTTTCCTGTAAATTAAATACTGTTAGATGTATTACAGTAGAAGCCGCTTTAGCAGGACAGCTCAGTTTCAGGCTGATCATCCCATTTAAATGGCCATCTCTACAAAACAAAGTTGACTTTTTTTTTTTACAAATACACTAACAGACGTTTGCAGGGAGTTAGTTAATGTGAAGGGGTTTTGAGTTCTGTCTTTTGCTTTTTTGCCTCCAATGAGTTCATCTTGCTTTAAGGCATGGCCATGGTCAGGATAGCCCTGATAGAAAAGTTCAGTTTCATCAGCGTTCCATACATCAGCAGGTAGATAGCCGGAAAGGAGACCAGGCAGCACTTCAGCAATCCATTTCTGGGCAGCAGTGGCATCTGCATCTTGTTTTTCCCCATGCTCCAATTTAAAGGCAATCTTATGGCACAGTTTCCAACTTGATAGCTATCCATCGGTGGCATCAAATCCATCATGCAACATCTCCCTTGCAAGTCAGCAGCCTTTGCTTTCAGCATCCGACCAGATATGCGTGCTCCCTTCTACAGAGCCTGGGAGAACCACAAGAGGAGAGTCTCATCCACTTCACTGTCCTTACCCTCCCTTTTCCTTTTGTGACTTGGGTTCAGTTTGTCCACCACTCGCTGAGAATCGCATCACGGTTTTTACTGATGTGACCAGCCTGGCTTTTGGAAATTTTAAACTCCGCAGCCACTGAGACAAGAGACCTGGAGAAGTTTGACAGTGCATCAAGCACTTTGACATGCTCTGCAAGCATGAGTTTGTTACGAGAAAGAGACTTGGTAGAGGCAAAGCAGGAAGCAAGCAAGTGCCAAGTACATTAGACAGTAACAAAGTGAATGAAACAGCAATGAGATGATAGATCAAAAGTCAGACCACTTAGTCAAATAGCAAAACTCTGCTGGAAATCGTCCCAATAAAATGGCTTCTGTGTGATTGCATGTCCCGCTTAAGCGTTCAATTAACTCTATGTTTTCCATTGAGTTGAACTGGTGCCTGGAGAGACGTCCCTCTTAAGCGCCCATCCCACTTAAGCACATCTCGTTTAAGAGGAGTGTACTGTATTTGCTCTACACATACAATATTAAGGCTACAAGTACTACACCCTGTGTGAGTTGCATGACAGAACTGTCTTAAGTCATTGCAAACTTAAACTAAAATCAGAATAGACAGCATTGATACCCTTATGTTTTCTTCTGCACTGTTGCTGCAGTGACATCAAGGAATGGGAGGGGCTGTATTGCAAGTGACTCATTTGCATGTAAATGGAGGCTTGCTTGACACTTTACTACCTTGTGTCAGAGCCTCAGACTCTAGATATGTGTTGCAACAGAAGGAATGACTGATCTCTTATTGACATACTTACAGTACATGATGTAATGTATAAAAATACATCAGACATATCCAAATCATAAATATACAGGAGTCTTCTGTAACATAAAAGTTAAGTTCCTAGCCCTCAGAGTTATAAGTTGCACATTGCTAATGGTAATTAAAATGAAGATAACATTGGAACCTTTATGGTTAAGAAGGTATTTTTTTGAAATAAAAGCTTATAGCTAGCACTACAGTAGGTCAATATGCATTGAAATACATTGAAATGTATCAATATATTTATCTTATTTATTTATCTATCATCTCAGAGTTACAACCATTGTGCTAAATGCTTGTTTACAAGGGTTCCACATCATGACAAGTGCATTTTGTGCATATAATAGGACAACAGTGCAAACAAGGAACACTGAATATAATACATTTAAGAATAATATATTTGCACATACAGAGGCTATCAGGACAAGAATGTTGCACAGTTTGGTCTACATCTATGTATAAAAATAGAACTTAATAGGGCATTAAAGGTTGACTTTGTCAGGAGGTAATGGGGAGAAAAGAAAGAACAGAGAGGGAAATAGCAAAAAGGTGAGGGCTATAGATTTTGGGGGGAGGGTGGACAGTTGGAAGGACAGGAGCACAGAGGGAGGCTGAGAGTTACATATTAGTGATGAGGGACAGAAAGAGTGACAAAACAGTGAGAATGAATTTCTGTGATGGGGAGATCGAGAGCGGCGTGGGAAATTAGGACTGACAGTGGCAGGTACTCAGTGGTGGGATGCGGGGCACGTTTGCACTAAAAGGGGCCAAGCTTCAGCACAGTGACAATATCTATGGGGAGGTCATTTCGCCAACCTGCTGCTTTCTATGTAAAAGAGCATTGTCCTAGGGCCATGTGACAGAAGGGGATGTTTAGTGCATTCCAATACATTCCTCTTGTCTGGTGCTGACTGTTTGCAGGACTAAGAAAGTTTTGGATGAGGGGAAGGATTAGACTGAGGATGTATTTCTTCCCAAGTAGGCTCACTTGGTATTTGATTCTTCTCAGGAGGTTAAGCCATTCGGTTTGTGCGTATAGGTCACAGTTGTGGGTTAGCCTGTGGACTCAAAGTACCAGCCTGCATGCTTTATTTAGGGCCATTCTTACTCTTCTTAGAGCTGTGTCAGTGGCGGAGCTGTAAATGACTATCCTGTAGTCTATGACAGAGAGGAGACAGCTTTCTGTTGCCAGTGACAAGGCTTCAGTGGTCATGCTGTGGTGATGTCTATAGAACAGGCCTGTTCTTCTGTTGATGGTCTTTACAACATAGTCTATTTGTTGGGCATATGAGAGGGAACTATCCAGTGTGACATCTAGGTACTGTACAGTATGTAAAGGTGATGACGCAGTTGAGTGGATCTTGTTTGTTGTTGAGTATTGACAGTTGGTGGGATTTGTACTTACTTTTGTGGTTAGTAAATAGCATTTATTTTTGTAATTCAGGAGGAATTTATTCTGTTGAAGCCATTTTTCAACAGGGCCAAAGCTTTCTTGTAGCCTAGTTTCTAGCAGAGGTGGATGTGGGCTGCTGGAGAAGATGACCGTGCCATCTGCATATGATAATATTTTTTCAGTGCATGCTAGAGGAAGCTGATTGAGGAATAGACTAAATAAGAGAGGACCAAAAATGGAGCCTTAAAGGATGCCTGTGTTTACCTGCCTGCTTTCAGAGAGGGTGTCATTGATTTTAACTTGCTGTGTTCTTTGTGCAAGATAGCTTTGGAAACAGCCTAAGGTTTCAGGTGAGAGGCTGGATGCTCAGAGTTTGTGCAGTACAGTCCTATGGGTAACAGTGTCAAAACCTTTTGTGAGATCAATGTATATTAACTCCACTATTTGGCTGTTGTTGAGTGCCTCATGTAGAAAGTCAGTATACTCAATTAAACCTGTGGTGGTGCTATGTGATTTCTAGAAACCATACTGTTGGGGACACAGAATCTTGTACTTGTTGAGGTATTCAATGAGCTGGTTGGAGACAATCCATTCCAATGCTTTAGAAAGGGGAGGGGTTGAAATGGGCAGGTAGTTGACGTGCAGGGCCCTATCTCCACTTTTGTGTACCGGGGTGGTTACGGTGGCCTTCCATATCTTGCAGAACTGACCAAATCCAAGGGAGAAGTTGAGGAGTTTTTTGAGTGGAAGGACAACTTCATCAAGTGAGAGGGCAATCAGCTTTAAATCTAGGGAGTCATTACTGAACCTGGTTTTGCCTAGGGACCGCTGGAGGTATTTTTTTTTTGCTTTATGGTTGGATATACATTTGCCTCATGATATCTTTTTAATCTTTGAATTCATTTTTTAAACATGTTTTAATATTTTAGTCATGTTCAGCATAAAAAAATAAGAATAGCATCATTTTCCAAGGGGCAGTCCCTTTAAAAAAAATTAAATGGCCCGGTGGTACTGAGGGTTGAGGCACTGGATGCCACACCTCGTGCTATGCCGGAGACCTGGGTTCAGAAATGAGCTCAGGTTGTCAGGAGTCAGCAGAGGAGGACTGAGATTGATCGTTGGGAGACAGGTCTTCTAGTCCTGGGGTGGGATGGGGACTTTACACCACGCTGTAGCGACCCCTGGGGACACCTGGAGGTACCGCAGGCAGTGGTGTAATGGAGGGTGGACCACGGTGGACGTCTGCATGTATGTGCACAGATGTCATTGCACATCTGTGGTCCCAATGGGGAAAGAACAAGGAAAATCACAGGATGGGTCCGAGGCAGATTGATAGCCGCAGCTCCGCCGGCCGATGATGCCTGGAGACATGTGCCGGTACTGGTTTCTCACCGGGCATTGGGGGCTATGGGGGGGCCCCCCTTTTGCATGTGTAGTTGCATCTTCCAGCTGGGCATGCAACTTCGGGGTTGGCGATGGAGTGGAGCAGTGGTTGGATGTAAAAGCAGGACCGTGGCTGCAGAAGGAGAAAATGTTAAATGTTGAATAAAAATAAAATTAAATTAAATGACACAAAATCCATTACATCTTCACTGACTTCATAATCTTCCCATGCTTTCACATGCTTTGTTTGCAATTTGCTGACTGTTTACCAATGCTCACAGACTATATAGCTTGTCAAGGCACACACATGTGCTGCATTCTTTCTGTACGATGTCACCTGCTGACTCTTTCACAAAGCTCCAGATACCAATATATATCTTTAGCATTTGAAAACAGGGTCACTCATTGACACCAATCATTGCAATTGTGACTGAGACCATTGTGACAAATATACCTGGATATTAGTAGTGATGTTGGAACATGATTCTGCATGTCACTGTCATAAGAGTATAGGATGGGCATAGCAGGAGAGTGATGCCAATACAGGCAAGTTTTTTTCCTGTCTGCATTTCAAGTGAAATCAATGTGATCCAAAGCCAAGCCAAGATGGATTGCAGTTATGCCAAGTGGCCCGAAGCTCATCTCCCAATATTGCCTCAATACCCTTCTCACCTCCCTCAGCAAGCTACTTGTAAAACTAGTAGCAACCCAGCTTACCAAATACATACAGACATGCTGCCTCATCATCCCCTGTTAGCATGACTTTTGCAAAGGTCACAGTACCACCGCTGCTCTAGTCCAGCTGATATAAGACATTAAGATTGACATTGACAAAGGCTTGCTCACTGAAGTAGTTTTCATCAATCTGTCCAAAGCCTTTAATCTTGTTGACCAAGCCAACCTTTGCTACACATTAGCTGAAGTTGTCTTTTTCTCATATGCTGCTGACTGGTTCATTAGTTATCTACTTGTCAGAAAGCAATTTGTTAAATTTAATAATGCCTTCTTTAGACTTGTACCAACAGGCATCCCCAGGTTTCTATCCTTGGGCTACTAACCATCTTCATTTTCCATCAACAAACTCCCATCAGTCTCTACCTCTTGCTCAACCATTCTGTACAAAGCTAAGTAAAGGAGAGCACTTCTGGCTTCCAAAGGTGCTACTCTATGAGGAAAAGTGCAATTGGAAAAAGAAAAAGCGCACACACCAACCTCTGATGTGAACCACTAATTTACTTGGTGCATTACAGAAAGCCAGTCAACCACCCCTACATATTCCCAGTGGATGTGGCTTATTCAGGGGGCTGTAGATAGATGATATAGCCCTGTACCACAGCTGTTCCTCCACACCTCCCTCATAAATACCCAACTCAGCCTCGACTTCTGCCAGATTTAAACCTGACTTGTTAACAAGAAAATTGTTCTCAATGCCTTCAAAACCCAAGCCATGCTTTTTGGGATGAAGGCATTATGGCACCCAAGCCCTAATCACCCCTTTCCATTAAGTCTCCACTTACTCTCATCTCTTCCTCATGCAAGAGCTCAGATACCTTGGCATTACCCTTGACTCTGCCTTTGATTTTACCGATCACATCTCTACTGTCAGCAAATCTGTTAATTCATGGCTAGGTCTGGCCTAGCATCTCCACCACTTCCTCATTCCCAAAGCAAGGCTAACCATGTCCCAAGGTGGTGTCTTCCTCTGCCTGCAGTACAGTTCACTTGTTTACTGAAATGCCCCTAAAACTCACCTCCACAAATGGGATGTGGCCTAGAATAATGTCTGCCGGTTTGCACTGTCCAACTCAAGCACAACCCATCACTACATGCTCTATTCCTCCCTGAGTTAGCTGTGCCCCTCTGCCACTTGCTCCTACATGCTGAGTGTTCTATCTTTAAATCACTCAGCTGAGCCTCCTCCAGCTCTCTGATGAAAAATGATCACCTGTCTTATTCTCTCAGATCCATTGATGCTACTTCCCTTGCCATCCCCAAACGTGCTACCAAAATGAGTGATCAGGCCTTCTCCTAATTTGCCCCTAGGCTTTGAAACTCCATCCCCTGGTAGGGGAAGAAAATGCCTGGGACACCAAGAAGGAGAAATTGTTGCTATTAAAATGGAATTGGGTCTACTGGAAAAGGAGTAGGTGACTTTCTTTTTAAAGGAGGGTGTATGTGAAAAACAAGAAGGAAACCAGTGCGATAACCAGATCTCCTGAGTCCATTTGGTCAAGCTCAGAAAAGAAAAGCAGACTGTGTGTGTGTGTGGGGATAAGATAGTCACCCAGAAAGGAACTAAAGACTGAAAATAGCTCAGCATGGCTACATGAATTCATTGGGGAAAAGGGCTTTTGGAAAGTCAAATTCCACACATAGAATTCTAGCAGCATTATCTATTATGGTTCAATAAATTTTGAGCAATTTTGAAAATGAGTAATTTGTAGTATTTACACTATAAATTGTAAACTACTAAACCACATTAATCCAGCTTTGTTAGAATATAGGACCCATTGACATTGTGTCAATATGCCAAATTTTGGGTGTAAACCTGCAGTAGAAATGGAGCTACATGCATACAAATTTACAGAAAATTGTCACAAAATATCACCAATATTCCAAGAAAGTGGAATTTGTTAATTTCATTCTGCCCTACTTTCTCCTGATGTTAGCCTTCTACATATTTTACAGAATATAATACTTACTTCCCTGTGCCATAAGACTGTTCATAACTGACCAAACAACTGCTGTGTGTGACATTACAGTCTGTTGTCATGGTTAACACTATGTTATCCTAAACAAAGGCAGTAAGAGGTTTCATAAACAAGCATTTTTCAATGCTGAATGTTTGCTTGCTGGCATTGGCACTGGTAGTGTAGGAGTTACAGAGCAGCATAGTAGGAATGGCAGTGAAGTATTGAACTGAAGCCAACCCCACCACCACCCTGCAGAGACTGAGAGGCATTGGGATGTGCCTTTGGGTCATCAGGCATAACGGCCATGCCATTTCACCGCACCCTACCCTGCAGACACCGACAAGTGTCACAGTGTGCCTTGGGATCTTTGACCCTCATGCGCACCCCATTCCATCAGGAAATATGGTGAGATGGGTACAGTATAGGAGAATGGGGTAAACTTTGGGGCCAAAGAGTCCAAGGCACACCTCGATGCCTCTTACTGGCTGCAGGGTGTGGAATGATATGAGCATTACAGGCAAGAATCCCAAGTCACACCCCAATGCCTGTCATTCTCTACAGGTGATGCGTTGTGGTGGAAACCCTAATGCCTCAGGCATTCGTTGGTATTTTCACTCCAAATTTGCAACATGGTTTTTTGTGACCCCCACCTCATGAACAGTGGCAATATCAGTTTATTGCTTGAAAGCTGCTTTTGCACAGCAGCTACGGCATTTAGCACCACAGGTGCAAAACACATTCCAAACAGGATGTGAAAATGACAGCTGTACTGTTCATGGGGAGGTGTAAAAAATGGCAATGTTGAAAATTTGCAGTGAAAATATTAAAAAAACTGGTGAAGTCACAAGCGTGCATAGAAATTGTGCAACGCACACCAGTAATGTAATTAGTTTGGGGATTTTTTACAGCAGATTGTCAACACAGGCATTTTGGGACCTCCGATCATGAACAGTGTCACTGTGATTTTCTTTATCTGTCCCGAACAATGATTTCCCAAAGCGACCACACATTTCTGTGCTGAAAGTGTGAAAACACATTTTGGCCATGTTGTGAATAATGACAGCTGTACTGTTCATAAGGAAGTGTAGAAAAATGCCACTGGTGAAAATCTGGACTGAAAATATTACAAATTTATGAACTTACGAGGGTGCGTGAAAACTGTGCAATGCTCACTCATAACACAGTCATTTTATGGACTTTTGTCACCAAATTTTCAACATAGCTATTTTAAGACCTCTGCTCATGAACAGTGTCACTGTGATTTTCTTAATCTGTCCCAAACATTGCTTTTGCACACTGACTGCACCATTGTGCACTACACGTGCAGAAACACATTTTGGGCGAGATGTGAAAAATAGCTGCTGCACTGCTCATAAGGAAGTGTAGTAAAATGGCAATCTTGAAAATCTGGAGTGCAAATGTTAAACATTCACAAACTTACGAGCGTGCATAGGAACTATGCAACGCACATTCATAAAAGAGTCATTTTTAAGAATGCTTTCACCAAATTTTCAACAGAGCCATTTTAAGACCTCTGTTCATGAACAGTGTCACTGTGGTCTTCTTAATGTGTCCCATACATTGATTTCACACACTGACTGCACCATTGTGTGCTACATGCGCAGAAACACATTTTGGGTGAGATGTGAAAAATAACAGCTGTACTGCTCATAAGGAGGTGTGGTAAAATGGCAATGTTGAAATACCAGAGTGCAAATATTAAACATTTGTAAACTTACGAGCGTGCATAGGAACTGTGCAATGCCCGCTCATAAAACAGTCATTTTTAAAAATGTTTTCACCAAATTTGTAGCATAGGCTTTTTGAGATCCCACCTTACGAACACTGGCACTGTTTTTTAATTAATCAGTCTCAAAAGGTGATTTTGTGCAGTGACTGCAAAATTACCCTTCATGGCTGATTAACGCCATGGCAGTTCAAGAATTCATGAGGAGGGGTCCCAAAAACCCCATGTTGAAAATTTGGTGCCAAAATTCAAAAAAATGCCAGAGATATGCATTAAAGTTGAAAAAACACTGTTTACTGCATTATACAGCTTACTGGCATTTCCTCAGTTCGCTGTCAGCTTTGAAGAGTGCAGTCGTGTTCCCAGTCCACCAAGATAGTCATGCCAAGCTCCAGAGGTAAGTATGGGGTGAGGGGGGTGAGGAGGCAGGGTGCACAGTGGAGTGAGCACAAGTGGGCAAGGGACTGCCGAGGGAACTTTTTTTTTTACAGTTTTTTTTTTTTTTTAGGAAAGCCGGCGTGGGACATTTGCCAAGCTGGGGTGGGCTCCCAGCTTGGCAGCTGGAAGGCTGTTTGGCAGGGCCTGGAGCCAACAGGGGATTGGGTACCCCGTCAGCCATATGGACTTGTGCCATGCCTGGGTGGGCTCCCAGTGTGGCAGCCGGAAGGCTGTTTGGGGGGGCCCTGGAGACAATGGGGGATTGGGCACCCTCGTCGGCCATAACATATTTCATCATGCTGGGGTGGGCTCCCAGCGTGGCACCTAGAAAGCTTTTGGGAGGTGCGTGGAGCCGACGGGGGATTGGGCACCCCCATTGGCCATACAGTATATGCGTGGGGAGGCGATGAGCACGCACGCATGCGCATGCGGCATGCATCTGGAGGGGGGGGCGTTGCTTACTGAAGTGGAGCTCTCCCTTTCAACTGTACAGCGCTGCATTTTCAACTGCTGTCATAGACAGCTGCAGCATTCATTGGGGAACTGCTGCTGCATCTGCAAACACGCTGACTGAATTGGAAGACGGCTGCCACACCTCCGAAAACTCAGATGATGGCACTATGTTTCTTGCACATGCGTGCAAGCAAACATAAAAATGAAGACCTGGCGGTCACAGCCTCCTGTGAAGCATCACTCTTAGGAGCACTCAATTCCAAAATACCACCTGCATACCTTAGTGTGTATAGGGAAAGTTTATTCAAGTGGTGTTTTAGATACCATAGCGATCAGGCTTAACAGAATTGCTGTTCAAACTGAAACTATCAAAATGTTAAGAGCTCTGAGAAAGATGGAGCTCCTGTCAAATTATCAGCAGTGCTGTCTACACAAGTGTCATGGGTCCACCCCTGTTTTTGCCCTATGAGACCACCCACTGATAAGATTGTAAACTTTTTTTTTTAAGTGTTTTGGTCGAGCCTGATTCCTGCTGCCTTTACAACACCAAGCGATACATTAAAGTAGACTTGTGATATTTTAGATTTATTTGTTTTAACACTGATGAGGGGGCTGCTGCACAGGTAAGACCTCCGGGTATCCATAGTTATTTTATCCCATGATTGTCCCATGAAACTTGGCACCTTGTTTTCCTGAGTTGCATAATTAGCATGGCCGAGCCTGGAACCTGTTGCATACTTAATGCTTCTATATACAATTCTTAGACAGCCTACCAAGCTGTGTCATAAAAAGGGGTATTTTTGAGCTGGTGACAAACTAAAGTCAGTTAAGTTTGGAAAAAATAATGGTGTGTGTGTGTGTGTGTGTGTATGTGTGTATGTAAGTGAGAATCAGCTCCTCGACTAATACATCATACAATTAAGACATAAGGCAGGGTTTTCAAAATGATTCCTCCGAGTTGCATCTGCCACTATTTCCAAAACAGAAATAACAGAAATATGTCCAGCTGCTGGGTCATCTATTACATCAAATCAAATCAAATTTTATTTATATGGCCGACCCGTGGGATTTCCACTTGTGATGCCAGTGACCCGGGTTCACGAATGGACTCAGGTGCTGGAGGGCCGACTGGGGAGAGAAGGCTGAAATGTTGGATGACTGCTTGCCTTCTCTTTGGGGGAGGGTGGGGATATGACCCAGTGATTGTTGACCCCTGGCGGAAGTGGGGGGTTCGGCAATGCATGGGGTCCCACCAATCAACAGGGTGTGGTGAACGTCGGTGCAAGCCACGTCCCTGGGGAGAAAATGGGAGAAATCCCCAAGTCTGACTGGATGATGGTCATCAGCTCCCACTGCTGAAAGACCTCGGGCAGTGCACGAACCACCTTAGCAGCACCCTGGGCAAATATGGCACTGGCCGCCCTCCCGGTGTCCTCCCCCTTGGAGGAAGAGGGGATCCACCTGGTGAAAGGTTATGTTACATCTGGGGGTTACCCGGCGGGCTGTAATATAGGGTGAAGAGGTGGCTGTACCGAGGCAGTGCAGCATGGAGGGCATAGGAGGGCCTGAAGGAGAGGCCGGCCAGGAGCTGGGGGAGAAAAAAAAAATTATTGTAACCCCCTTGTTCCCAGGGGTTACTAGAATCCCACTTAGAATCAGTGGCAGGCAGGGAGAGGCAGCTTGTGAGATGCCAGTTAAATGGGTTTCACACTGTCACACTCTGTTTTCAGTTTCAGCTGAGCTGCAGTGATGATGTCACCTTCGAATTCTCACAGCAGTATAAGCCACAATGGAATGCTAGCTGCAGGGGTTAGCAGTAGAATGTTGGGAGATTAGTTCACAGTGGTAGAGAGAGTCAAGAGAGGAGGAGTGCTGCAGAAGGCAGCTGCTCAGACTCAGCTCTGAAAGAGAGCTACCTCAGGAGAAAGGGGTTGTGTGTTCTCACCCTAGAGAAGAACACAGAAGACCAGTTGTGAAGTGGTAGAGACTGTTCCTAGAAGGTTTTCCAGTGCGGAATTCCAGTATTCAGGAGCAATCCCCTGGTCCAGCCTGGAGAGGGTGAAGCTGCCTGAGATTTGTTTGTTTTGTGAGTACCTGAGATATTTTGAGGAAAAAAGCCCTGGGGCACCTGCATTCTGGTGGTGAGTTTTTCTCTGACAAAGGGTCTCTGTTCACCAAGACTGTGTGTCTAGTAAAAGTGTCTGCCTATTGTTGGGTCTGAGGGAGACTTGCCAAGTACATAACATTTAGACTGTGTATGATTTAAAAGCGATCTGCAACAGTGGGGGTCTAGAGTAAAGACATTGCCATATACAGAACTTTTAAAGTCATGACACCTCCATAGTGTGAAGAGTAGAATGTTAAATATGAAATACATTTCAAGAGAGCATCTACAAGAGTGTTTCAGAGAAAGGTGTTGTAACCAGATGAATGGCCGAGTATAGATTTGGGAGCAAAATGTGGGATATCCCCCATCTGAAGTAGCCAGGTTTACCTCTCCTGATTCAGTTCGGGCACCTTTGTTTTCTCTCAGGCATTTGGCCAATGCCTGAGGAAAGCATCCAGACATGGGATTTTGGATTTCCCTGTTAGCCAGAATGTGCTCGTGGGTGGTTTAGGGAGCCACCAGTAACCTACATGCAATATGGAAAAGTATCCTAGTACTGGCCAGGGTGCCAAGTTAATGGAAAGAAGAGAAGTGTACCAGTTCGGCCGTGTGTGCCCAGATTCATTCAGAACCTGAGGGTTCGGTATGTGTCTGAGCTCGGTACCTCAGTAATCTGCATTACCAGTGGAAGTAGCCCTGTGGGGGTCCATCTTTGCTTTGTTTATTCTCTGTGATGTGAACAAAAGCCACACTCTAGAATCCCAACCTGGTTTGGACATTACAGTTATTGCTTCCAGTGTCTGGATTTACTTGGGTGCCCCTGACCAGAAGCACAAACCTAGCATAATGCTGAGCAGACGTTTTCTCCCAGGGACCCAGGTTGATGGCCATGCTAAATAGTCCCCTAAGGTGTGAGCCAGGTAGTTGCCACACTTGGTTTGCCTGTCTAAGGATGGCAGGCTATGAATTAGAAGTATGGGTTCAACAGAACTGTGTTCATAGTGACTACCCCATCCCTCTCGGTGGTGCCATGTGTGAGAGGAGCAGCCCTGCTAGTTGAACAAGGAGAGCCTGGGTGGGGAGGTTACATTATTTATGAAGCGCTTTTCAAAATAACCAAATCACATATACAATAGAAAAACAAACATTCAATCAGAAAAGAAAAGACACAACACATAAAAAGGCAGTAGAGATAAAACTAAACATTGTCCCCAAAAGCCAGATCAAATAAATAAGTTTTTATTAGGGTTGGGGGCTGCAAAAGAAAATGCCCTAGAACCTGATGTCTGAAGACAGACCCTGGGACCCTCTAGCAACCCCTCATCGGTGGAAAGGAGTGAGCAGAGAGGGCAGTAGGGCCAGAGGGGGTCTTTCAAATAGTCCGGTCCCTGTCCATGTAGGGTCTTATAGGTCAGCAATGTGATCATGAAGGTGATCCTCCATTGCACCAGCAGCCAGTACATTCGCGCAGCACAGAGGTGACATGGCTAGTTCTTGAACACTCTGTCAACAACCTGGCCACAGTGTTCTGCACCAGCTGCATGTGACAGTGATCCACCACCAGTTACCCCAGGTACAGAGCATTGCAGTAGTCACGAGCTGTGAATGAGCTCGGTACATCCAACAGACCAGACCTGGGTGTGATTCTCAGAACCTCCACTTGCACACTATGTGACTCTGAACAAGTCACTTAAACACCCAGTGCTCCAAGGTCACCCCTGAAAACAGGCACTTGTGCCTAGCGGGTCTTACCCAGTTACCAAAGACAAAAATAAATAAATAAATAAAAGATGAGAGGACACAAAGGCGTGAACCAGCATAGGAAGGTCTTTGGGCAGAATAAGGTGCTTAATCTGGGTGACGTTGCTCAGATGATAGAATGGGGACTTGACAACTGCTGACACCTGAGCTTTTAGCGTCAGCTCATCATCGAGCACAATGCCCAGGTTCCACACCCATTTAGAAGATCTCAACTGGTTGCCTCCTAGCACAAGGCCAGACGGCTGCCCAGGAGTCAACTTCTCTACCCGCTGACCTGGGTCACGCCACTAACACCTCAGTCTTATCTGGATTTAGTCTCAACCAGTTAGCACTCATCTAGTCCTGAATCTCCATGAGGCAGTTGTTAAAGACTGAGATTGTACTGTTCTGTTTGGGTACAAAGGCTATATACAGCTGAGTGTCATCTGCGTAACAGTAAAAACTCAGCCCGTACCACCTTATAATGTCTCCTAACAACAACATGTACACCATGAACAACATGGGGGACAGCATGGATCCCTGTGGCACTCCTCAAGGCAGGGAGAAGGGGGCCAAGGAAAAAGAAACTGACACCACCCTCTGAGTCCTGCCTGTGAGGAAAGAATGGAACCACCTAAGGACTGTCTCCAACAGTCCACAGAGTAGCCAAAGGCATCCCAGCAATACCCCATGGCTCACGGTGTCAAACACTGCAGAGAGATCAAGGAGGATCAAGATTGAATGACTCCTCTGATCCCTGTCTATCAGGAGATCATTAAGTGTCCTAACCAATGCTATCTCAGTATTATGCCTCTTCCTGAAACTGGACTAGAGAGGATCATAGACCTCGAGGGTGGTAAGAAAGCTCTCGAGCTGCAATGCAGCTACCTTCTCAATAACCTTGCCCAAAAAGGGCAGATTAGAGAAAGGTCTGTAGTTCGCAAGACAGTCTGGGATGCAGGAAGATTTCTTTAAGAGGGGCATCACCACTGCCTCCTTCAGGGGGTCTAGAAACACCCCCTGGTACAGTGAGCTCCAGACTATCTCAGCAAGGATCAGTCCAATGACATCCATACACCCCCCAAGGAGGTGGGTTGGACCAGGATACAAACTACAGCAAGTCAGTTGCAAGCCCTGAACAATCTTCATGCTATCCATGGTCGCTGGCTGGTCGAAATCTGTCCAGACAGGCTGGGTGCCTGTGCCCTTGCACTGACCACCGCCATATTCATTTGAATGAGTCAAGTGGTTCTCCGACCAGATGGAGGACACCTTATCTGTAAATAATTGAGCAAACTCATCACACTTAGATTGTGAAAAGGCTCTCCAGACCCGGAGGCAGGCTGGATTGCACAGCCTGTCCATGGACCAGAAGAGCTGAGCCAGTTGATTCCTTGCTGCAGCTGTCTCCCTGGAGGGGTCTTCTAGTACCTGGCACCAGCCCAGCTATCCCCCTGGCTCTGAGCCCCCTGAGGTGGGGCTGCCCTATCCACCAAGGGTGCTATATCTAGAATTCAGCCCAGGAGAGGAGTGCAACTGGCGGTGGAGTGTGGTCGGGAGTGTGGAGGTGCCATCACCTATTTACGAGGCTGGGGGATTTCTTAGTTATGCCCCAGACATGGGATGTGCAGTGCTGTACAGCCCGTGACATGAGTGCTTCCACCCACGTCTGGAAGACAGCCACCCAGCGTCTACCTTATTTGTGAGCCCTTGTGTGCTGCAGTGCCTCCAGCCTCTCCCGGGGGGCTGCTGCTGCACCAGGCTACCCCTGGATCCCTCCCTGAGAGAAGAGAGCAGTCCTCTGGATGCTCAATCCTTTCTCTCTCCTGCCGACCTCCGGCGGACCGGGCTCGTGACGCGAGGTGTGACATCCAGCACCTCAACCCTCAGCGCCAACGGGTCGGCTGGAACTCTGCCTTCTTACAGGAGATTTCTGATTGATAGTCCATATAATGGGACATCAACCTAAGCCTGTCTTCCTCTAGGCCAGATTTCCGCCAACAACGTTCCAACCTTCTAACATCATTCAAAGTTTGTGTCATTCAAAACAAATCCTGGCCAGAGCCAATAGGGCTGCAGCAAGGTCGTAGAAGAGGGGCTGGAGGAGCAGACCAAATAGTTTTGAAGCTTCTGCACCATGGTCATCATGTCCCTGTCCAAGTCACTGCACCTCAAATAAAGAAGAGCTCCTGATTTTGGCCAGTAGAATCCAAAAGATTTTCACAAAACCCTGATTGTTGTGCATAACTGCTAGGGTTCTGCAAGTAGTCTCTGCAGGATAAAGATGAATGCTAGAATGGATATAACCACCAACCCTGATGAAATCTGGAATATACAGCTTGTGCAGTCTGGCCATTTCAGATTCACCCATGTTGGTGGTTACAGCATTCACCCATACCTGTGTATAAGATGGTACAAATTCAGTACTAGACCCAAGACAAAAGGAAAACTGTTGTTTGATAGAGATGATTGGGGGGAGGGTTGGAGGTGCCATAAGATGCGGGAGAGGGGCAGAATGGGGCCATAAGGAGCTGGAAGAATTGTACCATGGGGGGGGGTGAGAAGGATGCCATAAGCAGGGCAAGGGATAGTACCATAAGAAGCAGGGAGGAATTGAGCCAGGAAAGTGGGGTGGGGGGTGGTGCCATAAGAAACAGGGGGATGGTGCTATAAGATAGGTGTGAATTCGGCCATAGAAAGGGAATGGTGCCATAAGAAGTTGGGGTGAAGTATGGTGCCATAAGAAGCTGGGGAGAAAGGTGCCATAAGAAGCAGGGGAATAATGCCATAAGAAAAATGGGGGGAATGGTGTCCTTAGAAGCATGGGCGGGAAGGTGCCATAAGAAGCATGGGAGTAAATGGTGCAATAACAAATGAGGGGAGATGGTGCCATAAGAAGGGTTGAGGGGGAATAGTGTAATAAGAAGCATGGGGGAAATGGTGTCATGAGAAGTATATGGGGGAATGGTGCCATAAGAAGCACAGGGGGAAGGGTGTTCAAGAAAGGGGTATGGTGCCATAAGAACCATGGGGAGTATAGTTCCCTAAAAAGCATTGGGTGGTGCCATAAGAACTCTGGGTTGATTACTGGAGATATGGGCAGCACAAAATGATATGTATTGTAATGTCGATAAATGTGTAATAATGCATCTGGCAGATGAAAACCCAAATATACAATTTAAATTTAACGGTAGATTGTTACAACCTATAACAGAGGAAAGGGGATTTGGGCATTATTATCAAATCTGATTTTACTTTCAGTTCTCACTGTAACCATAACGTAAACCAAGCAAACGGACTTATAGGATGTGTTAAAAGAGCATTTGTTACTCAGAACAGAAACTGTATTATCCCCTTGTATAGAGCACACGTACATTCCCACCTGGATTATTGTTCACCATTATGGAGCCCCTTTCTTAGGAGAGATATAAAAGTTTTAGAGGGGATTCAACTACGGGTTACCAAAATGATTAATGGAATGCAAAACAAGACATATGAAACAAGAATTCATGAACTGGGCCTGTATTCTCTGGAACAGAGAAGAGCAAGAGGAGATCTCTTGTTTTTTGTTTAATTTGTTAAAGGACAAAGAGCTTATGGCACTTCTTGGACTATATTTTAATATCAGGGATTGTAACTTTAGAAGCCACAAGTATCAGTTACTACTAACATATCCCAGAAATGACATTAGATGTAATTTTTTTACACAAAGGATAATACCAATTTGGAATTCACTACCAAAGGCTTTATTGGATACAAATAACCCCATTACTTTTAAAATTAACTTGGGCAAATATTTACTACACAAAATATAAACACTTCCAGATTTCTGGAGATGTACGTATATGGGATTTGCCTTCGCACATCTACAATTCTAAGTAGGAACCTAAGTATGCCATAAGAAGGAGGTATGGTGCCATAAGAAGTGGGGAAGAATGATGCTACAAGAACCTGGGGGGGGACGGGGATGGTACCATAAGAAGCCAGGGGCATAAGAAGTGTGTGTGTGTGGGGGGATGATGCCATAAGAAGAGGGTATTGTGCCATAGGAAGTAGTGGGTTAGTTGTATAATATAGATACCAGTATATTCATTGTAATAAAACTTCATTAAACTATCTTCATGCCACAAAAGTAGGGAAATGTGGTGCCCCAAGTATCAAAAGGAAAAAACATTAGAGTTTTGGATCTCTGGAGTCTAGGCAAATCAGTTGTGGGGTCTTCATTGTCAACCCCATGCCCACCCCATTTTGTGAGTAAACAATGTCACACATGATAGACTTTCTTCATACAGGGCCCACAGGGTACAAAGTTACAACAAATTGTGTTGGCAACCTGTGTTGAGACATACTTCTCTACCTTTGAAGAGTGTATCATTATGAGGCAGTATCTTGCCGCTGTATCTTGTGCTTTGGACTGGAGGCTACTGGCTTGGGGGAGGGTATTAGGGTTGAAAACACCCCAAGGAAGACCCCCACCAGTGATTCACCAAGACTCCAGAGACCCAAAACTCTAATGTTTTTTTCCTGTTTCTGCTTGGGGGGTTATTATGGTTCAAAACCCTAATGCCACATTTCCCTAGTTTTGTGGCATTAAGATACCTTAACTGATGCTTTATCAAAGTTTTTTGCAATGAATGTCCTTACTTTGAGATACTGCAATAGAATCCCCACTTGCCTGTGGGTCTCAGACTTACAGAAGACTCCAAGTATCGTGTCACAAAGTCCCCCGCTGCAGGCACTTCCAGAAATGTTTCTGTTTTATCCTCCAATTAAGCATTATATAGACGTTTGTTAATATAATGAAATGTGTATGGAAAATGTGTTTTCTATTGTATGGTTTTTTTGTATATATTTGATTGTATTTTACTGAAGCCTTTTAAACCCAACTCACTGTGTGTGTTGGTTATTACCAGGAATGGTGCAGACAATTATAGGGAGAAACAGGTGCTTCTGAGATCAATGGAAAAAAGCATAGTTGCTAACAGTGGAGATGAAGGTCAGCCTGCCTGCCTCGACTGGACTTCAACTCCCCCCCCACTTCCTCGGAAAATTGTGGGTGCTTTGGCCCCACAACATGGCAGGATACTGGGACTTCACCTGCCATAGTGCTGAAGATAGGGCCCACCTCAGGTGGAAATTGTGGGGAGATAAGTGGTGCAGTGCCCCTTGATTCCATTTGGACAAAGCTCAAAGGCCAGGAACAGAGGCGCCACTGGCTGTGGTGGGCACAAATTTTGGTAGGCAGACCAGGGGAATACATTCCACACTAAAGCACCTCCTATCAGATCTATAGTATAAACTGGTACACCTTTCTGGTTCTGTAAAATCTGACATTGACTGTCCACGTGTCTATTATTTTATAATAAGCCTTCTCCTAGATTTGTGAGACGGTTGATGTGTATGGTCTCAAGTTGTGGGCAAAGTTATTTAATAAAGGAATGGTGCACAGCATTGCAATTGCATAATTCACAGTGTTACAATCTCTGCTCAGTTGGAGGTCACAGAGGTCAAAGGGGGTGTGAACATCTCATGTACTTTCAAAAAAAGTCCCCTCATTCACTTTCTCCTAGTAGTTTCAAGGGCATGAGATTATCACATAATAGATATACATATGTCAAATGCTAAATAAAAAAAAATTAAAAACTCTCACTATTAATAGCCAGCAGGGTCTCCATCCACTGGAAGATTTATTATATTACCTCACAATTCCAAAATTAGGACCCAACATACAGTAGTAAGTAATTACAGTAGTTAGACTTCAAATACCATCTAATTCATCCCCTCTTTTTTTTGATACAGTTCATGGGGTTATCCATAGTAAATATCACCCGCTTAAAAAACATCACCAAAAATGTCTATATTAACAGTCTGCTCCCAATATGTATTGTTCAATTTTTTGTGATGTTTGCAATCTTTTTATCATATTTTGTCAGCAGCAAATGTTGCAGATTCTGACAGGATTTGTGATATGTTTTTGTGCATAATACAAGAGATGCCTGACTCAGTCAATGTGCTCCCCCTTATGCTATCTGTCTTGACTGCAAAGTCCTACCTAATGACACTACCAGGAGTGACCCACTCTCTGAACCCCACCACACACACAGAAGAAAAGGAAAACTTTGACAGCAAACTGTACAGTAAGTGTGAACCCGTTCTACTGTCCTGCTTCTCATTGTGTCATGTGTGTGTTTTACCTCGCTCCTTGGTCTATGGTTCTGTCAGTTATGTCTCTGCTCTGCTTCTGCCTCTTGCTCTCTCTCTCTCCTTACATAGAAACATAGACTTTGACAGCAAATAAGGACCGCTAGGCCCATCTAGTCTGCCCATTTCCCTACCTACAAGATAGGCCGCAGATCCTAGTTAATCAACAGCCTATTTCTTCCTACCCCCCACAAGAATTGCCTTATGTCTGTCCCATGCATTCTTGAATTCTCCCACAGTTTTAGACCCCACAACCTCCTCAGGAAGGCTGTTCCATTCATCCACTACCCTCTCTGTGAAATAATACTTCCTCACATTCCCCAGAACACCCCCCCATCTTTAAATTGTGTCCCTTTTTCTTGCACATCTCTTTTCTGAAAGATGCTACCATCTTGGACTTTGTTGATTCCACTGAGGTACTTAAAGTTTCTATCATGTCCCCCTCTCCTTCTTTCATCAAGGGTATACATATTAAGCTCCTTTAGTCTCTCCTCATATGGCTTCTCTTGCAGACCCTGCACCATTTTAGTTGCCCTCCTCTGGACTGCCTCTATCCTGTCTATGTTCTTGCGGAGATGGGGTCTCCAGAACTGGACACAGTACTCCGGATGGGGTCTCACCAACTGTCTGTAAAGAGGGATAACAACTTCCTGTTTTCTGCTGCTGATGCCTCTCCCTATGCATCCCAGTATACCCCAGCCCTCCCTACTGCCTTCTCACATTGATTGCTAACCTTAAGGTCATCTGATATGATTACCCCAGGTCCCTTTCCTTTTTGTTGTTGTTACTACCCCCATTGTGTATTCTTCCCTGGGTTCTTGTTTCCCAGGTGCATTATTTTGCACTTCTTTGCATTGAATCCTAGCTGCCATACTTATGACCATTCCTCCAACCTTGCCAAGTCCCTTCTCATCCTTTCCACGCCTCCTTGTGTATAAACCCTGTTGCAGATCTTTGTGTCATCTGCAAAGAGGCATACTTTTCCTTCCAGTCCCTCTGCAATGTCACTTATGAAGACATTAAAAAGGACTGGACCCAATACTGAACCCTGCGGTACCCCACTAGTAACCCCTGTTTCTTCAAAGTGGACTCCATTTACAATTACCTTCTGTGTCCTGTTGTCCAGCCAATGTTTTACCCAGGCTACCATCCTGGGACCCACTCCCAGGCTGGTTAATTTGACTATTAATCTTTTGTGTGGGACTGTGTCAAATGCCTTGCTAAAGTCTAGGTAGGCCATGTCCACAGCCCCTCCCTGGTCTACTACTTTGGTCACCCAGTCAAAGAAATCTATTAGATTCATCTAACATGACCTTCCCACTGTGAACCCATGCTGCCTAGGTACTCAACTATTCTTTCCTTCAGAAGTGACTCCATCACTTTCCCTACCACAGAGGTCAGACTAACAGATCTGTAGTTTCCTACCTCTGTCTTGGTCCCACTTTTGTGAAAGGGAATTACATCTGCCTTCCTCCAGTCCTCGGGTACCACACCATCCTCCCATGATTTATTAAAAAGAGTAGCCAGTGGTTTCACTAGTTCCCCCCTTAATTCTTTTAGAATTCTGGGGTGAATTCCATCATGCCCCATTGCTTTGTCCACCTTCAGTTTTAGGAGTTCTTACAGAACCCTTTCTTCTGTGAAAGGACTGGGATCGACCCCCCTATCAAGAGTGCTTCTGTTAACTGGGTTAGGCACTTCCCCCTCCTCTTTTGTGAATATTGAGCAGAAATATTCGTTCAGTATCCCTGCTTTTTCACTGTCCCCCTCTGCCCACCCACCATTCATTCTATTCAGCCTCACTATCCCTTCTTTTGTCTTTCGCTGATGTACCTATAAAAGGTTGTATCCCCCTTCTTAACCAAGTTGGCTATCTTTTCCTCAGTTTGGGCCTTTGCTATTCTGACTTCCCTCCCTGCTTCCTTCTGCCTTAACTGGTACAGTTCTCTGTCCTGCTCCTTCTGTGTTTCCTTATACTTCCGGAATGCTATCTTTTCTTCCTGACTTTCACAGCCACCTCTTTTGAGAACCATAATGGCTTTTTCTTTCATTTTGATTTGTTTATTTACTTCACACAAAGGCTTGTTGCCTCTGTGATGGCAGTTTTGATGATTCTCCATTGTTGCTCCTCACCTCCTTCTAGCCTGTTTGCTAGTGCTTTTCTGAGGCACTCTCCCATCTTGCCAAAGTTAGCCCTCCTGAAGTCCAGTACCCTCACTTTTGAATGGCTTGACTCTGTAGCTGAGTTTAACATGAACCACACTGTTTGATGGTCACTTGTTCCCAGATGGCAACCCACTTCTAGATCTGAGATCCTCTCACTACCCCCTTTTGAGAGTACGAGGTCTAAGATTGCTCCTCATGAGTGAGTTCCAAAACTAGCTGTCTGAGGCCTGCCACCTGTAGGGCATCAATAATGGCCCTGCTCTTGGATGTGGCTGCAGCAAATGTGCTCCAGTTAACATCTGGCATATTCAGGTCTCCCATCAACAGTATCTCCCCTTTCTCTGCCATTCTAAGAATGCCTTCTATCATATCCTTGTCTATTCCCTCCCCCTGACATTGGGGTCTGTACACAACCCCTGTGTGTATTGTGGTGCCTTTCCAGTCTCCAAGGTGACCGACAGTGCCTCCTCTCCTCCCTGTTTACTCTTTTGTTCAGTTGCTTTTATCCCTTCCTTTACATTGAGAGCTACTCCTCCTCCCCCTCTTTTCCCCTGCCTGTCTCTCCTGTAGGTTATGTACCCTGGTATGTTAACATCCCAGTCATGGTTCTCTGTGTACCATGTTTCTGTGACTGCTACGATGTCCAGGCATCCCTCTTCCATCAAGGCCACCAGCTCAGGGAGCTTGTTGCCCAGACTATGGGCATTGTTACTCATTATCCTCCATTTCCTGATGGCCTTACTCCTTTTTGCCCCATCCCTGTCCTTCTTGCCTTTGTCACTTTCTCCATTTACACTGCTTTGTTGAAGATTGGTGGGGCAGCAATGGGTTTCTTGGGGCTGATCTCAACTTTTGGCACCCTGTCGGGGGAGGGGGCTGCTTCAAATTCCTTTTCCCACAGTGACACTGGAAGTGTCTGAAGCAGGTTGCAACTCAGGGTCTCTCACCATGTCAGACAGTAGCATATTCAGTAGGACCGCACACAGAAAGATACACTGCCTTTCTCTCTTACTCTATCTCTCTCTCTCTCTCTCTCTTTCTCTCTCACACACACTGTCACCAGTGTCTTCAGCAGGACCGCACAGCCACAGTTTGAGGGTGAAGCAGTTATCCTTTCTACACTCTCTCTGTGTCACTACTGGAAAGAACTGACTCTGCTCCTCATCTTTTCCTGTTGGGAGGTGAGGCTCATGCATATTGATCAGCCAGAGCCCACCTCCCGACTCTCACTAGGGGCAGTTTAAACTGATGAAGAAATGTTCTCCTTCCATTATGGAGGTAGGAACATCAGATATTTCAAAGTCCCAACCTTGGAAGCAGCTCTTACATTTAGATATCTCTTAGAATCAAGTAAAAGAGCCATTCGGCTCCATATCTGTTCCTAGTGGGAGGCAGGGCTCACACATAATTGTAAGTTGACACCCACCTCCTGACTCTTGCTAACTATAGTTTATGGATGAAGAAATGTTCCTCGTTACCAGTGACTACTAAGGAGATTGTTTAGTTTTTTCAAGACAAGAAGTAATTTAGTCAAGTGGCATTTGGGTTTACAGGAATTGCAGTTAAAGGGTGGAAGGGGATTCCGGGGGAAACAGCGCAAGTGTGTGGATTGTTCTGAGGCAAAAATGACTTTTTCTGTCACCTCAACATGTTGATTGTTCAGAAGAAATGTGGGAGTCCTTTTCTGAATGTAATAGTTCTGCACTCCACTACAGCCCAAAAAATACACAAGTGTGACAAAACTCGATGCAAATCACAATTGTGTTCATGTTTTACTACTGATCATGACTTTTTGTTGTAGATAAATGCAACATTTGACAACAGCAGCTGGGCTGCCTGGACACAATTCTGCTAATGCAGACTCCAGTACAGCATCCATTTGCATCTATATCTCACCTTTCTGAAAATCCTGCCTGTAGTCTACTTGTACTGAGGCAATTTGGTTTGATAGTGACTCCAGCTAGATGAGGAAAACTAAGTAATATTTTTCATAGTAACATTTTGCAGTAGAAATCTCTTAATACAATTACAGATCAGAACTTCTGTATATATGCTGTTTATATACTGACACCAAGGTATATTATCAGCTGGAAGCAGGGGGATAATTCAGGAAGTGTTCATTCCTCTTCACAGTCAGCTATGCCTCTACTGTTTATAGCAGATGATACTGTATATTGGCTGGGTGGAGAACAAAATGAGAATGAGTTCAAGTTCCCAACTACAGAACTACACAGTCCCATATAGACGATACCCTGGTTAGTTCCACTTACCTTGTAGAGCCCATGAAGATTGCCTCCATTACTAGAAAAGAATTTGGTCTCTGTGTGGTATCTCAGGATAGATGATGACCTCCAGTTTTGGTGAGGGGTGTTATTAGGAACATGCCAGACAGATATGTCTTCAGCAGGAATGTCATAGTAGCCTGGATTCTATTAAAAGGATACAAATAAAGCTGGCTTGAATACATAGTTGCATGATTGTCCTTTAAAAATTATTTCATATAGCTCAGCAGAGGAAATCTCTAGTATAATGACCACAAGTTATTTAGTATTATTATTTACTTATACGTGCCAGAGTGGCTCAACTGATAGCACATCTGTCTCTGGACAGAAGGTCACATGTTCTGATCCCAAACCAGGATTGGATTCACACCATAAATGCTGGCACCTGAGTTCAGTACTAAGGGGATGCTGTACTGCTGGAGTGTGACATCCATCGGAAGAGATGCTAAACTGAGGTTCTGCCTCCCTTTTTTGGTGGTTGTTCAGGTGGATGTTAACCCTTTGGAGCCTAACAATTAATAACTGCTTTGCTTCTCCTAGTACACAGATACCTTTCTAGACTCCAAAGGGTTAAAGATCATGTGATACTTTTCAAAAATGGAATTTTATTAAGAAAAAAAGCAGATATATAACAGAGTACTTCGGCTCAAGAGGTCAAATTGCAAATTTCACTAATCAAGTCAAAAAATGAAAGTAATAAAGAAAGATAACCTACCCCATGCCAAGTATTATTAAAATAAAAAACAGGCAATATCATGCAGCTAACATGATAACCATGAATATGCTCCATTCTTATTGGTTAGTCATGAAAGAAAAACACGCGAAAGAGGAGGCTCAGCTGCACAATAGACGTGGAAATCCATGTCACAGCTTTCCACAAATTTGCAGCCTCATAAACAATTAAATGTTGATGCTCTTGTAGCATTATGTCCCTTAACACTGCTTCGTACACTCTGGCAACTAACAGAACATGCTAATAAGGTTGCTGTAAGTTACATTAGCTGGTATCTTGCTTGTCAATGAACATTTTAGACAAGCAAAAATGTCAATGTGCTTTTTTTTTGTATTTCCTACAGTGCATGGAAAACTGTCAAGAACAACATTCTCATACGTTAGTCTCTGCAGCCAAGAAAGTTTCCAGTGATATGCTAAAAAAGACCAATAAGGCTTTGACAAATGTACCTTTCACAAAAGAGTGTTCTACTGTTTCAATGTGATGAATGCATTCCATTCTGGATTGAGAGAAAAATGATCATCCAGACCTTTGTGTTTGTTATTACCTTGTACCCCTATTTGGCCATGAGAGCACAGCCAAAGGACATCCCATATTCCATGAGGTACTTTGGCATCCATTAGTTGATCTTAGACATGCTGTGCCATAGATGGATGGTAGAGTTTGAAAACAAATTCTTGTAAGCAGATTTTGGACATTATCTACTGGTACTATAGTTTTCTACTGAGAGAAATTATTTGATACTTAGAACAATTCCAACTTTTATGTTTGTTAGGGCAGAAAGGACATACTAGGGGAATGCCATACTTCAAACAAGTTCAGGGGGTTCAAGAACCTGTTTAGAGAAAAAAGTGTGCACAGTTCCCCACAGCCAATTTTGCCAGGAGGCTTCTCTATCTAGTAGGCTTACTCTAATATAAGATATAAGCTTTGTAGAGTAAACTTTGAAAATATTATTAGATTAAACATATTCAAGCCACCTTTATTTTTTGGTAAGTACTGTAGGTTATTCCCCCTAACAGGATTGATGCAGTTGCCCTACAAATGTTGGAAGAAAACACTGAAAATCTTAAACACAAATGAGATAGGGTTGTAAAAATATAACTTAGATGTAATGAAAGAGGTAGAAGAAATTGATGAATAATATGAATCTTTTCTTGCTGAGAAGATTTCAAGGAATTCCATTTATCCACTTTCATAGTACAAAGTTCCATGGATCAAATCAGTTTTGTGTAGCCATATTGCCCCAATCAAATGGTACACTCAAAATACTAATCAGGTCCTCAGAAATGTTGATGCCTGCTACTGGGTTGGTGATATTCAAATCGTTCCCTAGTCAGAGCCCCACACTTTTATTTCTATTGGTTGTAGAGCCTGATATTCTAGAGAAGGAATCTAAAATGTGTAGAGCATCAACTTCAAAGCCACATCAGCAACATACAGACAGATGTCATTTACATACACCATTAACTTGAGAGACTCAGACCCTAAGTAGGTAGGATGCCTTGTACTTCATGATCCATGATAATGTGCCAAAAGGTATCAATGGAAAAAGGGTAGAGGAGGGGGCTACGTGGGTGTCCTTGAGGAACACCTCTTCTGTTGGTGGTAGCTGTCGAAAAAAAACATTAATGAAGGGCGTTACATTGGCTGCCTGGTACATAGTCTGTATACAAGAGACAAATTTAGCTGAAATTACATTAAATGACAATATATTGGGCAAATAAGCATGTGAAACATTATCAAATGCTTTCATCTAATCTAAGAACATTAAATACCGGGGAGTGTTATGAAGAAATCCAAGTTCTTTGACTTCCCTAGTAATTGTCAAAGTATAATACATTGAATGGTTTGTGATGGAGGACATATGTTTATTTATTTCACTGGGAAAAGACTTTGTTGAGCATGCTCATTGACAGGGAGGTGTTGGGTAGGACAGCATGCAATAAAAACTAGACACATCAATACACAATAGTAAGAAAGTTATGAACATAGCACAAGAAACTAGTGGAGAAGTTATATACTGCAGTGCAGGTAAGTGAATAGAATATAATGAAGAAGAATATATAATAATGCATATCTTATTACAAATTATACAATTTGAATATGGAGTACCAATTGTATAGAAAGGTAGTCACTGATTTAATTTCATTTTTATTTTTTATACTTGTTAGCAGGATGAGCAAAACTGCCCATTTTCACTAGTGACAAATTGCAAAACAGCAAATAACAAAGACAGCAATATAACAAACCATCTTAAAAATACAAACTACAAAAAATACAAAATACAGATAGAAAACAAATAATTTTTATAAGCATGTGCAAACATCATTATCCATCAGCCAGTGCTTTAGCCTTGATTTAAAAGACCAAACTGTTTAGATACATGATATACATATGTGCATTTCAGGAGGAATATATATCTACACAGAGTACTAAGTAAATGCAGAATGCATTGGTGGTCATACATTTAGGCTATTACATGTGCATAACTCATTGCATGCATTTTTTGTAAGTGATTTGAAAACACCAAGACTAACTATGCTGTTGAGTTTAAAGGAACTTTGCAGGTTATTACAGACTGTAAGGATGACACTGCTGATTGTTGTTTTACCGTACTGGGTAGTGTACAGTACCTCAGAGTGTCTAAGAGAATGTAATTACTTTCCCTTAATGAATAGCTATTATGAGATCTATTAATGAGATCTGAAATGTACTGTGTAAATTTTTAGTTTTTACTTTGTAAACCCACATGTATAGATTGTTTAACCTCATTGTTGTTAGGGATGCCCACCATACAGTAACATATAATACATAATTATGTGTTCTAGGTAGAAGTGAATGCGAAGTGGCTATTGCTCATTGTCATAGTGCTACGCAAAGTGACCATTGTAAAGTGACCAGTGTAAAGTGCTCACTTCACCATGTTATTGTGACTTTGCATTGTCATTCCACCTTAACATGAAGTAAGGTGAAGTGACAACAAAATAGGCAGCCCATCACACATCACATGGCTTACAGTACTGTAAGTCACATGCTTTAGCCAGGCAGGAATGAAGTGAGTCATGCAAGCAGATACTTTCACTTTCTCCTGTGCTGAGTAACAGAGAAGAGGCATTATGTAGGAGGTGAGTAGAGAGGATTGTTGTTCATGAATCGTGATCAAACCCAAAAGCATTTTTAAAAGCTAATTGCTTAGTTGTTTTTTTTTTGCATCATTTGGCAGTTCATTTTTTCTTGTGGTGACTGATTTCTTTTTTTTTAAGTTTTGTTTTGTATGTGTGTGTGTGATTGTGTGTGTGTCTGTGTCATGTGGTGTGTGTTCTGTGTTGTGTAGTGTGTGTGAAGTCATTGGCGACAGCGTTACTAGTCAGACAGGGAGGGAGGGAGGGAGGGATTATTTTGAAATGGAGCAGGGACAGGATCTGGACCGTCCAAGTCAGAACTCGGAGGGAATGTGTGGGACTGTGCCGGGGCAGTGGAGCTGCGTGGCAGCATTGGTGGCTGGAGTGCACATGTGTTGGGGGCATGGACGGGTGGTGTTGGACCGCTCAAAAGTCTTTAGTCATCCCCCTCTCCGGACACAGCAGCACCACCATGAACACCAAGTCCACTGCCACCACCAGTGGCAGCTGCAGGAGCTCCAGAAGCACCACCTCCAGAGCAGCAGGTTGACTCCCACTGTGACCATGCTGCCGGCATTACATCTACCCCACCCATGAATGGTTCCCCCTCAGCAGCTCCCCATTTTGGCAGTTTTTCAATTGTGTTGGGGGAACAGCAGGCTTGTCCTATGTAGACTTTGTGGGGTGGAGGTGCGCCATGACCTCTGGGGGACACATCTGGGGACTGGGGGCCAGTGCATGCATATGTTGAATGACCACAAGGTGGAGTGCAGGCTGCCACAGAATGGGCCAGGCCTCCACCTGCTGGCCCTTCTGTGGCAGTGGCAGAGGGTGCTGCTGTTGTGCATCACTGCAGCAGGAGGAGGGTCACAACAGCAGCTGCTCCACCACCACCAGCACCACCATCACCACCACCACTACCTGGTGTACCACCACCAGTGGAACCCACAATGCCTGCAACTCAGGCAGACATTGTGCTTTTGTGGGCTGCAGTAGAAGAAAATAATGAGATGGTGGGTGTTGTCCAGCAGCAGTTGAAGCAGATAGATCGACACCCATTACAGATTCTGTCAATGCTCCATCTGCTGCTGGACCAGCAGGGGATCCCCCATTATCTTTTTTTGTAGCACCCCCCCCACCGCTTTACTGTTTTGTTTTTTGTTTAATAACAAAGACAGAGAAGGCCGCAGTAGTAGTTTAAATATATACATACACATACAGTACATACATACATACATACATGCTCCTTATTGCCCAGTTATTATAATCCATTGCCTCAGTAATGTTTACTTTCTGTTGTGGCATGGTTGTGGAAAAGCAGGACTGAGCAGTACCAGTATAATGTGCTAAACTGCATGTGTGCAGTCAGTGTTGTTTCTAGTCTGTGTGTGACTTCAGACATTGTCCAGCTTCTTGCAAACATATATATGCTGACTTGTTGCAGTGTTTATAGTATAAAGAATAGAGAAAAGAATATATAACTTATATTTTAATGTCACTATCATCAGCGGTGGACTAAGTGATATGATATTTTTTCAGAGGTGTCTGGCCAGAGTGCACCTTAGTCACATACTGCACACATGACTTTTAGGCGAGCATGCGTTTTTTGTGCTATTATATCTGCAAAGTCATGTGGGCACTGTGAGTGACTGAGGTGCACAGTGGCCCGAGACCTCTGAAAAAATATCGTATCATTTATTCTGTTGGTGCTGACAGTACAAATAAATATTCTTTCTTATCTTTATTCTTTACATACTGCAACAAGTCACACCATATATATGTTTGCACAAAGCTGAACAATGTCTGCACACACAGGAAAGAACACTGATGGGATACATGCAGTTTAGCACAGCATACTTGCACTGCTCAGTCCTGCTTTTTGACAAACACTTCACGAGTCCCAACACAAAGTAAACATTACTGAGGTTCCAGAAATATTTCTCTTTTTGAGAAAGACATTAAAGCAGCAGTGCAACAATCTGATGAAAATGTTTACCTATACTTTTTTATGCTATTTTACATTGCCACTTTACTTACCTCCTGACTTGTATGATGCCATTCTTTCCAGTATTTGAGTCTGCTTTAATACTTTTTTTCATGTCTGAAATAATAAAAGGAACACTCCTTTTGATACAGTGTGGACCAGGTCTTCATCAGTATTTTCCACTCTTTTTGTCCATCAGTTGTTTATATATCACTTCTGTTGTGACTAAAATTAACAATTATTCAGCAGGCAGTGTTTTCTGACCTCACAGAGCACTATTTGTTCAAAAATAGCTGTGAATACTGATGAAAACCTGGTCTGAGCCATATTAAAAGGAGTGCTCATTTAATTTTTTTCAGACATGAGAAAAAGTACTAAAGCAGACACAAATTGTGAAAAGAAAGGTATCATACAAGTCAGGAGGTAAGTGGCTGGCAATCTAAAATAGCATAAAAAAGTATAGGTCAACATTTTCACCAGATTGTTGCACTGCTGCTCTAATTTATAATTAATTCTGACATTATGTGCATACAACACACAAAATGCAACTGTCTTGTGTCCAGAAAATTCCCAAGTGCTGACAAAGTGAAATGGGAATGATATACCACATGCTAAGTCCCCAGAATGTATTGCACAGTCACTCATGCATGCAGTGGTCACACAGTGTCCCCAGAATTTTTCTGTATCCAAAAATGCAACTGTCTTATGTCCTGAAAATTAATATAATGTGATGATGATGTCATGATGCACAGTGTCTTGCCAAGCTGTGTGAATGAGGGATAGCATAACATGAATGACCATTCAGTGTTCCATCACAAATGATGACAGTGAGAGAACTGTTGCTTGTCCAAAGTGTGCTGTGAATGCAATGCGATCACCTGAACCAGATGGAAGGGTGCCCTTTGTCTGTACACTATTAGTAGCCTTGGTGAATTTGCTACTGGAGAGACCTATTGTGACTCTCAGGGCAAAAAATAAAGTCTGTTTGTTTCTCATGACTATGCCTCTATTAAGATACATATATATGCTACTGTTCGTATGCAAAATATAAAGATAGTTCATCAAGTCTATGTTATGAAAAAATGTATCCAAAGTTAGAATATGAAAACTCTAACGTGCATAACATGGTGTCTTGTTTAATTTCTAGTTATGTAAATAAAGGCATCTTTTTATAATACCATGACTTCTGCTTCTATTTATGGGGTATAGTATTGATCT
Source organism: Neoceratodus forsteri (assembly GCA_016271365.2). Lineage (NCBI taxonomy): Eukaryota > Metazoa > Chordata > Ceratodontiformes > Ceratodontidae > Neoceratodus > Neoceratodus forsteri. The sequence goes on from CM028138.1 coordinate 203,595,868, forward strand.
TTCATTGTTTGTTTCTTATTCATTTGGGGGGGGGGCTTACACAACAATTCATCTTAGGACATCATTGCATGTTAAACTTTGGAATATAGCAGTTTTGTTGTAACTTGGATCTTTCTAATATTCCCAAACAACCATGCTGTGCAGCCTTCAGCACCTTTGTTTCTAAGACAGACAACTCTGCATCTCCAAGTTAAAAAGGAAATGTTATTTTTTAGCATTTTTTTTCAACAGTAACGTGTGCTACAGGGACACCACATTATCACAGTGATACTGTCTCACCATACAAACTAAAGCTAACTACTACTTGTTCATAAAACAATGCCATATTGACAAACCCACAACTAAGCTACTTACAAATAACTATGTACACTTAATTACACTATGTATAAGGTATATAATTTCACCTGATATGTCTCAGCCATCCTCATACCAGCTGGTCCCAAACCCAGAAAAGAGTGATGGAATCCAATGTAGTACATTAATAAACAATAACAATCAAAATATTGCATTGATAAAATGACTGTTGGGTTTGAGGCAAAAGGCACAGCTAAGGGTTTTGTAGTGGATACGGTGTTCCTAGACTTTAGTAATGCATTTGACATCATGATGCACAGAACATTTCTGCACAAAATGAGAGCCCTGGGGGGTGGCTCCAGAGATGAAGAGATGGATGAAGAATTTGCTGGAGGGAAGGAGGCAAAGGTGATCATTAATGGAGTTCCATCAGGGCAGGGAAGGGTGACTAGTGTGGTACCACATGGTTTGCACTGGGTCCAATTCTGTTCAATATTTTCATTGGGGACATTGTGGAAGGGCTTAAGGGGAAGGTCTATATATTTATAGACAGTACAAAGCTCTGCAACACAGTAAGCACTGTTGATGGGGTAGAAAAAATGAAAAGGGATTTGCACAAACTAGAGGAGTGGCCAAAGTGTGGAAATTGAGCTTAAATGCCAAAAACTGCATAGTTATCCAAAAGGGAATAGTAATCTAAAAGCAGAGTACTGGAGGGATAGCACAGGAGAGAGAGAACTTGGTATAATCATATATAATGATCTCAAAGTGGCTAAGCAATGCAAGGGAGCAGAAGAGAGGGCCACTAGAATGCTGGGATGCATAGGCATGAGTATTATGAGCAGAAGGGGGAGAGGTGGCAATACCACTGCAAACAGCTGGTGTGGTCATACCTTGAATATGGTGTCCAGTTCTGGAGACTGTACCTCAGGAGGGATGTGGAGAGAGTGGAGAGGGTCCAGAAGAGGTCAATGAAAATGGAGTGAGGACTAAGCCATTTGACATATGAGGAGAGGTTGAAAGACTTCAACATGCATACCCTGGAGCAAAGGATGGAAAGGGTGGACATGATACAGACCGTTAAGTACCAAAAGGGTATAAACAAGGTCCTAGATAGCAGTATATTCCAGAATAAGAGACTCTTAAGGACAAGGAGTTATGACACGAAGATAGATAGCAGATGAGTCTAGGGAAACATCAGGAAATGCCACTTCAAAGAAAGGGTTATAGAAGGGTGGAATCAACTCCCTGAGGAAGTGGAGGGGGCCAAAGCAGTGATGGGATTCAAGGTTGCATGCGATAGGTACAAGGTAATTCTGGAGATTGGAGGATTACCCAGATCACCTAGGATCCTTTAATAACATGGAGATGGAACACTTGGGCAGATTTGGTAGGTCTGGAGGTCCTTATCTGCTGACAGTTTCTGTTTCCATGTCAACTATCTGCATCAGTAGACAGTCTTGGGAGGTATCCAGCAATGTGTAACTCCTGGTGATTTTGGCCACCAGGATCTCCCAATTAATGTCTGGCAGATTCAGTTATCTGACCACCACAACTTCCTCCATTGGGAAGCAATAAAGCATAGTCATTGGGGCACTGAGCTGCACACTATGACCTGGAAATGACAGACCAATCAGTCTGACCTCAGTGGTGGATACAATTATAGAATCTCTGCTAAAGAAAAGGATAACAGAAAACTTTGAATCAAGTGGAGCCAAAGATCCAAGGCAACACAGATTCAGAGCAGGAAAGTCATCTCAAACTACTCTGATTGATGTCTTTGAATGGGTCACTAGGGAGGTGGATTGTGTGGGAGCAGTTGATGTGACCTACCTTGACTTCAGCAAGGCATTTAACATTGTTCCACATAGGAGACTTGTGAACAAGCTGAGCAGCCTGGGACTGTGGCATAAGGTGGTCAATTGGGTTTGAAACTGGCTGAAAGGTAGGAAACAGGGTGATGATAAATGAGATAAAATCCAAAGTAGGGAGGGTGATCATCAGGGTGCCACAGGGTGCAGTTCTTGGACCAGTGCTGTTTAATATCTACATCAGTGACATTGCAAAGGGACTGAAGGGGAAGATGTGCCTTTTTCCAGATGACACAAAGATCTGCAATAGGGTGGACAGTCAAGGAGGGGTAGAGAGAATGAGAAGGGACCTAGCTAAAATGGAAGAGTGGTCCAGAAGGTGGCAACTAGGATTCAATGTGAAGAAGTGCAAAATCATGCACTTGGGGAACAAGAATCCAGTGGAGGACTACATGACAAAGGGGGAGATATTAGAGGTCACAAAACAGAAAAGTGATCTGGGGGTCATCATATCTGATAACTTAATGGTTGCCAACAAATGTGCCAAGGTAGTGGGGAGAGCCAGTGGTATACTCAGGTGCAATGGAAGAGATATCACTAACAGAAAAAAATTAAATCATAATGCCACTACATAGGTCATTAGTGAGACCTCATTTGGAATGTTGCATCCCTCATCTCAGGCAGGACATAGACAGGGTTGAGACTGTTCATGGAAGGGCAAGAAAAAATGGTACAGGGTCTGTACCACATATCATATAAGGAGAGACTACAGGAACTCAATATGTACACCATGGAGGAGAGGAAGGAGAAAGGAGACATGATAGACATCTCCAAGTACCTCAAGGGAATTAATAAGGTATAGGAGGGAAGACTCTTTCAGAACAGAAGCTGCCCTAAAAGAACAAAAGGGCATAACATGAAACTACAAGGGAGTAGACAGAGGGACAGTATAAATAAGTACTATTTCATGGAAAGGGTTGTGGATGCTTGAAATGATGTGCCCCAGGAGGTGGTAGGGGAAAACACAGCTGTGAGTTTAAACAATCACGGGATAGATATGAGGAAATCCAAGAGAGGGATGGAGAGACAGCAACAGTGGACCAGTAGGGTCAGTAGCAGCTAATTAAAGGTAATCTATACAGGCAGATTGGATAGGTCTAGTGGTCCTTATCTGCCGTCAATTTCTATGTTTCTAAATCTATAGACGTGTTTGAATTCCCTTACCAGTTCAACACCACCTTTAGTTGTTTACATCCATGATTGTTGACATGGCAAAAGACTATCAACTTTTAATACTTGAAAACCCCTTTTTCTTACCTTGGGAATGAAATAAAGCAAAAAGAAAGTCATACATATTGAGGTTTTGGTTTGCCTAACTGCCCACCAAGTTATTTAAATTATTGTTAACTGTTACTGCTGCTTTAAGAATTTTAATCTGTGTTGGGTGGACTATCAGAAAAAGGTTTGTTACTCTGAGTCTGAAACAATAGGTATGAGAAAAAGTGTGAGTTGTCCCATTTACCTAATGGAACATTAACTGCAAAGCTTGCTTTTGAATAGCACAGCAAGTTTCTGTCAAGGCATGCTTTCAGTCTGAATGGGGCTGACAGTTTAGCAGGTTAGGTGGGCACCTGAATCACAGTGCCATCCGAAATGGGGATGCAATATGGGCTAAAGCCCAAAAGGCGAGGGGGCAGGGAAGGCGACCGGATGTGGTTGGGTAGGTGACCCTAACAACAGGATGTTGCTATATGTACGCATGTGGGGGGGTGAGCATGTCAAGTGTGGCCTGGGAGGGGGTGGATGGGATATAGGGGATGGCGCTGCTGGTCAGCTACTGATCAGCACTGTGGCATTGGGGGTTGGTCTCAGCTTGCAGTGCTGGGGTCCTGGGTTCGGGTCTGGGTCCAGGCACTACTGTGCTTTTGTTGCACCCAGCCCAAAACTTGTATTTTTTTTTTTTTGCTTTCATCCCCCCGATATGCACCACCTCTGGAGTTGAGAATCCTTAAGTAGGGGGTGAGGGAGATGGGGGGCACAGCCCCCCCAGAAAGCAAGTGTTTTAAGTCACTGGCACCGTTCTTCCATGCACCAAGGATATCAGGGTGGTGAAACTGTTTTCGCTGCCCTGACATCACGATAATGCAAGTCACTGTTCGGCACTCACCATTATCACATAGAACCAGCTGGCAGTATAGCATAGAGGTTAAAGTAACAAGTTGTGAATGAGCTTGGTGCATCCAGCAGACCTGTGTTTTATTCCCATAACCTCCACTTGCATATTGTGTGACTCTGAACAAGTCATTTAACTTCTCCAGTGTTCCTAGGTCATCCCTGAAAACAGACATGTGTGCCTAGTGGGCCTTACCTGATTACCAAAGAATAAAATAAATGGAATTTGATTCAATTGTTTGATGAGTCTGAATGGCTCTTCAAGTTATACATGTGAATGGGCTTTTGGGGTCGTTGGTAAGAGCGATCCTTGCTTGGTGGTCTGGCACACATATTTTTTTTTTTTTAAGTGGCTAGTTTTCCATTAGCAGGTTATACAGACCTGCCACTAGAGGGATTCTTGGTCTTCTACATAAATCACTGTACTCATTCCTGGGCAATATGGCCTGCATTATCATTCTACTTCTTTCCCGGTGCTGCTACAAGGGGTGGTTGTAGTTGAGGTTCCCCTAAGCTTCACTCAACAGGCTGACAACTTCCTTAAAACTGCCGTGCGACAGCTCTGCAGCTGAAAACAGGAAGCCCTCAGTGTCTGCCATCCACCCTTCAGACTCAAGTCAGATAGACGCTGAGCACCCTATTATTACCTACGCTGCGCTGTCATACCAATAGATACAGATAGAATCCTCTGCAGAGAGCCAGCACGCCTGGGCACCCTTGATTGGTGCTGCACTGCCATAGGGGGATTGTGATTGGTACGCCCGCTTGCCTGCTTTGCTCTGATTGGGGCACCTTCTCTATAGCCTGTTACAGTGTTTCCTTCTTAATTCTGACTTCTCAGCTCTCGCTCTGACCTGAAATTTTCTCTCACTCCCATCAACCCCCTCTCCCAGGCCTCCTTTAAATACACTCATGATCTGTCTCCTATATCATATTACTGCTTCATTGGCCTAGTTTCGACTGCTGCCAACCTATGATTGGTATCTGAGTGTGGCCAATAAGACTGCCCTGTGTGAATATCTCTTGAGCCCCGCCACTAACTAAGCTGCTCCTGCTCTCCTTGTTCCCCTTTCTGCTGTATTTTCTCATTTAGGTTTTAAGTGAGTACCTAGGTGGGCAAATTACTTGCCTAGAAAATATTGCACTACTACAAATCACGAGACCACTCAATCTGGGACCATGGCTCTCCTTATTGTGTTTTTATTGCTCCTAAGGTGCACAATTTTCAGCAATACAGTGCAATTCGAAGTACCTCAATGCAATTCAGTTCTCCAATGTACCTTATCAATACCTAATGTGATAAAAGTCTACCGTGCAGACACTATGTCATTCTCCTCTCCCCTTTTAGCCTATTCCCCCCGGTTAGCCTACACCCCCTTGCTACTGTCCTCACCTATGTCTACCCAAGTAATTACATTGATCATGATCAACTGTCATTACAGTGGTGCCGCCTCTTGCACAGCACGATATGGGTTACTGCGAAGAAATAAAAAAGCAGTCTCCATTCTTATAAGCTCCTTAAAGAAAGTTATACTTCTGCTTCTTCTCTGCTCAGGAAATGTGGAGCTCAAACCTGCCCCCCCCCCCACAACTTACCTCACCTATCGATTTTGCTGAGGCCACAGGTCTCAAAATGTTGATGGTCATCATTTTAAGCCTGCCTAAAAAACTTGTACAGCTGCAAGCCTGGGCTGCACACATTAACCCTGACCTTATCATAATTACTGAGTCGTGGTTAAAAAAGACGAACACTGATCAACAAATATCACTGCAGGGCTACAATTTATTTAGAGCAGATAGAGAGTCTAGAGGCCGGGGTGTGGTTATCTACGCCAAATCTAAGTACTTGGTCACCAATATTAGTTGCAAATCTCAAGCCAAGGAATTTGAGTTAGTTTAGCTGAGAGCCTTCATCTCCCCTCCTCGGAATGTATCACTATCCTAGGTGGCTATAGACCCCCGTCTAGTGGTGATGAAGTCCTTAATCTTTTGAAATCCATGTTCGTAGATGCAAAAACTGAAACAATATTTCTAGGAGATCTAAATATGGACTGGCTGTTACCTAAATCACACGGTCTCAAATCCCTTTGTGACGAGCTAGGTCTTGGGCAATTAGTCAGTGAACCTACTAGGAACAACACTCTAAATACTGCCAACAGTTCCATTCTAGATGTGGTACTAACCACTCATCCACACAAAATATCTCCTTTGGCAGTGTTTCACAATGACATGAGCGATCATGGAATTGTTGCTTGCATAAGATCTCAAATTAAGGTCCGGCCGCAACCCATCTTTATAACAAAAAGATCCTTTCGCAAATTCAGTGCAGTAAACTTCCTATCTGACCTGAGCATGATCAGATGGCAGATCTCTACCTAGCCAAAGATGTCAACAAGGCAGCTTACATCCTTAATGACAAACTCACTACAATAATAAATAAGCATGCCCTTTCATCAAAGTAAGAGTACGGAACAATTCCAACCCCTGGTTCACCTCGGATCTCAAGGCAGCCCTTATAGCTCGAGATAAGTTCTGGGCTAAAGCTAGACATTCCAAAGAATCTTCAGATTGGCAGGCCTTTAGAACAGCCAGGAATAACTGTGTGAAAAAACTTCGCTCTGCTAAAGCTAACTATTATATTTCTACTCTCGAACAAGCTAAAGGTAACCCTCATAAAATATGGAAGACTATCAAAGCTATAGAAGGACGGCCCATGGCCCCCTCTGTCCCAACAAAGATAGTTGCAAGTGGCAAGATTGTGGAAAACAAGTCCCTAATCCTGGAGGAACTTAACTCCCACTTTGCCACAGCTGGATTAGCTTTTGACTCATCACCTTATGCTGGTGCTGTGGTGAGCCAGCATACCCCTCCTCCTACATCTAGTCCTGCACCCAGTCCCTTCCAACTGCGCGAGATAACTTATAAAGAAGTAGAAGATTCTCTTCTTAACTTAGAACCCCAAAAAAGCGCAGGGGATGATGGCTTGGAACCCTTTTTCCTAAGGTCAGGCTACGCCCATCTCACTGCCCCAATTCTCCACATCTTCAATCTTTCCATTACATCTGCTACTGTGCCGTCCTGCTGGAAATCAGCACATATCCTCCTCTATTTAAATCTGGTGACCCATGCGATGTAAACAACTATAGGCCTTTCTCCATATTGCCTATCCTTTCTAAAGTTCTCCAAAAACTGATCCATATTCAGTTAAAATCTCACTTGAAACCTTCTCTCTCATTAACCCAGCTCAATCTGGCTTCGGCTAATCATAGCACAATCACTGCACTAGCAAAGTAACCAATGATTGGATCTCTGCTATAGATGCTAAGAAGGTAACTGATGCAGTCTTTTGGACCTCAGCAAAGCTTTTGATACTGTTGATCACAAACTATTAGTCAATTGCCTTGCAAAGTTGGGTGCCACATACCATACCACCCAGTGGTTCTCTAGCTACCTAACTGGAAGATTCCAAAAGTAAAGGCGGAAGGCTTTTTTCTGCTCTTGCCAGTTGCAAGAGGAGTCCCCAAGGATCCATCTTAGGCCCTATCTTGTTTTCTCTATACATTAATGACTTAGATGCTAACATATATCGTCCAATCTGCACTTTTTGCAGATGATACTGTGTATACTTCTGGCTCATCGTTATCTGAAGTCAGAGGTGCTTCAAGCGGACTTACACAACTTGAGCATAATCTAATAAAGGCAAAGCTTCTGCTCAATGCTAAGAAGACTAAAGCAATGATATTCTCCCACAGTGCTGTCACAGGCCCCCCCAATACCCTTGCCCAAGACTTCATTGTCACCATGCTAAACAAGCCTCTGGAAGTTGTAACCAAATTTAAATATCTAGGTATCTGGATCGACAATAAATTATCTTTCAATGACCACGTCGAAGATGTCTCTAGAAGGTTAAAAGCAAGGTTAGGTTTCTTCTACAGAAATAGGCCCCTTTTCCCCCTTGAAACTCGAAACAAGCTTGCACAGACCACTTTTCTCCCCCTACTCGACTATGGTGATGTGATCTATTCCTCCACCACTCTTGCAAATCTAAGTAAACTGGACATCCTTTATCACCGTGTGTTACGGTTCATTACCAACTCCCCTTACCGTTCGCACCACTGTGACTTATATTCAGCTGTTGGTTGGACATCCCTTACTAGTAGATGCCTGCTCCATGCTGGGCTATGGACTCTTAAACTGCTCCTGCAGAAATTGCCAAGCTATCTCTCTTCCCTTATTAGTATCTCACATAGTGCATAGTCATTAAGAAAATCTGACTTTATTATGCTTGACATACCAGGGCGGACTTCCTTTGTTAAGCGTGCTATGCATATGCCCTTCCCTCCATTTGGAACAATTACAAACCGTACTGAAACTAACTAGCACAGTTTCAATAAACTTCTACAAATTGCTAAGTTCAGCTAAAATAAAAGACACCTGTAACTGTCATTAAGTCTCTTCCTTCCCCATGTGTCCATATTTATCCACTGGTAAGGTATAATTGATTTGTCATATTAACTGCTTTCCCTTCCCCTTCTACTCCTGTCTTTATCTATGCTTATGCTTCACTGCTACTCTATCAAATCACTCCTCCCCACATATCAGTTGTAGACTGTTGTTTGTTCTAGCTGCCAAAATATATGTATTGCACACACCAGTCATCATGTTTCATTTATCAGTATGCAACCTGTAAGTCGCTTCCCTGTCTCATATCAATGTTTACCACCTGCGGTCACCCTATGTGGTACCCTTGTATGTATTTCCAGCCTGTATCATGTAACGTGCATTTCATGTATATACTGTTATTACCTATCTGTGTTTGTACTTTAAGTGTTTATGTCACAGGACCTCCTTGTGAATGAGCTTGCTCAATGGAGTTTTCTTGCAATAAACTTGAACTTGAACTTGAACACATGCACACATACAAAGACAGTCTTTTCCCAGGTTTCAAACAATTATTTTAACATCTCTTTTCCCAAAAGAAAGCTATGGAGGGCCTTACGTGCAGCATATGGTACACCAAAACATTACTGAAAAGCAACATCCGTTACTTTGAAATTAAGAAAAAAATCAAACTTTCAAAAAGAAAAGTGTCCTTATATATAAGTATGTCAGCACTCTGCAGTCATCTTGGGGGGAAAAGAAGTAAATTACACATTTAAAGCTGTGTTCGGTACAAAGGAAACAGCCACTTTAGTTTCCCCTGTACTGAACCTCGACTGGAGCAACTAAGCAGCCCAAATGTTTCAAAAAAGCAAATAAAAGTAAAAAAGCACTAGCATTGAAGGTAACTATGGGCTAGTTACAGGCCAGAGCTGGCTCCTGTTTCAAAACTTTATTTTACATCTCTTTTCACCAGAAATGGCCATGCAGGGCCTTACATGCAGCACATGGTACACCAAACAATTACTCAAAAGCACCAGAACATGCTCTGAAGTACATTAAAAAATCTAACTTTCAAATACAAAGGTGCTTGCAGATGAAATTATTAAACCTCTACATGCATCTGAGGAAAATATATTTAAATTGAGCATTTAGAGCTGTGAGATTGGCCCAAGCTTATGTTCAGTACAAAGGAACCAGCCTTTTTAGTTTGCTCAGTACTGAACACTGACTGAAACAACCAAACAACTCAAATGTTGCAAAAAGGAAACATATGTGAAATAACACTAGCATCGAAAGTAACTATGCACCAGTTACAGGCCAGAGTTGAACCAGGTTACAAAACTTTATTTTACATCTATTTTCACATGAAAAGGCCATGCAGGGCTTTACATGCAGCACACAGTACACCAAACAATTACTCAAAAGCACCAGAACTTGCTCTGAAATGCAATAAAAAAAATCCAACTTTAAAATACAAATGTGTTTATAGATGAACTTGTAAAAACTCTGCAGGCATCTGAGGAAAATAAGTTTAAATTAAGCATTTAAAGATGTAAGATTGGTCCAGGCTTATGTTCAGTACAAAGGAACCAGCCTTTTTAGTTTCCTTTCTACTGAACACCAACTGAAACAACCAAACTACACAAATGTTATAAAAAGTAAAAAGAAAAGTGAAAATACACTAGCTTCAAATATAACTATGGGCCAGTTACAGGCCAGAGCTGGACCAGGTTGCAAAACTTTATTTTACATCTCTTTTCACCAGAAAAGGCCATGCAGGGCCTTATACACATAACATGGTACACCAAAAACTTACTCAAAAGCACTTGATCATGCCCGGAAATGCATTAAACAATGAAACTTTCAAATACAAAGATGCTTACAGATAAACTTGAAAGAACTCTACAGGCATCTAAGGAAAAAGAGATGTAAATTCAGCATTTAAAGCTGTGAGATGGCCCAAGCTCATTGTATGTTCAGTACAAAGGAAACAGCCCTTTTAGTTTCCTCTGTACTGAACATAGATTGTAACAACTAAACAGCCTAAATGTTCAAAAAAAACCTCAAAATGCGAAAAAAGAACTAGCACCGAAGACAACTCAGGGCTTGTAATTGGTCAGTCTTGGCCCAGGTTACAAAAAATATTTTATATCTCTTTTCCCCAAAACACCCATGCAGGGCCTTAAGTGAAGCATACCATACACCAAGAAGTTACCTCTAGAATTATTGCAGGTTAAAAAAGCAATACAGAAAAGTACAGTTGTTGAGAAGGCTGGAAGGGATCACCAGAAAGCTGATGTGCATTTGAAGATAACGCTGGCTGACTGAGTAGCATATGTTCATTACACAGTAACACTGTGAAGATGACAGAATGTTCATCCACCAAAAGTGTGATTGAAAGAAACTGAGAACTGCAAGTCAAGCCTTTTTAAAGGCCTGATGGATGACAAAACCAGGTGCTGATGTATACTTTCAATTCTCATTTGTCTGGACTGCGGCTAGAACAGTACCTTATGTGAGTAACATAGGATACTAAGGAGAGATCACTGCACACTGTAAAAACAAGCAAAAAAGTAAAACTTATACAAAGAAATTAATTTTGAAATATGAAAGGGAACATGAAAATGTATCATTGCAGAAAGCTGCACTGAAATTGGACAGCTCTATAATAAATGGATAACACCAGTCCAGCAAGGCATATAAAGGACACCACATGTTGTAAACATAAGAGGGCAAGCCAAAGTGGAAAACTTTGCAAAAATACATTTATTTAACCAAAGCCTCTAAGTAGGGGGATACAACATGTTATCTAGCAATGAATGGAATCAAAGTTTGTTAAGTAGAGCACTGTGTGCATGCAAATAATTACAGCACAATTTGTGATAGGCAGGAAGGTCACAAAATGGATGCCAGTTTAAGAAAGTGAGAAGGCAGTTGAAGGGCCATAGTAAACAAAATCACATTTAACAACAGGTCATGTTATGCCCAGTATATCTTTTGATAGATCACTACAAAACAGAGATGGAATAAAAACAATATAATACTTTTTTAAAAAATTACAGGGTAAAATTGTGCATAAGGTATGAATCTCTCCAGTACTGTACACAGAGTCAAAATATATATATATATATATATATATATGTATTTTCTAGGTGGGGGGTTGACATATATTTACATGTACTCACTGTATTGTTTTGTATCAGAGGTCACATACTGTTGGTGCGCACATTCCCATGCCTGATGAGAAATTTTGGTGTTGGAATTGGAAATGGAATACTCTCAAGCCAATGAAGGTAAGTATATTTTATTTGGGGGGGGGTTGGTCTCATTAATGGTTTATTATTTGATTACTTCTTCACAGATTTTATCTGCATCCTTCTCCAGTCCAATAATTATAGTCATGGTCATCATCAATTCAAACTACTTCTGCATGTTGCATGTCTACCCCAGCCCTTGGGGAGGGGCATGATGTTGAAGAAGTTCTTTGGATAAGGCAACTATGACACCACAAGCATCCTGAAGTTTCCTAAAAAAAGAATTGAAGGACTTATTACAGCTTGACTGCAGTAGCAAGACATTATGTTTAAGCCGTGGCTGTTCCACCACTGGTATCTGGATTAATACAGATAGCAAGCTGTCCCACTGCAATCATCAGATCACAATTTAATTTAGTACTGGACTGTAATAAATATACTGTGTCAGTGTCCCTGCATCTCAACTCAAGTTACATTTTGAAACCACATCTTGTCAAGTAACATGATCTGGGTCCAACTTTTTCAACACTGTCATGGCTGCACAGCTGCAAATGTGAAATGCTGTGCATGATATGTTGCAGGAATATTTTGTGTGAAGTACATGTCACCTAGTTTATGAATCATCAGTCAGATTTTTTGCACTCTTATGAAAAAAAGAAACAGATGAAATAAAATTGATATACTCACCAGTATGGATTAGAAATGGATATCCTATAGGTTCCTGTAGACAGTACTGTTGGTGTACCATTGATATAGACCTTCAGCGATGGAGAGTCATTTGTTGTAAACCTGTAAAAAACAAAATAAGTTGACCATATGTGTTTGACCATTGCAGCTCAGAAAAGCAACAGAAAACAAAACACACAGCTAAAGGAAGTTGAATAGCATGAAAAACATTAGTACACATACTCACTTTATAGTTTTAATAGTAAGAAGCCTTGGGCCTGTGGCTGATGGCTGTGGTCTCCTGTTCAACTCCTTCTGCCTTGGCATGGTCAAGACATGTAATGGAAAACAGTGTCACAATGGTGGTGGTGGGTGGTGGTGGTCATAGATGAGGCACATGATGACATTCCCTCTCACATCTTCCTGCATCTGGTGGTGGTGGTAGTGGCTAACAGCAGACTTATGGTGGTGGTAGTCCAGGGGGACACACAGTCACATTCCCTATGGTGGCAGTGGCGAATAGTGATCTTATGGTAGTGGTAGTCCAGGGGGATACACAGTCACATTCCCTATGGTGGCAGTGGCAAACAGGTAACAGCAGTCTTATGGTGGTGGTGGTGGTCCAGGGGCCAGGATATACTGTGCTGTGTGTTATAAATGTGATGTGACATATGGAATTTTTTTTGTTTGTTTTTTAACCAGGAGAGACACACTAAACTGAAAGCTTGTTTACAGGTGTGACCTGGGAGAACAAGGACATTAAGTGACTTGCTTATGGTCCCACAGTTTGCAAGTGGGGGCCATGGGATTCAAACCCAGGTCTCCAGGTTTGCAGCTCAGAGCCTTAAACCACTGCATTATTGAGTCACTGTGAGTGGGACACTGATTTAACTTTATGAAAAAGAAAGCATGTATCATATAAGACGTGACAGTCTTTTAACCACTTAAGTTAAAACCTGCCAAGATTAACCTCATCATCATTCATCATCATCCTCATACAGAAAGCTGCCCTTGCAGTCTTCTATGTCTGAATTCTGACCATTGGGAAATTCTTTCTCCATTGTGTTATCATCTACGTCAGTGGTAGGCCGTTTCATGCTGCCAGTGTCACCAGGATGATCCCTTTCTACAACATCAGCAAAACCAAGACTATGCCAGGGTATGAATACTGAGGTTGCAGGCTGAGCTAGTATGTGCCTCTCATTCATTTTTATGAATATCAGCAAACTGACATTTGTAGGAGAGAGGTTTGTACGATGATCCTGAGCTATTGCACCTGCTGAGCTGAAAACCTCTCGACACTCACACTGGAGGGTGGGCATGTCAGGTACTTCAGTGCCACAGCGATCAGCTCTGGTCATTCACTGACCTTTCCACTCCAGTATAAAAGGGAATCATCAGTGATTGACAGAGGCCTGTTTTCAGACAAATATGATTCAATCATTTGCTGTCCTGTACTAAGTCCAGTGGTTGATGCATCATCCACTTTTCCAGAATCATTGATGTCACAAATTCCCACTTGGGACAAAGCCTCCCAAAGTGGGTTAACACCAACTGCTATTGATGACAGACCACCTGGAATTACAGTCCCCTTCCCCTTACAGGATATGCTTGATACTACTCCTCCAGGTTCTCTTTCAGCCTGATTATTCTGCTGAGGTTTGTTGACTTTGGCACATGACTTCTGTGCCCCATGAACCAAGTGTACCAATTGCCCACTGACAGTTTTTACCTGTTCAGGCCCATCCTCCAGTACTGAAGCAAGTCCACGTTTATATCGTGGGTCCAGCATTGTTGCTATTGCAAAGTTGTCACTACACTGAATGCTCAAGATGTGATGATTCTGGTCGAATACTGTCAGCATTTGTTTCAGCAGCACACTGCTAGCACTGTCTCCGGCAACATCAAAGCTATGTTGTGCATTCACCAATGTCTGCCTCAGCACCCGCAACAGTGGTATTTATTGGCTAATGGAGGCAGACACACCAGTCACTGCCTGTGTGGCATGTTCAAAAGGCCTCAAGATTGTTATTACTGAGTCCATGAGGTGCCACCGTTCAATCATCATAGACATGGAGGCCCCATAACTGTCAAGGCTAGTGTGCATGACAAGATATTCTGAGATGCCTTTGTACTGTTCATACAACCTCTCTGCCGTGTAAAAAGTGGAGTTCCATCGGGTGACAATGTTCAGCTTCAAGCGGTGCTGTGGGAGGCTGTTTCGGATCTGCAACTGCCAAAGTTAGTATGGGCCTTTGCCGAGGGTGAAAAGTGAGAACAGATATGGCGTGCAACTGTCAGCATTTCCTTTATATCAGGGTGCTGCAGAAACTCCTGCACCACTAGATTTATACAGTGGACCATGCATGGAATCCGAAAAAAGTCACTATTCATGACGCATTTCACCACATTTGACCCATTGTCACTTGCTATGAACCCAGCTCTCAGGGACAGGGGGTTCAGCCACTTGACAGTTTCAGTCAGTACCAAGTGCAACATGTTTTACATTGTGCATAGCAATTGTTCCATGCTGTTGAATTCCTGGAAGATTGCTACCACAACACTCCCCCTCACTACACTGATTATTCACACTACCAACAGCACAAACAACATCCAGCACCTGCACCCAATGTGCAGTTATACACAAATATGAACTCCCCATTGTTCTGCCACTTGTCCACATATCCATACTTAAATGGATGAATGGAGAGGAGGAATGTTGAAAGGCATATCTTACAGAGTCGGACACAGTATGGTATAACTCGGGGACAGCATGAGTGGAGAAGTATGTCCTGGATGGAACTTTCCATTTTGGAAAGACACGTGCAGCAAACTACTGGAACCCAGAATTCTCCACAAAGGAGAATGGCAAAAGATCAATTGCCAGCCTTTCATCTACAGCAGCATTAAGTTCATGAGACACTGTATGATTGGGTGGATACTTCAATTTATGTGCAAAAACATTCTGTAATGTGGGCTGACGTAAACATTTTACATGGGGTGTGATGACAAATGGTCCTGCTCTGCGCATCACAGGGGGTGGAGTGTGGATGTGTGATGAAGACGGTTGCACAGGTGATGACAAACCCAGAAATGCAGTTATTTTCCCAGAATTATCAACTGGGGTTAATGTACCATTTGCACTAGACATACTGCATTGATCACCACCTCCACCACCAAAACTGCTACTTTCACCACCACTGGACAACATTTCAAAATCATTATGCTTCTTCACCTCATCATGCCTGTAGTAATTCTCTGCTGTTATTTCATCACTACTGCACACATTTAATTTTCTACTTGCTGTTACAGTCATGGAAGGGGATAACATGCTCATTATGGTTGATGATGAGGGTGAACGGCCCACTGTGGTATAGGCATTAGCTGCCATCTTGTGCTGGGTCCACAGTGCCATGTACCTGTTCTTAAGATGTGTATGCTGTCCCCCTGTGCCCAGATGGCTCCCCTTTTTACCTCACCTCACATGCACCTGACAAACCTGGCAGATTGCAACTGACTCATTTGCATCTTGCACAAAAAAATCCCAAACAAGGGATTGTGATGCTCTAGTTTTAGCGTGTCCCTGATGCTGCTTATTGGACTCTGTTTTTTTAAGCCATGAAGTGGGGGTGTGCTACGTGATTTTTCAGGCAGGACACACTTGGACTGCAGCTGACCACCATGATTACCTATCATTATTACTGGGTTATCATCATCATCATCATCATCATCATCATCAACTGAAACTGACAAATCACAACTTTTTATGGGGGGGGGGGGTTAATGCAAACAGACCCAGACACAGCAACCTTGAATTTCATTTTCTCCAGTTCCCAACAGGGTCACTGACATCATCATCATATTCATCAACATATCCACATCTTCTGCTTGGATGCTGGCATGCTGACTGCATGTTGCAACCACAGCAACATCATCATCATCAACACCACCATCACCCGATATTTTTTCACCACACTGTGAGTCACTGCATTTCAAATGCGTGACCTGAACCACAGTGGAAGGAATGTGACATTGTGTGCTATCGTTGACATGATGATCAGAATCCTTATGTTCAGTTACTTGGATGTTACTAGGGAGTATGACATCATCTACACTGTCACTCACTGGCACTGCTTCGCACTTACTATATTTTTGTACACGGTAAACTTGTCAGAAGTGGAACTTGAGGCAGCAAAACTCATACCACCACCAGCAACTGCACTAACACCACCAGCTGGGACATCATCTCCTCCAACTATGAGTGAAGCTACCGAATGCGCTGTAAAAAACATCAAAGGAGAAATACCTTTCCTCACATCAGCAATGCACTTTTGCGATTGCGTACTACCACGCCCACAGACAATCTTACCACTGGCAGCAGTGCCATGGTGAGAAACAGCTTTGCCTGCATGTCTCTTTGTGGACATTTTGAGGGATCAACAAGAATATTGTAAACAAATTTAGATTTTGGAATTTTCACTCTGGGTGAGGGATGGCGGGGACACTGGATGTGAAGCAAAAAAAACAACTGTGGCTTCAACAAGAGATACAGATGCAAAGTCACAACAAATTCAACAACACCTTAATTAACCAGTGGTGCTCTCAAGCCACAATAAATCCAGTCTGGAAATGAATAGCTTTTGCAGGTGGGGGGGAGCACTGACTTGTAGATTACAGCAGTACAAAGCCAAGAAAATGTACCACAACAGCAGTACAAAATCATGCAGGTGCAGTGGATAGCAGGTTCACACTGCTTCACCTGTAAATACACTGTGGCACAATAAAAGGTGCATTATTTGATGTCACACACACCACGCGCGCGCACACACACATATACACAATTTGTCTACAAGTAATGCGCAGCAAATTGAAAACTTCAGGAATATACTTTTAAGCAACCTGAAATTATGCACTGCTGCACCAGGTCCACAATACACACAATCAGCAAACAAATGTCAACAATTACTGAAAATATTACTGTGTGTACATTAACACAGTCAGTTATATAAGAAAAATATAACCAAAAAACAAAGAACTCCCTGTTTCTCCAACTTAAGTCTATGTACACTGCAGATTCGCCCCTCCCCAAAGCACACGTCCATTGTCTGTCAGTACACAGACTGAATGTTGTACATTAACATTCAAAATCCACACACAAATAATAAACACTCGATGATATGAGTACTGGAGGGTTCCTACAATCCACGAACTAAAGTTTCAGCAACAAAATGACTCAAAAAGGCATTTTTAATAGCTTTTAGAAGCTTGAATCACAGAGAGTTCTTAGAGTAGACTGTCTCCTATAGCTTCCTACACACACACTACCCTGAAATGAGGCTGTACAGAACAATCTAGAGCCCATGTGAACTGAAATCCCATGAATTACTGCAAAATTCACCTTTGGAGCCTAAAACAAGGTGAAGTGAAGCGAAGTACATTGTTTTCAATGTACTTCACCCTAAAATTTGTGAAGCAGTGATTTGAGCAACTACATGTTACCCATTATGTCACGAAGTATGCCGCTTCGTGCTGTGGAGCACTTCGTGATTTTACCTTCACTCTGTGAATCACTCCAAGGAGCGAATTGAGACCATTTCATCCACCACTAGTTTTAGGTGCTGAATTAGTAATAAATCTATGGTGCCTATGTTAGAGCACATCTAATTTGTTTAGGTAAGTGAAAGAACAGTAACTATAGATCAAGTCTGCATAGTCCAACAAACGGAGGATGGTGACTTGTATTAATCTCTCTCTCTGACATCCAGTATGAAGCAATTCTTATTTCTGTATGAGAAACCTAATGTACTTCTTAGTTTTTTGCATATGGTTTCTATATGTGTGGTTAAGGACAGGTGATTAACCATCTAGAATCCAAGATATTTTAAAATGTCCATCATTTTAAGTGTATCTCCTAGGAGTGTGGTTATTTATTTATTTAGATTTTGTTTACCAGGTAAACCCACTGAGACCAGAGGTCCCTTTTTCAGGGGCGACCTGGGGTGAGTACACCACCAACTTTACATAAGGTACAGTATACAGCTTCAAAAATATATATACAATTTGTACAGGAGGTTGGGTAACAGTAAGGCAGAGACAGAGACCATGTAGCAAGTAACATATTCAGAGAAAATTGCATTGCCCAGTGGGAAAACAAAAGTCCATGAGTCATTCAAAAAAGAAACATAACACAGTTTGTACAGAGGTAACAGTTAATAGAGGTTTGTTGGTACACGGGGAGCCAAGGATTCGTAGGTAGCCACATTTCGTTATGAGGGGTAGGGAGCTTATCTAACGGTTACAGCAGCAGTGGCTCAGTTCCAGGAGGTAGACTTTGATACCGGCCTTGAAAGAGGAGAGGGAGGGTTTGTCAAGCAGGGAAGAGGGGAGCGAGTTCCAGAAATGTGGGGCAGTGAACTGGTTATGGCAGGAGCAAATAAAATGGGGAATGCAGAATTGGCTGACAAGAAAAAACATTACATTTTTCTTTTTGCATTTAACAGTAATTTGGATTAGAATAAGTTTAATTGTAGTTGATTAAACTCTGATTGGAGACCAGCACATACATTGGTAAGGTTGGGTCTAGAGCTATAAAGGACTAAGTCATCAGCATAGAAATGCGTGTTAGTCATATTGATATTCCTATTAAGATCATTGATGTAAATCATGAATAGTAGTGGTCCAGTGAACTTTGCAGAACTCCTCTAGGTAGCATTGTGTAGGGGAAGAAAGAACCCTCCGCTTCAATTTGTTGCTGTCTGTGAATTGAATAATTTGAGAACCAAGATTCTGCGGTTGCATACAGGCCTACACCCTTTAACTTGTGTAATAGTATACTGTGGTCGACTGTATCAAAGGCTTTGTTAAAATCAAGGAATATAGCTGTTGTAATATGTCTATGATCAAGGACTGTTAACCAATCATTGGTGACTTTTACTTGAGCTGATGTGGTGCTATGTTTGGTCTGAATACAGGCTGCTTAGAATATGGTCTGGTTCAATTATTTTGCCAGCCATTTTTAATAACCTAGCACTTGTAATTTTTCCAGGATCTTAAAGTCAGAGTTCAGCATGCATAGCAACCTCCAGTTGTTGATATCATACCTATTCCCCTTTTTAAAAAAAATATCAAAAGGCCATGAGCAAATGCAAACAAGGCATGATAGGTTGTCAAAACATGGTTATTTATTTACCTATTGAAAATTTCAGAGATTACCTTTGAGCACAAGTGTTCATTTACAAAGGTTCCACATCAAATACAGTCACAAAAAATACAAGTACAATAAGCTGTTCCAGAGAACATGCAGTTCAGTCAGTCTCAAAAGCACTTAAGACAGAACAATAAAATGCAGTTCTGAAACCAATCCATACAGATTGTTGAATATAAAGTCACAGGTTATATACACAGAGAAACTGAATAAGTAGTAGTAGTAGTAGTAGTAAACATTTTATTCTGAAACATCAGAAAGGGATAGCCCATTTTAGGGGAAGCTTATTTTCAGAGGGGGTCCCATGGAACAAAAAAATAGCAAATCCACAGGAAAATTTATAAAACATGCAATTAAGATTTACAGTACAAATACAGCAACAACTTACATCTAACAATAAATAACAAACATAGCTCAGCCACAAAACGTTTTAGGAGATTTAGCAGAATCAGCAAGCCAAGATCTTATGGCATGCCAAGATATTGTACTATTATATTGCCTCAAATGACCTGGCAGACTCTTCCAAAACCTGGGGCCCATATGCAGAAAGCTAAAATTACCCCTCGCAGTTTTCGCCATTGGCACAGTGTACTCTGTTACTCCTTATGTATGTAGACCCTCCCTAACATTCAGTTTCCTTATTAGATCTAACATATAGTTAGGTACTGTATTTTTTTGTAGTTGACAATGATACATCAAATGTAATATATGTAATTTTCATCGCTCTGTTAGTTCTATCACATCTGGAGCTCTATAGAGGGAACAGTGGTGTATGTGCCAGGGTACATCCAAAACATAATGCACAAACCTATTATCCCCTGATCCCCACCAGAAATTATTTCACACCAGATACCATTTAGAATGCTCTTCTCAAATTCACTGGTGCTATTCAAAACTCGCTGGACAAAGGCCAACTAACTGGCTCTATTTTTATCAATTTGACAAAAGCCTTCGACACCGTTAACCACCACCTCCTGCTGGTCCAGCTACATAATGCTGGGCTCTCACTTGACTCTATTAGCTGGTTCAAAAGTTACCTGGACAATTGGACCCAGAGAGTAAGAATTGCTGATACCCTGTCTGATCCAAAACCTGTCCGCTCGAGGGTTCCCCAGGGTTCCATCCTGGGACCACTCCTCTTCAGCCTGTTCCTAAATGCACTACCGGATTCCTGCCCTGAGCAAATCTTACTCTGCGCTGATGACGCGGTTATACTAGCCTCTCACCATGACCCTAAGCCTCTGCAAGAAAAACTCCAACAGGGCTTCTCATTTGTCGAGGCCTGGTTCTCTTTCCATAAACTGATCCTCAATCAGAAGAAGACAAAATACATGATGTTCTGCAGCCACCACAACAAAAACAAGCACTACCAACTCTCCATCTAAACTAAACAAGGAGTCATGCTGGAACAAACGCAATCTTTCAAGTACCTTGGCATCACCCTTGACTCCCATCTCACCTATTCTGTCCACATTAACAATGTGGCAAAGGCCGCTAATACTCGACTGGGCCTACGGTTCCGGTATAGGAAACACCTAACCTCTGATGCCCTGTCTGTTGCCATCCAAAGCTCAGTCGTTAGTATTATCAACTATGGTCTTATCATCTATGGCTCTGCCACGGCCACCTCCCTCAAACATCTAACTATCTCCCTAAATAAAGCCTGTTGACTCATCATGGGATCACACCATCTCACTCACACTTGTGACCTCTACTCCCAGACCAAGTGGCTGTAACTTCACAGTAGAATAAAATATCAAACCTGTATTATGGCCAAGAAAATAACGACAGGTCTTGCTCCGCCCAGAGTCTGTGCTCTTATCACACCCAGATACAGCAACTCCAATATGAGGAGGTCCAAGCAATACTCCCTACAAATCCCGAGGTGCCATACTACTCAAGGTCAAAGATCATTTACCTATAGGCACCAAACTGGCTAAACTCCCTTAGTAACTACATCTCTGCTGCACCGACGCTTGGAGTTTTCAAGACCAGACTTAAACTCTCGCTACTTGCCTCCAGCTCTTGTGACTGCTCACCCAATTAGTCCACCATCCTCCTGCCTATGCCACCACAACAAGCACTTTGGTCTAAATGCTGCCACCATAACCTATCACTTTAACTGTCTGTCCTTGACAAGGCCCATTGGCCGCCTGACCTCTTCCTCCTGCCTCTCTCCAAACTACTCCTACCTGCTTTTCTCCCCCGTTCATCTCAAACTCTCCTCTCTCCCTCCCCCCTACACCTTCTTACCTCACTCCCTCTTACTCCAAAATCCTTTCCCCCCTAACTGTATCTGCATGTTTGTCAAATGTTTAATGATAATTTACTGTCTTACAATGTATACTGTACCATCTGAAGTGGAACCTTTGTAAAAGAGCCTCAGCTCAAAGGTATTGTGTTAATCCTAGACGTAAATAAATAAATAAATAAAAAGAATCTGTGGATGCTCATTGGCAAACTTATTTATTTTACACACAGGTGTTAACATATCAAATAACTCATCAAATCCATATTTACACCACAATCTTTATTTACATTCTTCTCTCTCTTCTGGGCCTCTGATTGGCTCTTCCTCCTTTGTTCTTCAGTGTCCAGACACACTGAATCCAGCCCCCCTTTCAACATCAGAACCAGGTGGTACTCCACTTACCTGGGGCCTTCCCCTCCAGGCCCGGACTCTATGCATCCGGCACCCAGACCTATTCCTCCTCTCCCTTTTTTATCCCATGCCTGGGTTCCTTGCCCCCAGCCTGTGGTCCTACCCCTTTCCCCTTTTCTCACCCCCTTTAATTCTTCTACCCTCTCCCCTTTCTTGTTATGTGGCATACCTGCCCCCTTCAGCAGGCTCCACCTAGCCCCCGGCCTTCTGCTGCTACCTCGCAGCAATGACCTCCTGCTCTGTACCGGCCTGCCAGGGCACCTCTCAGCCCTGACTGCCAATCCTACCTGATGCCATTATTAATGCCTCCTTCCTCCTTTACCTTGGGGTGGGTGGGTGGGTGGGGAATTCTCAGCAAGCAAGAGGGCTAGCTTTGGGTGACTTGCCCTTAAAAATCCCTTCAGGACCCCAATCAGAACCCCAGCAAGCCCCTCCCCCTGATCAATCCCCTGTGGCCCAGGAAGCCTTGTCATCTGACGCTTCTTGAGCACCCTCACTGCCTGTGATGTCACTACTGCCTCTTCCCCCTTCCCCCTCCTTGTTTCTGCTGAGGTCATGGTACAACATGACCTGCCTTTTATAGGCAAGTCTCAATTATATAACACATTGAGCCAGTGTAAAACACCTCCAGCTGCACCCCCAAAAACAACACCCCCATAGTCAAACAGGAATTACCATAGTGTTCAGTATTTTTAATTTAATATCTGGTGGTATACAGTTTTAATATTTATATAAAGCCCCCAAGTTTTTGTTAAGTTTCCTAGTCAACAGATCAATATGTGTATCCCATTTACAATGAGAGTCTCTCCAGACTCCCAGATATTTATAGGAATCAACAAGAGTTAGAATACTGTCATCAAGAGTTTTTATATTCAGGATTCAGCCATATAACAGAACCCCTCCCCCACCTTTTCCCAAAATCATTTCTCTATGATTGGTAACAAGGAATTTGGATTTCTTCATCCAATATTTTCTTACTTAACCAGGATTCTGTGATAATTATTATATCCAGTTTATAATCTATGACCCACTCCCGGATAGCATGAATATTTGGTATCACACTTCTAGCATTGAAATGAAGTAGGATAAGTTTATTAACCCTCAGGATATCTGCTGTAAAAAGATTTTCACCTGGTCCTTGGTTTAAATGAATATATCCTGAAAGCAGAAGGCTTAATATTATTAGAGCTCTTAATTGTCAGTGTCAGTGGTTCAGTAGGTAGCACACTCACCTTTGAGGCTGGGAGATCAGAGGGCTTTGGGTTCAGTTCCCACATCTGGCACTTGGGTTACTATCCCAGCACTGACACTGTAGTGCATCATGAGAGGGGTGCTGCACTTCTGAGGTGCCATCTTTCAGATGAGACATTAAACCAAGTTCCCATCTGCCTGGATTGGTGGTAGTTCAGGTGGATGTTAAAGATCCCACGGCACTTATCGAAAAGAGTAGAGGAATTTCCCTGGTGTCCTGGCCAAATTTCCCTCATTCACTAAAAATACCACCAACAGCTTAATCTGGTTCAATTTCAGTTGCTTACCATCTGTATCCCCCCGGTCGCCCCTGAAAAAGGAACTTCTAGGCCCAGTGGGCTTACTGGGTCAACAAAATTCAATAACAACAACAATTTAGCAGCAAGCCCACACTGTTTCATAAGGATCTTTCTTATAATTTTTTTAATTTATTTTTTTTCCATCGATGAAATGACTCGGCGTGTAGGTGCTTCAAGTCACTGAGAGTTAGATCCCTACTACTGTTTTTCCAGGTTAATTGATTTATCCCAGTACTTCAAACCAGTAGTTACTCTCTTGATGCTTCTTTGCATCTTTGTGATTTCATTAAGGGGCTAAGTCCCGATTTATAAAAAATATTGACCACATTTGTATGTATTTATCAAAATTTTCTTCTATACTATATATTATAAAAAGACTCTCAGAAATGCTGCAGCCTGATTGGCTGTTTGGATTCCAACAGCCTTACATTAATCCCTGTTACACTGTCATGTACAGCCTGATCACCACGGCACATGGATTCCTCCTGTCAGCATTCCATCCTCTAACACTGCTGAATGACTGGAATGCTGCATTCTGATTTTGAACCATCATTCTTAAACTGTTGGTGGAAGAACTATTTTATTAAAAATCTTTCTCTAAATGAGGAAAACATTCAAATAGTATACTTTTAACACTTTTCTTTTGGAATATTTTTTTATAATAGCAATAAGGCACTCCCAGAAGTTGGATTAACAGTCAGTTAATCACCACCAAGGGGCAATATGGCACTCAACTGTACCTCATGCCACATTACACCCCTGGGGGTGATTAACAGACTGTTAATTTAACCCCGATCATGCCTTATTGCTTACTAGACCTATTTTTTTCAGTCCATTCAAAGAAAGAAGATGGTTCCACATCCTTCCAGTGTTGAAGCACTATTTTTTTTGGCAACCAAAACTCCTGTATGCCAGATGATAGTTCTGCAATTCAGGAAAACCAGCTGTAAAGCCAAATATTGCAATACATGGGTCAAATGGAGTTTCAAGCCCTACAGTTTTTCCTAACACAGTCCATATATCTCCCCAATATTTCTTGATTTTTTCACATGTCACTAACATATGCATGAATGTTCCTCTTGACTTCCTATACCTTTGACAGAGGTCAGATATAGCAACATCAAACATATGTAATTTAGAAGAGAACAAACACCTTTTATGTAATGTATTGAAGTAAATTTGCAATAACTTATTATTTTTAATCCGAATAAGGTCTAGATTGATACATTTCCCCCCTTCTTCTTTGTTTATTTGAACCTTAAGGTCTCTTTCCCAAGCTAGTTTAAGTGCTTCCATCAAGGGGCCTGATTGTTCAGTCAGGAACCTATATAATTTAGAGATCAGATGTCTGTTCGACTCTAGCCCTTCAAACAGTTCCTCTGATGGTGTTCTATTTTAAATGAATTATTGTTTTTTCTAAAAATATTTTTTTTCACCTGTACATACTGCCATCTTTGCTCATATGGTATCCTATATTTATCTTGGAATTCTTCAAAGGTCATAATTTGATCTCCTTAATAAAAATCCCTTACTGAACAAATCTGTCTTTGAGAATAACATTCCTTAAAAAGTGTTGCCTGTTGTTGATGGTGGAAAATTCTTATTTTTATAAATTGGAGTCAGTTTAGAAATGGCATTCGAGCCAATATACCTTTTGGATGCCTGAATCCATGCTTTTATGGCGGTTTTAGTTATATCCAAGACTCCCATGGCCAATGGTTCAACTCTAGTATTACATAATACCAGTGTGTTTAGGAGATGCAAACTTGTTATTTTCTCCTCTATATCCATGCCCACCTCCTTTCCTTCTTGTCCTGGGTAAAACCAATAATACATTATTTCCATATGAGCAGCCAGGTAGTAGCTCAGAAAATATGGACAACCTCACCCCTCAATCCTAGACTAGATTGTCAGCAGACTGCTGGTTTCAAACTGCTCCTTGTCTAGTTTGTGCAAATGTTTAACTAGTTTGTGCATATGCTTAACTACTTCTCCTCTGTACTTCTGCCTGTATTCTCTGTTATATTTTGTTTGCCATGCCTGTACACAATATGTAAATGATGTCTATTTTCACTGTCCATAACTGTTTTGTATTGACTGCATACCATAATGTAAATTGTGTCCACTGTGGTTTTCCCTGCATTGCCACCTTGTGGCCCAGGTCGTGACTGAAAATAGTCCACTGGATCAGTGCACTTACCTGGTTACCAAAAACATACATACATACGTGCATAAATAAATCCTTATTTAATTGAAGTTTGTCCAGTGATATTCTAGCTCTCCCTCTCTGCCACAAAAAAATCCTGGTAATCTTATCTAATTTTTGAAAAAAAAGGCTTACCCAAGACAATAGGATTGATTCAAACAGGAATAACAGTCTTGGGAGAATGCTCATCTTTAAAATATTTATCCTACTTATTAAAGCCTGTGGGAGATATTGCTGTTTATCTAAATCCCTCTTTATTTTATATATTATAGGATCATAATTTAATTGGAATACTCTGTGGCCGGGATATTCAAAGGGGTTGCACCTGGTGCAACCGAGTTGCACTGGCGCAACCCCGCAATGCACCCCAGCGTGATATTCAAAAGGTTGACTTGTGCAGAGCAAGTCCTGATGTACCTACTATATGCAACACATTTGAAGGGGCCATGCCCATGCATATGTGGCACATCCTGATATTCAGCCTGGATGTGCGGTGCATCTGCTGGCACAACCAGCAGATGCACAGCATACCAGGGCACAAAGTTGAGTCTGAATATTTTGGCTCAAATGCCGGCCACCCACAGGCAGGCTGCTGTATTGCAGGGCACAACACAGCAGCCGCCTGCCATAGGTGGCCACACGCCCAGCATAAACACCATCCTCAAGCACCCAAACAGACTGTACTACACAGGCAAAAATATGTGAATGTGCCATTTATATATCTGTGCCTGTGTAGTACTATATACCCTGCAAGCCCATTGGTTCACACAGTGGACCAATAGGCTTACAGCACATTCTGTAAGCTGTCATTTGGCAGATGGCCAGGTGGTATGCGGGTGGGTTGCTGCCGGCCACTGATGATGGGGGGGGCTGGGTGGCCTGTGTGGGTGGGGGCAACCACTGGACCACCAGGGAATGTGTCACATATGATGGCACCAGTGATCAGTGTTTCAGGAGGGATGGGGGATTCCGCAAGATCACCATGTGGTTACTGTCCTGAGATAACACTGGCGATCATAGAGTTGGGTGGGAGGGGTCCACTGGACTACCAGGGAATGGACACTTCTGCATTTACACATGTTCGGGTATGGGAGTGGGGTGGGTCCCACTGGACCACCAGGGTTATCAGATCTGTATTTCTTCCCATCAGGCCAATGGAGAGAGGGAGGTACCACTGGATCACCAGGGACTGCCCATTGTTATTTCTACTGCAATCGAGGTTATGGGGCATGGGGTGCCCCAGGGCCACCTCTGTCCATGCAACAGTCTGAGCAGGGTGACAGGCACATTTTGCTGAGCTGCCCTGCAAAAGGCATTCAAATGGGGCCATAATGACATGCAAATGGCCCCATTTGCACCATGCATATATTATGGCCCCATTTCCATGCCCAAGTCTGAATATAGCAGGTGATGCACCAAGTGCAACTGCAGTTGTGCTGGAGCATTCCCAGTCCTCCCTGTCTGGGGAATGCACTGGTGCATTGTCACTGCAACATGCGCATTCTATGACATATTCAACGGTGATGCACCATGGCACATCACCTTTGAATATTTCCTTGTCTTGACCCTGGTGCATCTTGGATATGCTGTGTCCCCTCTTGCTCCATTGTCTGGCGCAGTCTGAATATTGGGCCCTATCTGTACTTATTGCTAAGTAGATCCCCCAAAATTTGATTGTGTCCTGTTTTATTTTTATTAATACCAGATCCAATACATTATTTGCATCTCCCAAATACAGCATTTCACTTTTTCCCCAATTTATTTTATAACCTGATAGTCTATTATAATCTTCCACGATACTGCTTATTATAGGGTATGACTGATTTGGGGCCTTTACCATCAACAATATATCATCCGCATATAGTGATATTGGTGAATTAGCTTGACTGTTACCATTTATAAATGTCCCTGACTGGTTTGTCTGTTCCCTAATCTTAATTGCAAGGGTCTTCAAGAAAAGGGCAAAAAGTAGAGGGGATAATGGACACCCCTGTCTTGTTCCCCTTAACAATTTAATTGGACTAGAAAGGGAGTTGTTAGTTTTTACCTTTGCCTGAGGGGCTCTATATATTAGTTGTATCCAATTCATAAATTTCCTCTCTATTCCACAGGCCTTCATAGTTTCAAACAGGAATGGCCACTGCACCCTGTCAAAAGCCTTTTTGGCATCAAGTGAGATGATTGCAATGTCCATTCCTGCCGTAGTCTGTACAGTAGCAAATGCCCTGTGTGTGTTATGCTGTAGTTGCCTGTTTTCTATAAATCCCACTTGATCATAATGGGTTAATTTTGGAATTATCTTTGAAAATCTATTTGCCAATATTTTCACAATGATCTTATAGTCACTATTTAATAGCGATATTGGTCTATACGACTCAAAGATTTCTGAGTTCTTATCTTAAGAATAAGCGTGATAGTTGCTTCATTAAATGACACAGGTATCTGGACTTACTTTAAAAATTAGTTGAAAAGTTCAACTAATAAAGGAATAAACACATCTGACACATGTTTATATAACTCAAATGTTAGTCCATCTGGTCCCAGACTTTTCCCATTAGGTGACTTTCTTATAACCTCTTCTATTTCCCCTCTAGAAATGTCTTCGTTAAGAAGTGTTAAGTCCAGTTCTGAAATTTTCAACAAATATATTCGTGAATTGTAGTCTCGAATATGTAATATCTCCACTTCCTTTTCTGGTTTGTAAAGTTTTTCATAGAAGTCTCCAAATATTGTATTAATCTCAGAGTCTTCAGAAAATGTTACCCCATCTTCCCTTCTTACTTTTTGAATTCTATTATTATTTCTGTCACATTTTAATTGAAAGGCCAACATTTTTCCCAAGCGGTCGCCATAATAATAATATTTAGCTGTGATCTTGTACATTTCTCTATCTGCCTTTTTTTAATCAACTTTTCAATTCTATGTTTAGCCAAAATATTCCTTTTACGATTGTTCTGTCCCTTCTTGAAAATGTTTTTCCTCTGCCCTCACCAATTCTCCTTCTAATTCTTCCATCTGTTTATTATATTTCCTTTTACTGACTCTGTGTTGAGTCATACACCATCCCCTTAAAAATATTTTTAAAGTATCCCAAAGGTTATATATTTTTACGTTTTGATTAGAGTTAAAGGCTTAAAACCAGCAAATCTCTTTTTATATTTTTTCTTTATATACTGGGAACAGCCAGAGAGAATTATCTAGTTTCCATAAAATGTGGTTATCTTTTTTTTTTCTCTCCTTTTTTCAAAATCAGTGAAACTGGATTGTGATCTGAAATTCTTATAGGCTCATAGTGGATCTATGTGATAACAGCAATGGCACATCGCTGAAAAAATATTTTGACGATGTACTCCCCAATGCACATCAGAACAGTGCCAGGAAGTTGGAATTTTTCATTTAATGTTGTGGGGCTGCTCCCTCTACACCCCCCTCATGGAGGGCTTCACCCCTGCACCCCCCTACTTAAAGATTCTCAATTCCAGGTGGATGCAAACATTGAACAACTAAAAATTTGGGCAGGGCACAACAAAAAGTACCTGTGCCCAGACCTGAACCCAGCACCATTCCTGCTGCAGTCCTGTACCCACCCTCCATGCCACAGAAGCAGCTTTGTAGCTTGCTGTGGAACCACCCCCTACAACCCTTCTGAACCCTCCCACTCCACACTTAGCGTGCTGCCCCCCCATGTGCATAGGCATGTAGTGACAGGATGTCACTATATCATGCGCACCCCCATCTGGTCGCTCACCTTCCCCAGTAGCCCCAATGACAGGCACCATGATTGAGTTACCCTTTTAGTAGGTGCCCAATCATGGCTGCCAAAGTCATGGGATACCGCTCATAGTCAATCTTCTTAAATATTCATTTTCTTTTTTGGGATAGGAGAAAGAAATCTATTCTGGAAAAAGTTGTATGTGTTTTAGAATAGTATGAATATTTCTTTGCATCTAGATATCATGGCTCAACCAGGTTCAAATCCTTAATCATATCTTTTACTATTGTTCTAGATCCCCTTTTTTTTCCAACATAGGTGGCATCCTGTCCAAGATTCCATATGTTAAATTGAAATCTCCACCTATAATTACATTCATATTATACTGTGATATTTCCATAAAAAATCTGAGAAGAATGAGGGATCATCCTGATTTGGGCCATAAACTGAGGCAATCAACGTATGTTTTTCTTTTACTAATACGTGTAAAATAATATAGCGGCCATTAAGATCTACAGTCATATTCATTAAAGTATATGGTAGTTGATTTCCTATATAAATTGCTACCCCTAGCATTCCCTGAGTAATAAGAACAGTATCCTTTAGCCCCCAATAAGTTTCAAAAATAAGTAGCATCCCCAGTCTTAAAATGTGTTTCTTGTAGGAACAGTCTATGTTCCTTTTTTTTCAAGCTTGATTACCCTTCTGATTTTTAACCACTCTTTACAACCATTAATTCTTCCATCTTCTTATTTGTTTCCCTACTTTGGAATATTCATCCTGATGCTGCTCTACTGAGCTCTGTTTTATCTCTTGCCCCTTTTAACTATAACCTCGTATTACAACTTCTTTTATTTCCCTGCCACTGCTAGTTTGAAATTCCATTAAGCACCCACACTTTTTGAGCAATTGTATTCCAATATATATATTTTTTTCCCCTTTCCCCATTCACCCACCCAAAGGCCATACTTCCCTCCCTCCCCCCTTTTTCCGATTTTGCCTGCCAATTTAAATTTTGTATTAACTTCAATGCCACTTGTTCACTATGATCATAGTACTTTAGAGTAGGGAAAAGTAAAAAAAAAAGAGACAGGACGTCCTAAAAACAAGTAGACACATACCCTCCCCCCTTTGAGGTTGTTGAGACCTTGTTTGTGTGCGAAAGCCTGCTTTAGGAGATAGTTGCTGAGCTGCCCCCCCCCACACACACACAGCTGACAATGACTTCCAATGTAGTTCCAAAATACAGAGTGACTGGCTATAGATAACACCATCTTCTTAAAAAGTTTATCCCACCATATCTACACAACTCACCCCCCTCCTCTTTTAAGTGTATACATTAATTAAGTTCCTCTATCTGGTTGCTCTGAATTCTCTTTACCTCCCCTGTTTTTCCTTTGTAGAAGGGCTTCCATTTCTGCTGGATCTTGGAAAAATAAAGTCCTCCCCTCCCAAATAACTTTAAGCTAGGCTGGAGATAATATAGCATAAGAGATACCTTCCCTGCTTTAGGAGATAGTTGCTGAGCTGCCCGCCCCCCCCCACACACACAGCTGACAATGACTTCCAATGTAGTTCCAAAATACAGGATGGAATTTCAAACTAGTAGTGGTAGGGAAATAAAAGAAATTGTAATACAAGGTTATAGTCCTTGCTTCTAGAAAGAGATAAGCTCTGGAAAAAAGCGCGCAGACTGAACACTGCAGAGGATTGGAACCAGTTCAGGAGACTATGAAATTTATGTACCAAAACAATCAGAGAATCGAAGGCCACCTTCTTCAAATCAGAACTTGACTCTGCCAGAAAAAGCCCAATCAAGCTCTGGAACACAATCAATGATCTGCTAGACCACTCCCCAGGAAATTCGCTCCCGACCAAGATTACCTCTGGCAACTTGACTATAACCGAAAAGATGGATATACTTGACGCATTCAATAACCACTTTGCTACTGCAGGCATGGCATTTGATAACTCCCCTGCAAACATACTTCGCTCCCAGACTGTCAGCCAACTGCCTGAAACTTCGATAGCTTCGCCACCTTTCTCGCTTCAACCTGCCCCACTGAAAGAGGTAGAGGACCTCTTACTTCAGTTAGATACTAGAAAAAGTGCTGGGGCCGACACTCTTGACCCTTACTTCCTAAAAATTGGCTACCACGTACTAGCAATACCCGTCACCCACCTTTTTAACTTATCCCTGTCCCAGGGCACCTTACCACCTATACGGAAGACAGCACATGTCATACCACTGTTCGAATTTGGTGACCCTGGCGATCTCAATAACTACAGGCCAATTTACCTCCTTCCGGTCCTGTCCAAGCTCCTAGAGAAAATTGTAAATGCACAGCTGAGGACTCACCTTGAGTCTAGGAACTGCTAAATCCTATGCAGTCCGGATTCAGAGCTAAACATAGCACTATCTCAGCCCTCGCCAAAGTTACTAATGACTGGCAGCATAATCTTGAGAGCAAAAACTTTATTTGTGCTGTTTTCCTTGATCTAAGCAAGGCTTTTGACACCATCGACCATAGTCTGCTCCTCTCCTCCCTTCAAACCATAGGTGTGGACCCCTCCTCTCTGCGTTGGTTTATCTTACAGGGCGCCTTCAAAAGCTAAAGCTGAAGGAAGCCTGTCCCCCTTAAAAACTCTGCAAAGAGGGGTACCTCAAGGTTCTATATTAGGGCCCTTACTTACTGCAATCTACATTAATAACATCGACTACTGTATAAAAGAAGCCAACAACCATCTGTTTGCAGATGATACAGTTCTCTATGTGAGTCGCCCAACACCTGAAGCTGTCTGCAATGACCTACAGTCAGAATTCAACCTTTTGCAAAGCCAACTCCTCCAAAAAAAGCTACTCCTTAATGCCAAAAAAACTAAAGTGATAGTCCTCTCCCCTTTTATCCGTACAGCTCACCCTGTGTCCAGTGGGACAGTTCCCCAAATTACCACAGTTCTAGATGAAAAACTAGAATTTGTTACAAAATTCAAGTATCTGGGAGTCTGGATAGACCAAAGACTCTCCTTCATTGAACATATTGAGGACTTGCTAAAACAACTTCGGCAAAGGCTTGGACTGTTTTTTAGAATCAACCAATTTCTCACCAGCGATGCCAAGAAACAACTGGTCCAATCCATTTTCCTATCATTGGTTGATTACGCTGACTTCCTCTACAGCCAATGCCCCAACTCTTACATGGCTAAACTGGGCACACTCTACCATCGAGCACTGAGGTTTATAATGGGACTCCCCTTTGACACGCATCACTGCACCCTATATGTGGCAGTGGGGTGGACATCACTAAAGTTCAGGCGCCACAGAAACGCCGCTCTCTGGACCTATAGAGCCATCTCTAATAAGCTGCCTTACTATATCTTCTGCTGTCTTCCCCTAAGTATAATTGGAAAAACACATTAAGAAGTTACTCAGCTATTACACTTAACGTACCCAAAGCAAAATCCCACTTCGGCAGGGCAGCCATAAGCTTCGTGCTACCTACCTTATGGAACGATCTACAAAAAAACCTCAAATTAAGCACTCTAATCGGTATAAATGCCTTCAAGATGCTTTATTTCTGTACAATCAGAGAAGTATGTAACTGTTTCACCCACTCAGACCCAGTACTGGTGTCTGCACTGGTATATAGCCACGCCTAGACCCAATTTTAAGTACTGACCCCCCAGCCTAATTGTTCTCTCTCTCTCTCTCTTATCCCCCTGTCTTATCAACACTAGGCCCATCCATCCCCTTATTCTTCCTTTCCCAACCTCGGATAGGAGCTCACCACCCTGGGTTGTGACATCCTACCATGCCTCGTACTTTATAGCATTCAATCCCGGGGCTCACACATACTCTTTTTCTCCATCCACCTTCTCTACATCCCATTTTACCAACTCCTTTCTGTGCACCGTGCCCTCCTAGCCTTTCTCCCCCTACCTCCCTCCCTTCCCCCCTACCTTCACCTCTACCTGATGTATATTTTTAATTTTTTCTTCCGATACTTCTTCCTGCAACCTTAGATAACCTGCTTTATCTTCCTATAGACACTTCTATGTATGTAAATGCCATGTAATCTGTACATTATCTGTATAATTCTATGTACATATGTATATATGAACTTCTTTTTCTTCCTCTCTGTAAAGAGTATTATCTGTATTACCTTGTAAATACCTGTGTTGACCTGTATATTACAATTGTTCATGCTCCACCCAGGTCCATCTTGCAAATGAGCTTCTGCTCAACCATGAACGCCTGGTTAAATAAAGACTTGATTGATTGATTGATTTATCCCTAACTAGGTCAAAACATTTTCTTTTTATCAATATAGAAGGTGGGAGGCCTGGAAAAAACGGTAATCTGTCCACGCACTCTTTTCAGTTCTGGCTTCGGATAATGTTTTGATGTACATAAAACAAGGTCTATTTTGATTGTCCCTTGGGCCAAATGCCCTGTGTGGTCTATCTAATTCAGTTTTCTGTATGGGATATTGTAGACCCATAATTTCATAAAGCATACTCTCACAAAAACGTTATGGGTCACCCCCTTCTATACCCTTGGCAGATTGCCTATTTTCAAATGAGCTGTCCTAGATTGCAACTCTAGATCTTCCACTTTTAACTTAAGTTCCTCTAACTCTTTACATCATTTCATCACAGAAGTGGACACCTTAGGGAGGACATCCTTCAGATCCCATACTAGTTTCTCACACTCTTTTAATCTTAGAGGGATTCTATTTTATTCATGACCACAGAAAACTTAAAAGTCAGAGTGTTCACTGCTTCATTTATTTCTGCAAACCCCTCCCCCCCCTCATTTCATTCAGGATTAACTTTTGTGGGTCTGTAAAGTTTTCTTGATAGCTCTTCCTTTTCCTTTTTCCTTTTCTTGATTTTCTTTGGCCCCTCACTTCTTGTGCCCTCCATCTGAGTATCTTCTTTTGCCTTTGATTCACTGCCATATTTTCCCCTTGTGCTTTATAGCCAGGTTTTTCTGTTTTTTTGTCTTGAGAAAAATATTGTATGTGCAGACCGGTGAAGTTAGCACTATTTGGGGAGGGGGTGACTTCACTGAGGCAATGCTTGCATTGATTCCCATATTCACCTTACTCATTTTTGCATTTCATTTTTTTTTTTTGATTTTTAGTGCTATGCCCCATTACCACAGAGGATCTTTCTCAACATCCAACTCGGTTGATGGGCTGTTAGATTTTTTCTTTTTTTATCTTTACATTCAATCCCCAAGGAGAATCCCTGCTTAGGTAAGTCACTTGGTAGCAAATGTTGCTTTGATGTATTTATTTATTTAAAAGTTTTACCAGGAAAGACATACTGAGCAGACTACCGCTCGATTCCAGATGCGTCCTGGGGGTAGGGGAAATGGGATAGTACGTACAAGTCAACATACAGAAATTATAGAACAGCAAGAATTTACATAGGTTACATACAATATGTACAAGGTTGTATAATTTCAATGAAAAATAACCTCGAATAATTACATGTACAGGATACAAGAACAGAGAGTGAATAGTGTATTAGTAGGCAGAATATGAAGGGAAGGTAGTGGCAATTAAAATTTGATAGTTAAGCACTTGGGTGGACAATGTGGATTGCATTGGGTGGTTAGCAATTACATTTTGCTCACAAGTTAAGTCATGGCCCATGCTATTGCATGCCAAGTTGACATGTGCAGCTTATGGGGATTTGCCTTTTTAAAAGGGACATTTGTTGCTCAGCGGAGGGGGAGAGCTGAATGTCAGCTAGCAGAGAGTTCCATAGTTTTGGTAGACAGACTCTAAAAGCCGACTGCCCAGCAGAGGTTGTCATGTGTGGGATTTGAAGTAGACGGGAGTCAAAGTTTCTGAGTGAGTATGCTGATGGTTTTTGGGCTGTTAGGGTAGAGGCTAGGTAGGAGGGCAGTAACTGGGTCCAGAATTTGGCTGTGAGCCTGTTGCAGTGGTATAGGTGCCTATTTACGAGGGAGGGTATGTTAAGATGACTGTAGAGGTTGCAGTGGTGAGTGGAGGGAGGTCAATCCAGTGCAAAGTGGTGAAGGAGTTATAAAGAGAATCCAGTTTAGTCAGGGTGGATTTAGGGGCAGAGCTATAGACTACATCCCAGTAGTCGAAAATAGGGAGGATAATTTTCTGTAGGATCTCTTTGCAGGCAGGCAGAGGGATACAGCTGCAGTTCCGGTATAGTGCCCCCAGCCTAGGGCATAGTTTTTTGTGGGTTGCTTTGATATGTGTGGATAAGTCTAGCTGTTGGTCCAGCCAGACCCCTAGGTATCTGAAAGAGGTGCAGACTTCTAGAGGGTTCCCATCAAGTGTTTTGAGAATGGGAAAAGCGGGGAGGCAGGAGAGTCTTCGTCTTGTTCCGAAGGTCATAGAGATGATTTTTTTGGCATTTAAAATAAGTTGATTTCTACAAAACCAGTGCTGGACTTCAGTGAAGTCTTGCTGGATCTTGGATGCAACTTCCTGCAGGGAGTGACCTGAGGTGTACAAGACTGTATCGTCTACGTACATGTGAATGTCAGCATGCTGGCAGATCGAGGGAAGGTCATTGAGGAAAATGAAGAATAAGATAGAGCCGAGGACAGAGCTTTGGGGGACACCAATGGAGACAGGGAGAGGATTTGAGGTGGAGGCACCAGTTTTTACCAATTGGGACCTGTCACCCAGGTACGAGTTGAACCAGTGTGTAGCTGCACTGGAGAGGCCAGCTTTAGAGAGTTTTGACAGAAGGAGGGTGTGAGAGACTGTGTCAAATGCCTTGGCTAGGTCGATGAAAATGGCAGATGTGATGTGGCTATTATTCATGCCAGTGAGGATGGAATCAGTGAGTCTGATGAGGGATGTAACAATGGAATGGGATTTTCTAAAGCCGGACTGATAAAGGGGTGAAGAAGGAAGAGGAGTCAAGGAAGGTGGTGAGTTGCGAGAGGATGAGATGTTCCTGAATTTTGGCTAGGGTGGGCAGTAGGGAGATTGGGCGGTAGTTACTAGGGGAGGATGGGTCACCACTTTTCAGAAGGGGATGACTGTGGCATGCATCCATTTTGAAGGCAGAGTGGCAGAGGTGAAAGAGAGGTTGAAAAGAGACACTAGAGGCACGACGATTGCTGGTGCAGAAAGGTAGAGCATTTTGGCGTCTATGCCTGTAGTGCATCTACCCTTAGAGGGGTTTAGGGTGAGCAGGGTTTTGAGTACTTCTGATGGGGTAACTGGAGTGAAGAAGAAAACTGGGTGAAGGGTCGGCATGAGTGGGGATGAGGATGTCACGATTTGTGTGGCAGGTAGGGGGCTGGAGTAGTGAGGGGACCCGCTGCTAGTAAACACTGAGTTGAAAGCTGTGGCAACTGCTAGTGGTTCAGTTATGATAGAGCCTCCCACATCTAGGGCAGGAGGTGGCTGGGCGGAGGGAGAAAAGTGATTTTATAGACCTCCAGAACTTGGCTGGATGATTGAGATTATTTTGGAGGGATGATGAGAAGTAGTGGGCTTTAGCCTGGTGGATAAGCCTGGTGCAGGTATTTCTAAGTGTTCGGTAATGTAGGTGATCGGTGTGCATCTCTGATGTCTTATAAGCTTTCCAGGCCTGATCTCTGGCACCGAGGTGTTCCAAGAGGTCAGCCGTGATCCTCGGCAGATGAGCACCCCTTACTCTAACCTTTCTGGGTGGGGCATAGTAATCTCAGACAGCAAGAAATTTTGACTCAAAGAAGTCATAGGCATGATCCATGGAAGGGGCCCGGGGTATGTAGGACCAATCCAAGTTTGCTAAGTCTTGTTGAAGTCCATCTAGGTTAAGGGATTTATAGGATCTGATACGGAGAGTTTTCAGAGGGAGTGATTTTGCTTTGAATACTTTACATATTATATATATCATATGGTGATCACTCAGAGAGTCCGGAAGAAGGCCTGAGGTTATAATCCTGTGAGGGTGAGAAGTGAGGGCCAAGTTGAGTAGGGAGTGGTTGAGCATTTTGTGGTTTAGCCGTGTAGGTTCGGTGATGAGTTGAGTCAGATTCAAGCTGGCTACATGGTTTTGGATTTTGGAGCTGAAGCTAGTGAGACAGTTTAAATTGAAATCACCTAGGATGTGGAGCTCCCCGCCTGAGGTAATGGTTTTTAGGGTGTCTAGATGAGCTGCAACGGAAGTTAAAAGGGAGTCAGGGGAACAGTAGGTCCCTGCTATAAAAATAGGGATGGAATGGGGTAGGGAGATTTTTATTAGTGAGGAGTCGATGTTGCCAAGGAAGGCAGGTAGCATGACAGGTGAGAATTGTACCTGGGATAATATGTAAATGGCCGTACCACAGTCTCTCTTTTTGCCAGGGCAGTCCTGTCGGGTGATGGAGTATCCAGGAAGAGCCACTTCAGCATCCAGGTTGTGTTGTTCTAGCCAGGTCTCTGTGATAATTAGGACATCAGGGCATAGTGTATGTACTAGGGTTTGTAGTAGGGGCATTTTTTGTAGGAGGATGCGTATATTTAGGTGGGCTATTTTCAGGCCTCTGGGTAGTTGGCCAGCGGTGGTGGGGGGTCAGCAAGCGCTGGTGGTAGGTCCGGGATTTAACTCAATGTCCCCTGTGAGTAGGAGTACTAAAGTTAGAATCAGTTTTAGGTTTGGTAGTATTTTTATTGGTTTGGGTGAGGTACGGGAGACTGGGGAGGCTGTGTGAACAAGCCTGTTGTGTGCAGTTTAAATATGGCCAGCCCTGAGTGGAAAGATGGGGGGATGATGGATGGGCCAGGAATCCAGGAACAGTGTGTCCCCAAGGGGGGATTGGCCATTTGTGGTAGTGGAGCTGTGACTGGGGTGGTAGTGGAATAGGGAGAGGTTTGAGGGGCCTGGTAGTGGATTGGGGTGGAGCGTAGGTGGTAGGGATGCAAAGGTTGCAAGGAGTGTTATCCCTATCATTTTTTTTAGGGCTAAGTGTGGCATAATGATCCAGGAGGGGGATTAAATGCAGTAAGAACAAAGGAAACTTGCTGTAGCGGCCACTAGTGGTAAGCTCTGATAGCCTGCAGATGGGAAAGTAGACTGATTGGTTAAAATCAGTCACCTGATGTGTACTATTTAATGGAGTGCTCACCAAGGGTGATGGTGGGGGCAGCGGGGCAGCTGACGTGAAGCGTCAGCGGGAAAGCAACACTCGACACTGAGCAGAGCTGCATGGTCACTATCCCGAGTATGCAGTACCTGTGCACGGTTAGGATGCAGGAAACCTCGGGGGAGGGCAGCTCCAAGCACCCTCGCGAACCACTGAATGACTATTTCCTCCATGGGGGCACCTGAGAAGCAAACAGAGAAACACAGGTATTTATAGGCAGTTAATGTGGACTTTGGGGGGGGTTGGGATTACAGGCAGTCAGGCAACGCATTGCGTTTTTTTTTTCCCTAAGTTTCAAGCTCATTTGTAAGTTTCAGGCACGTTTGTAAGTTTCAGACTCCGAGTGCACCCTCGATCCTTGAACTGCCTTTTCAGTAGAGATTTGAGTAAGTTTTAAGCTTGGTAAAGGAGTGCACTCATGAATCCTTGCAATTACCTTTAAATTTGCGATTTTTTTAAATTACAGGCTCGGTGGGGGAGTGCACAACGCAATCTTTGAAACGGCCTTAGAATTTGCAATTTGTAGGTGCTGCCAGGGTAAATGGAGCAAGGGAAGCCGGCCAGGGACTCCGTGGCTTTTCCAAAATGGGAGGCTGGCGCCAAAATTGTGGCTTAGGCAGTAAATTTAGGAGTCAGAGGCTCGGGACACTAATTCAAGCTGTGCTTTGCAGGGCTTACAATTCAGATGCTTAGGTGCAGCAGTATTTATATTAAAACTGTTAGGGCATTCAATTTATCTTCTTAAAAGCAGCAATATTAAATAGTGATTGTGACAAAATTGCCTGCAGCTTCAAACAGGATAAAGACACAGTAGCAGTTGAGTAGGCACAATATTACCACTAATATCACCACTAGACTATTGAGGTAACGCCATAGGAACAGCTGTAAAGGTCATAGGTATTAATATTCACACTGCTTCATATTGATAGCGATGTATTACAAGTGAAATAGTTATGGTCCCAATTGTTATAAAGTTGCCTACTGCTTCTAACAGGATGACATAAAGGATAGCAACGCAGTAGCAGCTGAAATAGGCATAATAGTAATAATCTAATATCCCCACTAGGCTCTTAAGGTAACACCAAAGAGCAGCAGTAAAGCTCGTAGGTCCACAAAATATTTTACACAAAAAACAGTCAGCATTCATATGGGGATACAAAGTCTCTTAAGGCAAACACTTGACACTGAGCAGAGCAACGTGGTCAGTATCCCGAGTATGCAGTACCTGTGCATGATTAGGATGCGGGAAACCTCGGGGGAGGGCAGCTCCATGCACCCTCGCGAACCACCGAACGATGATTTCCTCCATGGGGGTATATGTATATGTTTGCCCTGGTTTTAACACGGGTGTCTTTATCTCCTCATTGACATCAGAAAACATTTCCCCCATCTTACCGGTGCTTCTCTAGCTTGGAAGAAAGAAAAAACTCCACCTGTCTTGTCCAGATGAAGTGGTTACCTGAATTTTTGTTTTTCAACTGACTTTCTGACTTAGTACTCGTTGTCACTTCTGCTTCTCTCCCCTCTCTGTCCTCCAGAAGTGTTTTCTTAAGATCCAAGCTCACTTCTTCCCACAGGGCTGTTGGTTGGAGCTGAGTATTCTGTGGCTTCCTTGGCAATTCTTCAGTTGATTTAAACAGTATATCACCTTTTCCTGCTGTGGCTTTTCTCGGTGTTTCAACTGCTTCAACCACAGCAGTATGGACTAATTCGGAAACCTGACGGTATAACTTTGACATCCCCCATGGCCAAACTGCAATCAAATAGCATGTCTGACCATTTAATCATCGACTGGAAGGGAACAGAACATGCAGATCAAAAAGCGTGTTTTAATTAGAAAAAAAGAAGTTACAATAACGCCTATAAAAACAAAGGATTTTCTTTCCTTTAGGGAGAAGCCCATGTTTCAGGTGTGGGGAGGGTTTCCTCCAACAGTCTTGGACTCAGTGTTTCTCCTCACACACCATGCTGTCTGCTGAGCATTCTGGGATATCAGAAGGGTCCTCTTCCCACATCTTTCTTACAATTAAAACAAAATAATGCCTACAATTCAACTCATGATTAAGTTTCCCTTGGCCAGTGGACAGTGCAGCCAGCCTACACAGAGCTGAACTCTGAAACTGACCAATCAAGGAGATAGTTCATTTTAATGAATTCCACATAGAGCCAGGTGAAAATATCAAAGTACCCCCATAGGGCTTCAAGGGTATACAATTCTGGCCACACTCCACTGTGTTACCGTATTCTGGGTGTAGTACGGCCAAATAGGTGACCCACACAAATACCAAAGACCTAACAATTTAATTGCCATGTTTCTATTAAATCAGTATTAGGTACTAAGCTAAGATCGTAGATAACTGTATTAAAACAATATAGAAGATTCAGAACTTACGTTATCAGTAAATTCAGAGTACTAATATTTTATACACTCAGTTAAAATGGATTGCTATTCACTAAAATTAGTACATCTTTCAGAGTTAAAGTAAATGGCAAATACAATTAAGCCCAATCTATAAACTTATGAAAACTAACAGTTACCAGCAGTACAATGAGCAAGCTGTGTATCCTGATTTCTTCTACTGAGTGGATCTTATGCCACTCACGCTCATGCACAATGCTCACACCATGTTGTAGTGCAGAACATTTAAAACCTCATTCCTCCTCCCACTGAAGTGAATCCCACTCTGCTATTGGCCCACTGATAGGCCCCCTTCAAACAGTGGGAAATGTGTTTCACCTCAGGCACACACCCCAGGTATTCAGTAATATCAATGGCAGCTGTAAATGGCACAATACTCAGTCACAGATAGCAGTCTGTGGGAATAATTCAGTGAACAGCAGCAGCTTACTCACAAGACAAAACGTATTTAGCAGGAGCAGTTGCACAGCCATAGACTTAAAGGCTCAAGTGGCAAGCCATGGAGCAAGAATGTTAACTAGCAATGTGCTTACAGAATACAGTTGTTTAATAGGCACAGTCTCACATCCGAGTTCAGGATGCTCATCAGAAGGTGTTATTGCTGGGAGGGCTGTTTCATGGTTACATCTGCACTGGATTACAAAGGCAGACCCCAAAGATTGCGTAACCTGATAAAACTTGGGGAGATTCAGCAGTGTATTAGGAAATTCATTTAACCAGTTAGCACCCCTGACAGCAAATGGCCACTTGCCCAGGTGAGTATGCCAGACAGGAGGCTTAATGGCATTCCTGGCCATGTTCCTGGTGTTGCCCTGATTGGATATGGTGCAGAAGCAATTTGTTAAACCAGGGGTTGTT
Organism: Neoceratodus forsteri; assembly: GCA_016271365.2. Taxonomy (NCBI): domain Eukaryota; kingdom Metazoa; phylum Chordata; order Ceratodontiformes; family Ceratodontidae; genus Neoceratodus; species Neoceratodus forsteri. The sequence continues at coordinate 203,638,177 of CM028138.1, forward strand.
AGGACCAAGAATGCCTATTGGCTAGCAAACTGGTCTTGAACTTTATTCTACTGGGTAAAGGGAGTCAGTTAGTCAGGGCATATAGGGTATAACTATTAGTGTGATTATCTGCACCAAATACGAAGCAGCATGCCTCATTACAGATCAGCTTTACTCTGTTTGGCACTGTGTCACTGGCAGCTGTGGATCCCATAATCGATAAGTGACAGAATGGAGTTGTACACAATAAGGCATCTAGCATCCCCCGTGAGATTGTTCTGTTTACTGTAAAGGGCACCCAGTCTTCTATTGACTATAGCCAACAGACTGTAATCATGAGGTGCAAAAGATAAGAGGCTACATTTTCAAAGGTGGAATAGGACTTGTGTCAAGCCCAATGCCATGACACTTAGGTTTTGGCAGTGCTCCAAACCCCTTCACAGCAACTGCACTCTATTTTACAATCTCAGGTTCAGTTATGACAGTTTCTATGATTTATGGCAGCTTGTGCCACATATATGGCGCAAGTTCTGTGACAAAGGTCCTTGGGATTACTGCAAGCTAGGCTACAAAAAGTTGGTCTAACATGTTACAATCGCCACATGGGATAGAAAATCCTGATTGCCAGCAGGTGAATTCCACAAGCTCCATGTGCTGGATATACAGCACACCAGGGGCTTGCGGCATTCACAGTCACTGGAAAATCCTGCCCAAGGTGTCGTCCAGAGATACTCCAAGGTATTTGAATGGTTTTTACCTGTTCAAGGTTTAGTCCTTGGTCATTTTGGATGACAAAGGGTGGAACTTTGATATTCTGTGGGATGCTAGAGAAGAGCATGGTCTCTGTTTTTTTTTTTTTGTAATTGAGGACCAATTTGTTGCTGGAGAACCAGCTTTCAAGTGACCTAAAGTTACTATGGAGAGTGCTAGTAATGCTGTCAATGTCAGGGTTTTGAGGAATAGATGACTGCATCATTGCTGTAGACAAGTATGTTGGCTGTCTGACAGACATTGGGAAGTTGATTTATGTACAGGCCAACTAGGACTGGGCCCAAGATGGAGCCCTTGAGGACACCAATAGATACTTCCCTAATGGTATACAAGGATTCAATGATCTTTACACACTGACAGCGATTGGTAAGATCACTGTGGGGCTAGTCAACTGTGTTCTGAGACAATCCCAGGCCATGGAGCCTGTTAAGTAGTAGCTTATGTTCGACCAGACTGAAGGCTTTAGTAAGGTCAATATATATTATATATATATATATATATATATATATATATATATATATATATATAGTATAGCTCTGACAAGAACACCAACATCAAGGGCCTCATAAACATAGCTGGTGTATTCCAACAGCACTATAGTGGCGCTGTGGAGCTTCTGAAAACCATGCTATTGCACACACTAGACACTGTATTGCTTAAGATATGTGACAAGTTGGTCAGAGACTACTCTCTTGAGGGCCTTGAATACGGGGGGGAGGGAATTGAAAAGGGTCTGTAACTGGAAAGGCTAGTGTGGTATTCACTTTTCAAAACTGGTGTAACCATTTTGGATTTCCACCTCTTGGAGAATTGTGTCAGGGCATGAAGTTTCATGTCAACTGAATCACTTTCAAATCTAGTTTTGACAAGTACCTTACTGATGTATTGGGGGTGTCTTTGACTGAAATAGCCTTAAAGTAGAATTTAGGGGTAACTTGGTTCAGAACCCACCATCCTAGAGGCTTCAGGACCCAGTACCCCAATGGGGGTCAGGGTAGGCTCAGTGGGGATGATGGAACTAAGGTCAATAAAAGTTGTGTTGAAGTAACAGACAATTTTGGTGGGATCAAGGATCTCTTAACCCTTCACCATAAGCATTAAAAAGTTATTTTAACTCCCTTGCCAAGAAACTCTGAGATGTTGTCACATAATCTTTTGTCATTGCTCCAGTTCTGGGTCTTCTGGTCCTTGTAGAACTCAGATTAGGTCTTTCTAGTCACACTAGTGCACTTATTGTTGGCTTCCTTGAACCAATGCAGGTAGACAGGGGACCCTGGTTCCCTTGCCACTGCTCACAGATTGTTTCTCTTCCTCATGCAGACAAGGAGTTTTGAAGTGTTTCACTGGCTAGTGTTCCTCTTGCCTTGAATTTTTAGAGACTTCAAATTTATCACAGGCATGGGTGAACTCAGAGACAAAGGATTCTAGGGTCATACCAATAACAGGAATGGCATCTAAGAAGCTCCAGTCAGTTTGAGTAAAGTAAGATTTGAATTTGAATTTAGGCACCTTCAGTTTGTTTTGGACTTGGTTGACTGTGATCTGGGGTGGTAGCCTTGTGTGTTTAACTGCCTATAGACATTGCACCGGGGAGTGGTCACTTAGGGTATCTGACAAAACTTTGTCAGCTTTAACCCTATCAGGGTGTGTAACTAGTACCCAGTTGAGTAGCATCATGGTGAATGTTTTAAAATTGGTTCTGGTGTGCTCAGTGACCATCTAATTGAGAAATAGGATGGACAACTTATCCCTGTGACCTGTGCTGGACTTATTGTTCCAAATGATGTTAAAGTCACCAGTAACAATGCATTCCCAGTTCTTAATGGGTTGCATAAAGTAAAGAATAAGTGACCGAATGCCCAGATTCAAGAAAGTTAATTATTAGTACAAGAAATTCAGATACATTATGTCCACAGAAAACCTTTTAAAGAATTAATTGGAATGCCAGCAGACCCCAGGAATGCCCCATTATTTAGATTGAAAACTACTTGTTGCACCTATTGGTGCTCTAAATTCTATTCTTGTGTCACAAAAACTGCCCCTTTGGCCCATCCCAGCTTACAAGGCAGTTTTGTCAGGACTTGTAATTCACTGCCACCATCAGATTTTCTCAGGAAACCATCTTGTGCACTTTGAAGACAGACTGCAAACAGGGTCCAACAGACATAATAAAGATTACCTTGTCATTAATAAGGAAGTTACTGGTTCTATCAAAAATTGATTCTTTACTAGAAGATACTTCAGGTATTTACAAGCAGAGTATATTTATAGTAAGACAAAAGATGTACTCATTTACTGAGAATAGAAAATAAGGTAAGTTAAACATGATTTGTCAGAAAAACCTTAAACTTCAACCAAAGTTTCTTTACCTGCCACTTTAGCTTCACCTAAAGTCTCTTTACCTGCTGCTAGCTACAGAAAACATTACCTTAGGCTGTGCTTCCTTACCAAGCTAACTTTCAGCAGGGCCCTCCTTCTTCAAATGTCAGATGTCCAAAAGAGAGAGAAAGAGTTTCCTGCTCCTTCCCTCTTTATGTACTTGGGCTATGGGGAAGTGACCACTCCCTGAAGTAAGACCATCCTCCCCAGTATCCCCACCCATGTGTGTGCATATATATGTGTGTGTGCATGTGTGTGTGTGTGCGTGTGCATGTGTGTGTGTGTGCATGTGTGTGTATGACCTCTTCTCCTTAGCCCTTCCTGCCATCTCTTGTAGTTTTATGACATGTACCTGGCTCTACTGCTTGACATGGGAACATATCCCAGGAAAGACTCCCCACTGTGATTATGGCTTAATTGTCTCCTCCATGCTCATCCTGTCAGCAATTATGGCTAATCTTCCCACAATCTCTCATTAACTGTCTGTACATGTGACCTGGCAGCCGTCTTGTGTTCATTCCAAACAGAATCTGTAACAGATGAATATTTGAACTAACAGAAGAATAAGAAATGAGTCTGGTTACATTTCCTATCACATCTCCTCCATCTCAGAAAATGAAAGTGTTTCTCTTTTGGGTGACCCCCCAAGAGGTACTGCCATTCATGTAGGAACTGGGGAATGCCAAAGGCACATGCCATACACTTAGCCCTGCCTAAAGAGTCCATCTGCATTGGCATTCTGTGCACCACTCTGGTGCTGGATTGTCATGTTATGAGACTGTAGTATCAAACGCCAGCAAATTAATTTTGTATTTTGCCCACTAGTCCTATGCAGCCATGTCAGAGGATTATGACCTGTTACCACAGTGAACTCCTGCCTGTACAAATATGGCTGCAGCTTCTGAGGGGTCTACACTCTCACTAGCCCTCCATCTCAATTGTGGCATATGCCTCCTCCCTGGACAGAGTTTTCCTGATCAGATAGACTATGGGGTGCTTCGAACCCTGTGGTGTAACCTGACTCAGGACAGTGCCCAGCCCATCGTCCAAGGCATCCATGTGCATGATGAACCTGCAGTCATAATAGGGGCTAGCGAGCACAGGTGACCCATGTAGTACCTCCTTCAACTGTCAGAAGGCAGATTCACAGTCCTTTGTCCAGAGAACTTTCTCTGGCCTTTTCTTTTTTGTCAGGTCTTTAAGGGGCTTGGCCATATCACTATAGTGAGGAACAAACCTTATGTATTACCTAGCTGTGCCCAGAAAACCCCTTACCTGTTTCTTCTTGGCAGGGGTGGCCCAGGTCTGGATGGCATCAACCTTTGCAGGCTCTGGATGAATGTATCCACTGCCCACCAGGTGCCCAAGGTAGGATATTTCGGCCATGCTGCTTGCCATTTTTCCACCTTAACCGTCAGCCCTGCAGCCTTCAGTAAGCGGAACACCTCCCTCATGTGCCTGACATGATCTTCTCATGACTGGCTGTAAATGGCTATGTCATCCATGTATGCCAGTTCATATTCACGTGCCCCAGACAGAATGTGATCCACAAGCTGATGGAATGTTGCAGGTGCATTTTTCATCCCCAATGGCATTACTTGGAATTTGAATAGGCCAAATGGGGTGATAAAAGCAGAACTCTCCCTGGCTGTAGGTGTTAGGGCTACCTGCCACTAGCCCTTTGTAAGGTCAATCAGGGTCAGGAACCCGGCTCTCCCAGCTGTTCCAATGTCTCATCTGTTCTGGGCATGGGGTAGACATCTGTCTCCATGCAGCTGTTGAGCTTCTGGTAGTCAAAACAGAACCATGTGGTAACATCCTTCTTGGGGATCAGGAGCACAGGCTAGGCAGAGGGGCTACAGACTCCTGAATCACTCCAAGAGCCAGCATCTTCCTGAGTTTCTTTTTCATGGTCTGCGTAACTCCCTCTGGTACCCTGTAGGGGGACTACCTCAGCGACATTTGGGTCCCAGCATCCAGGTGATGTTCAGCCTTTGTGGTGTACTCTGGTTTCCCTGTGAACATGTCCCCAAATGCTCATGGCATCCCCCTGACCTCCTCTGCCTGGGCCAGTGTCAGCTGCCCTGAGAGGGTGAGGTTATCCACTGAGGATCCCTCCTGTGCCTTTCCAAGGAGGTTCAACATTGGACCAACTTCATTCTCCTCTTTTGGCATCCTGCACACAGTGAGGACCATTTCCTCCCTATCATAGTAGTGCAGCATCATGTTAACATAACATACCCTCTGCCTGCACCTTCTGTCAAGCAGTTGTACTACGTAATTGACCTCACTCATCTTCCTGATTATAGAGAATAGGCCCTTCCATGCTGCCAGAAGTTATATTGCCAGACTGGGACAAGTTTCATCACTCGCTGTCTGACTTCATACTCCAGGGCTCTGGCTTCATGGTAATACCAGGTTTTCTGCTGCTGTGGTGGAGTGGCTAAGTGGTCCTGGATGAGCTCTATGAACTCCCTAAGTGGGGTTCTGAAATTCAGGATGTACTTCATAACAAGTTCCCCTTGGGAGACAAAGTCACCTTCCCATTCATCCTGATCTATATCTACAGGCCCCATCACAATGTCACCAAACAGGAGCTTGAAGGGTGAGAACCCTGTGGACTCCAGTGGAACTTCCCTGTACACAAAGAGGAGATGGCTAAATGCTTGTCCCACTCCCTCATGTGCTGGTCAGCAAACATTATGAGCATAGTTTTCAGAGACTCATTGAACCGCTTGACCAGGCCATTAGTCTTGGGATGATTGGATGAGGCACAGAGCTGTTTCACCCCGAACTTCTCAGAGCAGCCATTAATGACAACATGAAATTTGTTCCCTGGTCTGACAAAATCTGCTGTGGAAATTCCACTTGGCTAAAGATTTCCAGGAGTTCATCAGCCACCTTTTCCACCTCAATGGATGACGTGGCCTCTGCCTTGGGGTACCTGGTTGAGTAGTCCTCAACAACCAGTATGTATCTTTTGCCCATGTGACTTGGGGTGCTCAGAGCCCCACTATGTTCATTACTACCCTCTTAAAGGTTCATCAATAATAGCTAGGAGCACCAAAGCCTTCTTAGCCTTGTCCGCTTCCTTTCCCACCCTCTGGTACTGTGGTCGATGCTGACAGTAATTTGTCACATCTGTACACATAATCAGCCAATAGAAGTTGTTGGTGAGCCACCTTTTTGTAAGATTAAAACCCAGGTGGCATGAAAAATGGATGTCATGGGCCAGAGACAAAAGCTGCTTACAGTAGTCCTTGGGGACTGCCAGCTGCCGGAGTACCTCTCCCTCTAGCCCCCTCTGCAATGTACACTCCCTGTATAACAGCCCATTCTCCCAATAAATTCACTTTCGGCTCCCCTGAGAGTCCTCAGCACTATTTGCTATCTCTCTCAGTTTCTGGAGGGTAGAATCACCCAGCTGAGCTCTTCCCAGCTCCTCCTATCTGACCCTCCCCAACCCCCCTTGAGAGGGAAATCTGCCCACGCTGATACCTCCTCTGTTCACAGTTGGAGCTCAGGGCTTCAATTCATGACTAGCCCCTCACCCACACTACCCTCTTTCTCAGCTGCTGAGGGAAGGGTTAACACAAGCTGTGTCACCCCATCCTCACCCTCAGAAGCTTGCCCTTTTGCCTGACTACAGGTAGTAACACACACTAGGTTTTCACTGTGGGCAAAATCATTCCCCATGACCACATCCACAGGGAGATCAGGTATGACTCCCACCTTCCATACCCCATGTCCACATTCCCAGGTCAGGAAGACCCGAGCCATTGACACTTGGACCCATGACTCCCCGAATCCTGGAAAACTGCCCTGGCAAAATCTGCTCCACCTGGATCAAATCCTGTCTCATCATGGAAATGAAGGTGCCGGTGTCCCTCAATCCCTGTGTTACTGTTCCATTAACTAGGATAGGGTACATATGCATGTAGGAGTTTGGTAGCACTACAGTGTGTGCACTGTTTCCTACTTGTTTGATACTGTCTTGATCACCTGGTTCCCAAGGCTTTTGTTCTTTGCTCATGTTTTTAGGGTAGTCATAGGACAGATGCTCCACTTTCTGGCAAATTCAGCATTTCTTTGTCCCTGGCTCATTTTTCCCCTTAGGACTGGTGGACTCTATTTTGGGCTTGGGTGCATGCTGGCTTACTTTGGGCTGCCTTCTCTTGGTCCCCTTAAAACCATATGCTGTCCCACCCCCACTGGTCCAATGCCATGTGTGTAGTCTGCGGGCCATGTACAAATCAACACTGTCTGCTGCCTCCTTCGTGGAGTTGCATGCCCAGTCCAGTAGCCACATGCACAGGTCCTCAGGTACAATTTTAAGAAGGTGTTCCCTTACAAACAAATCTTTTATTTACTCTACAGTCCTGTCTTTAGCCCCATCCACCCGACATTCTAGATAGGTACACATTTGGACATGCAGTTCTACATAGCTGTCTCCTGGGCTGTTTCTCAATTCTCTGAATTTTCACCTATAATCCTCATGAGTCAGTTCAAAATATTATAGTAATACCCTTTTAACTTTATCATAGTCCTTACAGTCCTGATCATCCATTCTAGCAAATGCATGAAAAGCATAGCCAGTAAGCTATGATGTAAGGTGGGTCATCCATGAAGCCCTGTCCAATTTAAACTGCACACATACCATCTCAAATGATTTGAAAAAAAAATCAAGATCATTCCCCTCCTGGCACTGAGGAAACATTTTAGAATTAATTGTGGCTTCCTGGGTTGGACCCCCCCCCACACCTTTGTTTATGGTTTGCTGTAGTGTTTGTTGGCACAGTTTCACCATCTCGATCTCATGCTGTCATTCTCTCTCATTCTGCTTGTTCCTTTTTTCCACCTATTCCTTCTCTTTTTCTGCCTGTTCCTTTTCTCTTTCCTCAGCATCCAGCCTTACTCACTCTCTTTCAACCTCAAGTCTTGCATCTGCAGTTCAGCCTCCTTTCACACAAGCTGCATCCTCAGGATCTCCAGCTTATTTTGAGACTCTACTGCACCAGCTCATAGCTCAGTTTAGGGCTGTACTTCTCCACCAGCACCCTGTCCTCGACCTACTCCCCCGCTTCCATCTGCTGAACCACGCCTTCCCACCCCATGAATCTCCTATGGATAAATGCTAAAAGTACTCAATTCCTGTCTTAAAACCTGTCTTACCTTATGATTCCTTCTGTCTCTGTGCCCAACATTTGATACCTACTCTCCAACATTGTATCAGCTGTTAATCTACTGTTACCCCAATGTCTATGTATGAATTCATTGTAACTAAATATGTATCCACTCAGTACTACTGTATTCTACTCCTATGTAAGTATTCAATGTAACTAATCCTGGGTCACCCCTGAAAAAGGGATCTCTGGTCTCAGAGGGCTTACCCGGCTACCAAAATCTAAATAAATAAATAAATAAAAACTTGGCGAGTTGCCCCTCTGACTTAGCTGCCTTGACCTGAGTCTCACTACCTTTGTCACCTTCTTCAGTAACTGCCTGCTGCATGGGTATATGGTCATACACCTCTGGTACCAACTTACCCCTTTACATTCGGTTCTGCTCTAACAGGGCTTCTATGAGTCCATTCTTTGTCAGGCCTTCATGCACACTTCTCCTGTCTGTGCACAGTTCACAAAGCTGATGCACCTTACATCTGCCATATGCTCAGAAGCAAAGTTTTCTGAGCTATGCTGCACTTAGCGGTTCTTCTTGAAATTAAAAAATTAGTAAACCGTGTAACCTTTTGTATATTCTATTTCATGACTGTTAAGGTACATTTTGTATTGGCATGTCACCCTGTGTACTAGGTAAGGCTTTTGCTGCTCTCTTAGAGTTCCTGCCTGTATTGGAAAGCATAGTGCACACAAATTCTGGCTTTAAATCTGTTCCCTGATAGCACCACTGCCACCAATTGCAACAAAAACTGTCTCTTTTGGCCATCCCGGCTTACAGGGCAGTTTTGTTGGGGGCTTTGAATTCATTGCCACCACCTGATTTTCTCAGGAAACTGCTTTGCCCTGCTCATAGTCAGGAAGGTCAGCACTTCAAAGACAGACCGCACACAGGGTCTTACAGAAATAATAAAAATTACCTTGTCAGTAATGAGGAAGTCACTGGTTCTATCAAAAATAGATTCTTTACTAGAAGATACTACAGGTATTAACAAACAGGGAAATATTTTCACTATGACAACAGGGTCACACGTTGTTTGTTTTTTTAAACAGGAGAGGAACACTAAGCTGAAACTTGTTTACAGGTGCAATCTGGGAGCACAAGGAAGTTAAGTGACTTGCTCAGGGTAACACAGTATGCAAGTGGAGGCTGTGTGATTCTAACCCAGGTCTTCAGGTTTGCAGGTCAGAGCCTTAAACCACTGCACTATACTGCCTCACAAGTTTACTGAGAATAGAAAATAAAGTAAATTAAACAGACAAGATTTGTCAGTAAAACCTCAAACTTTAGCCTCATCTAAAGTCTCTTTACCTTCCTCAAGCTACAGGAGACATTCACCCTAGGCTGTGCTTCCTTACCAAGCTAACTTCCAGCAATGCTCTCCTTCTTTAGATGTTGAATGTCCGAGAGACAGAGAGTTTCCTGCTCCTTCCCTTTTTATGTACTCAGGCTATGGTAAAGTGACCTCTCCCATGAGTGTTAGCCCCCCCAGTATCCCCACCCATGAGTGTGTGTGTGTGTGTGTGTGTGTGTGTGACCTCATCTTCTCAGCCCTTCCTGCTAGCTCTTGAAGTTTTACAACATGCACCTGGGTCCATTGCCTGACATGGAAACATATACCACTGGTAGAAACATGGTGATGAGGCTTCTAACCATAGAAGATAAAAAAAAAACTATTCTGGAGGATACACTTCTTCTAAAGTATGTGGCTCCCCCAGTGGCACGTTGAGCTTATCATACATTGATAAAACCATATGTTATCAAGTTCTCCAAATTAAATGGGTCACAATATGCATTCATTCCCCTACCTTGTCTCTCAACCACATTAATCTCACAGTTAAAATTGCCTACCAGAGGAGGATCCAAGATGGCCACTTGAGAAACGGCTGCTCAGCAACCTGTTCAGATCTGGCTGCCATGTCTTGTTGTAAATAGGAACTTTCTACTTTGTGAGAAACTTTCAAAGCTTGATGAAATTGGGAAAATAAGGGTAACTTCATTCATGAAATGGACTGTCATCAGAAAATATCAAAGCTTGTTTACAGTGTAAAAGAGCTTCCAGCGTCCTCAACGTTGATGAAGAAACAAAGAGATGCCTACCAGAAAGAACTACTGGAAACTGGTGCAACAAGGTAGAGTTCAGGATGCAGCTAATTACAGCAGAAAATGTTGCAGTTTGCCAAGCTGACAATCCCAAATCTACCGGATCAACCTATTTCTCCTTTGGCCTTCACGCCTGACTTTCATACTGAGCCCCAAGCAGCAGTCCCATTGATGTAGCAGTTGGATTTCTGCTCTTGACACCGGTGACCCCAGTTCAGGAGCAGACCCAGGTCATTGGATGGCCAGTAGGGGGTAGAAGGATGGAACATCCCCTGGACTACTCTCCTTCTCTGGGGGTGAGGTTGGGGAGTATGTCCAATGTATGATGGACCCCTTGCATAAGCCGGGGGTACGCAGCAGCCCATGTCTGGACATCCTTGGTGTGGGGCAGATGCTGGATATCATTGCACATTCCCGACCTCAAAAACTGGGGTCAAAAACACCCACAGCTAGCGCCTTCATGATGTCCGCCTCTCTGCTCCTTCATCGCTCCCAGGCTAGCTCCTCCAACCTGACCTATGTCTGCAACACCTTGGCCAGTGCTGCAGCCCCACCCTTGGGGTAAGCCAAGGGGGCAACTAGGAAGTTGCAGCTGATTTGTGAATGAAGGGCAGCAAGGTCTTTGACTGGACTGAAGTCCTGACATTGGCATGAGGGACAAAAAGCATAATAAATAGCAAAAAAAAAAATATTGACCCCCAAGCTAGCATGGACAATGGAATGGTGGACAGAACCCCAGTGGCAATGGAGACATCACTTTAATTGGAACCCATACTGGATACTACAGAGTTTGGCCTAAGTGTAAGGAGTGATCCAGATGAATGGGTTCAGCAAGAACCTCTGCAAGTGACTGACAGAATGGACCAAACTGCAATCCCTGATGACAATATATGAAATGCTGCAGGTATGAATAATCCATTGTTAACAGAAAAAACATCAGACACTTTCAATAATGTGGAATACAACCCAAGGGTACAAACTAAAGCAGTCCCTTTAGAGGCTCCCTTTAATAATTAATATAATACCACAAGCATCCCCCCCATGATAAATATGGAAATGAATCCCTTCACATAGTTCAAAGAGGAAATCAAATTGGAAATCAAACAAGGATTTGAGACATTGTTGAATACTTTATCTACAATGACACAATCTCTTAGAGCTTTTTCTGACAAATTTAAAGCTTTGACTGTTAGAATCACTGAGATGGAAACCACATTAGTCAGCTTGAAGAGAACTGTAATCCAATGCAGCAAACTTTGCTTAATTATACAGAACAGCTTCAGCAGTTACAAATAATTATTACAGCTCAAGAATCCAGATCTAGGAGGAACAATACTAAATTAGTCAGAGTCCCAGAAGGATTAGAAGGGAAAGGAGATCCTATTCCTTGCTTTGAGAAATTACTTACTCTTGCATTAAATTCAGTGTTTACAGAGACGGCTTGAGTGGCTTGTGCATCGAAGTGTGGCAAAGTGCACTTGGGAGTCTGAGGGAGTATGGCAGGCTCCCTCAATCCCTATTCTCCATGTACTATCTGAGAGCTGCACTGGAGACCTGTAGAAGCTATCTGTCTTAACAAATGAACAGCTGAGTGAGCCCTATTTTGCCAGATGAGTCGTGAGCCTATACTGATAGCCTGACTGGATCGGAACTGTGTTGTCGCTGACTGTGAATTAAATGCCGCCGACCTTACTGTTAAAGGGAACTGTGTGAGACTTGCTACTGAGACTTGTGTGATCCACTTCTGCTGTTGGATCTGTGCTTTATCTACTGCTTGTTACTGCTGGCATTGATTATTTTAACAGAGCTTTTATTGTAACTCCTGATTTTATTTGCTGGCACTTTAACTTGTGCTCTCAAGCTGATGAGTGTTACTGTAGCAACAGTACACAACTCATTGTCACCTATATTCCACAGCTATGCCGTACCCCCCTCCTTGATTGGTGGTGGCAGCCCAGTTGGTGGGGTCAAGGGGTTTAAATCCAGTGAACTGCTAAATGTGATGGTGTTTACAGCTGTGGCTTGTGTGGCAAAGTGCGGCAAAGTGCACTTTGGAGTCTGAAGGAGTCCAAGGAAGCCATGGGGCCTGTGGCAGAAATGATCTGCCTAAGAGGTGTTTTATTCTTTTATTATTTTGAGGCATGTGTACAGGCATTTCAGTGGGATTAATTTGGGTTTGCTTATGTTCGTTATTTAGTCACTTGATTTTGCTTAACTTGGTTTGCTTGAATATTTCAGTTTTGAATCAGTCTAGTTTGACTGATCAAGATGATTTTGCCATGTCAGAATTATTACTTGCTCATCTATATCTATCATCCAATTACAATGTGTTAGCCATGGACAGAAAAATTGTCTATAAATGTGGACATTACTTGATAACTTTACTTCGATGACAGTGGTTGGAAAGGTTGGGTATAATGAGCTGTGGTTTACGTTTTGCAGTTTTGATTCATCAACTCTTATTATCAGGGGATGTGGGAGTTAATCCTGGCCCAGCTGCTTCTGTCTGTGAGGGCAATGACTGTATACCCAAACCTTGGTTTAAGTCTCTTGGGATAAAATTGATGCATTTGAATGTGAGAAGTTTAATTCCAAAACTTGGTGATATTGAGGTTATAATCCATTCTTATCAGCCTGACATTTAGCTATCTCCAAGACATGGCTTAAACACTTAGTTTCTGATTCAGTGTGAATGGTTCCTTGGTATAAGATTTTAGGAGCAGATCGGAGTGGGGAATAAGAGAGGGGGTGTTGCTATATATTATCAAGAACACTTGGAAATTTTAGTATTGAGTACAAGTGTGTCATTGGACTCTGTCTGATTGGCTACTTCTACATTTGATTTTCGGGGGTTAAAAGTTTGTTACTAATGGATGTTCTATACCACCCCGCAGCTTGGAGTCAAAGGTTTAAAGGATTTTTTGACTACGATTAACTCTTACTTATCTGGCTTTGATTTTGTATTATTGGATGATATTAATTTAAATTGGAACTTGGCTGCTGGGAAGGGTTTTGAATCTCTTCTGCAATCCTTTAATTTGTACCAGCTTATTAGTAATCGTTAAAGGATGAATATCCAGACTGGGAATCATACCCTGCTTGATTGGGCTATGGTTAATAGGCCAGATTTTGTTTCATAAGTTGGAGTACTATCTGACTCTGTGTCTGATCACCAAGCCACTTACTGTGTACTTAGTTTTAGATGAATAAAGGTTTCTCCATGCTTTGTCCAGTATCGTAATTTCAAACAGTTTGATCAGCAAATTTTGAAAATTAAGTTACTTTCTATAGATTGGTCTTTTGTTGATTCTATTCCTTATTCAGATGATGCAGTTGATTTTTTTTGTCAGCAGTTATTACAGATTCAAAATAAATTTGTTCTAGTGTGCTCCTTTAGAGTTAGTGGTACTCATAATAGATAGTTTACTAGTGAGTTGTGGGACTGGATAAAGCAGTGGAATCAAGCTTGGTCAAATTATAAGTGCTCTCCTTCTGTAGCAGCATTGAACACTTATAATTGTCTATGCAATAAGGTTAGTAGGATGGTTACATTTGCAAACCAAGCTTTTTATAATGATTATTTGAATAATAACTGGGCCAACCCACGAAAAGTCTGGCAAACAGTTAATGGTTTGCTCTTGGGTAAACAGAAATCTTCTGTCAAAAATCTTATTATTGGGGTGGGAGAAATGACAAACTTACCTGATATTGATAATCTGTTTAACACTACATTTTCTGATTTTCCATGCTATAAGAAGACTGGTAGATCTCTCCCATTGAGTGTACTTGTTTTTGATTCTACTTCCTCCAACAGGCCACCATTTTATTTTCATATAGTTACTAGAAAAGAGGTTGAGAAATTTTTAATACTAATCCCAGATAAATTGTGGATTTGGGCTTCACTGCAGATTTGCAAGACTTGTTGCTTCTTTTGTTGCAGGGCCATTGAGTTCTATTTTTAATCTGTTTTTAATATCTGGTTAGGTTCCTTATTGATGGAAGTGTGCTAGAGTAGTCCCTCTCCCCAAAAATATGAATGCTATGTCTTCTGAAGATTTTTGGCCTATTTCAATCTTAAACCCTATTATTTGAGTCATCCTGTGCCGGAAGCAGCATGTGAAGACCTCCAAGCTGAATTTAACCTATTGCAATACCAGCTCATAAGCAAAAAGCTTCTGCTTAATGTAAAAAAAACAAAAGAGATGCTCTTTTCCCCTTTCTCCTATGTGGTGAATCCCACTTGCATTGGGGCTATACCTCAGATTACCAGAGTACTTGGAGAAAATCTAGAGTGTGTGCCAAAATTCAAATATCTGGGTGTATGGCTCAATCACAAACTCTCCTTCTCTGAACATCTCAAAGAACTACAGAAGAAACTAAGACAAAGACTAGGACTATTCTACAGAAGTAACCACTTCCTTATGTTTGCTTTTGTATTTACTGTGGTACTGTCAGTTGGTAGCAGTTTACTACACAGTACTGTACCCATTAATTATACTGTCCATACATAAACAGATCAAAGCCAAGGAGGGAAAGTGATACATATGAATGGCATGGTATCATGTTGAAACGAAACACAGCAGACCTCATAACTGTTAGGTTATACAGACTGTAACAATTATATAGCACCCATAATAATAGGTATATAGTGGATGATTGTTATGGTTTGTATAATTTAATAATTGTGAGGTCTACTGTGTTACATTTCAATATGATGCCATGTCATTCCATGTCATTCAGAAATAATAAATAAATTCAAACTGCTTAACCAATTTATCCAGTTGTGTTAGACACCAGGATACACTGACTATGGATATGAATGTCAAATTGCCTATATCTATCACTAGCCCTTCCACTGTTCTGTGTAGCCTCTATCAGTCCTTGATCTTCTGTCAGCCATACACTAATACCCTAACAGTGCTATTTTTATTTAAAAAAGTTATTGTTGATTTTAAACCCTTTTTGGTATGGCTGTATTAACTATATTTGTTGTACCTTAAGTCTTTTTGTTGATGCACTGGGCCAGATTTCCAAAGGCCTTAGAATGACACAAGGTGCTTGTGTCAAACAAGTCTGATGCAACAGGCACCTTACGTAATAGCTTGGCAGAAGACTCCAGGAGAAAGGACTGCTGTGTGACTGAACTTCTCTGCTGGGACTAAAGTAGAAGAACTTTTGTATTTAGACCTTTAATTTAGGGTAAAAAAACTAACATACAAAACAAAACAAAAAAAAGTGTGTGTTTGGGTTAACTGAACTGAATGGGTAACTGAAAAGTCATCTAGGTGTAAATCTCAGGTGACTGAAAGGACTTAACTGTTGTGAGGTTTAAATTACTTGTAGAAAGATCTGGTAAGTAGGGGAGTGGCTTAGCTAGAAGGAAGCTACATTTAAAGACTGCCTTAGAAAGATTCTGCTAATAGCTTGGCAGAAGACTCCAGGAGAAAGGACTGCTGTGTGACTGAACTTCTCTACTGGGACTATATTGCCCTCCTTCCCTCCCCTCCACCCCCACCCAAAGCTAGTTTTATTTTTATAGGCACAGGATTTGACTGACAACAGGAACTTCCTGTTTAGGGGCAGGAAGTAAGTGATCACAGAACCACCAAGGACCCACCATCCTAGAAGGGCAAGAGTAGCCTCCGGCCCCTCTAGCTGCTGGAGGTCTGCCTCTGAACAAGTAAGCGGTCTACTGAGAAATATAGGATATTCTTGTCTCAGAACAGGACAATCAGGAGCTTAAAGGGCACACAGGCAGAAAGTAAGGAGAGAGAGAAAAACAGAGGAAAGAGTAAGGATTGCAAACAGTTAAGGGCCAGAAATAAAACATGATTGGAGTGGTGCAGTGCAGTGGCTGTGGAGCAGCAGTCTTCCGGGAGATGTTCTGAGGATGCGGTGTTGTCCCATCTGCAGGCACCTCTCTGGGCTGAGGGAGGAGGTTGCTCATCTCCAGGCTGAGTTGGCCAGGATTTGTGGGACCTCCTCTTCCATCCAGGGACCACCAGTGCCACTGCCGTTGCCTCAGAGATTGCCAAGAAAGAGGAGCGGTGGGACCACAGGGGCTCAGGAGGTGAGAGGTGGTGAACAGAGGCACATCCCTCCAGTTGTACCTCTCCACAATTCCTATGCCATTCTGGCAAAGTGTGGTTCCTCTATGGAGGCACCCACAATGGAGACCAAGGAGGATGCTGGGAACCTCCACAAAGGAGACCCACAGGAGGGTGGCAGGAGACCCTGCAGGGGAAGGAAACAACTCCTGGTGGGGGACTCCATTGTTAGGAAGGTAGAACTGGGCAAGGAAGGGGAGAGGGAGGTAAGGTGCCTGCCTGGCACCATGGCTTGGAGGGACAGGGAGTGAATCCTCAGGATTGCCGGAGCAGCTGCACAGGGGAGGGAGCTGGATGTCATTGTCCACTTAGGGACAAATGACCTGGCTAAGAAAGGTATTAGAGAAGTGCAGGAAGAGTTTGTGGAATTGGGGAGGGGCCTTAGTCAAGCAGCAAGCACGGTAACCTTCTCGGAGGTGCTACCCATCTATGGCATAGGAGAGGCTATGGTGTTCCGCACCATGGGATTCAATCAGTGGTTGAAAAACTGGTGTGGAGCTCAAGGATTTGGCTTCATTGGGGACTGGGGGTCCACCTGGAGTGATGCAAGCCTATACTGGCATGATGGGCTGCATCTGTCCAGGAGGGGAACCAGGATCCTAGGTGATCGGTTTAAATGCTTCATTGGCAAGCATTTAAACTAGCCAAGGGGGGAGGCACTGGAAAGGAGCAGGAAAATCCTAGCCCCCCAAACAATCACGGTAGTAAGTGTGGCAAACACCAACATGGAGGTGTCGATAGGGAGAAGGGCAGGTAAATGGAGAAAGTGACAAAGGCAAGAAGGACAGGGATGGGGCAAAAGGGGTAAGGCCATCAGGAAATGGAGGGTAATGAGTACCAGTGCCCATAGTCTGGGCAACAAGCTCCATGAGCTGGTGGCCTTAATGGAAGAGGGATGCCTGGATATTGTAGCAGTCACAGAAACATGGTACACAGAGAACCATGACTGGGATGTTAACATACCAGGGTACATAACCTACAGGAGAGACAGGCAGGGAGAAGAGGGGGAGGAGTAGCTCTCTATGTAAAGGAAGGGATAAAAGCAACTGAACAAAAGAGTAAACAGGGAGGAGAGGAGGCACTGTGGGTCACCTTGGAGACTGGAAAGGGCACCACAATCCGCACAGGGGTTGTGTACAGACCCCTATGTCAGGGGGAAGGAATGGACAAGGATGTGATGGAAGGCATTCTTAGAATGGCAGAGAAAGGGGAGATACTGTTGATGGGAGACCTGAATATGCCAGATGTTAGCTGGAGCACATTTGCTGCAGCAACATCCAAGAGCAGGGCCATTCTTGACGCCCTACAGGTGGCAGGCATTAGACAGCTAGTTTCGGAATCCACTCATGAGGGAGCAATCTTAGACCTCGTACTCTCAAACGGGGGCAGTGAGAGGATCTCAGATCTAGAAGTGGGTTGCCATCTGGGGACAAGTGACCATCAAACAGTGTGGTTCACGTTAAACTCAACTACAGAGTCAAGCCATACAAAAGTGAGGGTACTGGACTTTAGGATGGCTGACTTTGGCAAGATGGGAGAGTGCCTCAGAAAAGCACTAGCAAACAGGCTAGAAGGAGGTGTGGAGCAACAATGGGGAATTATCAAACTGCCATCACAGAGGCAACAAGCCTTGTGTGAAGCAAATAAACAAATCAAAATGAAGAAAAGCCACTATGGTTCTCAAGAGAGGTGGCTGTGAAAGTCAGGAAGAAAAGATAGCATTCCGGAAGTATAAGGAAACACAGAAGGAGCAGGACAGAGAGCTGTACCAGTTAAGGCAGAAAGAAGCAGGAGGGAAGTCAGAATAGCAAAGGCCCAAACTGAGGAAAAGATAGCCAACTCAGTTAAGAAGGGGATAAAACCTTTTATAGGTACATCAGCGAAGAGAAAACAAAGGGAGGGATAGTGAGGCTGAATAGAATAAACGGTGGGTGGGCACAGGGGGACAGTGAAAAAGCAGGAATACTGAACGAATATTTCTGCTCAGTATTCACAAAAGAGGAGGGGGAAGTGCCCAATCCAATTAACAGAAGCACTCTTGATAGGGGGTCGATCCCAGTCCTTTCACAGAAGAAAGGGTTCTGCAAGAACTCCTAAAACTGAAGGTGGACAAACCAATGGGTCCTGATGGAATTCACCCCAGAATTCTAAAAGAATTAAGGAAGGAACTAGTGAAACCACTGACTACTCTTTTAATAAATCATGGAGGATGGTGTGGTACCGAGGACTGGAGGAAGGCGGATGTGATTCCCTTCACAAAAGTGGGACCAAGACAGAGGCAGGAAACTACAGACCTGTCAGTCTGACCTCTGTGGTAGGGAAAGTGATGGAGTCACTTTTGAAGGAAAGAATAGTTGAGTACCTAGAGGTCAGTGGAGCACAGGATCCAAGGCAGCATGGGTTCACAGCAGGAAGGTCATGTCAGATGAATCTAATAGATTTCTTTGACTGGGTGACCAAAGTAGTAGACCAGGGAGGGGCTGTGGACATGGCCTACCTAGACTTTAGCAAGGCATTTGACACAGTCCCACACAAAAGATTATCAGTCAAATTAACCAGCCTGGGAGTCGGTCCCAGGGTGGTAGCCTGGGTAAAACATTGGCTGACAACAGACACAGAAGGTAATTGTAAATGGAGTCCACTCTGAAGAAAGGGCGTTACTAGTGGGCACCGAGGGTTCAGTATTGGGTCCAGTCCTTTTAATGTCTTCATCAGTGGCATTGCAGAGGGACTGGAAGGAAAGTATGCCTTTTGCAGATGACACAAAGATCTGCAACAGGGTTGATACACAAGAAGGCGTGGAAAGGATGAAAAGGGACTTGCAAGGTTGGAGGAATGGTCTGACATATGGCAGCTAGGATTCAATGCAAAAAGTGCAAAATAATGCACCTGGGAAACAAGAACCCAGGGAAGAATACACAATGGGTGGGGAGGTAGTAACAACAACAAAACAGGAAAGGGACCTGGGGTAATCGTATCAGATGACCTTAAGGTTAGCAAGCAATGGAGAAGGCAGTAGGGAGGGCCGGGGTATACTGGGATGTATAGGGAGAGGCATCAGCAGCAGAAAACAGGAAGTTGTTATCCTCTGTACAGACAGTTGGTGAGACCCCATCTGAATACTGTGTCCAGTTCTGGAGACCCCATCTCCGCAAGGACATAGACAGGATAGAGGCAGTCCAGAGGAGGGCAACTAAAATGGTGCAGGGTCTGCAAGAGAAGCTTACATGAGGAGAGTCTAAAGGAGATTAATATGTATACCCTTGAGGAAAGAAGGGAGAGGGGGACGATAGAAACTTTCAAGCACCTCAAGGGAATCAACAAAGTCCAAGAGGGTAGCATCTTTCAGAAAAGAGACTTGCAAGAACAAGGGACACAATTTAAAGATAGAAGGAGGCGGTTCTAGGGCAATGTGAGGAAGTATTATTTCACAGAGAGGGTAGTGGATGCATGGAACAGCCTTCCTGAGGAAGTTGTGGAGTCTAAAACTGTGGAGAATTCAAGAATGCGTGACAGACATAAGGCAATTCTTGTGGGGGGCAGGAAGATATAGGCTGTTGGTTAAATAGGATCTGCGGCCTATCCTGTAGGTAGGGAAATGGGCAGACTAGATGGGCCTAGCGGTCCTTATCTGCCGTCAAAGTCTATGTCTCTATGTTTCTTATGCAAAGGGTAGCACCCTAAGCAATTTTAGAAGGCAGCCTGCATCAATCAGCAGGCTGCTTGTGCCAAAGTGTGCTAACGCCAGCCTTGCACCATGAAAGTGGCTGTAGCATGGCACTGGTGGGGTTGTGAAAGACCCTGACCACCACAGCCCAGAAGTCCCAAATTTCAAAGCTCTCCCCAGGAACAAAGTAAAAAGCAGTGTTGGAATTTTTAGCAGTAGAGCACTTTCCCTGCTTCCACCTGCTTCCGCCTGCATAGCTTAAGATTTTGGCAATGTACCGAGATCAGTAAAATTTTGGTAGTCATGCACTTTTCTTGCTTAACTCTGCTGAACTTAGAATTTCAGCAATGTACTGAGATCACCTTTCTTGTATGGTGCCCACACCTGTACTCCATATTCCAGGTGCGGTCACACCAATGCCTGGTACAGGGGGATGATAACCCTATTGTCACTTCTTTTTATATGACATCAAATATAATTGAGATTTTGATTTGCTTTTTTGGTGACATTAGCACAGTGTGAACTAAATTGTTGTCCTGGGGACATTGTTATGCCAAGATCTCATTCCTCTATAGCAGTAGGTAATGTTTTATCCATGATCTTCTACAATATGTTTGGGTTCTGTTTTCCCACGTGTATAACTGTGCACTTATTCACATTCAATTCCAGTTTGTGTTCCTAGTCCTGTCTGCTATATCCTTTAAGGCATCTTGCATGATGTTTCCATCCTCCTTTGTGTTAACTATAGCCCCGACTCAGTATACCCACCCGACAGCGACAGTTCGACAGCGAGTTCCCCCACAGCGACTACAGTGCCATGCCACTGTAGGGGACCTGCTGGAACTGGGCACTGTCTGTCGGGGGTCCTGCACCCTCCTGAATCAGCTCCAACTCAGAGTTGATAATCCTTAGTGGGGGGGGTGCGGGAGGAAACAGCCCCCCAGATGGGGGGTTCAGGGGCAAAGCCCCCTGAAAAAACACTTTGTGTCATGAGAAACCTGCAGCTGACTGCTAAATATGGTTGACCTGCCAGTTTTGCTGTTGAGGCATTCAACGAGAAATTTGTCGAACACCCATCGTGGATCCGCCCGGCTCTACAGTCATCAGCGAACTTGGTTAGCCAGATACTGCTATGTTCATATCTAAAGGAAGATATATATATATATATATATATATATATATATATGCTAAAGAGGCAGGAACCCAGTAGTGATATTCTGTGGGACCCCACTTGACACCGTTGCCCATATTGACAGGGCTCCATTTACAGTCACTCTCTGTCTTCTCCCTCCCAGTCATGACATAATCCAACTAATCAGATTTGTATCTAAACCTATTTGTTCAAGTGTGATCAACATTTCTTTGTGGGGCAACTTATCGAACGCCTTTGTAAAGTCCAGGAAGGCCACGTCCACAGCATTACCATTATCTAGGGCTTTGCTTACTTGTTCATAAAATACCAACATGTTTGTCTGGCATGATCTTGATTTCATAAATCCATGTTGGGTTGGGTCCAATAAGTTCACAGATTTTGTAGATCAAATCAAGCTTATATTAGACTTATGTCCTTAGTGCTTGCCTTTTAGTTTCACTAGACCTGAGTTTTATCAAATTATCCAATCCTAAATTTAGCCTCATTACCCATAACCTTGTCCAACCTATTTTTAAAAGTATTCATATCTTCACTTTCAATTGCTTCTAGTGGAAGATCATTCCAAACCACCCTTTGGCTATACCAGTTCTTTCTGAGTAGTAAGTTCCATTTCTCAAGATGGAGTTGCTTAGGGTGTCTCCTGCTACTAACTCTACCATGATAAAGCTCTAGGCCGAATTCAGATCTAAGGTTGTTATCCTCCATTGCTTTGTAGAGCATACACAATTCCCCCCTGTACCTTCTGTATTATAGTGAATAAAAGTTAAGTGTTTTCAGTCTTTGTTGGTAGGGTATCTCTTTTATACCTGTAATAGACCTAGTCATTCTACGCTGTACTGCTTCGACCCTTTTGATGTCTTCTTCGCTATATGGGGACCATATCAGGACACAGCACTCCAGGTAGGGCCTGACCAGTGTGACATATAGGGGGAGTATCACTTCCCTTGCTTGGCTGGAAATATGCCTGAAAATACAATTCAACGTTTGGTTCTTTTTTTTTCACTTGGTTCCTTCAGTATATATTAAGTTTAAGGACTGGGCATATGGTCACACAAAGGTCTTTTTCACAGTGTGTTATGGTTAAAGGTTCTCTATTCAAGTAATACTTATGCTGTTTATGTTTGGTACCTAAATGCATGACTTTGCATTTACTAATATTTAGAGCCAATTTACTATGATTAGTCCAAGTGAAAATGTGATCCAATGCTTCTTGTAGTGCAGTAGTGCTGTCCAGTCCATTCACTACTGTTCCCAGATGACAATCGTCAGCAAATTTTGACAACCAAATATTTGGTGAATCCAATTTTAGTGATGAAATGTGTATTTTAAAAAGGATGGGACCCAGGACCAACCCCTGTGGCATACCACTAGTAACTCTGGCCCATTCCGAATATATGCCATTGACCATCACTCTCTGTTGGTGCCTCTCCAGTCAATTAGCAATCCAATGCATGACATTAGTACACAGCTTCAGGTCCCCTAGGGTTTTAACTAATTCCAAATGGGGCAGTTTGTCGAAGGCCTTGGCAAGTCCAGGAATATTATATCTACTGGGTTTTTCCTATCTATTGCCCTATTAACATTTTTATAGAAAGCCAGTAGATTTGTCAGACAGGACTGCTTTTTAATAAATCCATGTTGGTAGGGATCAGTAAGTCCAAGTGTCAGTTGTTGCTGCTGTATATAGTCTTTAATTATGCCCTCCAGTATTTTTCCCACTAATGATGTCAAACTGATTGGTCTGAAATCCCAGATTTTGTTCTGGGTCCTTTTTTAAGGAGGTGCACCACAGTGGTGACCCTCCAGCCCAGTGGTACTGTATATCACCGGAGTCCAAGAAGTGCTGGAATATGTGAGTCAGGGTTATATGTGTGTATATAGATATATATATATATATATGTATCCAGCAAGTTCCTATAAAACTCTATGATGTAAATCATCTGGTCCCAGGGATTTGTTAACAGCTAGCTTTTTGAGTCTCTCATGTACATCTGTTGCGTTTATGATTACTTGTCCTGGTTTGGATGATAGTATGTCCTCAGATGATTTGGCAGCATTGTTATTAAACACTGTACAGAAATAGTTGTTTTGCATATCGGCCATTTCTTTATTACTAGCTGGTAACCCTGAAGCATTGGTAAATGGGCCTGCTGAATTTGTGGTTCCTCTTAAGTTATTTATATGAGAAAAGAAAGCTTTTTTGTTGCCACTAACCCTAGTTGCCAGGTTTATTTCCTGTTGTGTTTTGGCTGTTTTAATCTCTGTTTTAACCAGTGCCCTGTATGACAGAAATATCTTCTGATTGCCATGTTTAATGCATTTAAACAGTCTATTTTTTGTTGATTAACTGTTTAATAGAAGGCTCCATCCATCTAGGGGTTGCTTTTTTGATGGAGTATTTTTTTATGCTTGGTATATTCTTAAGGACCTCTCCCTTTAGTTTGGAAATCAGCAAATCCCATTTCCATTGAACTGTGTAGCCCACAAATTAATTTGCCCAGTCCCAATTTTTTTTTGTAATAGTAAAGTTAGTGTAACCCCTTGTTAGCCGGAGTTACTAGGAGCAGTAAGACCTAGTGGTGAGGCAGGGAAGGCAGCTTGTGAAACTCCAGTTAAATGGGTTTCACCATCTCACTCTGTTCTCAGTCTGGCTGTGACTGAGGATGACACCATAGAACTGTCGCAGCTGCACAATGACATTGGAAGCAGAAGGGAGTGAGATACAACATGGGAGTTTTCAAGTCGTTCTCCTGCTCGCCAGCCAGCAAGAAGGAAGGTCAGTGTCCATTTTCAAGTGGTGGGACCGCTGTCCAGATCTCAGTGTCCCCCTCCCTCAGGGGGGAAGGAAGTAAAAGTATCCCTATGTAGATTCCAGGGGCAATCCCCTAATTTCTGCTAAAGGAAGAAAGATGCCTTTTATAGTTTATGTTTGGTCTTAAAAGTAGAAGGAGCTGTACTTCGCCTGTGAGGCACCTGCAACTAAAGGGTGAGTTTGCTCTAATTTGAGAGGGCAAAAATGTGTTTCTTCAGTTTGGAAAATGTGAAGAAAGCTGGGATTTGAGCTACTATTTGGGAGGCCTATAGTACTAGGACAAACAAATGGAGTAGTGTCAAAATCTGAAGTCTGTGTGAATTCAAGTAATGTTGTAGAGGGGGTGCTACAGTCCATCCACCATTTAATCTACAATTTTGAAGTTTCAGTTTCTCCAGAGAAATGGCTGGGTACGGGCTGTGGGAGCTGGAGGTGGGCAAACCCCCCATCTTTAGTAACCAAGTCCACCTCTACGGGTTTCTGCTGTGATTGCTACTTGCCTCATGCACCTGGCCAGTGATGAGGTAGGTACCCAGACGTGGGTCGCAACTTGGGAAAATCTCTCTAGGAGTCGCAGGCTCTAAGTGGTATGGGGAGCCACAACTTGGGAAAAGAATTCTCCTTGTGAGATGGGAGTCAGAAGAAAGTAAGAAGGAAATCTCTCTAGGAGTCGCAGACTCTAAGTGGTGTGGGGAGCCACAACAAGTAAAATGGGTTCATTCTTTAAATGGACCGTCAGTCAGGTGGCCGGCAGGGAAGCCGGGCCAGTCGGGCTGTGTATGCAAAGCGCATGCAAGTCCGGGCTGTGTGTCTGGTGGGTCCAGAGCCTGAAATTAGTAGAAATGGGTTCATTCTTTAAGTGGACCACCTTGTAGTCTCTAATCTGCATTATCAGTAAACATAGCCCCTTGGGGGTCCATCTATGCTTTGTTGTGTTCAGCTAGTTATGAATAAAAGCCACACTGAAAAATCCCAATCCTGGTTCTGGACATTACAGTTATTGCTTCCTGTGTTTGGATTTACTTGACTGCCCCTGTGCAGAGTGGCCAAACCTAGGTCCCCTTGTGCCAGGTAACCTAATCCTCCCTGAACCCAGGTCCTTACCAGGTATTGCTGCCAGTCCAACAGCATGCCACCTGTCATTTTGGTAAAAAGGCAGGGGTGAGGGGTTACATTAGCTTTTCTAAAGTTTAATCTTTCGGTAATCCCTGTCCCAGTCTGCCTGGATTGCCACAGAACCTGGAAGTTAATGCACAAGTGGTCACTATTGCCCACTGGTGCTGAAGTAGTAAAATTAGCCATGCTGTTTCCCATATTAGATAGTATGACATCTAAAATTTTGTCATTTCTAGTGGCGTAAGGGACTTTTTGTTCAAGCCCTATCTGAGCTAGTATATCAAGATATGAGTTATCAGTTTTATTGGTTCCACTATTTGTTGTCCAATTTATATTGGGCAAATTAAAGTCACCAAGAAGGAGAATGTTGTCAGATGGGTTTAATTCACTGATGTGTTTTAATAATGTGGCATAATTTTCCAGAGATATAGAAGGGGGCCTATATACTAAACCCAGTTTTATTGACGTGCCAGACTGAGGGTATATTTTGACCCATAGTGCCTCTATATCCTCAATACCTTTGAGCATCTCCTCACATTTAATTGTATCTTTGATATAAATAGCCAGCCCTCCACCTTACCTGTATTTCCTGTTTTTGTTGTACAGATTATATGCTGGTATGTTTTTGTCCCATGTATCATTATCATTTCTCCATGTCTCGGTGACCAGTGCCAAATGTATATCTTGGGTATCAAGTAAGAGCTTAAATTCATCAAATTTTTTAACTAGGCTTCTAGCGTTGGTTAGTAATCCATTCCATGCAATATTTGTGTGGTTAAGGTGTTTCTTGGTGGGCAGGTGTTACCGTAACCTAGTGAATTTTTGTTCTAGTCCTGCTTGATCTATAGCTTCTAAGTATCTTGTTTCTATAGCGGTGGTACCTTTTTGCTCTATTCAGTTTATTCCTGGTAAATTGAAGTTACCCATTAGTATGTCTTTTTCAGCCAGATCTAGTTTGGATATTTGGGGCCGGATATTCAAACTGCGCCCAAAAAGTGCGCAACAGCAGGAGCAAGCACAAGTCAATTGAGCATATGCGCAACAGAAGCGATATTCAAACATGGAGCAAGACAAACTGTGCAAGCAGCCAACGTCTGAATATCGCACAAACTGCGCCATAGTGCAACCAGGAAGGGGAAGCTGAGCAGAGACGATGCGCTATGGCGCAACAAGGGCTGCCTAGCTGAGCAGCCCAGAGGTGCCATAGTGCAAGCAGGGAGCCCCCCAGTAGCAGAGCAATGGAACTGCACAACCAGGGAGGTAGGCAGGGGCCCACCACCCATGCCACAGATGGGCACAGGGACACACTGCAGAACCAACAATGTACCCCCACACCCCAAGCACAGCATAACTGGGGGAGGGATGGAACAGCCATCAGACCATGGGGACAAGCAAACAAAGCACAGCTGGGCCATGGTGCCCCAGCACACCCACCGGCAAGCTGAGACTGCCTCACAAGGAGGGCGGACCACTCCATGGCACAGCAGCCCCCTGTACACAGCACACCCTGCACCGTGACCCCAAGACACCCCCCATGAGCAGTGACCACCACTGCGGGAATCCCCATGCATACCACCCCCCCACTGCCACACTGCAACCTCGTGTACCACAGAACCATACAAGCCAGACCCACCATGAGCCACAGCAGCCTGCTCAGACACCCACAGTGGTGTGTGGAAGCATGCAGCACACTGGATGCAACACAGTGCAGGGGCAAACACATACCCATACCCATGGGGACACTAACACAGGGACACAGTAGTGTGGCAGCCAAGCTCCCAGTGTGGGCCCATGAAAACTGTGCACACACAGCCTGCAGTCCCTCATGGCACAGGGGTGACACTCACCCTGTGCATGAACTGTGGCCCTGTACACCACCAGCAGATGCCTGGATCACAAGTCACAGACAGTGGTGCACAGCCCCTGCAATACACACAAGCCGCAGCATGGAGGTGGGACAGCAACTGCTGAGACCATAGTGTCACCCGAGGCAAACATGCACCAGACCATTGACAGGAGGCAACCTAGCATGGTGATGGTCACAGTGGATGACCTGCAGGGACAGCCACCACTGACAAGGTAGCAGACCTCACAGGCCACAGACATGCAAGGGTGTCAGCTGCACAGGCCACAGATGGGTTTACAGGGGCACAATGGACACAGAGCAGGCACCATGGACCACTGCACACAGTAATGCAATGCACAGGGAACAACACATACACCACAAATACCGACTGATGGCCACTCCCACACCAGAGACACTTCCCCACGCACACACACACACATACACATACCCATGACTGAACCACCCCAGATGCCATGCACACCACTGCAACTGAGCACCTGTAGCCAGCTGCAAATCAGAGACCACCACAGTATTCATATCAAAATAACTGTATTACAAAAATATAACAACAACAACTATTTACAATTATGTACAAACGTGGGGTGGAGGGACAGGAACAAGGTGGGGGTGGGTAAGGGGCAGGAGTGAACATATGGAAGAGGGAAGGCGGGGTGTGAGGGTTGGTCAAAGGGTGGAGGTTGTCTCGCTTCACTGGTGGCCAGCCTGGTCCTCTGCTGCCTGGGGCTGTTGTCGGGGTCGCCTCCTCCTCCTCATGCCATGCTGCTGCAGATCCCGCAAGATGGCAAGGGACTCTTGCACCACCCGTACAAGGTCCTGGATGGACTGCTGCATTCGCAGGAGTATCCGCACACCTAGGACAAGGGATCAGAGTCAATGGGTGTGACTGTCCATCCCCCTGCAGCCCACCCAGTATGCATGGCAGACAGCCATGTGCCACGCTCCTGTGATGGTGTGCGCCCACCCACAGTGACAGTGTCCACAAGACATGCCCAACAAGGCAGCAACAGCCATGTGTACCACTGCACACACCCACCGCCCATGTCCAGCACAGCACAACCAAATCCGTACAGTAACATGGCTATGCGGTGAGCAGGCAGTGCCACAGCCATGTGCCCAGTGCATGCATGGACCACCTTTGACGCACTCCCAGACATGCAGTAGCACTGGACAGTGCTGACTGTCACATGTCGCGTGCATGGCAGTGGTGTCCATGGATGGTGGCCATGCCCTGCCTCCCACCCTGTCACACAGCATGCAATAGCAATCATGGTGTCATGGCACTCACCCTCATCGGGATGCTGCTGGCGTTGTGGTTGTTCACTGCCATGATCCGGTCCTGCAGCCACCACCCTCCGCTGCTGCTCCATATTCCTCCTCCGCTCGGCCACACCTGTGGGAGACAAAAGGAGAGAAACACATCAGTAGAAACCCAAAGCATATTCCCCCCGCCCCAATGTGTGTGCCCACCCACCCAGCCAGACCCACCCATCCCATACCCTGTAAACACCATCACAGCCAACCCCAGACCATCTCTCCCCTATGTGCTGGACACATGAGACAGTGTTACCCATATGGACCATACAAGTGTGTAGACGTATCACCCACCTGGACGAGGCACCACGCCCCTCCTGGCACGTGACCGCAGACATGCCAGTAGCTCTGGCTCCCTCCGTCCCAGGTCCCCATACCAGTGCCTGCACTGTTCGGCCATTCTCCTGTGGCCAGTGGCTGCCTCCACATCAGTGGCCACCTCTTCCCAGACCTGGGTCCTGGCCCTGTCCAGTGGCACCTCACCAAAGAGTGGGCCATAGTGTGGCTCCACAGTGGCCACAAGGTTGGCTAGCTCAAGGGCATCCCACTGAGGGGCTCTCCTGCGTGCCATCTCTAATGCTATAGTAGACAATATGGCACTCCACAGCACAGCAACCCCACGTGGAAGTGCTGCGCAGTACATCGCCACCATTCCCTATCGCGCTGTCGGTACAGTGCTGCCATTCCCTATTGCGCTGTCACTGAACAGCGCGATAGAGCCGTGCACATGCCAGACATACAGCACCAGGGGGCAAAGGTCGGGCACAAGGTCAGGGTTCAGTGGCGCAAGGCCACGCACAGCGCCATCGGACATCTACACGTCCTGCGTGAACGGTCACCTGCGTGCCAGTGCCACAGTGAACTATTGCACAGTTGTGCCACAGCGCCATTTGGTTCCCAGCGCTGTAGCGCCACTGGCACAATGGTGGCCATGTCTTGAATTGCTGATCATGCACAGCACGTCATCAGTGCAGCAGACACCTGCATAAGCCACCTGGGCATGCACAATGTGGTGTACTACACAGTCATGGAAATGCGCCATTGGCTCAGCTGGCTCAACCATATTGCGCAAAGCGCAACGGTGCGATATTCAGCCGACACATGCAAATCATCTGATCAGCCATTCAAAGGTGCAGTGGCGCGATTTGCATCTCATTACAGTTGCTCCACTCCTAATTTGAATGCATTGCACTATAAATGTGCGACATTGGGCTGCGCTGGCCAGATTTGGTTACTGCAGGTGAGAGGTGGGTTGCATGCTCTGTGATGTTCTGGACAGTGGTCATGGGATAACGCTGTAGACTGCACAGTGACAGGTGTCCACTTCCACCCATACAGACCAACATGACCAAGCAGAGCCAAGGTGAGGGTGAGGATGGTGGGCGGAGGAGGAGGCCCAACTTCACCACGGTGGAGACAGAGGCCCTTTACCAGGCCTACCTGGAGGAGGAGCCACTACTGAGTGGACGGCGGGGCACCCCTCAGGCCCGTGCGGCTGCATGGGAGGGGGTAGCTCGGGCAGTGAACCTGAAAGGAAGCCACCAGCGCTCCGTGCAGGAATGCAAAAAGAAGATGGGGACAGACCGCAGGAGGGTGAAGGAGAAGGTGGCAGCCCTCAGGGCGGCACGTGCTGGCACAGGCGGGGGCCAGCCAGCAGTGGCGGAGCTGACCCCGGCTGAGGACCGACTGGCTGCATCAATGCAGTGGAGTGCTATCGAGGGCATACCAGGAGGTGGATTCCAGACAGGTGGAAGCCCATCACTGCATGGTATGACATGGTGGTGGTGTTGGGGGGGGAAGGTTGTTCACATGCACTCACATGTCCTCACTTTCTGTTACAGATCCTGTTCATCTGCAGGGGACAGTGGTGGTGGGTCCAGGCAGTGAGGAAGACCTGCCGGAGTTGGAGGAGGGTCCATCCACCTCTGTCGCCAGCCAGCATGCACTGCACCAGCATGCACGCCTGGCTGCCAACTCTGTTGTCGGTGAGTCAGGTGTAGGGGGTGCACAGCCTGTGTCTCAGCAGTCTGGCATGCAAGCATGCCAGCACGCTGTGACTGTGGCCATAGCATGTACCTGCACCATTGATGATGCAAGGACTGCAATGGGCAGTGACATGTGTGTGTCCCATGACGGACACACAGCAGGCCAGCACGTGCCCCTGGGCCTAGCTGGTTCCAATGTGTGTGCCAGCACATCAGCACAGTCCCAGACTGTGCCTGCCAGCACCAGTGGGGCAGCACCGGTGGCTGTGCAGGTGTCTGGCACTGTTGTGGCCACAGCAGTGGAACGAGTGGTCCCTGGGGCACAGCGGTTGGAGGGGCAGCAGCAGTCACCCACCAGGTCTGGGGTACAGTGTCCAGCGGTGGCACATGCCCACCACCCTTTGATATGCCCATTCCTGGTCCTGGTGAACACGCCCACCCTCAAGGGGTGTTGAACATCAGGACCTTCCATCTACCTGGGGACAGGATGCCGTTGTGGCAGAGTACCCATTTGAAAAGCACACCGCCTGCTGTGGGAATCAGACAGCAGCAAAGGCAGGTTGCAACATCCATGGAGGCACTGTGTGTGGCTGTGGAGCGGCACAGCAGGGACTGTGCTCTGGCCCGTGCAGAGATGGTCCATATGCGGATGGATGTGACCGCCGCCATTGACAGACAGACCCAGGCATTGGTCGCTGTCGTGGCTGCATTGGGCACACAAGCAGGTGCTCCTGTACCGCACACCCCACACAGTACGCTCTCCACTCCCCATTCCCAGTGTCATGCGACACCAAACCTGTTGACACCGGGTTCTGCTGTGGGCATTCTGAGCACCCCTGGTGCAGGTATGTTTGGCATACTACAGACCCCACTGCGGACAAGGTCGCAATCGCGCAGTGGGACCCCTGGTGGTCCATCGGTGCCACCCCATGTGGCCTCTGCTCAGCCTGCCAGTGCTGTTGGGTCATGGCGGGGCTGCCCACGCATCCGCGGTGGCCGTGGGACGGTGAAATATGACTGACCTGTCTCCCAGTGCGGGCCCTGTCTGGTGCTGCCCTGTGTGCATTGTGCGTCATGGTGGGCAGTGCAGTGGTGGGTGCCCTGCACATCACGCCGACATACAGACCACCTGCATACCATCCCAACTGCTGTCCACAGGTGCGTGTGCATGATGATGCCTGCATTGTACTGTACACCAAGGGCAAGGGTTCCCAGCATCTGACACACGTACTTGGACAGTACAGGTGGTGGGTGTGGTCTGTGGATCTGTGTGTTTGCCATGTCTGTTCCTGCTCTGCTGTGCACCTGCCCATGTACGCTTTGTGCCTGGTGTGTGTGTGTGTGTGTGTCCACATGACTGTTCGCCCCTCCCTGATGGTGTGTTTGTGTGCCTGGTCCCTTCCACTCCCCTTGCCGTCATGCACCCCTGGTGTATTACTCTGTATGCTTGTGGGTTGCGCCAGGACAGTGTTGGTTGCACATGGCCCCTTGACTTACCTGTGTCGTGCATAATGCTCCTCCGTGATGATGTCCCGGTGCAGCTGGGCCTGCCGGATCAGTCGGGGGTCCCGCCATCCAAGGGGGAGCTGCTCATCACCATCATCAACGGCGCCGCTGGTGTCCCCATTGCTGTCCCCCTCCTCGACCTGAATGGCTATCCCACAGTCTTTGGCCATGTTGTGCAGGGATACAACAGGCCAGGAAAATCCCACAGGCCTTTGAGGGGCTGTACTGTAGGGCACCGCCGGAGGTGTCTATGCATCGGAAGCGTGCCTTGAGCATCCCAAACACCCGTTCGATGATGTTGCATGTTGCGGCATGCGCCTCATTATAGCGTTGCTGTGATGGGGTCATGGGGTGCCGGTATGGTGTGAGCAGCCTGGGATGGAGTGGGTATCCGCTGTCACCTGTGTGGAGATGGTGGAGATGAGTATCATGTTCAGGTCCATATTGCCAATATCCCTGTGTGCCACTGCCATGGCACCTGTGGCATTCCCACCCTTGCCCCACGTTTGCAATTCCTACATGCGTACTCACCCTCTAGATGGCCTGTGGGGATGTCCCCACTCTCGAATCAATGGCACAGTGTGGACTGATACCATATAAAGGCATCATGTGCTCCACCAGGGTGTGTGGCACAGACATTGATTATCGCCCAGTGGCATCACACCACCTGGCAGTTGACACTGGAATAGTCCTTCCTGTCTCTATATGCAGCCCCATCGGGCCAGGTGGCATGTGTAGGGCCACATGGGTGCAGTCTATGGCCCCTAGCATGCCAGGCATATGTGCTACCCTGTTGAACTCCTGCATGTTTGCTGTACGCTCTGCCGAGGTGCTGGGGAAATGGATGTGCTCCGCAGCATGTGGCAGCAGTGCGCTGAGGAATTGGGTGAGGATGCATGACGTGGCTGACTGTGTGATGCCTGTGGTGTCCCCTGTTGGCCTCTGGAAGGTGCCCATGGTGATCAGGCACATGCAGGCTGTCACCTTGGTCTCCACCGACAGAGCGTGACTCCGTCGTGAGGGTGCCTGCATCACATCACTGCACAGCTCACAGAGCCATCTCAGTATTGCTCTGTTCAGGCAGTACCGGCCCACAATCTCTACATCTGTGTACAGCTCAAAGCTGATGCGGGCACGGTACTGCCTGTTGGGGGTGTACCGCCGACGGGCCCTTCCACGGCCACGTCCCCCTGCAGCATGCATTCTCACCCCCCTCATTACAGCTTCCATGTTGAAGCTGGCACTGTCCATCTCCCTGGCTTGTGACCCCCCTGGCTGATGTTGCTCTGTTCTGGTACACCTACTGGCCTCTGCACTCTGTGGCCCCATACACCTTCCCTTGCCCTTCTTCTGTCCTGTGCACTTCCTGGCCTGCACTGTTTGTTGCTCTGGCCTTCTCTGTCTCTCTGCCTCATGTGTCTTCCCTGTCGCGTTCTTGCGCCTCTTCCTTGAGCCTTTTTATTTTGGCTCGTTTCCACTGGGGCGCAACTTCAGGCTGTTCCGCTGTTGCACATTGCGTAAGTCTTTGAATATTGCATTGCGCTCTTTATGCATGGATCCACCCCCTTCGGTTGCGCATGCCTTCATTTGCATTGCGCTTGTTGCTTAGCCTGTTTTCGGTGGCACAACTGCCTCCTGCTGAATATCGCAGAATGGCGCACTTTTGGACTTGCGCATGCGCAACCCTATTGCACATGGCGCAAACCTTTTGAATATCCGGCCCCTCGTCTATTAAAAGGTAAACATCATCTGTTGAAATTGATGAAGGTCTGTAGACTAACCTTAAATTTATTTTAGCCTCTTTTTTTAAAAGTATTTTTACCCAAAGCATTTCTAAGCTTTGTTGTTCCAGAATTACCTCTTTGATATTTATTGTATTCT
This sequence comes from Neoceratodus forsteri, assembly GCA_016271365.2. Taxonomy (NCBI): domain Eukaryota; kingdom Metazoa; phylum Chordata; order Ceratodontiformes; family Ceratodontidae; genus Neoceratodus; species Neoceratodus forsteri. The sequence goes on from CM028138.1 coordinate 203,671,992, forward strand.
TGATATAAATAGCTATTCCTGCCCTTTCCTATATGTTCTGGATTTAGGATACAATGAATAGCCATCAATATTTTTATTGTATGGGTCAGTATCCTCCACCAGTCTCTGTTACTAATGCAAGATGGATGTTATGTGAATTTAAAAACTGTTTAAATTCATCAATTTTGTTGACCAGGCTTCTTGCATTTACATACCCCTTCCAATACTTGTCCTGTTTATTAGTGGTTGTTGCTTTATTCTTTATAGTTATGTTTGGTGCTTCACCTCCCCCCAAAAAAAACAGTTTAAAAGCAGTTTGATAACCTCATTATCCCCTTTCCCAGTATTCTTGTGCCAGCCCTGTTTAAGTGCAATCCATCCCCCTTGAAAACTGCCTTGTTCTGAAATGTTATAGAGTTATCCATATATCCAAGTTTGTTTACTTTACAGAAGTGTCATCACCATGTGTTTGTTTCCTGTATAGTTTCATTTTTGTAGGCCTGAAATCCATGTGTGGGCAGTATACCCGAGATGATTACTTCACCCCTGTATCCTTTATCCTATTTGTTAAGTTATTATAATTACTTTGAATTGTTATTTTGTCACTTTTCCATGTGTTATTAACCCCTACATGAAGTATGACCAAGGGTTTGTGCGTTCCCTCCAGTAAACCATTTAATAAAGCATCTATGTCTGTTAACCTGACCCCTGGGAGGGTGCTTACTACTGTGTTCTTTTTTCTTCCTTCACATATGAACATGTCTGTCCCCCTTGTAATAGAGTCCCCTTTGATAATAATATCCCTGATTTCTTTATTATCACTTTTATGACTGTGGTCTGTTTTTATTTCTTGAGGGCTACCCTTTCCCTCATCATATTCAAAACCTTCACTTATAGGTTTGGTGGCCCTCTCCTTTTCCTCAGAAGATTCTTCATTTTCCTCTGACAAGTCCTTGGGGGTTGATAAACAACTCTGTTCTGGAAGGTTTATTAGAATTGTACCATCTGTTTTTGTATCTTGGGACACTGTATATAGTTCTGGATTTAGAATGTCATATTTATTATGTAATAATATATTTTCTCCTTTTGGAAGGGTTCTTTTTTGTTTAGGTGTGTTTTTTGTTTTGTATATTTAGTTTGGTTTAACTTTACTGTTCCCCAGTCTTCCACTTTATTAGACTTATTGCCATGTCCCATAGTACTAGGTGTACTAGATATCAACTTGTGTCCCTGTACAGATAAGTTCTCAATTATAGTATCCAGAAATGATTCCAATTCCCGTATTTCTTTATGGACCTTTACTCTTTTCTGTAGTTCTTTAATTTCTTCCCTTAATACTTCAATCAATAGGCAGTTATCGCAGGTAAAGTTGCTACATTTTGTTCCTTCTGTGTACATCATGAACTGTTTACATTGCTTTTGATTCCTCTTTCCCCTTCCTTTACCCTGGGACATTTTCTCTAAAAATATATAACCCACCTTTAATATTTAGCACATATCTGTGTTCGTTTACTCCTTTAGTACATCTGGGCCTGGTCCCTAGCATCCCCAGTGGGCACAGCAGACACACGCAGATGCACGTGTCTCTACGCACACCTCTGTGTGCATGCCTAAATACCCAGTTTGCTCTGGAAGTCTTTGCTGGAGGTCAGTCACCCAATGCGAGTATAAACTTAAAAAAATGTGTTTCAGGCTTGTTTTTTAACACAGTTATAGCCACTCATGAGTGACTCCACTGTGCAAATTGCCAGAATGTTTAAAATAGCCAAATGTTAGTGATAGACAATATTTGTAGTTCAACTGTATCCCTAATTGAACTACAGTCTTTCTTCCTGATCCTCGTGAAACTGTATCAGGACTCCCAATATGTGCATCAAATCCATTTAAAATACACTATAGTTCATTACAGGGTCTAGGTATCAGCCCTCTGCATAGGTTTTTAGTGTTTCCACACAAAACACAATGTTTGATTTAAATTACCCTGCGCTCACAGTGGTGCTTGCCTAAATACCCAGCTTGCCCCGGAAGTCCTCGCTCGAGGTCAGTCACCTGATGTGAGTATAAACTTAAAATATTGTGTTTCAGGCTTGTTTTTTAACACAGTTTAGCCACTCATGTGTGACTCTACTGTGCAAATTGCCAGAATGTTTAAAATAGCCAAACGTTAGTGATAGACAATATTTGTAGTTCAGCTGTATCCCTAATTGAACTACAGTCTCTTCTTCTGGTACTGCATGAGATTGTACCAGGGCTCCCAATAGGTGCACACTCAAAATCTGTTAAAATATGCTATAGCTCACTATAGGGTCTAGGTATCAGCCCTCTGCATAGGTTTTTAGAGAAAAAGACACTGGTACATCTGATATAGTTGAACAGGTACTACGCCACAATCCACAGAATGGAAGTTTGATAAAGTCTAGCCCCATTGCAACTCTCCAAAATAAAAACTTTGACAAATTGGTGGCACCTACACCACAGCCGAATCTAACACTTAAGAACTGGATCTTTGTTGGATGCTTAAGGGAAAGAATATAAGATGTGTATATTGCTTAATGAAGGATTAACCAAGGATAAAACTTCTAATATGACAGACATTGCATGAAGGTTACTTTAGTTATGGGACATGGATGACAATGTCAGTAATCAAAAGGTGTGCTAAGCGAAAGTACATAAGTATACAAATGGGGGAAAAGGAATGTGATATAAGATGATTTAGTAAATGTAAATGTAAAAGTAAATACAAAATCACACATATCCCCATAATGCAAAGCATCATGGGCTGTATATGCAAATCACCACAGAATATTATGCTGGTTCAACTTTAAGCAGAAATGCACAGTGCTGAAAGGCTTCTCACACAGACTGCAAAGGGTGTTAACAGAGGTTCCTTGTAAAAGTAAAGGTAACTGCCTAAAATGTAAGATTCTCACCAGTAACATAGGATTATATATCTATAAAATGAGAATGTTTATGTTTAAACTCACAAAATAAAAATGGTGTCAGGCAAACGTGGAGCTGGGCAGCACAAAAACTGTTGTCAATTGACCTGGCCACCTTTGTTGCTGTATGGAGGCACAATATTGAAGGATGCCTATTATTTACACATATATTATCTCCATGTGTTCTATCCTTATTTGCTCCCCTCCCCCTTCCCCTCCATTGATCCACCATATCTTGTGTATTGCAAGTTATCACAAATATGATTTAATGTATGCAATTTTATGGACAGGGTAACTTTGTTATAACTGACCTGATCTCTATGTTTTTACTGTATTGTTTAACCTCATGATGTGGAACCTCCATAAATGAGCTCTTAGCTCAAAGGTAGAATAGCTCAAAGGTGGAATAATCCAAGATATCAATAAATAAATAAATAAATTATTTCTTTTTAAATTGGTTAATAAGTTATATACATGTAGATGCTCAATTCAAATGAACTATAATAAAATAGGTATCCTTTGATACAAGAGACAAGGAAGGAAGGAAGGAAGGAAGGAAGGAAGGAAGGAAGGAAGGAAGGAAGGAAGGAAGGAAGGAAGGAAATGGGAAGAAGATTATGGAATTTGGTTTCAAGATTTTTAGAGGGAATGGGATTCAGGTGGAAGGAGGGCTTGAGGCAGGGGCTATACTTTGTACTCAATGCAGTCTCAATAGGATATACAAGGAACATAACATTCTTGTACTTAGATGCCCACAAAAGAATGCCAGTTAGATTTGTTTGAAACCACTGTGTTTAATAATTCTTAATATCAATGCACAAGATAAAATAAAAATTGAAATCACTCCTTATTTTCAAGTAAAGGAGCATAATAAATGGAAAACAGGGGACTATAATCAAATATTATACAATGGAAAGTAAGAATCCTGGCTCCTGAATGGTCAGTTAGCTGTCACAGCAGGGATGTTATCCTGGCATAACCCCCTGCTGATTGTTTGGATGATATGGATGACCACCAGCATGATGATCTCCTCTTTCTCTTAAAAAACAAAAATATCTTTACACACTAACAAAAACATTCTTTAAATGTTTTTTTATTATAAAACAACAAGCCATTGTATAATAGGAATAATGCCCTCCAGGGTGGGAGTTATGCTGGGTTAACATCCCTTCTTGGGTGTTGGATGCCCTCGGCCAGTGGCCTCGGGCCCAACCACCTGAGGTGGGATGCTATCCCAACATAACTCCCACCCTGTCCAGCATTATTCCTTTATTAACCAATGGTATATTTATTATATACGGTTAAGCTTAATAGTTATACCATATATGTTAAAGTTATGATGGAGAATGTATTAAAAATGATGTCATGGAATATCAAAGGATTAGGAAATCGAGTTAAGAGTCAGAAAGTCTTTAATTATGCCGATAGATTAGCTATCAATTGCTTGCCATTACAGGAAACACATCTGCTGTAGAAAGGACTTGTATTTTTATCTAAAAAATGGGGACCAGGTGTGAAAGCACCTTTTAGATCAAATTTGGGAGGTGTCTTTATATTTTTAAGAGGTCCCTAGGAGTAACAATTACTCGCTTTACTACTGATATACATGGGTGCTAAATTATATGTGAATTCATCCAGAATGGCATGAGTTACACAATTGTTAATATTTATGGGTCTAATGAAAACAATCAAGATTTTTTTTGATGAATTGTTTCTTTCAAATATCAACTTTTAACTCCCTGGTTATTATAGGTGGAGACTTCAGTTTAGGTTTAAATACTAGTTTAGATTTATCTAATGTCTTAGGAAAAGAAGGCAATCAGCTTCCTTTAAACTTTCCAATTTCATGAATGATTTCAGATTACTTGATCCCCCAAGATACTTGAACCCATCCAAAGCCCACTACTCTTTTTTCTCAGTGCCTCAACAATCAGACTCATGAATTGATTTTTTTTTATTTTAGAATCATTAAGGCATTATTTAAAGAAAATCTTATTTAGGGAAATTCATATATCAGATCTTACCCTGATTATACTATTACAGGAAAGAAAAATGACAATCCATATCAATTTAGATTAGAGCATATGCTATTAAATTACCCAAATTTTCTATAAAAAATTAAATAGGAAATTCATTTATTCTTCAAAAAATAACATACAGGAAGACACCTCATTCCTTTTAAAGCTTATATCAGAGGTATTACAATTTCATATAATAATGAAAAGAAGAAAGATAGAAGTCAGAAAATGAAAACCCTTGAAACTCTCATCAATCAGAAAGACAATCTATATAAAGTCACACATGACCCTAGGATATTACAACAGCTATTGGGCTTACATAATCAGTACAATAAATTAAAAACATATGAAGCTGAAAGACAGATTTAATTAACACATACTAAATATTATGCCTTAGGAGATGAACTGGACAAAATATTAGCATGGCAACTCTGTCTATTCTATTCTGGTCTATTCTGTAATTAATTGCAAACCAATTTTCTTCAATGTATTATCTGAAACTACTGTGTATATTTCTTCTGCTGTACCACTCCTGTATTGTCCTCCTTGTCTCTCGCTGTCACATGTTGTCTACCCTCCCTGTGACGAGGTGCCTTTGCAAATAGTCTCTGACTCAAGGTTGTAAATCCGATTTACAAATAAATAAATAAAATCTCAGAAAACAGCAAGAATCCAAATCTAATATTAAGATTAAAAAGATAATGGAACCATTACTTTGATCCAAATGATATACATCAGGTATTTATGGATTTTTACAAACAACTGTATTCTTCAGAAAGGACTGATGATTCAGAAGATATTGAATTATTCCTTAAAACAATCCAATACCCTCATTAGCTGAGACCCAAATTATAGCCTTAGATGCCAAAATTATGATATCTGAAATAGAATTAACTATTAAAACACTGTCAATTAGGAAAGCCCCATGCAAAGATGGTATTCCTACAGAGTTCTATAAATCTTTTTCCAAAGAAATAGATACTTATTTAAAGACTTTGTTAGATTATGTTTTGGATAATCATAAATTACATACATCAGGGCAAGAAGCAACAATCTTATTATTTAAAAAAAGGACAAAGACCCCACTCTACCCTTCTCATGTTGACCAATATCACTCATGAATACAGACATTAAGATATTAAAAACAAATATTAGCTAAAAGACTGGAATTTATATTACCACATATAATACATTCTGATCAGTATGGATTCATTAAGAACAGACAACTTAAATCAATTATAAGATGTACCATAAATCTGATATTTTTAAAGATGTAAATTTCTCTTTTTTATCACTAGATGCAGAAAAGGTTTTTGACTGGGTAGAGAGGGATTATAAGAATACTCTATTAAGATGCATGAAAGTTGGGGAAAATTTCAGAAAATGGGTGGATATTTTATATTCAAATCCCACAGCTAAAATTCAAACCAGTAAGAAACTATCCAAACCATTACCACTACAAAGAGGAATGATACAAGGTTGCCCTCTTTCCCTTCTGATTTGTGTCATAGTATTGGAAGCCCTAGCCATGGCTATTATGCTAAGTTTCATACTAAGTAGTGAGGAGCTAAGGGAGCCCATGACAGACCCATAACAGTGCTCCTTTCCTCTTTATCTGTAGTATGTTGGAATCTGGCCTTCTAAGATATAGGAATCTAGTTTTCTTTAAAACTGTGCCTTGCTCGAAGTGTATACTATTTCTTCCAGTAACCCATTCCAGGGGACCACTGCTCTCTGAGTATAAAATGCCATACATTTACTTGTATTACACTTTATATGTCTTAGCTGAAGGCGGTGCCCTCTGGTACCAATTTATTGTTTTAAACTGAAGATACAGTTCATTTAACATATGGTTATCCTGCATTATATCATAACACAGCATTAAGTCCCTCTGACTCTTCTTGTCTTCAAGGACATTAACCTTGGATCTACCAATCTCTGCAGGTATGGCCTATCCTGCATGCCATACACCATCCTTGTGGTCCTCCTCTGTACCCTCTCCAAACCCATCACTGCCCTTTATTTATGGGCCCCCACATAGTTTTTTTTAGTTAGTTATTTAACCAGGTATAGCACACTAAGCTGAAAGCTTTTTACAGGAGCGCACCTGGGAGCACAAGGAGGTTAAGTGACTTGCTCAGGGTCATACAGTATGCAAGTGAAAGCTGTGGGATTCAAACCCAGGTCTGGTCTGCTGGATGTCACCAGATTTGCAGCTCAGAGCTTTAGACCACTGCACTATACTGCCTCCTGTTAAAGATCCCATGGCACTTATCGAATAGGGGCACATAGGGGCACCATAGTCCAATATAGGTCCAACATAGGCTCTGTACAAAGGCATAATCACAGATTCCTTTCTACTTTTAAAGTTTTTTGTATATTCCATAAAAACCTGTTAGCTTTTATTATTTGTTTGTCACACTAAGCATGGTATTTAAGTTTTTGGTCTACTAATATACCCAGGTCCTTTTCCACTTCTGACTTCCTGAGGGTTTGCCCATTGATCTGATAATTGTGTTCAGCATTTTTGTTTCCCATATGGATCACACAACATTTGTCTATGTTAAAACTCATTCCTTTTTTGGTTGCCCATTTGTTAATTCAGTTTTGTTAATTCAATTTGTTGTCAGTGTCAGTGGCTCAGAAGGTAGCACACTTGCCTCTGAGGCCGGGAGATCAGAGGGTTGTGGGTTCAGTTCCCACATCTGGCACTTGGGTTAATATCCCAGTACTAACACTGTAGTGCAGCATGAGAGGAGTGCTGCACTTCTGAGGTGCCGTCTTTCAGATGAGACGTTAAACCGAGGTCCCAACTGCCTGGATTGGTGGTAGTTCAGGTGGATGTTAAAGATCCCATGGCACTTATCGAAAAGAGTAGGGGACTTTATTGAAATAGAAGACTCCAAGACAAAGGAATCAAGAGCATACAGTCAAAAAATAACAGAGAAATAACAAAAGAAGATAAAATGTAACATCAAAAACAGTAAAGAAAATCAAACACGGGACACCCAATGTTCACAGTTAACCCATAAAAACTTGCCCTTAACCAAACCTAAGAAAGGAAAGTCAGTATCATAAATTTTCTGTAAGGTAAGAGTCACATTAGCAAGAATCTCATCAAACAATATCAGGTGTTGTTGTGAAACCCATAAACATCTAGATTGCCAAATATAAAAGCGAAGAATAGAAAAAACTAATAACAAGGTTTCAGCAGGATACTTGGACCATTCACCCTTATGTACTCCATACAACAGTGTACAATAAGAAAGAGAGGAAAATAAAGGCTCATTCCACTTGGTAACTAAGAAAACCCAAAAGGCCTAACATAGGGACATTCCAAAAGAGCTGTTCTGAGTTTCAAAAGAGCTACACAAGAATCACGAGCACAATACCTATCACTAATTTGTTTGTGCTTTGTTAGAATTACCAACAGGTAATCTACCATATGAACTCAACCAAACACTGTCCCAAACAAAATCAGGCAATCTCCTATTAGAGAAAAACATAAGAACCTTATCCAAGGATTCCGGAGGACAATCCGGAAAAAGCTAACATCAGTAAATTCAGTAGATACAACACGATTATACAATACAAGAAGCCAGAAGGGGAAGGAAGGAAACATATTCAATTCAGTGCTTTAGAGTAACTGGTAATTGCTATTTTTCTTTTAAACTTAGATTATGGGCGTTTAGTGACACTATACTTTCTTTGTTGTCTTTACTTATAATTGTTTTTGGGCTGTTGAAAATTTAAAACATAGTGGGGAGTAATTCTGTGCTGTCTTTAATTGCTGCAAATTTTTGCCCCCTCCCTCCCCTTCCCCCAACTCTTAATTATATGCCCTGATAAATCTGATTGACAGGAGCTAAACACAGGGAATAGTAAGGGGTGTGAAGTAGGAGGGGCATAAAGGAAGAAGCCCACCCTCAGCACAAGTGTTTTGACTCATTTATTTATTTATTGGTTTCTTTTTCCTTTAAAAAAAATATCTGAGGATTAGTGACAGGATTTTTAGTATAGTAAATTAATAAAAAGAGAACTAGGAGAGCTTCAGTAGCAGACAAGTAGTGGAATTGCAGTATAATGTGGGGAGTGGTGCAATGCAGTGACTGTGGGGCAGCCATATTCAGGCAGACCTTCTGGACACTGAGGTGCTGCCCTATCTGCATGCATCTCTCTGGACTGTGGGATGAGGTAGCCAGACTCAGAGCAGAAGTAAACTGGGTCAGGAGTACCATCACCCCTATCCAGGGACCACCCAGTCCAATGCAGCTGCCTCAAAGGATGCTGAGAACGAGGAGCACTTGGATGACAGTGGGCTCAGGGAGGGTTAGAGCAGTCAGACAGAGGAACATCCCAGATCCTATTCCACTCAAGAACTCATATGCCACACTGACAAATGAGGACAACCAAATAGAGGTACCTATAAGTGGAAGGAAAGGATGTGAGGTTAGCCAAGGAGGTGACCTCAGCGGGAAAACAGTGGACCCCAGAGGAGGAGGAAGTGAATCCTGGTGGGGGGACTCCATCGTAGAGGGATCCAGCTAGGAACACAGGAGGGGAGGACAGCAGGTGAGGTGCCTACCAGGTGCAGGCATGGAGGGATGGAAGGAAGATCCTGGGGATCACTGGGAAGGCAAGATGGGAGGTGAGCTGGATGTCATTATCCACCTAGGTACTAATGACCTGGCAAATGGGGAGCCAAAGGAAGTTCAGGAAGAGTTTAAGAAACTGGGGAGGGTCTCAGCAAGTAGCTACTTCTGTCACTTTCTCAGAAGTACTACCTGTGAGAGGCAAGGAAACATAGAGTGCATGCACCAGGAACTTTAACTCATGGTTGAAGAACTGGTGCTGTGAGGAAGGGTTTGGATTCATTGGTGACTGGGGACCCACCTGGAGGGATGGAGGTTTGTTCAAGCCTGATGGCCTGCATCCATCCTGGAGGGAATCAAGCACTCAATGATAAGTTTAAATGCTACATTGACAAGCATTTAAACTAGCAAAGGTGGCAGGCCAGCAAGGAGGGTACCTACTTGCTCACCCCCACAGCTAGCAGTGAAACCAGTGAACCAGAGGAGTGGCTATCTCTGCAAAGCAGTGCAAAAGATGGAGATTAGTGCCCAAGAGGTGGATAAGCAGAAAGGGGCAAAATTCAGCAGAAGGGCAGACAGCAAGGAGACACAGGGATAAATGACAACCAAGGAAGGGGCTGAGTAGAACAGTGAAGCAGTCTAGGGAGGTCAAATCATGGAAAGCCAGTGTGCAAATGCCAGGAGCCTTAGCAACAAGATGGGAGATCTGGAGGCTGTCATGGTACAGTCAGACCTGGACATTGCGGCCATCACTGAAACCTGGTGTAATGATAACCATGACTGGGAGATGGCCATACCTGGCTACAACATATTCAGAAGAGACAGAGCAGGCAGGAAGGGAGGAGGAGTGGCACTGTATGTGAAAAATGATATAAGGGCCACAGAGATCCAGGAGGAACAAAATGGGGGAGAGATACTGTGGGTTAAGCTGGAAAGGAAAATGGGGACAGCCATCCGCACAGGTGTGGTCTATAGACCACCAGCCCAGGAGGAAGAAACAGATAGGGAGCTGATGCTAGCCATCCAAACGATGGCAGACAAAGGTGAGGTAGTACTGGTTGGAGACTTCAATATTCCAGATGTGGACTGGAGCATCCCAGCAGCAGCATCAACTACGAGCAGATTTATCCTGGACTCCTTCAGGTGCCTTCCTCAAGCAACTGGTCATGGAACCAACTCGGCAGAAGGCAATGACTGACCTTGTGCTCACAAACAGGGACAGTGTGATGGGGGTAACAGTGGGGAGCACCTGGGTAACAGTGACCACCAGTCATTGTGGTTTGAAATCACAGAAAGAGCAGAACCAAACCACAAAAACACGTATCCTGGATTTTAGGGGGGCAGACTTTGGGAAAATGGGGAGATACTTGAAAGAGGCATTAAGGGGAATGGGACAGGAATCAGGGGTTGAGGAACAGTGGGCAGTATTTAAAATGGGGATTACAAGAACAACAGAATTATGCATTAAGCAGGTTAGCAAGAGGAAAAGGAAGAGGAGACCATTATGGTTTTCCAAAAGGTAGAAAAGAAAGTGAAAGCCAAAAAGATTGCATTCAGGCAATACAAAAAGACACAGGCAGAAAGGGATAGGGAGAAGTACCAGGAGAAGCAAAGGGAGGCAGGGAGGTCAGTAAAGGAAGCCAAAGCTCAGACGGAAGAACACATTGCAAAATCAGTGGGTAGAGGGGACAAAACCTTTTGCAGGTACATAAGTGAAAAAAGAAAGACAAAGGGAGGGATAGTGAGACTGAAGGGGGAGGATGGGAGCCGCGTGGAGGATGACAACAGTAAAGCTGACATATTGAACAGGTATTTCTGCTCAGTCTTTACTGAGGAAGAGTGGGGTAATGGGTCTGAAGGGAGTACAAGGGGTGAGAATGGTGCAGAAATGGACACAAGTCCCTTTACACGAGAAAGGTCTGAAAGGACCTGGAAGTAATAAGAGTTGATAAAACAATGGGGCCAGGCAGGGTGCACCCAGGGTCCTTAAAGAACTAAGAGAGGTGGTGGCTGAACCTCTGGCTATCCTGTTTAGCCGATCACTGGAAACAGGAGGTACCCAAAGACTGGAGGACAGCAGATGTAGTCCCCTTATACAAAAGTGGGAACAAAGAGGAAGCAGGGAACTACAGACCAGTCAGCCTCACCTCGGTAGTGGGAAGATCATGGAAGCACTACTGAAGGAGAGATTGGTGGAACATCTGGTTGTCAATGGACTGGGACCAAGCAGCATGGTTTCACCAGGGGAGGTCATGTCAGACCAACCTCGTTGAATTTTTGACTGGGTGACTTGGGAGATGGATCAGGGAGGGCAGTGGACATGGCCTATCTGGACTTCAGCAAGGCCTTTGACACTGTGCCACATAGAAGACTATTACACAAACTGGGGAATATGGGTGTGGGCAGGACAGTAGTGTGGTGGGTAGGTAACTGGCTGGGTGGCAGGACACAGAGGGTGGTGGTAAATGGCTGTCACTCCACAGAGGGAAGAGTGACCAGTGGGGTACCACAGGGATCAGTGCTGGGACCGGTCCTATTCAACATTTTCATCAGTGACATTGCACGGATCTAGAAGGCAGAATTTCACTGTTAGCTGATGACACAAAGCTCTGTAACAGAGTAGACACACCAGAGGGTGTAGACAGAATGAGAAGTGACCTGCAGAAACTTGAAGAATGGTCAAGGGTTTGGCAGTTGAAATTCAGTGCAAAAGTGCAAGATAATGCATATGGGCACAAAAATCCTGGCACAATATATCAGTTGGGGGTGAGGATATAGCATGCACCAAGCAGGAAAGGATCTTGGGGTTGTCATCTCTGATGACCTCAAGGTAGGGAAACAGTGTGACAAGGCAGCAGGTAAAGCAAATAGGATGCTGGGATGTATAGGCAGGGCATCACCAGCAGGAAAAGGAGGTCATAATTCTGCTATACAAGACACTAGTGAGGCCCCACCTGGAGTACAGTGTACAGTTCTGGAGACCATACCTATGTAAGGACATAGGGTGAGAAGGTTCAGAGGAGGGCAACAAAGATGGTGCATGGATTGCATCACAAGTCCTATGAAGACAGGTTGAAGGAACTGAACATGTACTCCCTGGAGGAGAGGAGGATAGAGGGATATGATAGAACATACAAGTATCTTACAGGGAGGAACAGGTGCAGGAAAACACTATTTTAAGTGAAAAAGATGTTCCAGAACTAGAGGGCATGGGATGAAGTTGGAGGAGGACGATTCAGAGGAAACATGAGAAAGAATTCTTCACAGAACGGTGGTGGACAAGGGAACACCCTGCCAGAGGAAGTGGTGGGGGCTGAAACAATCACGGGATTTAAGAATGCATGGGATAGACATAAAGGAATTCTAGAGGTCAGGGGTAAGGGGCAACAGACTTCTAGGAAAACAAACTGAACTTACAAGCTCAAATGGGCAGACTGGGTGGGTCATAGGCCCTTATCTGCCGACACTGTCTATGTATCTATGTATCTATGTAATTTCCTTCTATACATGGTTTCCAAATGAGAAACGGTGACACCCCATTTCAATAAATGCTTAAAGGTTTCCAAACCATATTTAGGAAAAAAGGGAAGCTTAGCAAAAGGACCAGGTTTTCCAACTTCCAAAGCGGTAGCCCTTTAGAAAACCAGGACCATACATACGAATGCCAATACTTTCCTCTGGGTCGAAGGAGAGGACTCAAATTATATGAAACAAAGAGACAAACAAAAAAGGCCACAGGGTGAACCATAGCTACTCCACCCTCCCTAATGCTTCTATATGTATAACCACGTTTGATGGGGTTTAATCTACTCCCCCAAAATGCCTGGAAAAAAACACTAAATAAGGAAGTAAATAAAGACACAGGGGGAGGAAACGCATAAGTGATGTACAAAAAAATAGGAACCACCAGAGTTTTAATCAACAAAACCCTCTTACACTTAGCAATTTGCCTTCCTTTCCATCTAGACACAAGTAGCTGAGGTTTCTCAATTTTCTTAGATCAGTTGGCATAGGCCATATCGCTAGCACCAAATTCCACCCCCAAAACAGTCATAGGGTCCATACTAATTGAAATACCTGAAATATGACCCAACTCAGGAACCGGGGAATCCCCCAAAGGGAAACCCCTGCTCTTAGCATAATTAATCTTCGAGCCAGAACATCTGGAAAAAAAGGTTAAAATATCACATACAATCGGCCCTTCCTTAATATCAGAAATGCAAAGAACCTAATCATCAGCATATGCCAAAATCTTCACGGGAGGGACTCCATCACCAATACTCAGCCCAGCAAGACCTGCATGATTAACAATCAATCTAAGTAAAATATTGATACAAAAGACATACAAAATAGGGCTCAGGGGACAACCCTGACGTACATCATGTTTTAAAAAAATTGGGCTACCAATCCATCCATTAACATTAGGGAGAAGAAAGGCAGAGCTATACATAGTACGAATCCAGCCCACAAATCCGGTAGGTATACCATATGCCTGTAATACCGAAAACAAAAAATCATGCGAAACCTGGTCGAACGCATTTTCCTGATCCAGGCTCAAAATATATCCATTCAACCATCCAGACTGAGCTACAGTAAACAACTCCCGTAAGACTAATAAATTATCATATTGGGTCCTACCAGGGATAGAACATGTTTGATGTGGACAAATTAAACCATCAACAACCTGAGACAACTGAAGCAATAAAACCTTACTTAATATCTTCAAATCAGTATTCAATAACCTTAGCATCCTCCAATTTTTAAAATCTTCTTTAGGCCCCTTTTTATACAGTAAAAGAACCAAAGATTGATTCATAGAGGACGCCAAGGACGAATTAGACAACATCATATTGAAAACCTGAACCAAAACAGGGACAAGGTCTTCCTGGAATGCTTAATAAAAACACAGCCCCCAAACCATCAGTACCAGGAGCAGAGTCAGAGTTCAAGGAAGAAATAGCAAGACGTACTTCGGCATCAGAAGTAGCAGCTGACAAATTATGTTGGTTCAAAGCTGACACCTGAGGTAAATGTAAAGAATCAAAACTAAAAGACTCAAATTCAAGACCAGTATCTTTCTGAAAAAGAGAACTTAAATACTGTCCAACTACATCAACTAAGTCCTGTGGGGAAGTAACCAAATCATAAGTTGTGGATGTCAGCTATGTAACAAGCCAATGGCTCATGCAATCTTTACATCTTGAAAAGGATACAAAGCACCCATGCATCTTTAAACCATACCGATGTTCGTGTTCCAAGATTTAGACCTGTCATATTGATAAGCAAACATCTGTTTCTTAACATTTTGTATCTGGACCCCATAATCACACTTCTCAGTCTCCGTAAGGAAATCAACCTCTGCAACTGAGCCCTGAGATGTAAATATTCAAAATAATGAGAGTAACAAGGGCACAGAGTGGGCCTGAAAAAGGACTTCAATTCTTCTTGGTATCCTCCCACCAGGACGCTAAATCATCATACATATCAATAATGGAAAGCCTAGCAACCCAGTCCTTTTCCAAGCCTTCACAACAGACATATCAGACAACAAGAAATAGTTTAAGTGCCATAAATTCTTCTTGCTTCTAAGTACCCCATCCCAGGAAAGGTGAACTGTAAGAGACCTGTGGTCAGAAAACTCCCAGGCACACAAAACAACAGAAGAAACTTGCAAGACAGCAGAAAGAAAAACAAAATCAATCCTAGTGGACAGAGATGACTTAAAAAAAGTATTACCACCAGAGGAATAAACACAACGATAAGCATCTTTAAGCTGAGCAGTATCAAGCACGTGTAGGAGCTTATTTGAATCACAGAACAACTTTGAGGTTTTCAGCCCCCTGTCTGAGGTACTCAGAGCACAATTAAAATCACCAGCCCAAAGAACCAAACGAGAAGTATGAAGATAAGGCTGAACGTCCATAAACAGTGCAACTTGCTGAGCCTTGGTCTGTGGGGCATAAATGTTAATCAATTGAAATCTGTCACCCTGAAAATTAGTATCCAATAATAAAGCCCTACCAGGGCAAATTTCAACCAACTTGGAAACTTTTAATGTCGGATTGGTAAACAAGACCCCAACCCCATCACAAGAAGATTCCTCATTCAACCAAAAGGTAGCACCCTTAGACCATAGGTTACCAGCAAGTTGAATCTCAAAAGAAGTTTTTAATCTAGTATCCTAGATACAAAAAATATCACTGTGATGCTGTTGTAAAAGGGTCAAGGTGGTAACCATTTTCTTATGACTTTTAATGCTACTAACATTAATAGTTGAAATAGTCAACGATGCCATAAAGGGAAAAAAAACGAAAAAAAAAAAAAGCCAAAACAAAACCAAGTATTAAGGGGCCTTAACGACCCTCCGACCCTCCTACGCCGAGGCCTCCTAAGGTTAGCCTCCACCTTTTTGACTTCACTTTCCTCACCCTCCGAAGCAAAATCAGTAACAGTAGAAGCTCTAGAGGAGCAGTCAGAATCTTCACCCTCAGACTCGTCCCCAGGAACCAATGCTGCAAACTGATTACCTGCTTTCCAGGAATCTGGGGATCCACTGCAAGAGGAGACCAAAGGGGAGGATTTAGACAAAATAGCTTTACCAGACCTATTACGTTTCTTTGCAGTAACTGTTTTAAAAGGCAAAATCGGGGAGGGGGGAGGCATACCAGAATCCCCTGAGATGTCCAAAGTTGGAAGTAAAGAGGTAGAAGGTACAGGAGGAGCAGAAGAAACTACAGAAGTCACAGGATGAGCAAGCAGTTCCTGATCATTATCAACAGAAATGGCCTCAACAAGATCAGCATCCTGAACCACTAAGGAAGGCTCCACAGGGGAGACGAAGCAGGTTGGCACATCAGTAACCACCTCCTTATTGGCTTGCATATGCTGGGCCACAGCAATTAAACCTTCATGAGAAGGATAATCTTCCCAATTATGAGACGACCAAGGACATTTCGCATAGCCATGTCCAGTCTGCTCACACAAATTACATTTAAACAAATTAAGGCAGGGAGCAGCCTGATGACCAAATTCAAAACAATGTGAGCATCTAGGGGTATCACAAGCCGTGTTAAGGTGTGTCCAGGAACCACACTTAAAGCAGGACTTGGGTTGGCCAAAGTAAAACAAACTGCCTCTGTTCTTCCCAAGAAAGAAACTATTGGGAAGGTGCTGAGGCCCACAGTTCAAGGGAAAAAGTTTCACCCTCAATTTCCAACCACCATTCCAGATTTGCTCACTATCAAGGATAGGAACAGGCCTATCCAAGACATCACATCTCTTCCTCAACCAAAAAATAATATCTTCAATATGCACCCCTTCATTACGAAACATGACAGTAATCAATTTAACACCAGGCTTAGTCAAGGGAACCGCCAAAAAAGGAACCCAGAGAGGAGAATTCTTAACGTTTTGATACAGAGCCCAAAATTTCTCCAAACTAGAAACAGTTTTAAAGCTCACATCATAATTTGAACTGCCAATGTGTATAAGAGCATAAATGTCAGAGGAAACAAATTTCATTGAACCCTTAAGCAAACGTTTAGCAATGTACAGTCTGTCAGGCAGGTCCTCCAAGCCACCCTTATAGATTAAACGGACAGCGTTCCTTCGGGGGGCAGGTTCACCCTTATTAGAAAATAAATCCGACAGTTTAAACTGTGGAGTATACCAAGCAGACGTTTGAGGAACAGGGGCAACAGTATCAGAACCCACATGAACAGAGGGGTGAGAAACTTCCAAGTCATCACCATGTAAATCAGTCCCGGTAGACCCATTACCACAACTATCATCTTGCAAATCAACCCCAGACCCAGGAGGGACAGAGGAAATAGTAGTGGAAGGCAATGTCAGCAAAGTAGGGTCGGTAGGAGACGATGAGTTATAACGTTGCACTACAATATCGGTAGGGTCAGGGATCCAAGTACCATTCGAGTGCCTCAACCACCCAGCCCCCGCTATGGCATGGTCAGGGGACCGTCCCTCGCGTACTGGGGAGGAGGGGGAGAAACAGACCCACCCGGAGCCACAGACCCCCCAGCAGTCCGATGTAAGACAGAAACGGAACCGTCATCCCGCTGTTCCAAAGCAGCAGTACTAATACACTTCACCGAAGGAACCGAGCCCTTCAACAAGACAGTACCATGCATACCCAGATGTTTAGGAATGACCAAAGGAAAAGCTTTGCAGGAATCGGGAGGATTAACAGCATCAGATGGCTTTTGGCACATGTCAGCAAGATGCACCGCACTGCCAGCCACCCCGGAGAGTTCTGAGAGCCGAGACACACACTCCGCTGAAACCGTACATGCGGCACTAGAAAGCGACAAAATGGGATGGGAAACAGAGGGAGAAGCAGGGAGAGGAGCCGGGCGCATTGCAGCAAGTTCGGACAATAAAATCGATTTCCGATGCGTGCAATGCTCCTCTTCATCCAAAAGCTCAGCCAGTAATTTTTCTTTATCAGCAATAGCAACAGCAGTACCTTCATTAAGAACAGGGACTCCAGTGCTAACAGGAGAAGCAACACCAGAAACAGCATCCAAAGTCAAATCAAAAAACTCCTCAGGCATGTCAGAAACAGAAAAGTCCTCGGGCAACACAGCAGCCTCTAGAACAGCGGGTGCAGGGGAGGAGGCCCACTCCTCTGTCCCATCAACGTCCATCTCCCCTGAAGGTTGAGCAGAACTGGCCATCTCCACCAGACAGCCAAAGAGTCCCCCTCCTGGAGAGTAGGGGTAACTTTTATTAAATATTCACATATACATCAAACTCAAGAAATACATAACTTCATATCAATACATCCTTGAATTGCTGATAATACACTAAGAAGAAAAGAAAAAAAAATAACAAAAAAACTAAACATTAACTCATACAAACCAACTTTTCACATTAAACAAAAGGAAAAACAATAGTCTAAAACTTGTAAATGCTTGTTTCTTATGCATACTATTTTGTTATTATTTTTGATTATATTTTTTTTTTTTTTTTTCTCTCTGTTTTTAATTTTTACTTGTATTTAATAAAGTGAAGAAATCCCTTCCACCAAAGTTTGACTTTCCCTGCATCATATATTTGACATTCCTCCATATAAACCCTATGCAAAACATTGGATACATAAATTCTAAAACCTTCAAATGATGGTCTCTTTTGGTATAACACCCATTGCACCCTAGTTTGCCATAAGCAAAACCGCAAACTAGCAAAAAGACTCTTAATGTATTTTCTCAAAACCACTCAAATAATGAGGAAAATACCAATCACAAGGAGATCATAATCCATTTTTGCTAACCATGGGAGATTCCATACCTGTGCTAGGAACCTCCATAACTTGGAGGAAAAGAACAATGTAAAAATAATGCTCCATCGTCTCCTCCACATTAACACAGTCTGGGTAAGGACAAATTCTTTCTTGATTGCCTTGTGTTTGGCTGTACCCTTACATTTAGTCTCCATACATAGTTAACCATAATTTTCCCACATATAAGGAGGCAGCCTACTATTATTGAGCTGCTCCAACACATTACTTTTGTTCCCACTCGGGCAATTTTAAAGTTTGGCTCTATCTGAACATATTGTACCATAATTGCCTTGTACAACCCCTTTGCTGTATATCTCAAAATCATATCTTTTGAGATTTTCCATCTAAACAACTTCTGTGCCACTGGCTTAAAATAATCCGAGTCTTAAATCTTGCAGACCATTTCGAGCTGAAGGCTTCACATACACAGGTATGCTTGCAACCGGTTCTGGAATACTATACTGTCTATTTCAGTAGAACCCCTAAACATTTCTTTAAAGAAAAGGCACAGAATAGTGAAAAACAAAATACTACCGGTCAACCATCCCTAACCCCCTTGTTTTCTGTTCAGGTATGTGCATCCTCTCTTAATTGATTCAATCTGCTTCCCCATAACATCTGGAAGCATATGCTATATAATTTTGTTTCTAGCTGTACTGGTAATGGAAAAATAACTTGCACATACTGCAGCCTAGGCAAAATAAATTGTTTTATTATCTGAATCCTCTTTATTTTAGAAAATTTAAACCTTTTCCAAATCAAAACTTTCTGTAGAATTGTATCTAAAACACCTGACCAAACCTCCACTGGGCAATTTTGATTCTTAAATTCTACGCCTAATATTTTAAAGGTTTTTTAGAAAATTCAACCAAATTCACAGAAAACAATTCTCTTTGATAATTACCCAACAACAGCCCTTTTGATTTATGCATATTCAGTCTGGCATTAGATACTTCCGCATAAAATTTAAACACTTTAAGGAATTTAGAAAATTCCATATGGTTAGAAAAAAATAGACAAATATCATCCGCAAAAGATTGTATAAGACCAGAGTTCGAAATCCCTGGCACCTGAAGTCCTAACCATAAGGGTGGAACACAAATTGCTCTTATTAAGGGTTCTAAAGAAAAGTTGTACAGAAGCGGGCTTAATGGACATCCCTGCCGCACTCCACATTTCATAATAAAACCTTCTCCTAAAGTACCTTTCAAAACTGGATAAACTGTAGCATTATCGTATAACCCCCTTATGAGCTGTATGATACTCTGTGGAATACCAAACCACTTAAGAGATGAAAATAAAAACTCATGATCAACTCTGTCAAATGCTTTCTCAAGATCTACCGATACAATTACCCCCGAATGGCCCCTTCCCCAGCCTGCTCAATTATATCTCTAATTAGACTTAATATTGAATGGATTCTTCTATTTGGAACCCCACTATGTTGCACTGGTAAAACAACCTCTCTACCACCCCTTCAGTCTGTTATTAATTATGGTAGTCAAAATTTTATAATCTGAATTTAAAAAGTTAGAGGCCTCCAGTTCCTAAAAGCTTCCCTATCTCCAGATTTAAAGATATATGTCTGCGCCTTCTGTAAAAGAATGTAACATCACCCCGGATGTGAGGAAAAATTAAATACTAACCAGAGACATTCTACTAATTCAGATGAAAACACTTTATAAAACTCATTGGATAACCCATCTATACCAGGGACACATTCTGTTTTAGTGATTTAATAACTCCCAAAATTTCAAATTTTGAAATGGGTTGCCTAATTTCTTCAGACCATCATTATCCCTATTATCTTTTAAACTAGGTCCTAAAACTGATTAATCAGGAGAGGCGATGGAGCAACCTTTGGTTCCAGACCCTAAAATGTTCTTTAATAATTGTTCCTAGTTCAGTGATAGAAGAAACCTTAGTATTTCCCTGGACTAAAAATTCGATTGTCTCCTTCTCCTTAACTGCTTTACATAGTTCGAAGGATCTCCAAAAACAGATTTTTAATGATTCTGAATCAAGGCTTGCAATGATTTTGCTCTATCATACTGTCTTTCCCTCATTAAACTTTTAATCTCCGCTATCTGCTCGAAAAATTACCTCTAGAAGAATTACTTTTGACAGAATATATTGAAGCTGTTTCCTGAGTTTAAGATAATCAAAAAATTTTCGTTCCTTTTCCTAACCCCATAATGTTTAAACCATCCAATACAGTCTTCTTTAGTTTCCTGCCACCAAACCCAAGATCTTGATACAAAAAGCCACTGACAACCTGGCATCAAAATACCATGGATGGAATTTGAAACTACCCTCTCTTGAAGGATTGATGTATTCAATTTCCATATAGATTTATACCTAAGAAACCCTTGCTGTGTCCCCACCTTAATAAGTATCAGAGCATGGTCAGAGAATTCCATAGAATAACCTGTGGACTATGGAATTGGATTCTCTTGGATATAAACAAATAATCAATCATAAAACTCTTCCCTTTTGTAAAGAAAGTGCCTAAACAGCCCTCCCCCTGACTATCCATACAATTTACCAAGTCTGCCGTTCTAACAATCTTCTGAAGACATACCGAATCACAATAGATTTTCTTCCCATTCTCCAAACTACCTTTACCCCTGTTCGCTTTTATATTACAATTAAAATCCCCTCCCCACAGAATTGGAATAGTTGTTACTAGAAATGGTCGTATGTCCGAAAAACACGCCACCCTTCCAGCTTTTGATTGAGGGCTATAAATATTAATTAACCTGATCTTTTTCTTCAACCAAAAACCATCTAGAATTAATACTCTCCCAGGACAAACTTCTATCAACTTAAGTAACGTAAAATTAAAGGAGTTAAAAAGAATTCCTATCCCATCCGCTCTTTCTTCACCAAAGGACCAATACGAGGGTCCCCACGGCCAATCCTTAGTGAATACATCGACTTGAAATCTAGAAAACATCCACGTCTCCTGTAAAAAACAAATAGATATATGCAAATCAGCTAGTACCTGAAATACTGCACGCCTTTTCAGATGTTTTAACAAACTATGGGTATTAAAGGAAGCCCATAGTAATATCCATTATATGTCTGAAGTCAGACTGGCCTACCTGTACTATTCTCATTTCTTCCTCCTTTTCTTTTTTTCCCTTATAATCATCCCTTTGCACTCTCTCCCTCTTGAACCGATATTTGGGAATCAGTATCCCCATATCCATCTCTGAATCTCCCCAGGACAGTTCTTCAAGCGGATTTTTGATTCAATACCTTCTACCTCCACGGTACCATATTCTTCACTGCCCTACTAGACCTTCAGTAATAATGGAGAGGCTAGTGGGGTTTAAGATTGCCCTGACCCCATTCCACTCTTTTCCTCTAAATCATCAGAATAACAAACCCGGCTGGAGGCTTCAGCTCTCCCTCTCAGCTTCCTTCTTTAGAACCGTTTTGCCCACTGTCTGAACTTTCTCTTGCTGTGTACCCCTATACTGGTGAGTTAACACCTCTTCCACCCCAATGGATACCTCCTGCCGAGACACTCCAGCCTCTTGTGCTTGTTGAATCAAAGGTCTGACCTCCACATGCTTGCTTATTCTGGGCCGCCCAGGGACAGTCTTTAAAGCATGATTCATCTCTTCACACAAATCGCATTTCAAAGAGTTCGTACAGAAGACAGTAACATGACCCACTTCTCCACAATTATCACACTTTGGTTGGTCACAAACATTAGATAAATGAGATTTAGATCCGCATTTATAGCAGGCCCTGGGCTGCCCGCTATAAAAGCAAACCCCCCTGTCTCTTCCTAACATAAATGAATTGGGAATATGTTCCACCCCTGTTGCTGTTTGTTTAAGTTTCACCTTAAATTTCCACCCCCCTGTCCAAAACAATTCTGAATCCAAAATGGGATCGGGTTCACTTAATATTTCACATTTTGTGCCAACCAAATTTAATATCCTCCACCTGAACACCCTCATTCCTGAACATCACTGTCTACAAATTTTATCAAAGGTTTAGACAAAGGAATTACGAAAAGGGTGTCCATAAAGGGAAAACTTCACCTGGTTACCTTTCCCAAAAAGGTCCAAGCAAAGCAGGTCACGAAACTAATGTCATAATTGTCCTCACCGAAATGTTGATAAATGCAAATACGTCCCTAGGAGAAAACTTCAAAGACTCTTTAATTAATGTTCTGCCAACATAATATCTGTTTGGTCTATCCTTTAAACCACCTTTATACCGAATCCTTACAGCATTCCTCCTAGGTGCTGCTTCCCTTTTGCACTGTGAAAATAGACTGGATAAAAGGGGTTTTTCTGGCTTTTCCCCACTAATTTTCAACTGTTCAATGTTATTCACCTTAACACTCTCTTCCATACCTGGCGGTACATAATTATTCTCCCTCCCTACTACAGAGCACAGTTCTCTCTTGCTACTTTCATGAAAATTAGCAGCGTCAGAGGTAGAAACTCTGTCCCCCCTCCCCACCCCTGGCTGCCATTCCGGTGAAGCAGACTGCAGTCCCAAGCATTATCCCATGAAGAATCAGGCGTCCATACCTCATGATCCTGCTGTTTCCAGCCAGCAACCGATAAAGCAGCTTGGGGTGACCAAGAGCTATCATGCTCCCCCACAACCCCCAAACTACCAGCAGCTCCTTTTTGTTCAGTACCCAAGTCATTCCTTTGAAAAGCCTTAAAGGCTGCACTGTCAGAAGAGAAAAAAAAATCAGACACTCCTTCTTGCTGCCCATGCTTGATTTGATAGGTCACATTATCTTTTTTAGAAGCAGCCACCACCTTAGGATTGAACACAAATCCTGCATCTTTCAAAATCTGAATCGTAGGAAAGTTGTTGTTTAAGGTCGCATTACTTACAGGTCGCGAGGGTGTAGAAACGGATCCTTTACCTCTCGCTCCTGCCCTCAGTTCAGTTCTCTCCGCCTTATTCCTCATTCGCTCCTCCGACTCTCTTCTCCTTCCTCCGACCTCCGTTTCCGATTTGCCTTCTGCTTTCACCAGGTTTCTTCTCGCCAAGACCGCCAGTGTAGGCACCACTCCACCGACCTCTCCCGCCCTCACTTCCGTGTTGCCGGCTTCTCCTGCCGGTTTTAAAGGCACCGCCACCTCTGCACTGCTCTCCAACGATAAGGGGTTCTCCGCTCTTCCAGCCTTAAAGGAACCCCGCTCCTCCAAACAATTCCTCGCCTCCTCCATTCTCTGTGCCGAAACAGGCTCCATCCTGCCCTCAGGAACACTCTTCTTGGGCCAAACAGCCCGTTCGTCAGCCACCAACTCCGCGCTTACGAGCGCTCTCTCTCCCACGTCTTGCTCAGACTGAGCCATGTTGCACTCAGTCGCCACACCACAACGCCCATACTCCCCCTCTGGCCACTGAAACAGCAGCACAGAGTAGGGGAATTTCCCCGGTGTCCTGGCCAAATTTACCTCATTCACTAAAAATACCACCAACAGCTTAATCTGGTTCAAGGTCAGTTGGCATTCATCTGTATCCCCCTCCCCCGGGTCATGCCTGAAAATAGGCAGGATTTGTCTAGTGCACTTACCCGGTCAACAAAAACTAAATAAAATAAATAAATAAATAAAATACAATTCTGTCCACATCTTTCTGTATTGACTCTTCCCCCTCTACCTGTGTTACTAGGCTGGTCAGCTTAGTATCATCTGCATATTTACTCACCCTACTGTATGCCCCTTTCCCCATGTGTGTTATGAAGAGTCTAAACAGCACCGGTCCCAGCACTGACCCCTGAGGGACCCCCCCCAATCACAGGGATCTCATCAGACAGTCATTTATGCACACCCTCTGAGTTCTATCCACCAGCCAGTCCTGGATCCATTGACATACCCTATAGTCCATATCTATTTCTGACAAACAATTTAGGATTTCTATGTGCGGTACTTTATCAGGCCTTAGCAAAATCTAAGTATATACAATCCACCGACTCCCCCCTTTCCAAAGCTGCTGAAATTTTCTCATAAAAGCATAACATGTTTGTCATACATGACTTACCAGTCACAAATCCATTCTGCTCCCTATCATCCTGATCAGTCTCAGTTAGATATAGATTTATGACATCCTTTAATATTGGTTCCATTAATTTGGCCAGCACCAATGTTAAACTTATGGGCCTATAGTCTGTGCAGTCTGCTCTATCGCCCTTCTTATAAATGGGTATTACGTTTGCTGCTAACCAATCCCTAGGCACTGCCCCCTTCCCCAGTGACTTCTGGAAGATTAAGCTTAGAAGGATAGCAATATTTGGTGATAGTAGTTTAAGAATATTGTTTGTCATGTTTTCAGGCCCTGCTGCATTTGTGTTCTTTAGTGTCTTTATTTTATTTAGAATGACCTCAACTGAGATCCTTATGTCTAATGCTTTGTTTGGGTTAAATTTCACAAAACCTGAAGACTTAGCCGCAAAGACTGTACAGAAGTATTTGTTAAAGACATTTGCTACCTTAGTGGGATCCGATATTTGGGCTCCCCCATCCTTAATAGTACATAGGTTATTGTTTGATTTCTTCAAGGAATTTACATACCTATAAAAGTTTTGCATATTGTCTTTATGTGCGGTGGAAGCCAGCCTTACTTTCATCCTCTGCTTGCTTCTTTTTATCAATTTCTTACATTTGATCTGTGCCTGTTTATATTTAGCCCAGGTGACAGTATCTCCACACTCTTTATGAATTTGATATAACCGTTTCTTTTTATTTACTGTTTCGAGTATCGTCTTTGTGAGTCATCTAGGTTTTTTCTCTTTCCTGTTGTACACCTTTACCTTTTTTATATGTTCACTACATATTGCAAAAATTTGTTTTTTAAAAATAACACAAATTTCTTCAACTGTTTTTTTCTCCAGTAGCCTTTCCCAGTTTATAGCTTCCATTTCCCTCTGAATATTTTCCTTGTCCGCAGTTTTTATACTAAAAACTTCTCTACAGCTTTCCTCCAAGGGGGTGTATTGCTGATATGAGAAACTACCCCTACATGGTTGTTATTCCCCAGCGGTGCAGTTGTTTGTCATCCTGGAATATTTATATCCTTCACTGCCATAGCCAAATCAATGGTGTTTTTTCCTCTCGTGGGGTCAGTCACATATTGGGTGATGTCCAGCTCCTGGCAGAGGTCCACAAATGCTTTACTAGTTAGATTCATGGCCAGTTGGCCCACCCAATCGATTTCCTTATAGTTTAAATCCCCCACCATTATTACTTTGCCTATTTCACATGCTCAAGTTAGTTCTACGTTGATCTGGTCTGACAACTTCTTTGATGCCCCAGGTGGCTGTTAGCAGACTCCAATAATTGTGGGTTTTTGAGCGTATGTAATTATCTGGATCCAGATTGTCTCTGGCTCAGTTACCCTTGACTTGACCTTAGCCATTATATCTGTAGCCTTGATTTTGATAATGTATATGCTGCCACCCCCCCTCTCCTTTCTTCCCTATCCCTGTGGAACAGGGTGAATCCAGGAATTTATCTACCCCCAATTCTTGTCTTCAGTCCACCAGGTCTCTGTAATAAATGCCATATCCATGTTTTGCCCCCCACATATGAGTGCCTCTAGTTCCTCCTTTTTATTATTTAAACTCTGTGCATTTATTAGCAGATATTTATTAACAGACTGTGTAGGCCTTAGCTTTGGTTTAGGATCCCTGCCATGCTGTGCCTTACCATTTAGGTACTGCCCTCTCCCCCATACCTAGTTTAAATATTCACCCAGCATTCCCTTAATTTCAGATGCCATTGTTTTTGTGCCCAGGCAGTTTAGATATAATCCATCCCTTCTGTACAGATTTTGTTGGTCAATAAACCTCCCCCATGTGTCTATGAATGTGATGTTCCTAGCACCACACTGGTTAGACACTATACAATTAATTATTTGTATAGTGCAGTTTTTCAGAGTTGCATCCATAGTTAGGTAATATTGTTGAGATGATAGGTATTTGTCCTCCAGCAGTTACCAAATCCGCACATTCCATGAGCTCATCCACTATATCTCTTTCGTGCTCCTTCCCACATTATTTATCCCCACATGGAGCACAACCACTTTTTTGTTAGGTGCATTTAGTAATAATCTTGGTAATCACAGTTTAATGTCCCCAACTCTTGCCCCAGGTAAACAGTTTACGGTCATATTCTGTTTACAGCCCATAGTTAGTACAGTATCAGTGTTTCAAATTATAGAGTCCCCTATTATCAGTATTTCTGTCTCCAGGGCTGTATCAATGGTATGTGTACCCTGAGTTGAATCCAGTTTGAGTGTCTCAGTGCTCATCCCTGATTCAGAACTTAGTGGTGAGTATCTACTGTGTATTGCAC
This sequence comes from Neoceratodus forsteri, assembly GCA_016271365.2. Taxonomy (NCBI): domain Eukaryota; kingdom Metazoa; phylum Chordata; order Ceratodontiformes; family Ceratodontidae; genus Neoceratodus; species Neoceratodus forsteri. Next base: position 203,699,160 of record CM028138.1, read on the forward strand.
CTTCAAAACCTCCTATAGCCCCCCTCCTTTTTTTGTAGGGTGCTTTTTGTATCGTTGCCCAACTAACAGTCTCCATTTCCTCACTTGCAGTTGTCCAGTTATAGACATCAGAGCTATCACAGGAGCTTGCATTTGATCAGAATGAACAATAGGATCATAGGTTTAAAAGTTGGATCACTTGAGCTTAAAATTGGTCTATATGCCGATGATATTCTGATCTATACAGATAATCTTAATCAAATATATCAAGAATTAAAACTGATAATTTCACCACTTAGCCATATCTCAGGTTATAAGATTAACTGGGGTTAAACTGAACTCCTGGAATCAAAAAGACATACTGATCCTTTCAAATTTTTAGATCAATCTAAAATCAGAAAAGTCTCAACAATAACATATTTGGGTGTTAAAATAGATCAAGATATTGCTGGCCCAGTGGAGCTGATGGTTGAGGCGCTGGATGCCACACCTTGCGCCATGCAGGCAACCCAGGTTCAGGAATGAGGATGGACTGCTCTCCTTCCCCGGGGAGGGGGGATTTCATCAGCCAATGTACTGGTGACCTCTAGCGGAGGCTGGAGGCACTACAGTACTCGGCCATGAGACGCTGGGGATCGGCGCTTCAGCAGACATCTTTCGCGGGTGCACAGGAGCGTGCATCGGCTGAGCTGGATGTCACTGCACGTCTGAGCTCTCGGGGAGTTCAAGAAAAAGTGGAAAACAACGGCACCATGGATAGGCGATGGCACCAAGTCCCCCATGCCCTTTGCTTGGCCATCCCCATCTGACCTTCCAGCTTCTTCACCTCGGTCCTGCCCTGCAGCCAGAGTCTGAATCTAAAAGTGCCTAAGAGGTGGAGAGCAACCCACCCTGGGAGGGTTAGACCAGGGATGCTGGCTGCAGGGAGGTGGGGAAGAGAGAAGCTTCAGTTTGGGGGGGCATCTGGCAGGCAGGCTAAGGACTTGGATGCCTGAGAGAGTTCCATGGGGCTGCAACTGGAGGGAAATAAAGTTGAAAAAAAATAGATCAAGATCTCACAGGTTTATATAAAAACAATTTTGAACAATTATCTGTTAAAACAGAAACAGATCTCAAACATTGACAGTCTTTACCTCCCACACTAATCAGTAGAATAAGGGGTGCTAGCTGCACATTCGAGCAGACTTGATAGACCTCTGGGCCTTTATCTGCTGGCAAATTTCGTATGCTCGTATGGTCGTAATCAGTTGTACCAATGTCATAAAAATGAACATTCTGCCAAGAATGTTATTTTTGTTTCAATCTATACCAATCATATTTTTTTTAATTTATTAAACTTTATTGTAATTTTCTTAATACAACAACAACAGGAGAAAGAAAGAAAGAAAAAATGAAGTAACAACCATTAATAAAACATTCCAAACATACAAATCAATAACACACCAAATCTACCCTCCCCCTTCCCAATTCCTGGAGCACACTAACAGGTATCCAATACGCCCAGTGATAACTAATGAAAATTGTTCAATTCGAAAGCCTAGGATGGTCTCCCAGATGAAGTGTTTCCCCAACAATCCGAGAGAGTGCATCAATTTAGGTAGACCGTGAGGGGGAAGAGATGGCCAGCAAGGCATACATCTGTTTCCATCTGGATTGGAAGCTAGATGATCTGTCATTCTGCAGAGCAATCTGCTTTATCATCTCTAATGATATCATGATTTCCTGATGCCGCTCTTGGAATGTTGGGATAGCATTATCTAGTCAATGTCGACAAATAATTATTTTTTCCATAATCAATATCAAGGCCATATAGGCCCAATGCAGCTCAACCAAATCCTTTGAGTAAATACCAACTAAATAAACCTCAGGGTAAAAAAGGAATCTAGACCCAGGAAGGGATCTAGAGAGCATTGGATTTCAGACCAGAAGGGAGTGACCTTGGGACAGTCCCAAAAAATATGTTTGAGGTGTCCCTCAGCCAATCCACAATGTGAGCAGATAGGAGAAGTCAATTAACCCATCTTATGGAGCCTAGAGGGTGTAAAATAGAGATAATGGAGAATTCAGAGCTGGAGAAGGTGGTAACAGTCTTGCTTGATGAATGTGCACAAATGTTTCCAGACCTTTTGTCAAATTTTAGTTGATGCCTGGAGGTATAATGCACGTTGCCAGTAACAACACACCCTCAAAACTAGCTGGGTCGTCTAACTGATAGAATCAGTACAACCCAGACTGCATGTTGTTGAGCTGCTAAATGGAGAAGCAGGGCAGGGGCTCCACAGATGAGGAAGATTGGAAGTGCCTAAAAAAGAAGCTATTAACCCTACAAGCAGTAAGCGCTTAAAGGGGTGAAACACTAGGAGGTCAAATTGAGTCTGTATAACATGTAGGGGCACAAGTGCACCATCCTCAATAATGGAGGAGAGCACAACCAGGTGGAGTTGGGGACAAAAACCAGGGGGAATTGGCCAGTATATACCAATTATATTAAAAGACAGCTTTTTTAAAAAAAATTGAAATTATTATTTCATTTCATTTGTTTTCTGTTAACTGTGATAGGGCATTGGAATGAGTCCATTTTGAATCCTGGACCAATTTTTTTTCCAAAATACAGAAAAGGTAAAAAGCCAGAGCTAAAGATAGAAAAATTGTATACTCCCAGACAACTTGGGGATCTATCACTTCTCAATATGATTTGGTACTATTTAGCAGCAAATATTTCATGCATGGTTTCATCCAGAGATGGACTGGCAATCATACCACACTGAATTAGCCAGCACTCCATTTTTGGAGTTAAAACATATACTATACATTGGAGTATATAGATCTAAAATAAAAATATGTGCATAAGTATTAACACTACATATAAATAATGGGTTAAAATATTAAAGTTATCTAAAAGCCATGCTGAATCATCACCTTTTTCACCTATCTCTTTAAATGGCTACTTTATACCTTCAAGTTTTGATGGGGGATTCAAGAAGTGGTATGACTCTGGTTTAAAAGAGGTTAGGGACTTGTTCGATGTGGATACTTTCTGAAGTTTTGAACAAATTAAACAAACATACCAATTACCCAATACACACTTCCTTTGCTATTTAAAAATAAGAGATGATGTACTTAAAAATTGTGACTTAATGAATGGCCCTCCTTGATTAAATTTATGGGAAGAAATCTGTGTACCAGTGGATAATAATAAATCCATATCAAAACTATATACACTAGTGATAAATAAATGTTACTCAAACATAGATAAGTTAAAAGCCAAATGGGAAAGGAATATATCTAGTACTACTTCAAAGGAAATGTGGTTACATATTACGGACTATCCGAAAGTAGAAACTGAGTCCTCTAGACTATTACAGATATATTTCAATTTAACTCAGGGGGCCAGATATTCAAAGGGGTTGTGCCTGGTGCAACCCCACAATGTGTTCTGGTGTGATTTTCAAAAGGGAGACTTGCGCAGCATAAGTTCCGAGCGCCCAGGATGCATTACACCCATGCGGGGTGCATCTAAAGGGGCATGCCCATGCATATGCGGCACATCCCGATATTCAGCCCAGGATGTGTGGCGCAGCTGCTGGCACAACCCCTAGATGCACTGCATACCAGGGCACAAAGTTAAGCCAGAAAATAATGGCTCAAATCCCGGCCACCCACAAGCAGGCTGCTGCATTGCAGTGTGCAACACAGCAACCACTAGATGTGGATGGCCACTCGCCCACACGGATCATCGTTCACAAGCAGCCTAACCATCCCTGGTAGTCCAGCGGTATCCCCCTCACTGCCTGTAGCCTGATCATGGGTAGGAGTATATAAATAAACAGCCCCGGTAGTCTAGTGGTCACCCCCCTCCCACCCATAGCTGTGAGTGCCGGTAGTATACTATTAAATAACCCACCTTGGTAGTCTAGTAGTCCCCATCCCCATCCCGACCCTCAGATCGCCATCGTATATCTTGCAGAAATATCCATGGTGGTCCAGTGGATCTCCCCTCTCCTCCCAAATCCCCGATTGCCGGTGAAGTCATACTCATCATATCCCTGGTGGTCCAGTGGCACCCCCACCTGCACAGGACCCTGCTCACCCAGCTCCCCCCATCATCGGCAGGCAACTGCAACCCGCCCACATACTGCCTGGCTGCCTGCCAAAAGACAGCTTACAGTATGATCTGTAAGCCCATTGGTCCTCAGTCACTCAGTCACTCCATCACATATTGTTGACTGTCTAGTACAGTATGCCCTGCAAGCCTATTGGTCCACAGTGTGGACCAATGTGCTAACAGATCATACTGTAAGCTGTCATTCAGTGGGTAGCTGGGCGGTATGCAGGTGGTATTCAGCTGCCCACAGATGATGGGGGGGAGGTAGGTGGGCAGGGGTCCTGTGCAGGTGGGGGGTGCCACTGGACCACCAGGGATAGTTCTGTATGATATATGATGGCAATTGGGGGTCGGGATGGGGAGGGGAACCACTAGCCTACCAGGGCAGGTTGTTTATTATTATAATACCAGTGATCGTAGCTATGGGTGGGAAGGGGGTTACCACTAGACTACAATGGATTGTTTAATATTATATTTTACCATGATCGCGGTTACAGGGCGGGGGTGCCCTGGGACCCCCTCAGTCTACACAGCATTCTGTGCAGGGCACCAGGTGCGTTTTGCCGGGCTTCTCTGCTCAACTCAAACAAATGGGGCCATAATGACAAGCAAATGACCCCATTTGCACTATGCATTTATTATAGCCCCATTTGTATGCACAGGTCTGAATATCACGGATGATGTTCACAACTACAGTTGTGCTGGCACATTCCCAGTCCTCTCTGTCTGGGAAATGCACCAGCGCGTTGTCACTACACCATGCACATTCTGTGCCATAGTCAAGGGTGCTGTGCCATGATGCATCACAGTTAAATATCTCCCTGTCTTGACCCCAGTGCATCTCGGATGCGCTGGGCATCTACTTGTGCCTCTTCCTGGCACAGTCTGAAAATCTGGCCCATAGACTATATTACACTCCCCACAGACTAAATCTAATGAATCCAATATGTTTAAATTTATGCTTCAGATGTAAAAATGACATTGGTACGATATAACATATGTTTGTGAATTGCCACACTTTAAGAAATTTCTGGAATAAAGTGTTAAAAGTTTTATCTCAAGCTACAAATATACAGTTACAAATAACAACAGAAAGTTTACTAATGTCATATGGCTTTTTGGAGAATGGTAACAATATAGATTAGCAATGATTAGTGTTACTATGAATTAATAATGCTCATAAATGTATTTTAAAGCAATGGAAGAATACAAAACCTCCTAAATTTAATATTTGGTTAAACCTGATGATTGATTTATACAACCAAATAGAGGCACTTGATAATCTTTGGAATGAATTCAGTAAGATGATTACTACCACAATAGTTCTGAACTGTTTATAAAACAGCTATATTAACTTTATACCAGAAAATACATGGTTTATTATCTGTATAAGATATATACTTTAATAGATTCAAGTATGGTTAAAAACAGGCTAGACATAAGTCAATGCTTTACCTAAAACTCTGATTTAATATGGGCGTATTTCTGTTATATATACATATTTGTATATGATGTTCATTGTATTATATTTCATTAATTTAAATTAAAAAATAAACTTCCAGGACCAAATTTCTTGAAGTATGTGCAGAGGGGTGAATTTGCTCAGAGAGAGCAATCCTCACAGGCTTAACCTGTGAGGCATACACATTAATAAATTAAAACTGCCAGTATTGGAGGATAACATCCAAAAGTAAAGTCATCCCTTTGCAAATATGCACCAGCAAATCTATTTGAAAACTATCACCTTTGAAAACTATCACCATTATATATGATCCTCAGACCATCTGCTGTATCCCCTGAATCCCCAAAAAGAGGGTTCACTAACACAATCTGGTCTCAGCTAGAAGATGTCCAGGTTTCCTGTGAAAAACAATACTTAATTTAGATTCTTACAGTAATAAAACAAGCATTTGTCAATGCCAAATGTTGATTGCTGATATGTGCTGCTTAGGTATTTGGAAGTGAAAGTACCATGCCTAAGAACTGTCATGTCCCCCCCCCCAAGATATGCACTGTGTCTTCCTGTTCAGTATTCACAGAAGAGGGGGAGGGGCAAGGACCACAGCAGTACAGCAGTTGCAAAGGCATGAAGAGGTGGGCAATAGTCCATTCACAGACAGAAGAATCCTGCAGAAGGTGAGTAAACTGAAGGTGGACAAAGTGATGGGCCTAGATGGCATACACCCAAGAATATGAAAAGAACTGTGAAGGGAAACAGCGGTACCTATGGCAGTCATGTTCACTCAATCATTCAACAGAGGGGTGGTACCAGAGAATTGGAGGAGGGCACATGTGGTCCCTCTATTGAAATCCAGCAGTAGGGAGGAGGTAGGGAACTAGAGGGCAGTCAGCCTCACTTCAGTAGTGGGGAAGATCATGGAGACATTGGTTAAAGAAAGGATAGTGGGGCATGTAGAAGCCATCGGAGCCCAGGGCCACAGGCAACATGGATTCACAGTGGGGAGGTCATGTCAGACAAATCTGGTTGATCTCTTTGACCGGGTGACAAAGGAAGTAAATCAGGGTGGGGCAATGGACAATGCTTACCTTGATGTAAGCAAAGCGTTTGACACTGCCCCACATAGGAGGCTGATAAATTAGCTGAGTAGGGTGGGTATGGGGGAAAGAGTGGTAAAGTGGGTTACAAACTGGGTAAGAGACTGGAGGCAGAGAGTGGTAGTAAATGGGGCACAGTCTGGGGAGAGGGGATGACCAGTGGGGTGCCGCAGGGATTGGTCCTGGGGCCAGTCCTGTTCAATGTCTTCATTAGTGACATTGCAGAAGGGGTGAAGGGAAAGGTCTGCCTGTTTGCAGATGACACCAAGATCTGTAACACAGTGGATACCCCAGAGGGGGTGGAGAAAATGAGGAGGGACCTGGGGAAGGCTGAGAAATGGACTGAGGACTGGCAACTGAACTTTACTTCAAAAAAATGCAAAAGTATGGACATGGGACACAGAAACCCTGGGGAAAGGAACAGAATGGGGGGGGAAGGAGTTGGTGACAGTCACAAAGAAGGAAAGGGGCCTGGGGGATTCTTATCTCAGATGACCTGAAAATGTCAAAGCGGTAAGGCAGCTGGGAGGGCCAGTGACATGCTGGGGTGCATAAGCAGTGGTATCACCAGCATAAGGAGGGAGGTAGTGATGCCATGATATAAAACCATGGTCAGGCTTCACATGGAGTACTGTGTGCAGTTCTGGAGGTTGCACCTTCATAAGGATATTAACAGGCTGGAGATAGTCCAGAGAAGGGCGAATGAGATGGTACAGAGCTTGCAACACGGGACTTATGAGGAGAAAGTAAGGGACCTCAATATGTACTCACTGGAAGAGAGGCGGGAAAGAGGGGGTATGATAGAAACATTCAGGTACCTCAAGGGTACAAATAGAAGTACTGAGAAGCAGGACACAGCTGCTATAGAGATATGTGCCAGCTTCTGTGTGATATTCTTTTGTTCTTATAGATCTGTAATCTCCAGTATTTCAGTAACCACATGACCACACTGCCTTCTTTAGGCAAGTTTATGCTGGTTTATGCCTGGTGTCAGATGGAAGACAGAGGGCTAACCAGATTGGGTTGCCATTTGAAAAACTTCATAGTGTTCTTTTACTCGTAAGCATTTTGGAAAGCTGGTGAAGGTCTCACAATTCTTATCATGGTTTTATCTCCTTATGTCCATCCCCTTTGGTACCCCCATCCCCACACCCCAACAGTCAGCAGTGGCCACAGCTTCAGCCTTCTTCTTGCCAAGACAGTGGGTCAAAAACATAGAACCATGCAAGTTGCCGGCACATAAGAACCGCTTGGGCCACCTAGTCTGCCCATTTCCCTACCTGATGGATAAGCTGCAGATTCTAGTTATCAAAAGCTTACTTCCTCCTACCCTCCAGTAGAATTGCCTTATGTCTGTCCATGAGCAGCTGCCTTCACAGTCTGCGACGCCTGACTTCTTTCAGTGCCACTTGTTGGTCATCTTCCAACACTGGCGAGGTGCCGCCAGCAAAAAGTAACTCAGAACAAGCAGGTTTCAAAGTGGAGAAGAAATGGAGTGAGCAAGAATCGAGTACTCATTCAGATGCTGTGTCAATTTTAAGATCAGCATACTGGTGTGGACACTGCAAATAGAACCCCAGCTCTTTAAGCAGCCTTATGAAGAGCAAAGGCTTCTCGAAGCACTGGGGTTCTGTTTATTGCACTGTAAGTGGGCTGCATCTAATTCTGTAATTTACTGTACCTTACATGTGGATGTATGGTAGGCCCAACTTTAAATAAACACTGGACCTGAATTAACACATGGTGCGATAGAAACATAGGGCTGGATATTCAAACTGTGCCATTCACGGGCGCAAGCCCTTGAGCTGCTCAAAATAGTTGCGCAGGGGTGTGTCCTGGGCGATATTCAAAGGAATTGCGCTATTGAGCAACTCCTTTGAATATCACCCCCCAGCCACAGCCACTGTGCATGGCGCAGTGGAACTTGCTCCACTGCAAGTTGACAGAGTGGAGCATTCAACTTGCGGTGGCGCAAGTACCATTGCGCCATGCGCAAAATCACGATATTCAAAAGGTGACATGCAAATTGGGCTATAATTCATGCAAGGCACAGGGGGGCCATTTGCATGTGATTATGTCCCCACTTGCATGCCATTAGCATGTAGGTACGCCGATCCCCGAGGACTTGCACCTGGCGCCCTTCCAGGCAGCAGCCGTCGGGGACCAACGCCCCCTGCAGCCCAATCACGGGCATAGTGTACCCCCCCCACCAGCCCCATCGCGGGCATCAATGTGGCTCCCCACCCTCCTCCCGTACATATCCCTGGTGGTCCAGCGGACCGAAATTCCCGATCGCGGGCAGTATGTTTAATAACTCCCCCCCGTTCACATCTCTGGTGGTCCAGTGGACCGAAATGCCCGATCGCTGGTGGTATGTTATCAACTCCCCCCTCCCGTTCCACATCTCTGGTGGTCCAGTGGACGAAATGCCGATCGCTGGTGGTATGTTGGTATGTGTGATAAACCCCCGAACATAGCCCTGGTGGCTAGTGTCCCCACCCTACCCACTCCACGGTTCATACACCCCACCTCCCCGCAGCCAGCGGCAGCAGCATCCAACTACTGCCGCTCATTGCTTGCCGACTGACAGTTGTAGGGGCCGTACCATTGGTGCAGAGCAAGAGCTATTGGGCGTAGCCATAAGTGGCATGACAGTCCAGTTTTGTGAATAACCATTCAGCCACCCTGGACTGTCATAGGCGGTATATGTACGCCATTGGCTCTGCTCTGCACCACGGGCATGCAGCCCTACTGGGCTGCCAGTCGGCGGGGGCGGGCAGCAGGCGGTGGATGCTGCCACCCGCCGCTGCCGGGCGGGAGCGGGTGGTGCTTGGTGGGTGGGTAGGGTGGGGACACTAGCCACCAGGGTTATGTTTGGGGGTTTATCACACATACCACCCGCGATCGGGCATTTCGTCCACTGACCACCAGGGATGGAACGGGAGGGGGGGAGCTACATTGATGCCCGCATCGGGCTGGTGGGAAGATTACACTATGCCCCGCGACACAAGGCTGGGAGGGGCAAGCACATGGACTGGGGGAATAGCCACAGGTGGCAGCTGCTGTGTTGCGCCCTGCAATACAGCAGCTCACCTGTGGGTGGCCCTCTACTTAAGCCTTTTTGGGGCTCAAAGTCCTGCAGGCGCAGGTTGGGGCTGCGCCTGATAACTCTGCACAGCCCGGCTGAATATCGGGCTGTGCAGTTTATGCATGGTTCCTCCCCCTCCAGTTCAGCATGCATTCATTTGCATTGCGCTGTTGCTCAGCATGTTTCCTGTGGCGCAACTGCCTCCTGCTGAATATCGCAGAATGGAGCAAGTTTGGACTTGGGCAGGCACAACCCTATTGCGCATGGCGCAACCCTTTTGAATATCTGGCCCATAGACTTCATCGGCAGAAAAGGACCACTCAGCCCACCCAGTCTGGCAAAGTGTTCTCTACCTATATATAACTCCTGCCTGTATATGTTAGTGCATGTCTTATTCTGCCTGCATCCATCAGGACCTCCTTGTGAATGAGCTTAATCAAATTTTCCTGCAATGAACTTGAAGATATTCCACGTCCATGGCCCTATTGATCTCCATTGACCCCCTCCTTCTCCTTTTTGTAATATATCCCTATGTTTATCCCATGCATGCTTAATGCCCCCTACCATTTTAGCTTCCACCACTTCTCCTGGCAGTCTGTTCAAGGCATCTACCACCCTTTCAGTAAAGAGATATTTCTTCACATCTATCCTGAATGCCCCCAACCCAGCTTCATTGTATGTCCCTTGGTTTGGGTGCTCATCCTCATTTGAAGGAAATTCCCCAACTGTACCCTCTTCACCCCTGTGAGGTACCTTGTAGGTCTTGATCATGTCACCTCTTGGTCTCCTCTCTTCCAGAGTGTACATGTTGAGATTCTTCAGCCTTTCCTTGTAGGCATTCCTGTGAAAATTCTGAACCATTTTAGTTGCCCTCCTGTGGAAAACCTCCACCTTATGTCCTTTCTGAAGTGTGGACTGTAAAACTGGACTCAGTATTCCAACTGGGGGTATACCAGGGAGTGATACAATGGCAGCACAACATCCCTCGTCCTCCTACTGGAGATGCCAGTCCTTATGCACCCCAGAATTCAATTTGCCCTGCCCATAGCCTTGTCACACTGTACTGCCATCTTGGGGTCCTCTGATATAATAACCTCAAGGACCCTTTCATGTCTAGTGAGTATGAGTACTCCCCCCATCGTATACCCAGCATCAGGGTTCCTGTGCCCTAAGTACATGATTTTATACTTGTTGCCATTGAACCCCAAGTAAGTAAGAAAATGGAATTGATTTGAATGAATTGCAGGCTTTTAAGCAACTTTTTGGGGAGTGTGTATGTGTGTGTTTGGGGGGGCTCTGGTACTGGCAATACCTCCAAGAATGCCACCGACTTCCCCACCCCCTCACACTGCCTGCCCAAGTACTCAAACCTCCCTCTCACTACTTCCACAGTGTCCCCCAAGTCATTTGTACCCACATGCAGCAGTAAATGAGGTTTCTTCCTGCCCCTCACTGCACGTTTGAGCAATGCCTGCCCTGCCCCTCCTGCACTCAACCTGGAGACAGCTTCAATCCAAATATGGGTGTGCCTTTCCCCTTTCCAACCCATCTCTCCCATTTCAGTATAGAATCCCCCAGGACAAGTACCACCGCCCCTTACCCCCTTTCCCTTCTAATACCCCTTCCACCACCCCAGTATTCATTCTTCCCTGTCCCTTACCCCACCAAATGCACCCTCTGGGACTTCTATATTAGTACCCCCTACTTCCACCTCACCCTTTTGTCTGACTTATTCCTCCCATCCTCCCATCCCCCTTGAACCCCTTTCCAGCATGACTACTTCCTACTGGGCTTCCAATGTTGACCTCCTCTACTCCCCTGCCGATTTCCAACACCTCTCCTATCCCTGCTGTTGTTGATTTAGAGCCCCCATTCCCTTCTACCACGATAGTGATGCCCCTCCCATCCTTCCCCCTTCCCGTAGCCTTCTGGCCTTCATTTACCAACCCCTCCTTCCTTACTAGCCCCCTTCTACCCTCTTGTCCTTGCTATCTCTTCCCCTACCTGTTGTCATCCTTCTCATGCCCCGCTTGTCCTCCCCCCTTCAGTATGTTCCTGCTTCCCCTTTCTGTCCCATAGCAGAGGTTTGAATCTATTCCTAATCGATACCCGTCCTACATCTCTTCCCCCATCAGTTCTCCCCCCACTTGTTCCCCTCAGTGCCACCCCTGTTGCCTCTCTACCCGCAGCCATCTGCTCACTTCCCTGGTACTCCTTGTGGTGTCTTCCTCCCCCATCAGGAGGCAGCCCTGCCCTTGCCTCGGGCACCCCCTCCCTTCTCCTCTCTTTCCTGCTAGTGTCTCTGATACTGGGGTCGGTTTCAGTCCCTAGTTATTCTTCCTCTGTCCCCCTTAGCCATCCCCTATTCCCCCCCCTCAGGATCCTTATCATACTCATCTGCCCTGCCACTTACACTCCTCCCTAACCTCCACAGTTCCTCCCTCAAACTAGCCAGTCATCTACAGACCATACACCCCCCCATCCTCCAAGCCCAGTCCAGGATCATGGCACACCCACACCCTGTACACCCCTCCATACTTCTAAAGATACCCACCCTAGTGACATGTGGCACTTGCCCCATTTTGGTCCCATTGTTATGCTAGGGGCTCGTACTCCCAGGTTCTGTACTCTACTACAACTGTAAGGCCCCTATTTACTCAAATTCCTGTCCCCCCCACACTAGTCCCCATACTGACCCCTTGCCGACAGGGGTAATTCAGGCTCAAACGTCATTAGTTAGACACTGTATTACTGTAGCAATCCTAAAGACTTTGTGTCCGTTTTTCACCCCTCAGCTACCATACTTTTAGTTCTCGACTCTCATATAGTTTCACTTAGCCCACTTAGAAATCCTATTGCGCTCCAAGTATTACTCAGTTCAGTTAGAGAAATAAACAGAACAAATAAATATGTATTATTACAGCAATCATAACAGTATAGCTCAGTACTTAGCTCAGTTAGAGAAAGAAACAGAAGAAGAAAACCTGTATTATTACAGCAGTCCTAAAGTATCCAATCATTGCTTTGTCTCCACTTGAGAGACCCTGCTGTAATAGAGGACCACAGAGGACACTGGATGGGAGGGTGTGCAAGTGTAAAGTCCCAGCAGAGCTCCACTGAGCTCGTTCACTCCCCTCTCTCACATTCTGTTTCTCCCAACACTGCATGCTGCCCTTTTACACTGGACTGCTGCTTGCTTTGGCACCTTTTCTGCCCACAAAGAAATTCTTAGCAGTCCCAAAAGAGCTCTGTTGAGCTCGCTCACTACCCTACTCTCACGTGCTCATTCTGTTTCTCCCGGAGATGCAGGCTGCCCTTTTGAACTGGGCTCCTGCCTGCTTTGGTACCTTTTCCTGCCCACAAAGAAATCTGCAGCAGTACTGACACAGCTCCATTGAGCTTTCTCACTCCCCCTCTCTCACTCGCTCATTCTGTTTCTTCCGGTGCTACAGGCTGCCCTTTTGTACTGGGCTTCTGCCTGCATTGGCGCCTTTTTCTGCCCACAGAGAAGTTCACAGCTGTCCTGACAGAGCTCCATTGAGGTCGCTCACTCCCCCTCTCTCCCTCACTCATTCTGTTTCTCATGGCATTGCAGGCTTCCCTTTTGTACTGGGCTCCTGCCTCTGTTGGCACCTTTTTCTGCCTACAAAGAAATCTTCAGCAGTCCCAACAGAGCTCCGTTGAGCTTACTCACTCCCCCTCTCTCAGTCACTCGTTCCATTTCTCCCGGCGTCACAGGCTGCCCTTTTGTGCTGGGCTCCTGCCTGCATTGGCACCTTTTTCTGCTCACAAAGAAATCCACAGGGGTCCTGATAGAGCTCTGTTGAGCTCACTCAGTCCCCCTCTCTCACTCGCTCATACTGCTTCTTTCACTGCTGTAGGCTGCCCTTTTGTACTGGGCCCCTGCCTGCATTGACGCTTTTTTCTGCCTACAAAGAAATCTGCAGCAGTCCTGACAGAGCTTCGTTGAGTTCGCTCACTCCTCCTCCTCCTCCCTCACTCGCTCTCTTGTTCTGTTTCTCCCGGCACTGCAGGCTGCCCTTTTGTACTGGGCTCCTGCACTGGGGCCTTTTTCTGCCCACAAAGAAATCTGCAGCAGTCCCGACAGAGCTCAGATGAGCTCAGTCACTCCCCCCTCTCACTCGCTTGATCTTAATCTGTCCCAAACACTGATTTCCCACAGTGACCGTGCTATTCTGTGGCAGGAGTGCAAAAACATATTTTGGCCAGGATGTGAAAAATGGCAGCTGTCCTGTTCATAAGGAGGTGTGAGAAAATGCCAGTGTTGAAAATGTGGCGTGAAAATATTACAAATTTGCGAAGTTACAAGGGTGCATGGAAACAGTTCAATGCACGCTTGTAATACAGTCATTTTATGGACTTTCGTCACCAAATTTTCAACATTGGGATTTTAGGACACCTGCTCATGAACAGCGTCACTGTCATTTTATTAATCTGTTCCAAACTCTCATTTCCCACAGCGACCACACTATTATGCGCCAGAAGTGCGAAAACACATTTTGGTCAGGATGTGAAAAATGACAGCTGTACTGCTCTCATAAGGAGTTGAGAAAAAATGCCAGTGTTGAAAATCTGGCGTAACAAAATTACAAATCTGCGAAGTTAGAAGGGTGCATGGAAACTGTGCAACGCACACTTGTAACACAGTCATGTGGTAGGCTATCGTCACAGAATTTTCAACATAGGCATTTTAGGACCTCTGATCATGAACAGTGTCACTGTCATTTTCTTAATCTGTCCCGAACACTGATTCCCACAGCGACCGCGCATTGTGCGCTGGAAGTGTGAAAACACATTTCGGCCAGGATGGGGAAAAAGACAGCTGTACTGTTCATAAGGAGGTGTGAAAAAATGCCAATGTTGAAAATCCAGTGAGAATATAATGCAAATTCACGAAGTTACAAGCATGCATAGCAACTGGACAATGCACGCTCGTAAAACAGTAAATTTTTTGATTTTTTCCACCAAATTTGCAACATAGGCTTTTTGAGAGCCAACTCATGAACACTGGCACTGTCATTTCGTTAATCAGTCCCAAAAGGCGATTCCATGCAGTGACCGCAAAATCACCTTTCAGAGCATAATGATGCCATGACAGTGGCTGAATTCATGAGGAGGGGTCCCAAAAAACCCATGTTGAAAATTTGGTGCCAAAAATCCAAACAATTTCTGAGATATGCACTAAAGTTGAAAAAAAAACCTATTTATGCCATTTTGCAGCTTACTCAGTTTTCCTCAGTTCACGGTCGGCTTTGAAGAGTGCAGACATGTTCCAGGTCCACCAAAGATCATCACGCCGGACTCCAGAGGTAAGTATGGGATGAGGGGGCGTGGGGAGGTGGGGTACGCAGTGGCAGGGTGTGGCATGGGGGAGAGGGTGCAGACGGCCAGGGACCATTTTCTTCTTTTCAGGGTTAGAAAAAAAAAGACATTTCAGGACTTTTTTTTTTTGCAGGTACTTTTGGCACACTGGGATCTGCTCCCAGCATGCCACCTGTGTATTTTGGGGTGGGGGACTGGAGCTGACAGGGATTGGGCACCCCCATCGGCACACAAGAATGGGGGGGCAACAGGCTGATGGAGATTGGGCACCCCCATTAGCAAAGAACCAGGGGGAGGGGATATGATGCGAGGGGATTGGGCACCGCCACACAAGAACTGGGGGAATATGCTGATGGGGATTGGGCACCCTATTAGCAAAGAACCAGTGGAGGGGACATGATGTGGTGGGGATTGAGCACCGGGCAAACACAAACCGGCGGGGACTGGGCTCCCCATCGGCAAACTGGTAGGGGAATGCAGGAGCCCTGCAATGATGGTTGCACCTTCATGCAGCAGATACCGCAGAATGACTAGGCAGCCCTGATCAGCTGCTAAACTTTTGTTGTGGCATGCTGGCTGAACTAATGTCAGCAGCAGCATGCCACCCCATTGGGACAGCAGGCCAAGTCTCAAAAGGCAGTGGAGCATTACAACAACAGCACATGCCTCCACAACCTGCTTTTTCGGGTGCAGGTGCTGTTTAACATGTTTCTTGCGCATGTGCGCAATCAACATAAAAATGGCACTGATCTTTTTAGGATTTTTCAGACTAAACACAGTAAGAGAAGAAATGTGTAGTTTCTTCATAAGATGGTTTTGAGAGCTCAAGTGCACTTACAGATCAAGTTATATCTTCCTTAGACACAAATTAGGTCTCTTTATTTCTGCCCTGTCTCCTGCCCCTACTCCCTTCCTCTTCAGTTCCAGAGGAGAGTGAGCCTGACAGAATTTTGTGGATGAGACATCTATTTCCATCACACTCAGGTCTGAGTCTTCCCAGTTCCTATGATCTTGGAGTAATTCAAATTTATTACTAATTGCCATTAGGCATGGGGTATCTGGATGTGCTTAGCCAGTCTGGAAGTTTGGAACTTCTTCTTGTTATTACTGGCATGCCTTAAGGGGGAAGGTGACTCCATTCCTGCTCAGTCAGGTGCTCAGGGATCCTTTCTTCCAAGGTGTGTGCTAGTCCTGGGTGGGATTTTAAGGAGGAATGGCAGAGTACATTTCTGGTCTGGTGGGGGTACGAGACAACAGGCCAAGGGGTATCTGAGCCTCTCTGAAGGAAAATGAGGAACCAGATATCCCTGGGTCTGGGGTCAGTTGGAAGCACTCAGAGAACTAACAGTTAGAAACTTCAGTAGCCCCAGTCTGCTATGCTTGCCTAAGGAGATGGTTCTGGCTGAAACCATCCTCACAGATGTGGATTGCCAGTGAACACTGCTGAAATACGTGTCCTTAATCTTCACAAAGATTATAGTGGAATACATTCTGACATGTTAAGATTACATGCCTGAAATTACCACATAGTCCACAGTGAAGCTGATCACAGACTGGGAAGGTGGGAGCTTGTACAACACTTATACCATGCCTTCCGTTACCCTATATATGAACATACCTTTGGTCCCTTCCCAGAAAAAAATCCACAGGGGAGGTGTACTGTGCCCATACCAGATTATTTGAGCTTAACCCAGAATCTCCAACCTTGAGTCAAAATCTGTTTGGTACAATTTATTGGCACAGCATGTCCTGGCATATCATATCACTGCCCTAGCCAAAACTGAATATCCCCAACATTGACCCCTTTATTTCTAAATAGCACTATAACAAGTCTTGATATTAGTTTTGTTACTGGGGTGGCCATTAATGGGATCCAAAGTGTGATGTCTTCACCTGGTTGTATTTCAACCAGAACCATTCTAGGAACTGAAGAGGTCCTAAAACTAATATCTTAACTATCTTCTCCCATTAATGACAGCACATATTTTGAATGTAATAAAGCTGGAGGGATTCTTTCAGTAGTTTTTGGGCCACAAACACTTTGGATGTTCAGACATACCCTTTTGTTACTGGAGCCAAACAGCATTCCATCTAGATGCTGGCTCTGCTTTCTGTTGAAAAAAATCTGCATTACATGACCCAGGCCCCAGGCAACCTGAATCAGTATCTGCATTGGAGTGCTTTGTGCCAGAGCTTCGGGTAGAGGGGCCAGGATCTAAGGGTAGAGATTTCAGACCACAGTAGCAAAGACTGGGTGCAGTATCCTTTGGGGACAACAGGTGGGCATAATATCTATATCTCATACAGAGGATATAGCAGGACTTTGGGAATACATCTAGTTCAGACCCACAGACTGGTGTTTATTAAGCAGAGTAACCAAGGGAGGGGGGACTTCCTGAATGCAGGATGGACTCTGTACTGGCCATCCTTTTAACAGCATGGTGGGGATCCTATGTCTCTCTGGTAACATTATACCGGTATAAATAGTATTCTTCAGTGAGGTAAAGGGGCTGCATCTAGTGAGATGCAGAGAAGGACAATTTTCAGAGACCACTTTCTGTTCCTGCCCATGATCCCAGTTCAGTTCTGAAGCTGGTGGTTCATATGTCTGGGGGGCAGCCTTAGATCCACCCAGCTTGAGGCACATATGAGAGCTAGCAATCTATGAAATTACCACATGCTTGCCTTCTGGTGCATCAATAATTGTGAAAGTTGACAGCCCAGCTAGCACCTACCTGCTGACAGGCTGCAGAGTTCCCAAACACAAATACTGGATGAATACGGGATTAAAAACCTTTGATTTTTCAATCTCTACCACTCCCATGTGTAGAGTATTCTGATCATGCACAACACCTCAGTCGATTGCTTCAGTTGGAAGGTTTTTCTGTAGTAGGGGGACAGAGGTATGAAGAGCTTTACTCTGAGAGTGTCCTGAGGTCACAGTTGTGCTGTCAGCTCCATCCAAACTGTCAGCCCAAACAGACACAAGGTATGGCCACATGACAGAAGTGGCAGCTGAATCCTTTGAAGTGACCAGTGTTCCTGCTACCAGCACAGTGTGCATTGTTACATCCTGACTGGTTGTCAAAACCCAGTTCTAGTTTGGGATCAGGAAAATAACCCCCTCAGGCATTTTTCTATTTCTCCAACTTTTAGAAGAGGACTGCATAAGACCAGCTCTATGGCTCCAGGTCAAATTTCTTGAATTTAATCACTGCTATAAGTCTTTTTTGAGTGCTTCAAACTTTCTCCTGTGGAGTTACAGCTAGACATACAACAGAACCCGCAGGTGCAGATGCTTCATACTGTTTGCCACCCCACCATCAGACTTCTGTTTGTAAAGAGATTCTTTCCATTTTGAATATCTCTCATCTTCCTCCACCTTCAGTTCTAGTGGAAACTCATATCTCTCACATTTCAGTTTCCAGTTGCACTTATGCAGTTTCAATGTCTAAAGTTTCTGTGCTGAATTCCTTCATATCGGGAACTGTAGGTGCCATATTCTCAATATTTTCAACAGAATCCATGACCAATACCAAATAAATGTCCGCCTTGCTATGCATGACATAGGATAGGACAACTCTCTAGCCCGTGAACCACCACTCTCCTTTATTACAGTCTCCTCCATCCAGGAAATGGGCTAACAGTGCCCTCTGCCAAGGCCAAGGGAGTTTTTTATTTGCAAATAAAGTTTAATGAAGTTTACAGACAAACAAGAAATATGCACCTTTTTTTTAAAGAACATAGAAAGTAAAAGCATAAACCACTTTCCAAGGATAAAAATCTAATTTCAGAAAACACTTTTTGCATAGTTCCTACATTTTGTTCTGTGGAAATGTATCACTGTCTTTCTCTTAACAGGATAAAATAATATTTTGAATAACAGTTACAAGTTCATACTGCTGTAAACATTCTTGTTGACAGATTAATGTAAGCAGAACTGCCATATCAAAAATGTAAATATTAAAAAACACCATGGCCCAGGTATTCAAAAGGGTTGCCCCATGTGCAATAGGGTTGCTCCAGTGCAAGTCTGAAATTGCGCCATTTTGCGATAATCCGCGGGAGGCAGATGTGCCCCCAAATCAAGCTGAGCAAGAGCGCAATGATAATGAATGCACGCGCAACTGAAGGGGGAGGAACCATGCATAAATGGTGCAGTGAGATATTCAACAACATGCGCCATGCGCAATAGAGGAGCAAGCGGAAGTTGCGCGATAGCAGAAATGAGCCAAAATAAAAAGGAACAAGGGAGAGGTGCAAGAACGCTACAGGAAAGGCACATGTGGCTGACTGATAGGCAGACAAACAGGGCAAGAGGGACACACAGGGCAGGACAGAGAAAGGGAACCCTGAACCCACAGGCACAGGGAAGGTGTGGGGAGCCACAGCCACAGCCAGTGCAGAAGGGGAAAGTGTCACACAGCACTGAGGCCACCACAGGAAGGTGTTCCTGGTGCAGGGGAAGTAGCAGCCAGGACAGTGGGGGGAACACAGAAACAGCTGCCAGGGGGGAACACAAGCCAGGGACATGGCCAGTGCCACCATCCAGATGGAGGCAGTAATGAGGGGGGTGAGAAGGCAGACAGCAGGGGGCGCGGCCATGGAAGGGCCCGTCGGTGGTATGCCCCCAACAGGCAGTACTGAGCCTGCACCAGCTTCGAACTGTAAAGCGATACTAAGATCGTGGGCCGGTACCGCCTGAATCGGGCAATTCTGAGGTGGCTCTGTCAGCTGTGCAGTGATGTCATGCAGGCACCCAAACGATGGAGCCATGCTCTGTCAGTGGAGACTAAAATGACAGCTTGCATGTGCTTGCTCGCCATGGGTACCTTCCAGAGACCAACATGGGACATCACAGGCATAATCCAGTTGGCCGCGTCATGCCACCTCACCCAATTCCTCAGCGCACTGATGCCACATGCTGTGGAGTACATCCATTTCCCCAGCACACCGGCAGAGTGCACAGCAAACATACAGGAGTTCCACAGGGTAGCATGTATGCCTGGCATGCTAGGGGTAATAGACTGCACCCATGTGGCCATCCGCACACCACCTGGCCCCAAGTGGGACTCATTTATCAATCAGAAGGGCTATGCAAGCATCAACTGCCAGGTGGTGTGCAATGCCAGGGGGCGCATAATCAATGTCTGTGCCACGCACCCTGTGGGGAGCACATGATGCCTTCATCTGGCACCAGTCGGCACTGTGCCACAGATTCAAGAGTGGAGACATTCCCACTGGCCACTTAGTGGGTGAGTATGCAAACCACATGGACAAACATAGAGCTTGGGAGGGGCATGGTCAGAGGTGATGTGGGTAGTGGCCTACATGGCCCAAGGCAGGGTGATGCTGATCACCAAACTAGCCTCTACCCTCTACACATAGGTGACAGTGGATACCCACTCCATCCCTGGCTGCTCACACCATACCAGCGGCCTGTGACCCCATCGTAGCAACGCTACAATGAGACACATGCCACCACATGCAATGTCATCAAGCGGGTGTTCGGGATGCTGAAGGCACATTTCTGTTGCCTGGACACCTCCGGCGGTGCCCTACAGTACAGCCCCTCAAAGGCCTGCAGGCTATTCCTGGCCTTGTTGCATCCTGCACAACATGGCCAATGACTGTGGGATAGCCGTACAGGTCAAAGAGGGGGACAGCGATGGGGACGATGAGGACGCTGGTGACGATGGTGATGGGCAGCCCCCCTTGGGCGACGGGACCCCCTACTGCTCCGGCTTGCACAGCTGCACTGGGACACCATCACAGAGGAGCACTTCAGCCAACCCAGGTAATTCATGGAGCCACGTGCAACCACCAGTGGCAAAGGCACAACCCACAAATTTGCATGGACACACACCAGGGGTGCATGCTGTCAAGGGAAGTGGCCGAGCATGGAACCGCACACACCGCCAGGGATGGGCGAGGTCTAACATGGCACGCTGTCATATACACACACACAAACACACACCTCACAAGACATGCACAAAGGGTAGGATGCACGCCACCCCAGACCATCACCCCTAGCCACACACACATCCACAGACCACCATGCCCACTGCCTGTCATTGTGCATGTGTCAGATGCTGGGCACCATTGCACAGTGGCGTACAGCGCAATGCAGGCATCATCATGCACACGCCACAGCAGACAACAGCTGGGAGGGTGTGCAGATGAAATGTGTATGTGTGTGCAGGGCCAGGTACCCCACTCTTGCATTGCCCGCTGAATGACACAATGCACACAGGGCAGCAGCAGACAGTAGCTGTGCTGGGAGACAGGTCAGTCACATGCCACAGTGCCACGGCTGCCACAGATGCGTGGGTGGCCCCACCGAGACCCGCCAACAGTGACAGGCTGACCACTGGCCTCATGGGGTGTCACCGACTGTCCCCCAGGGGTTCCATTGCGTAAACACGACCGTGCTCACGCAGGGGTCTGCAGCACACCGAACATGCTTGCGTCAGGCGTGCTCGGGATGCCCACAGCTGAACCCGGTGTCGACAAGGATGGTGTTGTATGACGCTGGGAACGGGGGGTTGACATTGCACTGCGTGGTGTCTGCAACGCATGGGCAAATAACTGTGTGCCCATTGAGGCCATGACAGCTGTGAATGCCTGTGTCTGCCTGTCAATGGCAGTGGTCACATCCTCCCGCAACTGGTCCATCCCTGCCAGGAGCAGAGCAATGTCTCTACTGCACTGCTCCTCTGCCTGGCACAGAGTCGCATTCAGTGCATCCACTGCCGTCCAAGCCGCATCTGCTGATTGACTGATGCTTGGAGTATGCAGGTGTGCTCATCTAAGAGATCATCTGCCTGATCAGCATGCTGTCCCTCAGGGTGTTCGTGGCCCTGATGCTCATCACCCCTTGAAGGTGGGCACTGCACACCAGGGCCAGGCCTGGGCATGTCCACAGGTGGTGCACCGATGCCGCCCCCTGACACTGTACCCCCATGGCCATTGGCCGACTGCTGATGCTGCCCCTCAAGCTGCCGCTCTCCAGGGCTCAATGGTGCCGCCGCAGTGGCCGCAACAGTCCCACTGTCCTGGACACACACCAGTGCTGCCACACTGGCGCAGACAGGCACAGGCTGGGACTGTGATGACATGCAGGCCTCCAATGTGGCACCACCCACAGCCGTGGCTGTGATGTCACCTGCTGTGTGGCCATCCTCTGGCACACACATGTCACTGCCCATGACGTTAGCTCCATCATCATCGGTAACGGATCCGGCACCAGCCCGAGTCTCAGCATGCTGGCATCCATGGACTCTGGCATGCTGGGACACAGGCAGGGCCTCATCTGCACCTGATCTACCAACATCAGTCCGGATGTACAGGCAGGCCCACTATTGCCCTGACCCCCATATTCCTGTGGAGGTGGACAGGCCCTCCTACATCTCCATGTTACTGGCCTCAGTGGAGAAGCCCACCACCACTGACCCATGCAGATGCTCAGGAGCTGTAAGGGAAAAACAGTAGCATTACTGCATGTGACCTACCCTTTCCCCCCACCCCCCCAATAGACAGACCATGACCTACCATGCAGTGATGGGCTACCACCCATCTGGAATCCACTACCCGAAACACCCTCAATGGCGCAACACTGCATGCTGCCAGCAACCCACTCTTCCTGTGGGGTCAGGCGTTGCACCTCTGACTGTCCCCCACCAGTCGCAGACCATGCTGCCCTGATGGCAGCCACCTTCTCTTTAATTCTACACCTGTCCGTGCCCATCTTCTTTTTGCATTCCTGCACAGAGCGCTGGTGGCTGTCATGCAGGTTGACAGCATGCACCACCTCCTCCCATGCAGCAGCACGGGCATGTGGTGTTCCCTGGCGTCTGCTGAGAAGTGGCTCCTGGTCGAGGTAGGCCTCAAACAGGGCATCTGTCTCGGCCTTTATAAAGTTTGGCCTCCTCTTCCTCCCATGACTCTGTTCCTCTTCCTCCACCACATGATCAGTCATGATTCATCCTGTGAGAATGACAGGTGTTACCTGTGACTGTGCAGTTCCATGCATGTCCCAAACACCACAGTCCACACTCCCAAACAGCATGCAACTCACCGCAATAGACTGCAGTAACCGACTATGGCCAGTGCAGCCCAATGTCGCATTTTTATAGCTAAACACATGCAAATGAGGTGAGGCGCATCTTTAAGTGGATGCAAATGCAGTGACTGAGCCATTGAATGGCTGATTAAATGATTTGCATAAGCCGGCTGAATATCGCGCTGTTGCAATTGTGTTGAACGTGCTGAGCCAAGGGCGCAGTTCTGTGACATGCACATTACACACCTAACTGCGCATGCCTGGGCTGATGACGCAGGTGCCTGCTATGCTGCTGACATGCTGTGCACGGGAGTCAATGCAGGGCATGGCCATCATTGTGCCAGTGGCACTACAGTGCTGTTCACACATATGGCGCTGTGGCACTGGGGCGTCATAGGCGCACTAGGGCAACAGCGCTGTAGGCCACTACAGGAGGTGGCACACAGGCACCCAATTGCGCTACACACATTGGGTTCCAATTGCGCTGTGGCTGTCTGTGCACCAGAGACCCTTGACCCTGTGCCCGACCTTTGCCCCCTAGGCACCATGCGTCAGACATGGGTGCACCACTATCGCGATGTTCGGTGACAGCACGATAGGGAATGGCAGTATTGTACCGTGCAGCATCTGCACATGGCAGGACCATGCTGCCAAGCACCATTTTGATTCAACCAGACAGCAGAGATGGTGCGGAGGCATGCAGTGGTTTGGAGCCAGGTTGAGCTTGCCAACCTGGTGGCTATAGTTGAGCCTCATGCTGGGGCTTTGTATGGAGAGGCACCCCTGGACAGGGCCAGGAGTGCAGTCTGGCAGGAGGTGGCTGATGCCCTGGAGAAGGCAACTGGTATGGGGCAAATGGCAGAGCAGTGCCACCACCGTTATGGTGACCTGAGGTGCAGGGACCCGGACCTGCTTGCCTGCCTGCGGGCACGTGCCAGGAGGGGCACGGTGCCACAGCCAGGTAGGTGCAACATCCATACACTTTTATCGTCCATACGGGTATCACGGTTGCATGTGTCTGGCACATGGGGGGGCCGTCCATTGTTGGCTGTGGTGATGGTATCGGGGTGTGGGGTGGATGGGTATGGCTGTGTGGGATTGCACACACATGGGGGTGGGGGGACTTGGCTACCAGATTGTACTGATGTTCCTTTCTCCGTGTTTGCACCTTAGGGCCAGAAGAAAGCCAGCGGAACCGAGACCGGAGGCGCCACATGGAGGAGCAGCAGGACAGGAGGGATGATGGTGGTCCATGGTGCGTGGACCAGCCTGATGATGGTGAGTGCCTTACATCCATGATTACTATTGCATGCTGTATAACTGGGCGGGCAGTGAGGCATGGCCACCATCCATTGACACCACTGCCATGCATGCAAATTGTTACAGTCAGCACTGTCCAGTGGCACTGCATGTCTGGGAGTGCATCAATGGTGGTCCATGCATGCACCAGGCACATGGCCATGGCACTGCCTTCACTCCGCATAGCCAAGTCACTGTACGGCCATGGTGGTGCTGTGCAGGACATGGGCGGTGGGTGTCTGCAGTGGTCCACATGGCTGTGGCTGCCTGGGTGGACAGGTCTTGTGGACACGGTCACTGTGGGTGGTCGCACACCATCACAGGGGCTTGGCACATAGCTGTATGCCATGCACAATGGGTGGGCTGCAGGGGGCTGGACAGTCACACCTATTGACTGTGCTCCCTTGTCCTAGGTGGACGGTGACTCCTGGAAATCCAGCAGAGTCTACGCGAGCTGCTCCAGATAGAAAGGGAGACCTTGCAGTTCCTTCAGAGGATCCACCGCCATGGGGTGAGGAGGAGATGGAGGAGCACACATTGGAGCCATGAGGAGGAGGACTGGGGGGGCTGTTGATGTCCCCATGCCCCGACTACCACCTTCTCCCCTTTGATCCACCCTCACACCCCTTCTTCCCTCACCCATATGTTCAACTCTGCCCCTTACCCACCCCCACCTGTTATGTGGCCCTTCCCCCCCTTGTAAATAATTGTATATAGTTTTTCTTTACATCTTTTAAATATATGCATTTTGTTATGACAACTGTGGTGGTCTCTGAAATGAAGCAGGCTACAGGTGCTCAGCTGCGGTGGTGTGCATGGTGTCAGGGGTGGTACACGCATGGGCGTGTCTGTGTGTGCAGAGGTGAACCGCCTATGGTATGGGCAGGGGGATCAGTCACTGTCTGTGGTATGTGTGTTGTACTCTGTGCACTGGATGCCTGTGTGCAGTGGTCCACGGGGCCTGCACTGTGTGCATGGCACCCCTGTCAGACCGTCCATGGCCTGTACAGCTGATACCCTTGCATGTCTGTGATATGCACTGTCTGCTGGCATGTCAGTGGTGGCTGTCCATGCTGGATAACAACTGTACCTGGCACAATGCCAGGTTACCTGCCATCACCAGTATGGTGCACGTCTGCCTCCGGTGGCACTGTGGCCTCCAATGTTGTTGTCCCCCCCTCCATGCTGTCGTTTGTGTCTGTTGCAGGGGATGTGCTCCAGTGTCTGTAACTTGTGCTCTGGCAGCATGATGGTGGCATACAGCTTCATGGTGCCTGCGCAGGGTGGCTGGCACACCTGTGCAATGTAGGGGTGCTGGCCATGTGTACACGTCAGCCGTGGCCACACGCCAGTGGCTTGGTTGACCCACTACTGTGTCTCTGTGTTGGTGTGCCCTTGGGTATGGGTGGGTGTTTTTCCATGCACTGTGTTGCATCCTGTGTGGTGCATGCCTCCATGCTACACTGTGTGTGTCTGTGCTGGCTGTTGTGGCCAGTGCTGGGATGGTATGTGTCCTTGGGAGGGTGTGCAGGGTACTGTACTGCTGGAGGTGGGGTCCGGGGCATGCCCTGTCGCATGTGAGGTACCTCGTGTGCTGATGCATGGTCGGTCTCTCAGCTGTACCTCGGGGGGGACATGCAGGGTGGCACTGTGTATGCATCTGTTGCATCGCTGTATGCTGCCGCCTGCTGCAGGGTGCTTATGGTGGGGCTGCCTTGCATGGCTCCATGGCGCACAGGGTTGCATTGTCACAGTGGGGGTGGTGGCATGCAGGGTGTGTCCTGCACTGTTGGGCACTACTCCTGGGCAGGGTGTATGGGGATCATGGTGCAGGGTGTGCTCTGCATTGGTGGGATGGTGTGGTATGGGGTGGTCAGCCCTCCTTGTATGCCGGTCACAGCTTGCCAGGGGATGTGCTGGGGCACCATGGCCCAGCTGTGTGTTGGTTGCTGGTATCCATGGACCAGTGGTTATTCCAGCTCTCCCCCGGTTGTGCAGTGCATGGGGTGTAGACCTGGGGAAGGGAGAGGAGAGGGAAGTAAGGTGCCTGCCTGGTGCCATGGCTTGGAAGGACAGGAAGCGAATCCTCAGGATTGCAGAAGCAGCATCACAGGAGAGGAAACTAGATATCATTGTCCACCTTGGGACAAATGACCTAGCTAGGCATGAGATCAGTGCAGTGCAGGACGAATTTGTGGAGTTGGGGAGGGGCCTCAGACAGGTAGCAAGCACGGTAACCTTCTCAGAGGTGCTGCCAGTCCATGGCAGGGGTGAGGCTAGGGTGCTGAACACCATGCGGTTTAATGAATGGTTGCAAAACTGGTGCAGAGCACAGGGCTTTGGCTTCATTGGGGACTGGGGGTCCACCTGGAGAGATGAAGGTCTATACTGGCATGATGGTCTGCATCTGTCCTGAAAGGGAAACACGCTCCTAGGTGACAGGTTTAAAGGCTTCCTTGGCAAGCTTTTAAACTAGCCAAGGTGGGGGTGCTGATAGGAAACAGGAAAGTTCAAGCCTCTCCCCGCAAAGCGTGGCAGGTAGTAGGGTAAACACTGAGGTACAGAGCTTGACAGAGGGCAGGACAGGAGTAAATGGAAAATGGACAAGGGCAATAAGAGCAGGGATGGGGTAAAAAGGATAAAGCAACATTAAATGGAGGGCAATGAGTACCAATGCCCGTAGTCTTGAAACAAGCTTCCAGAGCTAGTAGCCCTGATGGAAGTGGAACACTTGGATATTGTGGCAGTCACAGAAACATGGTACACGGAGAACCATGACTGGGATATCAACATACCAGGGTACACAATCAATAGAAGGGACAGGGAGGGTAAAAGAGGAGGTGGAGTAGCTCTCTACATAAGGGAAGGGATCAAAGTAACAGAACTAAAAGGTAAAGGGGGAGGACAAGAGGAACTCTGGGTCACATTGGAGACAGGGCATGGCATCACAATCTGCACAGGGGCTGTATACAGACCCCCGTCTCAAGGGGAGGAAATGGACAAGAAAATGATAGAGGGCATTCTCAAAATGGCTGAAAAATGGGAGATACTGTTGATGGGGGACCTGAATATGCCAGATGTTAACTGGGCGACATGGACTGCAGCCACATCCAAGAGCAGGGTCATTCTCGATGCCCTACAGGGGCATGCCTTAGACAGCTAGGTGGTGGAACCCACTCGGGAGGAGCAATATTAGACCTGGTACTCTCAAATGGAGAGAGGATCACAAACTTAGAAGTCAGTAGACACCTGGGAACAAGCGACTGCACAGTGTGCTTCACAATAAACACAACCATGGAGACAAGCCATACAAATACAAGGATACTGGACTTTAGAAGGGCTGACTTTGGCATAATGGGTGAATACCTGAGGAATGCATTAGCAAATGGCCAGAAAGGAGGGGTGGAAGAACAATGGAGAAAAATCAAAACTGCCATCATGGAGGCAACAAGCCTTTGTGTGAAACAAATAAAGAAAACAAAGCGGAATAAAAAACCACTATGGCTCTCAAAAGAAGTGTCAGGGAAGGTTAAGGAGAAAAAGGATGCATTCAAAAAGTATAAGGAATCACAGACAGAGCACGACAGGGAACTGTATCAATTAAAGCAGAAAGAAGTGGGGAAGGCAGTCAGAAAAGCAAAGGCCCAAACCGAGGAAAGGATAGCCAACTCAGTTAAGAAGGGGAATAAAACCTTTTATAGGTACATTAGGGAACATAGGAAGGTTAAGGGAGGGATAGGGAAGATTAATAAAGGAGAGGGGAGGTGGGCAGAGGGAGACAGTGAAAAGGCAGAGATAATGAATGAATACTTTTGCTCAGTATTCACAAAAGAAGAAGAGGAGGAGTTACCTAAACCAAACAGTAGAAGCACTCTGGATAGTGGGGTTGATACCAGTCCATTTAAAGCAGAAAGAGTACTGAAAGAACTTCTAAAACTCAAGGTGGACAAAGCAATGGGGCCTGACGGGATTCACCCTAGAATCCTAAAAGAGCTAAGGGAGGACCTAATGACACCACTAACCACACTTTTTAACAAATCATGGGAAGATGGGGTGGTACTTGAGGACTGGAGGAGGGCAGATGTGATTCCCCCCTTCACAAAAGTGGGAGCAAGGCAGAAGCAGGAAACTACAGACCTGTTAGTTTGACCTCAGTGGGGTGGGGAAAATGATGGAATCACTTCTGAAAGAAAGAATTGTTGAGTACCTAGAGGCCAGCGGGGCACTGGACCCAAAGCAGCATGGATTCACAGCAGAAAGGTCATGTCAGACAAATCTAATCGATTTCTTTGACTGGGTGACCAAAGTAATTGACCAGGGAGGGGCTGTGGATATGGCCTACCTAGACTTTAGCAAGGCATTTGACACAGTCTCGCACAAAAGATTAATAATCAAGTTAGCCAGCCTGGGAGGGGTCCCAGGGTGGTAGCCTGGGTAGAAAACTGGCTGCACAACAGGACACAGAAGGTAATAGTGAATGGAACACATTCTGAAGAAAGTGGGTTACTAGTGGAGTACCTCAGGGCTCGGTACTGGGTCCAGTCCTCTTTAACGTCTTTATAGGTGACATTGCAGAGGGTCTGGAAGGAAAGGTATGCCTCTTTGTGGATGACACAAAGATCTGTAACAGAGTTGATACACAAGGGGGTAGAAAGGATGAGAAGGGACTTGGCAAGGTTGGAGGAATGGTCAGACATATGGCAACTTAGATTCAATGCAAAGAAGTACAAAGTAATGCACCTGGGAAATAAAAATCCAGGAGAAGAGTACACAATAGCAGGGAGGTACTAACAACAACAATAATGGAAAGGGATCTGGGTGTAGTCATATCAGATGACCTAAAGGTGGGTATGCAATGTGAGAAGTCAGTAGGAAAGCCAGGGGATACTGGGATGCATAGGGAAGGGCATCACAAGTAGAAAAAGGGAAGTGGTTATCCCTCTATACAGACAGTTGGTGAGACCCCATCTGGAGTACTGAGTGCAGTTTTGGAGACCTCATCTATGCAAGAACATAGACAGGATGGAAGCAGTCCAGAGGAGGGCAACTAAAATGGTGCAGGGTCTACATCAGAAACCATATGAAGAGAGACTGAGAGAGCTTAATATATATACCCTTGATGAAAGGAGGGACAGGGGGGACATGATAGAAACTTTTAAGTACCTCAAGGGAATCAACAAAGTCCAGGAGGGTAGCATCTTTCAGAAAAAGAGATGTGTAAGAACAAGGGGGCACAATTTAAAGTTAGAGGGGGGACGGCTCAGGGGTAATGTGAGGAAATTCTTTTTCACAGAGAGAGTGGTGGACACATGGAACCGCCTTCCTGGAGAGGTTGTGGGGTCTAAAACAGTGGAGGAATTCAAACATGCATGGGACAGACATAAGGCAATTATAGTGGGGGTTGCAGGAAATAGGCTGTTGGTTAACTAGAATCTGCAGCTTATCCAGTAGGTAGGGAAATGGGCAGACTGAGTGGGCCAAGTGGTCCTTATCTGCCATCAAAGTCTATGTTTCTATGTTTCTATGTGTGAGGGACAATGTTTATTCTGCTGTGTGTTCCTCTGCCCATCTGTGGCATGGGTGGTGGGCCCTGCATCCCTGGTTGTGCTGTTGCATTGTTGCCTTGCTGCACGGGGCATCCCTGGTTGCACTATGGTGCATCTGGACTGCTCCACTGAGAATCCCTTGTTGCGCTATGGCACATCAGATATGCTCAGCTTCACATCCCTAGTTGCGCTATGGCGCAGTGGTGTGATATTCAGTCGTTGAATGAGACATCTTGACCGCAGTTTTGAATATCGCGCTTCTTGCGCATGGGTGCAGTGGACTTTCACTTGCTCCTGCTGTTGCACACTTTTTGGGTGCAGTTTGAATATCTGGGCCCATAAGTATACTTTCATGGTAATAAGATCAAGTCACTGTAAATACGCCTAGTATCAATATGTTAGTGCACCAAACCCTGGCAAACCATCAAAACTAGTTAATTTGTTCCTAAACCTATTAATACAAGGACACTCTAAAATGAATGTGCCTGTGTCTCTAAAGCCCCACCACATGTATCTCTGGGGCAAACATTTAATTTATAGTTATGTGCTTATGGGAGTTCGGGACACCCAATCTCCCATGGCAATTTAACCAAGCAACATCCTAGGCATACTTTCAGATCCTTGGGTTATTTATTTATTTTTCAAAGTGGATGGTATATTTAGAAAAAGTACCCAGGAAAATACAACCATTCTTAAACAGCATTATGCAATAATATCTCATATAGTCGTTTTATTGTCATAGTTCTAAAGCTTTCTGGTGTTAGCTTCTTAAGTGCCACCAAAACATATTAGGGAATGTTAGAGGCTCTAATCACTGAGGATACAATTAAACAACCCCTGTCCAACTTTTCTTAAAAAGGCATCATCCACTGTTTAATAAGTGATATTCTAAGAGACTCCATATTTGAAAATACACAAGTAACATTAGATTAAAAAAAATGGAAAAAAAAAGAAAGCTACTGGATTCACCATCATTACACCTCATGTTTAACCAGCAAATATGTATAATTTATTTGCATATGATTCAGTCTACTTCCCCATAGTAACTGAAAAAAATTAATTAAAAATCTAACTTCCAACCCTAGTGGGGGGATGGGCAAAAAGTTTCCAAACTGAAACCTTCTTTTCCCCTTCTAGAAGTCTCTTTTCCTAGTTAACAGTGGCCATATCAGGAGAGCCAAAAATGAAACCTTATTTATTTTATTTATTTATTGAAATGTTTCACCAGGAGGGCACACTGAATGACAAGTTGCTTGTCTCATGGTGCGACCTGGGGGGTGGAGTGTACATGAGGATAAACTACAGAGATTGATACAATATAATAATAAAAACATTTGGAAAGGCATGCAATTAAGATATAAGTAGACAACATGATTTTACATGAGGATTGGCTACTGAGTATGATCCAAACTCGCAATATGCACATTTGGAATAGCTACAATTAAGAAAGTTGTAAACAACATGATTGTACAATGACATACAAGGTGAAGGGAAGCAGGAGGGAGCTAGTGGCAGTGCATTAATTAGAATGCAAACAGTTAGGCCTAAGGCGAGCTGGCCAGCGACAGGACAAACAGAACAATATGCTTCGGTACATCAGAAGTGCAAGTATAATATCCACCTGGACAGCCACTAGAATGGTCAGAAGGGACTCCCTGCAACAAAGTTCCCAGGGCTTTTCATTTGTACTTTGATTGCATGAAGTTATATTGAGGGGGAGCACTGGTTTCCTCATTTTGAATGTTTCCTCTGCGTTTAAATGGGGGTGGCACAAAGGAACTCACAGTTTCATTGTTCCATTAGGTGGAGAGGGTATCCGGGGAGCAGTGGTATTTTTTTGGTGGGGGGGCAAATAAGGCAGTCAATTCTGCATTTCAATGGGAAGTACTTCTATATTAATATTGTTTGTTGCTGGCATTAGCCAAAATTCCATCTACAGCTGAAGTACTTGTTGGAGAGGAGGGTGCAGGTGGGGATATTGTTGACTGATATGTAACACCATCTTCTCCTGCTCCTCCTCACATGTTGGGCAGAAACACACCACCGTTGTCTGTGTTTTACTAAACGCTGACTGGGGTTTTCCATATTATTGTTATGGTTCTGGTTTATGACGTTGGGACTTTGAGTTAACATGTTGTTTGAAGGATGGCATTTCAGCATTGCAGCCCACCGCCCCTGAGTACGGCATGACCATGTCAATGCTGGGGACTTGCAAACCTGTTACTAACACAGAGGTGAGAGTGCCTTCAACTGAGCCATGCTAATACACAGTAAGACCTAAGGAAATGTTCTGTATGACCCCATCAATATATATTCTCCAACCTGTACTGCAGCCCACCTGAATGCAACACATTGTCACAGATTCCTGCATGGAGAAAGGGATTAACTTCCCCTGAAATTGCTTTGTTTCCTGCAGTAACTCTGCTGCAGAATTCTGCAGAATTGGGTTGCATCCTGGCAAATTCTGCTGTAGTTAATCCATGCTAATATTTATTTATTTATTTGCTTTTGTTAACCGGGTAAGTCACACTAGACAGCCAAGTGCTTATTTTCGGGGGCAACCCGGGAGAGTTACAAACTTGGATATACAGGTACAGTGACAAATCGGTTTTACATAGAATGAGCATAACAGGTCATATAGAAAAGTAAATGTAAAATGACAACCAGTAAAAGACACAAGCCCTGGGGGGGGGGTACAGATGACCAGGGAGAGTTAAGAGCTAGAGCATACACAAACAGTGAGTGAGTCAAATTTACATACAATGGGAGAGCAAGCGATAACAATTGTAGCATTACATTTAGCCATTGCTTGACCAGTGGACGGGAGAGTAAGTGCAGTGGGCCCAAAGGGCGCAGAGACCCCCCCATGTAAGCATAGTTCGGGGGGTTACGAGGCGCATGGACAGGTGGATGAGCCCTTCAGGAACGTCCAAAAGGAAGTTTTAAACCCTGGATGGGAGGGGGTGGACCAAGTAAGGGCTGGGAATGAGTTCCATAATTTGGGGGCATAGTTGGCGAAGGCCCGATCACCCGGAAGGGTGCACATCCTAGGAACCAGGCGATTTAGTGCCGCCTTTGACCTAAGGTGGTAGGAAGAAGTGTCAGGGTTGAGGGGCAGGGCAAGGGTAGTGGGGGTGGCTGATCTAATGATGTTGTCAATGAAGTTCCCTACTACGAAGATGCGATGCTTCTCAGGAGGGAGCCACTCAAGGTGAGTATAGAGGTTGCAGTTCTGTGTCGGGGGGGGCAGAAATCGCAAAGAGGCAGATGCTGTTGTAGGCCGTATCCCATTTCAAGAGGTTGGATTTTGGCACAGGGGTGAAGGTCACTAGCCCATAGCAGGGAGGGGAGGAGAACACCCCTGGCTAGGGCCATCCGAGTGGCTGGGGTGAGGCAGTTTTTGGTTCTGTAGGTGAGTCTGAGTTTAACGTTCGAAGCCTTGCAGATGTTTCGGATATGTAGGGAGAGGTCCAGCTGAGGGTCCAGAGTGACGCCAAGGTACTTGACAGCAGCAGCTGTCTGCAGGGGCAAGCTGTTGGCCCCGTGGATTAGAAGGGGAGCAGGGCAGGATTTTGTTCTATTCAGGGAACCAAAAAGTGTAGCCTGGGTTTTCTTGAGGTTGATGGTAAGCTTGTGCTCAACCAGCCAGGATTGGATCTGCTTGAAGTCGGAGTTTAGTTGGGAATTGATGGCACCGATGTTTCGGGCACTATCCAGAATGACAAGGTCATTGACGTACAGGGTGGCAAGCCCATGGGTGGTGACAGATGGCAATTCATTGATGAAAAGGGAGAAGAGCATCGGACCGAGGACGGACCCCTGGGGGAACCCACATTGGACAGTGGTGAGGTTGGAGAGGGTCCGGTTAAAGTTGGTGTATTGCTTCCTACCAGAGAGGTAATTGTGGAACCAGGCATGGGCAGGGTTTGAGAGCCTGAAAGAGAGAGAAGAGTGAGGCTGAGGAGGGAGTGATCTACCCTGTCAAAGGCCTTGGATAAATCCACGAAAATCGCACCAGTGAGGTTGCCCTGGTCGGTTGCAGTTCTGATCTGTGAGGTGACTACAGCGAGGGTGGTAGCCATGCTGTGCCCCTTCCTAAACCTGTGCTTGGCCAGAGAAAGGAGGTTGTGCTCCTGTAGGTACTCGGTTAACTGAGAGGCCACAACTTTCTCTAGAAGTTTGGGAGGCGGCCGACAGAATAGCAATCGGTCGGTAGTTCAGGGGGCCTTTGGGGTTTCCTTGCTTTAGGACAGGGGTGACCTTGGCTACTTTCCAGATATCTGGAATGACACCAGTGGTTAGAGAGGTGTTAAAAATATGCGTTATTGGCCAGGCTAGGAGGTGGGCACCTAGGCTGAGCAGTTTTGGCTCAAGGTTGTTGTGCCCTGGGCCGGTATGAGGGGAGAGGCTGGCAAGCAGCCTCTGGGTCTTGGTGATAGATACCTGTTGTAGAAAGAAGGAGGGTCAGGTCGCAGTTCCGGATTGAGAGGTGCTAGGGGGGGTAGGGTTCAAGTGGTTGAGAGTTTGGGGACTTGGGGGTGGTGGGGGCAGGAGGTAGGGAAGGGGGGGCCTGTTTGGTGAACATAGCGTTAAAGGTATTAGCGATTGTGTGAGGGCTATTGCAACTAACCCCGTCAATGAGGAAGTCTGTGACTTGCACTCCTGCAGAGCCCCCAATTGGGCTTCTAATGTTCTGCCTATTAGCTCCTTGGGTTGTTGGTAGAGGAGAGTAGGGCGGATTGGCAGAACTCACTTTTGGCTGCCCTGATGGCTTTTTTTGCAGGAGTTTCTGAGGCGCCTGTAGGCAGCGAGATCATCTATGCTGTGAGAGGCCTTGTAGGTTTCCCAGCATTTGTCCCTGAGTTTCATTAGGGAGAATAGACCCTCATGAAGCCATTTGGTGATGGTGCCTCGCACCCTCCTTCTAGTGAGGGGGATGTGTTTGTTCTGTACTGGGATGAATTTGGTTAAGAATGCATCCAGTGCTTGATTCGGGTCTTAGGATGCGGTGACCCCGGACCAGTCAATTGATCGGAGGTCAGTGAGGAAGTCGGGCAAGTAGAGTTTTGAGTAGTCCCTCATTTGTATCACTTTGCTGTGTATTCTTGCCTGAGAGATGCCCCAAGTACAAAAGGTGGGTGAGTGGTCCAAGATGGCATCAGGTAGGATGCCCGAGGATATGATCCTGTCATGCCTATTGGTCAGGACCCAGTCAATCAGTGATCCTTTGTCCCCCTGAGGGGATGGCCTCATTGGTTGAGTGATAATCTGGTTCAGGGCAAGGCCTGATAGCAGTGGCTCGTAAGATTTAGAGTTGGATCCCAACCAGTCGATGTTGAAGTCTCCAATAATAAGGACTTCACTTGTACCCACTCTCGCACTGACGCTGTGGAGAAGTGAGGAGAGTGCAGGTAGCCCGCCTCTGGGAGGGTTGTAGCAGCAGACCAGGTGGATTTTCTTTGTGAGCCCTAGTAGGAGAAGGGTGTGCAGGAACTCACATGCCGGGGGGGTAGGTGGGTGATCAATGGCAGACACATTGTGGTGGACTTTATAGTAAAGTAGCACCCCAACACCACATTTGTTCCCCCCACGATTGCACCTGATATGGCTGTACCCTGGCAGGGTACACATAGTGTCAGGAGTGTGTGGTTTTAGCCATGTTTCCGTGATACCCAATATATCCGGATTATATTGGGAAACCCAGGCAGCGAGCTTAGCAAGGTGTGTAGGAGGCTGTGGATATTTAGATGGACGATTTTAGCCCTTCACAGGTAGCCATGGGGGGAGTTGAGGGGGCAGGAGGCCATCCTGTTTGTGAATGGTAGTTCCGCCTCTGGTGGGCCCGGCGGGAGGGTTGAGGGGACAGCCATGCCAGCAGGGAGGTTAGTGGCAGTGGAGGGGCCCAGCAGAGCACGGGGCAATACGGGGTGTCTGCAGTGCAGCAGTTGTGCTCAGTAAAGATATAAGCCTGCAGCAGTGTATGGCTTTTTTTTGGTTTTTTTAGCAGAGTAATCAATTAGCTTGGAGCTTGAGATTAATTAGGTCTGCCCCTAGTGGCAGGTTAGTATAACCTGCAGATGGAAAACTGGGCTGATAGGTTAGTTTTTCAGTCCATGTGACCACTCTCAACCTATTTAAGGGAGATCCGACCAAGGGTGGTGGTGGGGCGGTGGGGAGCCGAATGCGTAGCGTTCGGTTGGGCTAGGCCATCTGCGACGACAGAAACACGATCAGCAACTGCCGCCGACAGGGGGGCTGATTCCAGAAATAACATTTCTGTAAGGTTTTGAGGTTTTACATGCTCCTGTCTCTGAAAATGTGAGTTTCAGTATGTGGATGAAGCCAGTTTGCCCTGGACTCTACAAACTGTGCAGGGCACTCACCTGGCAAATGCCCTTTTCATGTCAGATTATAAAGCTTTTTAAGTATTTATTTTTTTTTTTTGCTCTGGTAGGCAATGGCTAGGACGGTGGCAGCAGAAAATATAGCCATTAAAAGTGAATTTGTTAGTATAGTTTCTCTGGAATAGGAAAGGACATTATTTATACAGGGATCTGGTGACAAAGATTTCTGGACCAACCATTATAAACCAGCATTATGAACTCACCATGCTTGCAATTTTGCATCCTCTAGAAGCCCCACATCTGTCCTCACAGGCTGAGTAGTCTTAACATTTAACCTTCTTTTCTGGACTATGAATCACTAGAGTGATTTTTACCATGCAGCACTCAAAACTCTGATCATGCACATTAGTGCTTTGCAGAATACAGAATTCCACCTGCAGAATTAGTGTGGAATGACCATTCCACCGACGGAATTTCTACCAGAATTTCGCTGGTTCTTCTTCAGAATTCCACTTACTGTGATCCGTGGAATAATATTCCATGGAACAGCATTTTTTCCATGGAAAATTATTCTGTAACAATTTACCCAGAAGATATTGGGATCTGTGGAATAATATTCTGCAGAACAGCATTTTTTCCATGGAAAATCATTCCACAACTGTTTTCTGCTACAGAATTCCACCATTCCATTTCTGGTGAAATTTGGTGGAATTTCTGCAGAATTTTGAAAATTCGGTGGAATTTTGTTCCACTGGAATTTGAAACTTCCAGACAGCACTAATGCATGTAATTAGTGTTTCATGCAACCATCTTTGATGGTCAGAGCCTTCAAGAGATGAATGTAGGCATAGGATGTCGATATTAGTTATCACATTACTATGTTTTGTGCTTGCTGCTTTTATAGCCTCATGAAACAAACCAGGTTCCCCATGGGATATCAGAATAGCCACTTGTGTCCAGTAACTTAAACTGCACGTGTGATTGGCAGATAAAAACAAAACAGACAGCTGCCTCTACTGCCCCCAAGTCCTGCCCTAAGAACCGTTTTTTCTCCATTCTTGACTCCCTGTGCAGTATGCCGCTCTGTATCTGCTTGTGTCTCCATTGTGTCTGTCTTTGCATCCCTATTTTTCTGTGCCACTCTCCCCATTCTTTCTCCCCCTGCCTTTCTTTGTATTTCCAGAAGACCATGTACAATGTTTAGAAAATCAGCTGAGAGGGAATCCAAGAACATGCTGTATTTTTTCACACAGAAGTCAGTGGGATATAGAATATTCTACCAACTGATGCAGTTAATGCTTGGATTCTGTTTTCTGAGGAAAACCTACACAAAAATATGAGAGATGTAGCTATCATATGATATACAGTAAATATTGAGAAATGGGCAGTGGCAAAGATTGGCTAAAAGGACTACTACATCTCTTTATGTTTTTAAAGAACTGAGCATTAAAAGCATGTATCACTTTCTGTTTCTGGTCAAAATTAAGCAGTAATATTGTGTCACTACATCTAGAATTTAAATGTATTTAAGCTTGTCTTCAAGTTCATGGTAGCTCTTAAGTAGTCGGGTACCTATTCTTATTTTAAAATTCATGTATACTGAAGCTTTAAATATGTTCTATGTTACTCAGAATGCATGATAACAATTGTGAATCATAAGCTGGGTGAAGAGAGACAGATGAACAAGCAGAAGAAAATAAAACATTATGGCAAACCTTGTAATCATCAGAAGTCGCTGCTGGAGCATATCCAAATGTGGCAAGGTTCACCCAGTTTCCATCTCCATCTGGGTAAGTGTCAAGGTTGCCTTGCTGACTTGACCAGCGGTCACCAGTTGTGCATTTGCCATATTGGTTATTCTCATGGACACTGGCCACCAATGTCCAGCCACCTCCATTAGTTGTCATGTCACAAAATGTTTGGTAGATTACTCCATGTTCAGTCATAAGTAAATAAATTCCATCTAAAAGGAAAAAAAAAACATTAAACAAAATGCACCAAAAATTATGTAGAAGTCTTACAGCCACAGCTATTTTTCATTCTATATTGAAGCAGCTGGGAAATACTGGGAGTTTCATATTTTAACGTTTAGCACCATGCTAGCAGGTTTAGCACTACATTAATTGCAGCTTATATGCTGAATAAATAATTAGCATACCTGGGGCAAGATATTCAAAACTTAGCACAGGTGATAAGGGATGTTTTGCTGTGTTAACTGTTTTTCACACCTGATTTGTTGGTAGGAGCTATATTCAGACACCCCCACAGCATGGGTAAAACCCCATAGAGCCGACTGCCATATGGGATGACATGGTATGTGCATACAGTATGCTGTATATTGTATGCACGCTCCCTGTCATCCCATATGATGGCTGGCCAAGGAGATGAGAGAATGGCTGTACTGGTCACAGCATCAGACCATTCAAGTGATATGGCTACTGTGGCATGTGGGGAAGGTGTCTGGATGGTGTGCTTAGTGCAGACAGTGGGGAGTGCAAGACAGGCACATAGTCTGTATACAGGGGTGTGTGCTCAGAGGGAAGGGGTGCTGCTGGACACCAGGAACATCATTTGTACTGTGGTGGTGGCCACTCACAGGGTGGGGTTACCACTGGGTACCAGGGAACCTGGTAGTTCTAAGGTGACTGATGATTGGTGGGTGGGGGTACCACTAGATATCAGAGTACTCTGTATTAGTAGAGCGGTGGGTGATCAGAGGGTGGGGGTACCACTAGAAACTGGTGATATTCATATTAGTATGACAGTGGGTGATCAGAGGGTGGCTGGTGCCACTAAAGACCAGGTACAACATTAAGAATATGGTGGTTGGTGATTGGAGGGGGTGCCACTAGACACCGGAGACAACCTTATGACTACAGCAGCTGGTGATCTGAGGGTGGGGGTGTCACTGGACACCAGAAATGCCATTTACATGGAAGGGAGGGCTGTTTAGGGTGGGAGGCACTCACTAACATTCCTGATGTTATGAGTGGGCACAGGGTGGGCACAAACCTGTTGCCTTTTCCCATGCAAATAAGACCATAATGGGCCTGCATATGTCCTCCTAGTGCTTTGTATGCCAATAGGCTCATTTACATTTTCTGGCTGAATATCACACTGGTGGCTCCTAGTGCTATCAGTTCTGAGGTGCACTTCCCTGCAGTTCTGTATGAGCTGCATATAGCCCAGATACCTGTCGGAGCAGTGCTACTCAACTTAGTACTGCACTGACATGGACCTATATTCAGTTGGATAGTGCTGGTGTGCTGTCTGACTGAATATAACAACCTCTAGGTGCTAGGGAAAGCGCAGTGCAAACCTTTGCACTCCACTTTTCCCCATATTTCAGTATTGGGCCCCTGGTATTCGAAGGCACAATTAGCATTATTCTATTCATAAATCCTTATAGGAGTATTTATAAGTCCTTATTTTCAGTTGATCCCTTTCCTCTGAGTGAATTTGTTATCTACTAGAAATACTTCCTTGAATTTAAGATCATATTCTGCAATAGGCTAGGCATTTTAGGACAAAATTTGGATCTTGGTCCTTTTATGCTACAGTCCCATCTCTTTGAAATAATTTACCTGAAATCATAAGAAGTGCCTCCTCTTTGTCTTGTTTTAAAGTTAAGTTAAAATGTTTTTTACTTGAAAACTATGTCTGTAAATGTTTATGATGTATGTGATTTGTTATTATGATATGTAATATGTATTGTCTTGTGTTTTCAGGTCAGACCTGAAAAAGGACTTGTTCTGGTGTCCTTACCCAGTTAACAAAATAAACAAACAAACAAACTCTAAATGGCTATCAAGCATGCATGCATGAAGATGAGGGTGCCGGCATGCATAAAGGGCACACCAGTATGTGTGAATGGTTTGGGAAGTGCCAACAGACTGCTTCTGCTTCTGCTTTGCAAGTTAATTCTTTCAAAACCCTAATTTTCAAACACATGCAGTAGTGTTCACCCCCCAAACAAGCAAATTTGATTCAAGTTAAAAAAGAAATACCCCTGACACTATTTGCCACCCTCCTTACTCAATCCTTAAAATAAATAGTATCCATGGTAGTCTAGTGGTACACCCTACCTTTCTCTCTCTGCTGGCAAAAATAATATTAAAGGAGGTGGTATGGTCTAGAGGTTTGAACACTGGCTTTGAAACTGGAAAATCACAGGTTCATGCCTTAGCTGAGCTAAATATGCACTGTGTGGCCTCATACAAACATACAAACATGCCAGCAGATGAAGACCTTATGGACTATCTTGTCTACTCAATTGTACAGGTCCCCCGTGTCTACATTGGGACCTGCCACACTCCCCAAATCTGCCTGACTCCACTCAGTTCACCCTCCCCCTTTCCCCAACAACTTTCTCCTTCATTTCATCCCATTCTCTCTTGAAGCTATCCACCATTTCCAGGGAGACCACCTCTTCTGGTAACTCGTTCCACTTGGCGATCAATCTCTTGGTGAAAATGTGCCTCCTCAATTCCCTCTTGATTCTTAACCTTACCATCTTTAGGCTCTGACCCCTAGTGGAATTGTTCTCGCTAAGACTGAAGAGGCCTCCATATTCACCCTATTAATACCTTTAAGGTATTTGAAGGTCTTAGTCATATCCCTCTTTCTTTCCTCAAGGGAGTGCATGTTGAACCCCTTGAGCCTCTACTCATAGGTATTACCCTACTGTGGGTATTGTCTCAGGCAAGTACTGTACT
The DNA here is from genome assembly GCA_016271365.2 of Neoceratodus forsteri. Taxonomy (NCBI): domain Eukaryota; kingdom Metazoa; phylum Chordata; order Ceratodontiformes; family Ceratodontidae; genus Neoceratodus; species Neoceratodus forsteri. The sequence continues at coordinate 203,740,197 of CM028138.1, forward strand.
TAACCTCCCAGTGCTCCAGTCAACCCATGTTATGGAAATAGGTAGCAGCAGAACCCAACTAGATATTAGATGTTGCATCTTAGCTGGACTAGCCCGGGTAAACAAATTGTAAAAAAAAAAAAAAAAAATCCAAGGTGGTCTAGTGGTCCCCCTCCCTCCCTCTCTTGGTATAAAGTGGCCCCATCCAAATAGTAACCTCCCTGGTGTCCAGAGGTACATCAGCCCATGTGTCCCCAACTCCTCACCTAACCCAGTGCTGGAGACAGTGGCCAGTGACTACTCACCGCTCATCTCTGTGCCCAGTTGCTGGCTGCAGTCTGCCACTTGAAAGTACTGTAACAATACAGTTGCAGCCAAAGGCATGGCCAGATATTGCTTGAAATTTCTGTGATATCCCTAGAGAATTTTGTTGCTTGCCTGCATTAATGCTGTGGACTTCCAGAGAAAGAATCTCTTTAGAAATTTTGCAAAATATCTGGAAATATCTGCCTGTATCTATGGTTACAACTGTATACAATTCTGTATAGTATATATACAGTGGCGTGAAAAAGTATTTGCCCCCTTCCTGATTTTCTCTATTATTGCATATTTGTCACACTGGATGTTTTCAGGTCTTTAGAGAAAAAGTAATATTAGATAAAGGGAACCTGAGTGAACAAATAACACTTGTTTTTTTTTTTAGTTTCACTTATTTAATGAAAAAAAGTTAACCAACACCAACTGGCACTGTGTGAAAAAGTAATTGCCCCCTTACACTTAATAACTGGTTATGCCACATTTAGCTGCAATGACTGCAACCAAACACTTCCTATAATTCAATATCAGTCTTTCACATCACTGTGGAGGAATTTAACCCTCTTCCTCGCAGAACTGCTTTAATTCAGTAACATTTGGTAGGTTTTCGAGCATGAACTGCTCGTTTCAGGTCCTGCCACAGCATCTCTATTGGGTTTAAGTCTGACTTTGACTAGGCCACTCCAAAACTTTAATTTTACTTCTTTTAGCCATTCTGATGTGGACTTGCTTTTGTGTTTTGGATCATTGTCTTGCTGCATGACCCAACTACGCTTCAGCTTCAGCTGACGGAAGGATGACCAGACATTCTCCTTAAGAATTTTCTGGTACAGAGCAGAATTCATGGTTCCTTTAATTATGGCAAGTCATCCAGGTCCTTAGGCAGCAAGCATCCCACATCATCACACTACCACCACCATGTTTGACTGTTGGTATGGTGTTCTTACTGTGGAATGCTGTGTTTGCTTACGCGAGACATTATGGGATCCATGTCAGTCAAAAGTTCCACTTTGGACTCATCTGTCCATAGAACATTTTCCCAAAGGCTTGTGGATCATCCAGGTGCTTCTTGGCAAATGAGAGACGAGCGTTTATGTTCTTCTTGGTTAGCAGTGGTTTCCGCCTTGCTACTCTCACATGAAGCCCATTTTGCCCAGTCTCTTTCTGATTGTGGAGTCATGAACACTGGACGTTAGCTGAGGCAAGAGAAGCCTGCAGTTCTTGGATGTTGTTTTAGGATCCTTTGAGACTTCCTGATGATTTTACGCCGCGCCCTTGGAGTAATTTTGGCAGGCCGCCACTCCTGGGAAGATTCACTACTGTTCCAAGTGTTCTCCATTTGGAGATTATGGCTCTCACTGTGGTTTGATGGAGTCCCAGAGCCTCAGAAATAGCTTTGTAATCCTTTCCAGACTGATAGAGGGCTAAAATTATTTTCTGATCTTTTCAGGAACTTCCTTTGATCATGGCATAATGTGCTTGTGAATCTTTGTGCTGGCAACGTGACTTCTGATGGTAAGGGTCAAAATAAGTGAGGTTTATATTGAGCAGGGCTGGCTGTAATCAAGCCTGGCTGTGTTCAATCAGCTGACTCTAATTATCCCTTTAATTGGGTTGATTTAACTAGGGGGCAATTACTTTTTCACACAGTGCCAGTTGGTGTTGGTTAACTTTTTTCATTAAATAAATGAAATAAGTAAAAAAAAAAAGTGTTATTTGTTCACTCAGGTTCCCGTTATCTAATATTATATTTTGTCTAAAGACCTGAAAACATCCAGTGTGACAAATATGCAATAATAGAGAAAATCAGGAAGGGGGCAAATACTTTTTCACGCCACTGTACCTATGGGAGATCTATTCAAAAATGCAAATGATCCGTGACTGGATCTGGGACCAGACCAGGTTAAGACACCAGGCAAATAATGTTTGGAGGGGAGCACATGATACTGTGAGAGAAAGGGGACCATTAGACCACATCTGGGATAATTTTAATCCTACAGGCAATATGTGAGGAAGGTGCAACCTGTAGATTATCAGGGATACTATTAATTTATATTTCAGGATAAGATAAGGGGGTTATATGACTACCAAGGATACAATTTATTTCTATTGCATAATCAAGTGAAGAAGGGTGGACCAATAGGGGGAAAGGGAAAGGGAAAGGGAAAGGAATAGGGACAATTATTCAACCATGAAAGGCACACTAGGCCAAAGCTTCTTTCCAGGTGTGACCTGGGAGCCCAAGGAAGTTCAGTGACTTGCTTAGGTTCACACAGTATGCAAGTGGGGGCTAATGGGATTCAAACCCAGGTCTCCAAGTTTGTAGTTCAATGCCCTAAAACACTACACTATAATGCCTCCTAAATAGGCTACCAGGGAGATGCATTTCATTATTTTTTAGTATTAGGTGAGTGTGGGGTTACTACTATCATCATGGAAGTGGACCCAGGGAGGCAGGAGCAGCAATCTGCTCTGCAGGGACCACATTGTTCATGAAATCCCGGGAGTAAAGGATTGCTCCATATGATTTAGTGAGGCCATATTGGAATGTAATTGACTTCTTAGGAGTTGCCAGGGGAAAAACGTGCTTGTGGACTTTCAAATATAGCAACGTAATGCAGAAGCGCAAACCAGTTTGGGATGCCCTAATTTTGCTCGTTTACAGCCTCTACATTTACCACAGGCACATATTTATCTGTAGTCAGCAGGGAGTCATGCTTTATGCCTCACATAGCTATTAGTGCCTTAGGACTTCACCTTAGGAGGTATACTCAAATAAGTTTTGGGCATTTGCATTATGCTCAGATGTTGTTCAAACATACCAAGGCACAGGCCTTACACAAATCTATGCCTGGGATAGTAACTTTGCATGAAGCAAAACTCCACTTTCTGTTACAAGGCTTGCATTCATTACATTTTGTGCATTTATGTTTTTCAAATTGTTTTTATGATTTAAACATACAGAGCTCAACAGTAATGTTATTTACAGATGTAACCTAGAGAGATTAGCAAGTATAATACAGTAAATGGCAAAGACACTACAAATAAAATCTAATATCATTCTTGTTTTCCTGTTCAAATGGCACAAGAACATGTCTTCTCTGTTATGGATCAGATTCTGCTTGGTGCATGCTTCACTATGTAAAGGAATGGTACATAAGGTTTATGTATAGGCGTGTATACTGTATGTGAGATGAATGCTAAAGCAATATTCTAGGAAGTTTTTTTCACCCTATATGTGATATATGGGATGAGTGAGGTAAATGGTATATGCAACTACATGTGTGTGGGTTAAATGACTGCCCTTACATGCTCTGCATTGCATGTGCAGATAAACACCCAATAGGACTTATTACATGAGAGATGTCATATAATCTTGTAAACTAAAGTAGCAATCTTGTACATTCAGTACTCTGCCTCAACGATGATGACAGAGATATAAATAACATCCACTAATGCTATTTATTACCAAGCCTTCAAATTCAGCTGACATCATCACCAACATGCTCTGGAACATGAAGAAATTACTCTAGCCACAACATGTATGCCAAGTGAGCTGGTCACTTAGATCTCTGCCCTAGCACTCCAAGCAATAAACAAAACCAAGACATCTAAACAACAAATCATTGCCTCTCTAGGCTTTTTACTGAATTGCCATAATCAACACATCCTCATCTTCAATATTAGTGTCACTGTACATTGATGTTCTTGCTTCCTTCAAGACCTCAGCTTTTGGCCCTGGAATCATGCAACCATGCGGCAGATGCCTTTACTGGCACACTTATTAGTTAAATTTCTTTTTCCAGTGGAGCATAGCTTCAGGACACCTTGCTGTTTCTGGTTTGCACCATAGTTAGTAGCTTCTTTGAAGTAAGTGGGTTACCAAGCTATTGTATTTAAAAAGCTTTACAATGATTTGATTTATACACACAAATCATGATGTTTTATGCTAGCAAAAAGTTGTTTTATGCCATCAGTAAAAAAATTTTTTGCAGCCTGTATTTTCGGGGAAGGTGTCATAGTTTGGCTCCAACAAGGTGGCCAGTCAATCCCTTCTACTTCTCAATTTCTCTGTCATGCCCCTGTGCTTAGGCTCATAATGACATGTGTCTGGGACGCATGCAGGGGAACACCTCATTGAAATCAACTGGAGTCAAATTAATTAGTATTTTAATGTACAATAATGGACATCTGGCAATAAATGAATGCCACCGCTAGACTAACAAGGCCCTTGTTAGTCAAGCAGTGTCCTTCATTAATAGTCAGGTGCGAGTTCCTGCCCAGTTTAAGCCCACATAGAAACATAGACTTTGATGGCAGATAAGGACCGTTTGGCTCACCTAGTCTGCACATCTTCCTACCTTGTGAAAAAATACTTCTTCACATTGCCACTGAGCTGTCTCCCCTCTAACTTCAAATTGTGTCCCCTTGATCTTGTGCATCTCCTTTTCTGAAAGATGCTACCCTCTTGGACTTTGTTGATTCCCTTGATGTACTTAAAAGTTTCTATCATGTCCCCCCTCTCCCTCCTTTCCTGATGGGTATATATATTAAGCTTCTTTAGTCTCTCTTTGTATGGCTTATGTTGCAGACCCTGCACCATTTCAGTTGCCCTCCTCTGGACTGCCTCCATCCCATCTATGTCCTTGTGGAGATGGGGTCTCCAGAACTGTACACAGTACTCCAGATGGGGTCTCACCAACTGTCTGTACAGAGGGATAACAACTTTCTCTTTTCTACTGGTGATGCCTCTCCCTATACATCCCAGTATCTCCCAGCCATCCCTACTACCTTCTCAGATTGCTTACTTATCTTTAGGTCATCTGATATGACTACCCACAGTCTCTTTCCATTTTTGTTGTTGTTACTACCCCCCCTTCCCCATTGTGTACTCTTCCCCTGGGTTTTCGTTTCCTAGGTGCATTACTGTGCACTTCTTTGCATTGAATCTAATTTGCCATACTTTTGACCATTCCTCCAACCTTGCCAAGTCCCTTTTCATCTTTTCCACCCCCCCTTGTTGTATCAACCCTGTTGCAGATCTTTGTGTCATCTGCAAAGAGGCATACTTTTCCTTCCAGTCCCTCTCCAATGACATTTATAAAGACATTAAAAAGGACCAGTCCCAATACTGAACCCTGTGGTGCCCCACTAGTAACCCCCTTTCTTCAGAGTTGACTTCATTTACTGTTACCCTCTGTGTCCTGTTATCCAGCCAATGTTTTACCCAGCGTACCACCCTGGGACCCACTCCCAGGCTGGCTAATTTGTTTATTAATCTTCCGTGTGGGACTGTGTCAAATGCCTTGCTAGGTAGACCATGTCCACATCTCTCCCTGGTCTACTACTTTGGTTACCCAGTCAAAGAAATCTATTAGATTCATCTGACATGACCTTCCCACTGTGAATCCATGCTGCCTTGGGTCCTGTGCCCCACTGGCCTCTAGATACTCAGCAATTCCTTCTTTCAGAAGTTATTCCATCATTTTCCCAACCATTGAGGTCAAGCTAACAGGTTTGTAATTTCCTACCTCTGCTTTGCTCCCACTTTTTTGAAGGAGAATCACATCCACCCTCCTCCAGTCCTTAGGTACTACACCATCCTCCCACGATTTGTTAAAAAGGGTAGTCAGTGGTGTCACTATCTCTCCCCTTAGTTCTTTTAGAATTCTGAGGTGAATCCCATCAGGTCCCATTGCTTTGTCCACCTTCAGTTTTATGTTTTTTTTTCAGAACCCTTTCTTCTGTGAAAGGACTGGTATCGACTCCCCTATCCAAAGTGCTTCTATTGATTGGATTAGGTACCTACCCTTCCTCTTCTTTTGTGAATACTGAGCAGAAGTATTTATTCAGTATCCCTTCTTTTTCACTGTTCCTCTCTCTCCCACCCACCCTCCCATTTATTAAGCCTCACTATCCCTCCCTTGGTCTTTCTTTGCTCCCTAATGTAGCTATGAAAGGTTTTATCCCCCTTCTTTTTTTTTTTTTGCTCCCACAGCTCTGGGCTGGCCTCTCCTTCAGGCCCTCCTATGCCCTCCATGCTGCACTGCTTTGGTATAGCCACCTCTTCACCCTATATTGCATTCTCTTGTGTAACCCCCAGACATAACCCTTCACCGATTGGGTCTCCCTCCTCCAAGAAGGAAGACACCGGGAGGGTGGCCAGTGCCATACTTGCCCTGGGTGCTGCTAGGGTGGTTCGTACACTGCCCAAGGTCTTGTGGCAGCGGGAGCTGGTGACCGTCATCCGGTCGGCCTCGGGGCTCTTTCCTATTTTCTCCTGAGGGACATGGTGTGCCACTAATGTCAGGCTTACACTGACATTCACCATGCCCCATCAATTAGTGGGACCCCATGCATTGCTGAGCCCCCAGCCTCCACCAGCAGTCAGCAATTGCTGGGTCGCATCCCCACCCCTGCCCTATAGAAGACGAGCAGTCATCCGACACTTCAGCCTTCTCTTCCCGGCTGGCCCTCCAGCACCTGAGTTCATTCCCAAACCCAGGTCACTGGCATCACAAGTGGAAATCCAACTGCTGCACTGATGGGCCAGCCCTATCCCCCTTCTTAACCAAGTTAGCTATCTTTTCCTTGGTTTGGGAGTCTCCTATTCTGAGTGCCTTCCACACTTCCTTTAGTTTAACTGGTACAGTTCTCTATCCTACTCCTTTTGTGTTTCCTTATACTTCCTGAATGCTATATTTTTCTCCCTAATCTTCCCCGCCACCTCTTTTGAGAACCATAGTGTTTTTTTCTTTCATTTTGATTTGTTTATTTGCTGCACACAAAGGCTTGTTGCCTCTGTGATGGCAGTATTTCTGTTTCCCCATTGTTCATCCACCCCTTCTTCTTGCCTATTCACTAGTGCTTTTCTGAGGCACTGTCCCATTTTGACAAAGTCAGCCCTCCTAAAGTCTAGTACCTTCACTTTTGTACGGCTAGACTCTGCGGCTGTATTTATCATGAACTACACTGTTGAAACTGACACTAAGTTGGCTATGGTTTTCTGTTACCTGTGGTTTTCTCTTGGCTGTGGTTTTCTGTTGCCGGGGAACCACTGCATTCCATGTGCTTGGTACTATACCCCACTCTTTTATTTTCAGACACAGTCTCTGAGGGTTACTTATATTCAATTGGCTGCATGCCCTACTGTTGGAGAAGTAGCGGCAGAAGAAAACATTTTTGGCCCTAGTTATTCACCCAGTTTGCTTGTTGGAGCATATGAATGTTCTGCATAGTTCTAGTCATGAAAACATTTCCTGTTACTGCTTTATATCTTCAAGTACTGCACCCTAATTGCATTAGGTACACATTGAAAACAAGCACTTCCTATAATTGTTTAAAATAAACAAAGGATTTGGAGAACATATTACAATAAGCATTTGTCAATGCCGAATGTTGATTGCATTGGTCCGTTGATCTTGCTCACTGCCCCTGTGTCACTCGCACGTTCTGTTTCTCCCAGTGCTGCAGGCTGCTCTTTTGTACTGGGCTCCTGCCTGTGTTGGCACATTTTTCTGACCACAAAGAAATCTGCAGCTGTCCCGACAGAGCTCCATTGAGGTGGGTTACTCCCCCTCTCTCAGTCGCTCATTCTGTTTCTGCTGGCGCTGCAGGCTGCCTTTTTGTACTGGGCTCCTGCCTCTGTTGGTGGCTTTTTCTTCCCACTAAGAAATCTGCAGCAGTCCTGACACAGGTCTGTTGAGCTAGCTCACTCCCTCTCTCTCACTCACTCATTCCATTTCTACCAGCACTGCAGGCTGGCCTTTTGTACTGGGCTCCTGCCTGCTTTGCCACCTTTTTCTGTCCACAAAGAAATCCACAGCAGTCATGATAGAGCTCCATTGAGCTTGCTCACTCCCCTGCTTTCACTCGCTTGTTGTGTTTCTCCCGGTGCTGCAGGCTGCCCTTTTATAGTGGGCTTCTACCTGCAATGGCACCTTTTTCTGCCCACAAAGAAATCCGCAGCTGTCCCGACAGAGCTCCGTTGAGGTCACTCTCTCTGCCTGTCTCACTCACTCATTCTGTTTCTCCCAGTGCTGAAGGCTGCTCCTTTGTACTGGTTTCCTGTCTACATTGGCACATTTTTCTGTCCACAAAGAAATCTGCAGATGTCCCAACAGAGCTCAGTTGAGGTGGGTCACTCCCCCTCTCTCACTCGCTCATTCTGTTTCTCCCAGGACTACAAGCTACCCTTTTGTACTGGGCTCCTGCCTCTGTTGACAACTTTTTCTGCCCATAAAGAAATCTGCAGCAGTCCTGACACAGGTCCGTTGAGCTAGCTCACTCCCCCTCTCTCACTTGTTGATTCCATTTCTACTGGCACCGAAGGCTGATCATTTGTACTTGGCTCCTGCCTGTGTTGCCATCTTTTTCTGCCCACAAAGAAATCCGCAGCAGTCACGATAGAGCTTCATTGAGCTCGCTCACTCCCCCTCTCTCACTTGCTCGTTCCATTTCTTCTGGCGCTGCAGCTGGCCTTTTGTACTGGGCTCCTGCCTGTGTTGCACCTTTTCCTGCCCACAAAGAAATCTGCAGCAGTCATGATAGACCTCTGTTGAGCTTGCTCACTCCCTCTCTCTCACTTACTCATTCTGTTTCTCCTGGAGCTGCAGGCTGCTCTTTTGTACTGGGCTCCTGCCTCTGTTGGCATCTTTTTCTGCCCACAAAGAAATCTGCAGCAGTCCTGACAGAGCTCCATTGGCCTCACTTGCTCCCCCTGTTTCACGCGTTCATTCTGTTTCTGCCAGCGCTGCAGGCTGCCCTTCTGTACTAGGCTCCTGCCTGCACTGCCACCATTTTCTGCCCACAAAGAAATCTGAAGCAGTCATGATAGAACTCCGTTGAGCTCGCTCACTCCCCCTCTCTCAGTTGCTCATTCTGCTTCTGCCACCGCTGCAGGTTGCCCTTTTGTACTGGGCCCCTGCTTGCATTGCTTCCTTTTCCTGCCCACAGAGAAATCCATAGCAGTCCTAACAGAGCTCCATTGAGCTCACTTACTCCCACTCCCTCATTAACTCTTTCTGTGTCTCCCAGTGCTGCAGGCTGCCCTTTTGTATTGGGCTCCTGCCTGCATTGGTGCCTTTTCCTGCCCACAAAGAAATCTGCAGCAGTCCCGACAGAGCTCAGTTGAGCTCGGTCACTCCCCCCCAGTCGCTCAATCCTAATCTGTCCCAAACACTGATTTCCAACAGTGACTGCGGTATTCTACGCCAGAAGTGTGGAAACACATTTCGGCCAGGATATGAAAAATGGCAGCTGTACTGTTCATAAGGAGGTGTGAACAAATGCCAGTACTGAAAATGTGGTGTGAAAATATTTCTAATTTGTAAACTTACAAGGGTGCATGGAAACTGCACAACATACGCTTGTAACACAGTCATTTTATGGAGTTTCATCACAAAATTTTCAACATAGGCATTTTAGGACCTCTGCTCATTAACAGTGTCAGTGTGATTTTCTTAATGTGTCTCAAACACTGATTTCTCACAGTGACCGTGCTATTGTGCGCAAAAAATGCCATCGTTGAAAATCTGGTGTGAAATTATTGCAAATTCGCGAAGTTACGAGCGTGCATAGCAACTGCGCAATGCACGCTCATAAAACAGTAATTTTGGGGATTTTTTCCCACCAAATTTGCAACATAGGTTTTTTGAGAGGCCACCTCATGAACACTGGCACTGTCATTTTATTAACAGGTCCTGAAAGTGGATTCCGTACAGTGACTGCAAAATCACCTTTTGGGGATGAATAACACCATGACAGTGCCAGAATTCTTGAGGAGGGGTCCCAAAAACCCATGTTGAAAATTTGGTGCCAAAATTCCCAAACATGCCTGAGATGTGCATCAAAGATTCAGAAAAACCCTATTTTCAATATACAGCTTACCGGCATTTTTCCTCAATTCGCGGTCAGCTTTGAAGAGTGCAGACATGTTCCTGGTCCACTGAAGAAGGTCGCGCTGGACTCTGGAGGTAAGTATGGGGTGAGGGGGGATGTGGGGAGGCAGGATGCACAGTGGGTGGGCGAGGGTTGTGGGACAGGGCAGGGAGACCACCAAGGAACTGTTTCCTTTTTCCATAGGAAAAAAAACATTGCAGGACCATTTTTGTTTCTACAGGGGCATGTGACATGCTGGGGTGGGCTCTCAGCATACCAACTGAGTCTTTTTTGGGGGGACAGCTGTAGCCGACGGAGGATTGGGCACCCCCATCAGCACACAACAAAAAGGGGGGCTACATTATGCTGACAGGGATTGGGCATCCCCATCAGCAACGTCAACCTTGGGGCATTGAAGCCAATGGGGATTGGGGTCCCTGTCGGCAAACAAACATGGTGGAAGGGGCACATGCTACCAAGGGGGGCTTAATATTGTTTGTGAACTCAGCAGCAAGCCACCACCAATTTCGCAAACAGTATCACTGTAACAAGGTTTCGCCCAGCAATGACGGGTCACTCCCTCATTGCAGTGGAATGGCTTATGCTGCAATGACAAGGTGGCCCCTGATTGCAGTGGCTGAAACCTTACAAGGTTGTGGCATGCTGGCTAAACTAGTGTCAGCAGCAGCATGCCATGGCATTGGGGGGAAGTGGGCCAAGCCTTTAAAGGCTGTGTGGGCATTGGCCATAACAGTGCCATGCCTCCACAGCCTGCTTCTGAAAAGCTGCCACAATATGTTTCTTGCGCATGCATGCAATCAACATAAAAATGTCTCTGGAAAAATAAAAGACCAAGGCCTACGATCAAAGAATTAATGGCAAGAGAGGAACAAGGGGGGTTGAATTTACCAAACTTTAGAATATATCAACAAGCAGCAATATTATACCCCTACAACAGAATACTATGCCGAAAACTCACCCTGGTGGACAGAGTATGAAAAGTAATTTCTTAAAAATGGAAAGAAATACCACCAGTTGTACAAAATAGATGGAATAGCAGAAATTAAAAAGATAACCAACATACAATGTATGCATTAAATCCACTCTTACTGTTTGGGACATCTACCGTAATGAAATGAAAGAAAATATTTGGATAAATATGCATAATCTTATTAAGATTAAAGGAAATGGAGCATGGCACAGAATAGAAAATTAATACAACCCATGGGGAAATATAACATTTGTGACATAGGAGATTTATATTTGGGAGAGAATTTCCTAACTTTTGTCCAGTTAAAAAAAATATATAATCTTCCAGACACAGAAGAATTTAACTACAGTGTATATAAGAGTCAGAGCCAGTCTTGTTAAATTGATGAGGAAGGGATTAAAAAAAACTAACAAAATTACAAACTTGGATCTCAAACAAAGATTAAAACTATAAAATGATCTCCAAAATTTATAAACGTTTGTGGTTAGCACAAGACAAACAACTAACAAAATTAAAACAAAGCTGGGAAAAATAATTTCAGTTCAATTTACAAGAAAATAAATGACTGGAAGCCATTAAACTTATAAAGCTAACAATTAATAACAGACTTAACCAAATTCAGTGTATTACATTCCAAAGAATTAATTATACACCCCATCTGCTTAACAAGATGAATCCAGAGATTTCACTGATGTGCAACAGATGTAAAACACAGAGGGTAACATTGATGCATGTGATGGTTTCCTGTACTTAAATTAAACCATTATGGGAGAAGGTGATAAACACATTAAATAAAATTCTGGGCATAAATATTCAATTTGAACTGAGTTTTGTTTGTTAGGGATCTCTACATCTCAAACTCTCCCAAATGGACATTTGCAGAAAATAATAAAAATGGGTTTTATAAATGTGGATGTATTGCAAGATATGCAAACATAAAACTTTGATTTCCTGAACATTTTATCATAAATAACAATAAAAAAAGATTATGATCAACATTTACATGTAGAATCACTCAACAGGTAATTGCAAAATTATTATTTGGCCAATGAGCAAGATGGCACAAAATGAATGCTATCAGAAATATTTTTTTTACATCGAGGGGACAGCAGCAGAACAGGTCCCTTTACTCATATTTGTAGAACCTTGTGAATTAGCCAGTAATTTATTATTCTCATAGAACTGTGTCCAACAGTAATTTTCATAACTTAATAGGTTTGACACAGGAAATGTTTCAGTGCACTTAATGTTTAATGTGCAAGCAATCCAAAAAATACTAACAGAGAGCTTCAGGAGATAGTCACCAAAGCTGGTGATACGACTCAGAATGATATAACAAGGGAATAAATATGGCAAAACAGCACATTTTGTGAAAGTAATATTGAGATGATCTAGATGAGTCTGCATTTTGAGAATAAACAGGAGAGGCATAATCTTTTTTATATAGCTTTTTCTCCCAGATGGGCTGGCTGCAGTGGGCACTCAGCCCTGTCCCTGCCTCTCCCACCAGCATCTTGCCAAGCTCTGGTGATATGGGAGTGGGGGCAGGCAGGCAGGGCTTCAATGGTCCAGAGCCATCCCTTTTCTGTTTCTTCCTTGTCCTCACACATTGAGGCATACACATGGATGCATGTATGGAGGTGCGCACACCCTGGAGACATGCAGCCCTCCCTTCTACTACCATCTTAGACCCACACAGCCACCTAGCCACCACCAGGTGACCATCATTTGGTGGAGTGTGCAGGTCCTCCCTGCCCCCAGGAAAGGAGATCAGGCATCGAGCATTCAATCCTTTTCCTCCCCGGCCAACCCCCAACAACACATGTTCATCTCTAAACAAGAGTCACCGGCGTAACAGGAGGTAAGGCATCAGTGCCTTAGCCCTCCAGTCACTGGGCCAGCATAGGCATACTCTATTAAGGGAAGTAAAGAGGCAGAGACAATTGTTAATTGTGTTTTTTTAAGACAAAATATTTTTAAGTCTTATGCAATCCCTGATGATTGACTTATGCTCTTACTAAGGAGGACATATGTTGAGAAAAAGTTAGTGATGGATCATGTAGGTGTGGGGAAGGACAAAATGACAGCATGAGGAAGCAGCCTGTGGAGCAGCTCCCTAACACTTTTTAATTTTCACCCTTTTGACTTATTTTCTTCTTCTTTCATTTATCATTGCTATGTAGCAAATAAAGATTTTCCCCCCCATCTTACCTGGCTACAAGCAGTAACTCATGGCTGCAAGACCCAGAAATCTGAAAAAGATACATGCATACTTTCTGTAGTCAGAGCTGAAGCAAAAGAACCAGAGGAAGCAAGAAAAGCCAGGATAAGAACAGACACAGCTGCTAGATTCTCAAAGAAAGGGTAAACTCACGCACTTGGATGTACAGAAGCCCCCTCCTTTGGTGCAAGTCTCGGTTCCCAATACCGTAACAGCACTCTCAATGACTGCTGCTGCTGCTCTCTCTAGCTTGTGGTCTGGTTGTCTTAAACCTGCTTCAGAGATATTGTGCAAACTGTGAAGTTTGGAAGAGGAGGAGGCGTGGGAAAACAATACAGATGACACTAGTGAGAAACGTGGACCAGCTTCCTAACAGAGAAAATACAGCAGAAATGGAAAGGCGCCACCAGAAAACGGACCTGCCAGAAGATGGAGAAAGAGAGTGAGAGAGATAATATGGGGGCTAAAATAGGAAGAATAAGGAAGCAAGGCACTTCATAGGATCCAAATTAGTCAGGAGGATTTTTTTCCTATGAAGAACTGCAAGCAGGTAGAAATAGAGGGGGCTCCATCTTGCATGTTGCAGAGAGGGTACAGAGTCATACAAGGTGCTGAGTCTGTAAAAGGGATCAGGAAGGGAGGGAAGGGGTTGTGGTGGGATCTATGGGATGGGTGGAGACTGGAATGAGGGAGACATGGGGAAGGAACAAAGCTATTCAATTTGGCAGAGGCTCTCAATACTTGGAGCTTTTCCTTTACTTGGTCAAAGTATTGTTAGGTGCAACACTAAAGATCAGGAGTGGAGTTGAACTAAGGGGAAGTTATAACAGGGTAAATCAATAGTGTGTGGGGGTAAATTTTGAACATACAACAATGAGAGTTGACAAAAAGGGTACACATGGGTACGTTAAAAATAATGTCATTGAATACTAATGGATGAGCAATCCAATTAAAATGAAAAAATATATATTACATGCTAGATAACATGACACAGATTGTTTGTTATTACAGGAAACTCATTTAATAGATGTGGAATTCTCAAAATTTATAAAATGATGGGGATGGGATGGTGGACATGCAAGTTATAACAGTAAAGCGAAGGGTGTAGCAATTTTAACTCCCAAGAAATGTCACAATAAAATGAATAAAGTATTTAGAGATATAGATGGTAGATTCATAATCTGTCAGGTTAAGACAGAATATTTTACATTATCTCTTGCCAGTATTTATGGACCAAATGAGGATGACCAAGTTTTTTTTCACAGAGTTCTTCCTTCAGCTAACACAGTAGCCCCAAGCCTAAATGATAGGCAGGGACTTTAATACAATATTATATCCAGTGAAAGATAAAACAGGGACCCATTATAAGACATCTAAAGCAGCAAAAATAATACAGAGGAAGATGGAGACACTAGATTTGGTGGATTACTGGAGGACCAGAAACAAATAAAGTAGTTACATAGGAACTTACCGTAACAGTAGATCTTCAAGAGAGATTCCTTCAATAGGTCATTACATATGGGACTGGCGTCATCTGGCATCGGAACCACACAGCAGACTTTTCTAGCAATACCTGTCAGGGGATCTCCCACCCGACATCACGTGACCGACATCAGCATGGCCGTATATACGGGCAAGAGATAATGTTAAATATTCTGTCTTAACCTGACAGATTATGAATCTGCCATCTATATCTCTAAATACTTTATTCATTTTATTCGGTAGGAGGGGTGGTGGTTGTGCCATCTATGTTAAAGACCCGCTCCTTGGTCTAGCCCTTCCTCCCCCCATCCTTGATTACAATGCCCAGGCCCTAACTCTAAAGTTGTCACCTGACCCCTCCAGGGCTCCAATCTTCCTGACTACTGCTTACATACCACCAAAAAATCAAGCTCAGGCACTGGGCCCCCAATTGACTACATTACCTCCCTACCTAACCCCTCTGACCAAATCCTGGTAGGTGATCTGAATATCAATTGGCTATCTCCCAAGGCATCCACCTCCCGTGAGGCGTTCTCTGCCATTCATCTGACACAACTAGTCTCACAACCTACCAGATTAAATCCTAGTACGGGCACTGGCACTCTTCTGGATGTGGTTCTTACCAACAGGCCCAGCCGTGTCCACAATGTTCAAATCCTCCCAGACTGCCTTAGTGACCACTCCCCAGTTCTTTTCTTCTGGGCAACCTCCCTGCCTAAGCACCCTGCTCACACCACCCACCATCGTCGGCTTAGACCTGGTGGGCTAAAAGACTTAAAACACTATCTAGCTGGCACTGATTGGTCCCCGCTACTAAACACCCCTGATATTGACAAGGCACTTGCCTTCTTTGTCCACACCTTTAACCTTGCCTGTGACACTTACACACCCCTAACCCCACTTAGATCTAAAGTAAGGCACACCCCCTGGATTACCCCTGCCTTACGCATGCTTCTCAAACAGCGGGACAACTTGTAGGCATTGCTGTATTGAAACTGGCCGCCAGCTGACAGATTGGCCTATGCAGCCCGGAATAGGTGTACTTGGGCTGTCTGCAAAGCAAAGGCAGATTATTACCATGCTTCTCTTACTCCTCCTGGGTAACCCTCGGTCCTTCTGGGACAATATCAAGCAGCTAAATGGTGGTGCACGCTCACCCCCCCCATCGCTTCTCAACATTGATGGGACTACCTCCACTGACCCTGCCCTCATTGTAGCGCACCTCAACAACTCCTTCACTGACCTTAGTGCAGTGCTCCCATGCAACTTCTTCGATCCTCTTCCCTCCATGTCTGCCCCTCCCATCTCCCGCCCCCCTTTCCACCTTCGCACTGTCACCATCCATGAGGTTAGGCCCTACTTACTAAAAGTCTTAAAGTACAACTCTATTGGCAATGACTCCCTTGATCCCTGTCTCCTATGTCAGGTCCTGGATCAGGTCATCTCGCCCATTACTTGCCTCTTTAATAAGTCCTTCTGCCTGGGGCAATTCCCCATTGTCTGGAGGGTCGCCACTGTTACCCCTATTCACAAAGGTGGTGATAGGACGCTCCCAGGCAACTACCGGCCTATCTCCATCCTCTCCGCCCTCTCCAAAGCCTTGGAGAAAATTGTTGCCAGCCAAATCTCACATTACCTCATGAAATATGATGTCCTCTGTCCTGAACAGCATGGATTTAGAATTGGTCATAGCACCAATACTGCTCTCCTGGAGTTTGCTAACTTCCTTCATAACTCACTCGATGCTGGCTCCCTCGCTGGTGCGGTATTTATAGACCTATCAAAAGCCTTTGATACCGTCTCACACCCTCTAGTGTTAGCTACCCTTGCCAGTGTGGGCTTTGCCTCTGGTCCAGTCTCCTGGTGTGCCAGCTACTTGACCAACCACTCCCAACGTGTGCGGATTGGTGGCACTCTTTCCAGTACCTGCCCAATCCACTCAGGAGTTCCCCAGGGCTCCATACTCAGGCCCTTACTCTTCTCTCTCTTTGTCAATTCCCTGCCCAATGCATGCGCAGGAAATATCCTACTCTATGCAGATGATGCAGTACTCTTTGCCTCTGACAGTAACCCCGTCTCACTCCAAAACTCCCTTCAGTGTGCCTACACCTCAGCTGAAAACTGGTTCTCTGACCACCGTCTTGTCATCAACCTTAAGAAAACTAAATCTATGCTTTTTACACTCCCCCAAAATAAGTCCAGCAACTTTCCTCTCTCTGTCCACTCCACCCTGAATCACCCCTTAGAACTTGTGCACTCTTATAAATACGTTGGCATAATTTTTGACTCTACTCTCTCCTTTCATAACCACATCTCTGCCCTGACCTCTGCCTCCAATGCACGGTTGGGTATCCTCTACCGGCATAAAAAATGTCTCCCCACAAACTCCCTCTGCTTGGCTGTCACCTCTTCCGGTGCTCTCACTAGTTGACTACGGCCTTCCTGTTTATGGCGCGGCAGACCAGACAGTCCTCCACAAGGTATGCCTAATACTTAACAAAGCATGTAGACTTATTACCAGTGCCCACAGACTCACCCATACCTGTCATCTTTACTCCATGTCCACCCTACTCAACCTTGATGAGCGCCTCTTGTTCCTAACCTGCCAAGTTACCAATAAAGCTCTCCATGGTCTATCCCGGTCAGGCCTTGCTAACTCTATTCACCGATCCAACCCCACGGTGCGCACTTGCGCCTCCAGCAAAGCTGGTCTGGCCATTCCAAGGGCACGGACCACCCAGGACCAAAGGGCTTTCCCCTATAGAGCCCCCTCCTGGTACAATTCCCTCCCTGCTGGCATCACTGATGCCCCCTCACTCGCTAGCTTCAAATACAGCCTAAAAAATCACTTGCTCACTTCACACTCCTGCCACTGCCCCTGACCCCCCATCCCCACCTCCGTGATGATAAGAAATACAAAAAAAAGGGTGTTATGACACTCATCACCTGTAACGTGACTGTGCCTATTGTTAAACTGTGTTGCTGATTGTATCGCATTGCCTGCAACTTGCCTGTGCCTTATTGCTGTACTGTATTTCTGATTGTCTCATGTATATATGTTTTGTCTTCCTTATGACGAGGTACCTTTGTAAATGAGCCTCTGGCTCAAAGGTTTTAAACTGATGCTAAAAAAAAAAAAATAGTGGGCAGTCCCCACGCCCACCCTCGAGTTCTCCCACCAGAGCCTGGAAGAGGGCTGACAGCAGGAATAAACAGGATTTGGAGTCCCCGTGATTAAAATAAAAAGGGGGAAGGAGGGAGGGAAAAATATGACCTACTGAAGGAACCTCTCTCGAAGATCTACTGTTACAGTAAGTTTCTACTTAACTGTACTATCTTACTTCAAGAGGGAGGGTTCCTTCAGTAGGTCATTACATATAGGACTGAATCCCAAGCAGTCACTCATAAGACAGACCAAGAGAAAAAAGGGAGGAGGAGAAAAACAAGCTCCAAAAATACTGGGAACAGGAATGGACCCAGCCTAGGACAGAAGGCCCTACAAGACAGCTAGGCTGAAACCTGCCCTCTGCCTAGAAGCAATGTCCAGACTGTAGTGTTTGGTAAAGGTATGGACAGAACTCCAAGATGCTGCAGTGCAAATATCTGCTGTGTAAACGTTCCACAAAAAAGCAGCAGAAGCAGCCATGCCTCTGGTAGAATGATCTCTGATGGGACCCAGCAGAGGTTTATTGTACTTCTGGTAACACTAACGGATACAGTTACCTAAACAATTGGAAAGGCACTGCTTCAAAACAGCTTTGCCCACTGACCTGGGGGCAAAGGAAGCAAAAAGCTGACCACATTTACGGATATTCTTAGTTTGGTGTGTATAACACCGAAGGATCTGATGGACATCCATGGTGTGCAGTAGTGCCTCACCTCTGTTCACAGGGGATGAAAAGTAAACTGGAAGCTCTACTGATTGGTTCAGTGAGACTTCCGACACCACCTTGGGTAAAATCGTAGAATTTGTCCTAAGGACCGCCCAGTCCCTGTGGAAAATAAGATAAAGCTGATTACATACTAGTGCCTAAATCTCTGAAATCTTTTGAGCTGAAGTAACGGCAACCAAAAATAATGTCTTCCAAGAGAGGACGCGTAAATCGCAGTTCATCGCTGGTTCAAATGGGAGGAGAGTAAGTTTCTCCAACACAAAGTTCAAATCCCAAGGGGGTGTAGGGCTGAGGATGGGGGGTTTCAGATGGAATATGTCCCTTTCAGAAAGGTTTTTGAGACCTCCAACTGAGCCACGGGTTTACCATCCACTAGCTCATGGTACACCGAGATTGCCAAAAGGTGAACCTTCAAGGAAGAGTACGACAGACCAGAGTCTGAAAGATGGAGGAGGTATTCCATGACTTGTGGGGCAGAACAAGAAAATGGGTTCCAGTTCTTGGAAGTCATCCAAATAGAAAAATGTTTCCACTTCATGGCATAAGTAGAATGTGTAGAGGGTTTTCAAGCCTCTACTAAGACTTGAGCTACTTGAGAGGAGACCCCCGAAGCGGGAAATCATTATGTCTGCAGGAGCAACGCATGAAGATGCAGTGTCCTGAATCCCAGATGAACAAGATGACCTTGATCCTGAGTCAGGAGGTTATGAGTCATTGGAAGTGGAACCGGTGGGTCTCTCGTTAGCTGTTGCAGCAGTGGGAACCAAATTTGTCTCAGCCAGAGGGGGGCGATGAGGATCATCCTCACCTTCTCTGCCTGAAA
Organism: Neoceratodus forsteri; assembly: GCA_016271365.2. NCBI lineage: Eukaryota > Metazoa > Chordata > Ceratodontiformes > Ceratodontidae > Neoceratodus > Neoceratodus forsteri. Next base: position 203,759,780 of record CM028138.1, read on the forward strand.
CTTGAGAAGGACCCTCTGAAGAATGGGAAACGGAAGGAAGGCATACAAAACTTTCCCTGTCCAAGAGAGAGACAGCACATCATGCCAGAAAGCATCATGCCCAGGAACGAGCAAGCAAAAACTGAGAAGTTTTGTGTTGGAGTGGGAGGCGAAAAGGTCAATTTACAGACACCCCACTTTAGGAAGAGAGACTCTGCAACTTTCTGATTTAGCTCCCATTCATGACTTAGGGTCTGAGATCTGCTGATACTGTCTGCCAGGACATTTTTGATGCCTGGAACATGCATGGCCACGAGGGTCAGACCGTGCTGGACCGCCCAGTTCCACACCTGCATCGTCTCCCTGCAAAGGGAGTAAGAGCAAGTTCCTCCTTGTTTGTTGAGGTACCAAACTACTTACATATTGTCCATCTGGACCAGCAGTGATCCCTTGGGAAGAGGGTCTGAAAGGCCTGTAAGGCGTACAGGACCACCCCCATCTCCAGAACATTGATGCGTAATGATGCTTCCAAGCTGGACCACAGTCCTTGCGCTTGATGCTCTCCTAAGTGTGCCCCCCATCCCATATTTGATGCATCCATAGTCAGGGATATGGAAGGAGTCAGGCACCTGAAAGGAAGACCCAAGGAAAGGTTGCAGGGATTCCTCCACCACAGCAATTCATTCTGAACTGTGGACGACACCAGGACCAGGTGGTCCAGGTCATCCAGGAGTTGATCCCATTGCACCTGCAAGGACCTCAGGGTGACTCTCATGTGAAGCTTCACAAGGGGAACAGTATTGATGGAGGCTGCCATCAGGCCAAGAAGGTGGAGGACCTCCCAGGCCAGGATGGTCCCGGAAAAGCCCACCAGAGAAGCCTGATGGACTAGAGTCTCCACCCTGTCTGGAGGAAGGAAGGCTCTACATTGGACTGTGCCCAAGACTACCCCACTGAATTGAAGTCTCTGGGATGGTATAAGGGATGATTTCAGATGAGTGACCATAATCCCCAATTTGCCAAAAAGGTCCAAGGTAGAAGACAAAGCCTCCAGCAAAGAGTCCCTGGAAGAGCTGTGATCAGCCAGTCAGCCAGGTAAGGAAAAACCATAATACCCTGATGACATAGAAAGGCCGCCACCACTTCCAGGCACTTGGTGAATACCTGAGGTGCAGAAGACAGACCAAAGGGGAGAGCCCATAACTGGAAGTGCTCCCCCTTGAATAGGAACCACAGGAAATGGAGTTGGCTGAGGAAGATCAGGATGTGAAGGTAAGGATCCTGCATGTCCAGAGTGCACAGCCAATTATTCTCCAAAATAAGTGGAAGGAGGCCCTGGCATGTCAGCATCCTGAACTTTTTGTATTTGATGAACAAATTGAGACTGCTCAAGTTGAGAATGGGTCTCAAGTCTCCCATCTTTTTTTGGAGCCAGGAAAAAATGGAAGTAACCCCCCCTTCCCCATTGCCATAGGAGAATGCACTCTATTGCTTCCTTGAGCAAGAGGCTTTGAATTTTCTCTTGAACAAGAAGAGCCTGATCCCTGGAGTAGGAAGACCCTTTTGGTGGGTTTTCTGGAAGGATATCTAGAAACTCTATAGTGTGTCGGATGGACACTAATTTTTTTTTTTTTATTTAGTTGTTTAACCAGGTATAGCACACTAAGCTGAAAGCTTTTTTACAGGAGTGACCTGGGAGCACAAGGAGGTTAAATGACTTGCTCAGGGTCACACAGTATGCAAGTGGAAGCTGTGGGATTCAAACCCAGGTCTGGTCTGCTGGATGTCACCAGATTTGTAGCTCAGAGCCTTAGACCACTGCGCTATACTGCCTCTAATTGCAGGACCCGTGCATCGGAAGTTATGTCCTGCTTGTCCTGCATGTGGCAGGAGAACCTCCCACCCACCGGCTCCTTGCTGTGAGGCTAAGGGGATGGTGGGGGTAGGGAGTCAGGAGGTGGCAGAGCTTTCAGGTGGAGGGCCTCTTGAGTGTTACTGGTTCTTGGAGGTGGGAGGAGTGGTGGAGCCCATGGCCTTACATTTGCCCTGGCATCAAGCCAGGGTCTGCTTCTTCTGCCTCCAGGTCTTCCTCCGAGAGGTCTGCTGCTGTTGTTGAGTCTCCAATCGGTATATAGACCGCACCGATCTCAGGGTGAGGCCTCTGTCCAGAAGATCTGTGATGATATCTTAAAAGCACCAAGCCTCTAAAGGGGGCATCATGGATCGCAGACAGTACCTCATTAGCGAGGCCAGAGATGTGAAGCCAGGTGTGCCTTCTAAGAGAGATGACAGTCACCGAGGCATGGGTTACAGAGTTGACAGAGTCGTATGTAGCCCGCAGAGCATGCCTACAGGAGCCTCGTGAGAGGCAGAGATCCTTGGTGAGCTCTTCCTTGAGGCTAGAGGGTTCCATGGCCTGGACTTGAGCCTCTAGCCTGGTCAAGGTGGCTTTTTAGTGTGACACAATATGGGTCACATAATTCAGCAACTGAAGTGTGCATGTGGCCAAAGAGAAAACCTTCCTGCCGAACTGGTCCATCTGCCTTGACTCTTTGTCTGGAGGAGAGGTGCTCATGTGCTTGGGTGCAGAGAAGTGATCATGAGCAGCTGAAATAACAATGGAGTCAGCCTTAGGATGTGTCTTAAGAAAAGAGGCTTCTATAGGCTCCCGGTACACTCTGTCTACCCTCTTGGGGACAGCTGGGAGAGAATGAGGCAACTGTCAGACCATAGTGGTGAGGTCTTGGTGAGGTCCAATACAGGGAGGAACCAGGACCAGTGACAGAGACTCCAATTCCAGATGTTCGGCGAGTCTCTGTCACATGGGGTCTTGTTTCTCAGACTTCCAATCGAAAAAATCTTTCATGGATCTCAAGAGATCTGAAAAGGCTGGGTCCTCTGGGGGGATACTTGGGGGAAACCTTGCACTTCTGACATTCGGGTTCATCCAGAATCTTCTCTGTTGACTCATCAGCATCCTTATCATCATCTTCATCGTCAGCCCCCTCATCTGGAAGGTCATGAATGTCCGGGAGAACCACGGTATGAGGGACCATCCCTGAGACATAGATCATGGATGGAGGAAATGAGCTCCTCGGGATGGAGATCGCGGAGACTGTGGGAGTGGGAGCCTGCTTTCCAGATCTGACACCAGGTCCAAACGTACCTCCTGCCACCTAGGCTGAATTAGAGTCTTAAAGTCTGGTGTAGCTGGAACCGGTGGAGGGGGGGTGGAGGATGTTGAGGTTGGGGGTGAGGAGGATGAGGAGGAGGGTTTACCAAGGGAGGTGGGTAATGGTATCCCTGCTACCTCAGGAAATGATAACCCTGGTAGGGATTATAGCCAGGGTAATACTGTCCCAAAGAACTCCAGTCAGGAGGGGGATCAGCTGGGTGGTGGTCTCCAGGATACCCCAGGGGGTAATGAGGGACAGTCTGGGGTCTAGAATAAATTCCCAACATCAGAGGGTCTGATGGAGGGGAAACCCATGTTGGGCCTGCCATAGTGAAAATCTGTGGTGGGTCCGGCATCAGAAGAGCCAACATCAGGGGTACCGACATTGGAACTGACAACACCAGATCTGGTGCTTGAAGGGGATCCAGCATCAGAGGGGCTTTCATCAGGGCCAGATGAAGGGGACCCGATGGAGGGACAGTGTCTGGCACCAGAGCTGAGGGCTGAGGCAGATGACTGGCCCAGTTTCGGAGGCTGTCGTTGGAAGTTCTGGCATGGGGTTAGGTTTAGTCAGATCTGATGGTGGGATTGGGACCAGGATATTAGCCAGATCTGGGGAGATCCCACCCAAGGGGAGAGGAGGGACCTCCACTGAAAGGCGGATGGCTAAGGAGGGGCCTTTTTCCCCATGACCCCATCAGGGGAATGCAGAACGGACCCTGATTAAAGGTTTTCTATGTCAAGAGGTTCCGCACTGTCCTCACCAGAAGTACCCATTGGAGAAGAGGAGGGTACTGGCAGGGGAGAGAGGCAGTCTCCCCCTGGTTCTTCTGGACATTGGGTAAGGCATCATTAGGCCCCAATGGGAGAACCACATCTGGGTTGCCATCAGAGATGGTCATCTTACCAGACAGAGCTGGGCAGGTGGGGAAGGAACCCCCAGCCAGCTTTTCGGCTAGAAATGGGTGGGTCCCCAAGGCCTGGGTAGCTGACTTACAGGTGGCCAGGTGGTCCCTGGAGGAGCCAGGGGCCAACTTAGTGGCAGGACTGGTGCAGCCATTGGAGGAGCCAACAGACGACTTACCCGTGGACGTTTTGTCTGACTTACCATCTGACATCTTCACCTTTGGCAGTTGGGAAATGGCCTTACTCATCGAGGGCTGAGAGGTCTGTGGCTGGGCCACAATGAAATGCTCCCACTCATGAGATTTCTCCCTACAGTGCTCTTTCTTTGAGGGAGAAGATTTCTCAGAAGAGGATTAATGGATCCGGTTCATTTGCTTTTCTAGAGAAGAAAGACGGACTTTTAGAAGGTGGGCCTCTAAAGCCAGCTGTCTCTACTTTCTGGTGGCCTAATTGAACAATTGGCACTCCGGGCATGGGTGAAGACATAAGCAAAGTAGAAATCTGGAAAAAGGTTAGCAAAGGAAAAATCCAACGCAAGAACTAACATGATGATCACTAATGGAAGTCTGCAATGCAACTGACACGAGGTGATGGTGGGAAAGAACTGGAGGAAGGAGGTGGGAACCACCAACTATATATAGCTAGACCCCAGAGCAGTGGTTTACAGTTGAAATAGTCAGTTGCAGATCAATGCAGTTGCAATTAGTTGCAATTGCATTGGATTGCAGTCATAAAATAGTGGAGTTGAAATCCACTGCAGTTGATGATTCCGTGACCCATCCAGGTTTGTTTTTGTGGTGCACTGCAGTCTGTTTTCTCTTTTTTTCTTTCCTGGGGGGAGGGAGAAGGGGGTCCGCGAATATCTAATGGTCCTCAACAGCCGGCATTGAGCCTTAGAGCCAATAAAATGCACCCCTGGCTCCTGGACATGAAGCATTCACCAATTGGGAGAGCTAGAAGGAAGAGGCAGGAGCTTGAGAGTGTCTGTGACTGGCTGCATGAGATGGCAGGGAGAGCATGCCTGTGTAGGAGAGGAGACTGTCAGGAGAGGAGGCATCTGTGTTGTTGTGTGGGCAACAGAGTGAGCAGTGTTTTTTGGCAAGGATGAAGTTTGGCGGTTCGGCCTTTAATTTAAAAAAAGTTATCTGTGTCCACTGTCCTGGCATGTCTGGTGCCCAGAGAGAGAGAGACTAGTGTGTGGTTGTGCAGGTTCCAGTCAATCCTGCAGCAAAGCCAGGCAGCAATCATGTGAAGGCAGCAAGTCAGTGGTCTGGCTGTGGTCAGAATCAGCCCATGACCCTGTTGGCAGGGCCCATCAGGTGACTTTCACTCAGTCTTTGTCAGGTCTTCAGAGTCGGCAGGGCGGAGGAGTGGTAGGTGCACTAGTTCCAATGCGTGGAGTACCAGAGTGGGGACATGGGTCTGAACTGGGGACCAACTGTGTGGGTTGGGAGGAGGGAGCACACAGCTCCAAAAATCACTTGCACCACCACAAAGTAGAGCAGCAGCGGCAGCCTGAGCCATGGAGCCACCTGACCGAACTGGCAACAGGCTTCTACAGTAAGCAAGGTACTGTATGTTATGTGTACACAAGGCCCACCAGTGCTGGGCAGTGGGCAGTAGGAAGGAGGAGTTGGATGGTCTCTCACAGACTACTCAGTCTGTCTGTGTGTCTGGCTTGTCTGGCTGGTTGAGGGCTTGGGGCTTGTGAGGCCTGGTGGGGGTGCCGAACTTGAAAAGCCAAGACAATCGATCATCATCGATATACTGTTGGTGGCCTGGCTGGGCTCTATCTCTGACTGTGGTGGCACTGTGAGTAAGTCAGACACCCACGAGGTCGTGGAGCAGGCCAGGTGCAGGTGGTTGGTTGGTGAGTTCCCGGACCCATAGGAGGTCAGAGCGAGGAGCATGGTCGGTCGGGTCCAATGGACAAAATGTTTGTTGTTTGCCACTGTAGGAATCGGATAGACCAAATATTAAAGCCCTCATGGCAAGATGAATAAAATTTTAAAAAAAACACATTAGTGTACATGCTGAAAGCCAAAACAAGTTCAGAAACTGTGTCAGAAAATGTTTCGTTTTTTTTAATATGTACAGTATGAGTTTCTTTTAGCTTTAAATTTAAACTATGGATACATCTCAGTTCTGGTACACCATACAGTAGGTATTTCTAAGGGTCCTCCCTTAAACTGTTTTTAGACTCACAGATTCTATGACTACTAGTAAACTAACATATATTGATGCAAAAGGGTACCTTCTAGCTTCTGTGGGAGGTTTAGGAGGCCCTACCTATACTGTATTTTAGACTCACAGTTCTTTTTTCTAAGTAACTAGTATTACTGCTGCTTATTTTTCTATACCGTATACTGTTTTACTTCCCTGCTTCAACTTGTTACTTCCAGGGACTTAGTATATTTTGTTGTTGTTTTGACTGGTTATTGTGCTTCAGTGTGTCCCTACTGTGTGTAGATTTGTTTCACTGCACTTTGTATTTGCATTTTAAAGAGCAACCAGCTTCTTAGCTGCTGCTGACTAGTTGCTGCTCCCTCCAACATATGCAATACCTCACCTGCCCCAGAGTTGTGGGGCATAAATAACTCATTTTATTTCTGCCCATTTATGGAGTTATAATGCTGCTAAATCCCAAATGCTAAAAACAGAGTTGCTTCCTGACCTTACCCCACCAACACGCCCCAACGTAGACACATGCAGCCCCGTTTTGTGATGTCAAAAGGCAAAGGCTGTGTGTGCGTGCACCCCATTGATTTCATGGGGGGGGGCATTTCCATACATGTTATTAACTTTTATGGTAGAAATTTTAATAAAAAAAGATACAAAGTTAAAAAGGTCTGACAAACTACTGCATAATAAAATTCAACAATGGTGAAAGTTGAAAAAATTGGTTGGATTTTTTTCAGTTAGTTGAAGTCAGAAATGTCAAACTAGTTGAACAAATCAGTCATAATGTGTGGTAGGTCAGTCATAATTGGATTTTCAACTGACTCCAAGGTCTATATATAGCCATGCTGACATTGGTCACATGACATTGGGTGGGCAGTTCCCCATCAGGTATTGCTAGAAAAGTCTGCCGCGTGGCTCAGATGCCAGATGGTACTAGTCTTATATGTAATAACCTACTGAAGGAACCCTCTCGAAGTAAGATCTATGAGTATTCTTTTTTCTGAAATAGATACCACACATATTCTAGAATAGATTTGTTAATTGGTTCAAATTCACTGCTTAAGGAAATCATATAGAATAAGAATGTATATGTATATCTGATCATTCACCATTGCTAAGTACCTTTATAGTATCTTCAAAATAAATAACTAAAAGATGGGTGATGGGCCCACTTTTAATAAATTATTTTGTATTTAAGGAACATTTTCAAGAAGAAATAAATAAATACTTTGAAATAAATGATAAAGAGGACTCTTCCCTGTGTGTGGTGTGGGATGCCATAAGGGAAAGGCAGTAATAAGAGGCAGGATATTAAGCTACACTATTATCAACAGTAAAAAGAGAAAAAAAACAAATGAACTACCTTAGAAAAAGAAATCAAGAAACAGAAACAAAGTATCTTCATACCATGGATGAGTCTGATTTTAAAGATTGGCAAAATAAAAAATTAAGTTATGATAGCATATTGCAAGAGAGAGCAGAATGACTGTTTCTTCAAATGAAAGCTAGTTACTATGCACAAGCAGAGAAATCGGGAAAAATTCTGGCATATTTATTGCAGAAAGACAAAACTGAAAGATTAACCAAGGAAATTCAATCTAATAAGACAGCTATTCTACCAGAAGAGATAAATGAAGAATGTAGGAAGTACTACAAAAAATGATACTGCTCTGAAGCACCAGAAATAGACCAAGCTATAATGAATAAAATTCATATCCCTAGTGTCAATACAGATGATAAAAACAGACTAAATGCCCCAATAATTGAATTAGAAGTAGAAACTGCAATAGTGATGGATCATGTAAGAACTCTCAATTATTTAAACATGCTAACCTCCCCAGTAAGAAGGACGGTATTATTAAAGATGTTAGGAGATGTGGAAAATCAAGTAACCTGGCTCATCTGTTTGCAGAGACACCGATTGCTAATGCTGAAAGTAAAAGGTAAACCGATACATACAACCTTAAAAAGGATATACTGATGAGCACTCGACAGTAACATAAAATAATACAGATTTTTCTTTTTTTGCCTTCAACAGAGAGTCATATTTTCATTACAGCTATACTCACATAGAGATGGTCGAAGTCCGAAAACTTTGCTCTGTGAAATATTTTGCGAATTTTACAAAATATTCCCCAGATGTGAAGTGCAAAATTCCACCCATGAAATGCAGAATTTTGCCCCTGAAGTGCGGAATTTCTACCATGAACTGCAGAATTTTACCTCTCGTAGGTGAAATTCCCTCGTTTGCAGGTGAAATTCTGCTAGATATACATTATACAGTATGTCAGGAGGGACCACCACATGTGAACCTGGTTTGCATGCAAGCCACTAACTGCACAAAGCAACAGTGTACAGTATTACAGTATATTACACAAAAAACTATCAAATGTAAGCACCTGTTAAATAATAACTGTGTACTCCAGTGTATATATCCCAAAACAGACAACCAGCTGCCTTTCCCCATCTACTGTACTGCTCAGGCAGTGGCCACCAGGAAGACGGTTTGTGTATCATTCAATTTGATTTTTTCTCCTTTGGGGGGCTTACAGTGCATGTTCGGGGGAACTTCTGCAAGCTTTATTTTTGATGAAGTGTAAACTTTTGCTGATCACTTGGTCTGCAGTCAACTGGAATCCAAGTCATCAGTACCCATTATTGGATTACTGTCATAAGATTGAAGCAATGCAAACATGAAGAAAATCCCACTTCATAATGGAGAGAGAGAGAAATATAATTCAGGTTAAATGCAGCCGAGGATGGCCAGCTTATTGATTTCAGTGTGCAGCCAGCATTAATAAAGTTGGAGAGGAGCAGACGTAGTAATACTGCAGATGCCTGCTCTCTTTCAGGTGAGCCTCCCTGCTTTGTGTGGCACCCTTTGTGAGCTGTATGTAGTATGTGTATTGCTCTCTCTCTCTCTCTCTCTCTCTCTCTCCCCTTCCCTCTCTATCTTTTTTCTCTCTCAGTCACACCTGGCACCCAGACAGCATAGGCTGGGACTATTCCCTCAGTGATCACAACTCAGTTGAGCATTCCTCCTGCTCCCCACCTGCTCGTCTTCTTGCTGCCATCAAACACTTTGGAAGAAAGTAGTCCAGCTTGCTGCACTCACAATGGTTTGTTTCCAGCTCATTTCCTGCCCAGTTAAATTAAGTGTGCCCAGTCTTTCTGAAAGAAGAAAGCTTGTTGAAGAAAACAATCATGTTTTGTGTCCCCATTTAGTATATGATATACTGTATATATTGATTCTTTAGCAATCCTCAAGTGTTGCCCTTTTTTGAGGACTGGGCAAACTGCTGCAAGCCTGTGCTTGCAAAAGTGAAAGTCCAGCTTCCTGGTTTCTGGGAATGTTTTTTTCCTCCTTTAGCTTTTTCAGCAGAGGGTGACATGAAGAATTTGTCAAGCTCCTGCCTCTAGCTCACGATCGCTGCACAAACTGTTCTGTTTTCCTTTCCATTTTCTTACAAGTTCAGTGTAATGTAAAACAGTCAATGCTTGCTCCGATTGAAGGTCAAATGGATAAGCAGTCCCCATAAACCAGACAGTTACCAGAACCTCAAACTTTGATCTTTGATCAACTGTCAGAAACCAGTTTTCTCCTGTAAGAGGCAGAGTCGGTTAAAATACCCTTCTTGCTGTGCACCCGCTGCCCAGAGGTTGTGGTGGTTTATGAAATCAGAGACGTTGGTATTCATCAAAAGAATCAGTAGTCCAATTACAGCAGTAACCTGGACAATTGCTTTAAATTTAATATCCAACAGTTGTAGCCAGCTCATGTCTGGGTGTGTGTTTTACTGTCCTCTACTTGTCCTTTAAAAACTGTTTAGTTTTATTGAGTTCAGTAGGTAATACTATATGGTTTTATGTGATTGTATCATATGTTTTTTTATTTCGCTTATTGCAAATAGGAACTATTGTACTATAGTCATCAAGTACTGTGCAACAAAACCAATCAGATAAATCCATGCTCCTCTCCAAAGCCAGGAATACCAAATAGATCTGGGAGAGCTGCACCAGGCTGCAGCTTTCTGAATTTATTTATTTATTTAGCTTTTGGTTACCGGGTAAGTACACTAGACAAGTAATGTGCCTATTTTCAGGAACGACCCGGGAGAGTACAGACATTGTGATTACATAGTGGTACAGGGGTTTATATAAGAAACATCATAGCAGACAAATTGACTGGACAGGCACAGTTCGAGGTGAATTAAACAAGGTATCAACAGTGGAAAAGCATTTCAGTTAACATCGAGTTTCAGACAGTGTGAGGCAAAACAAATTCTTTGGTTGATTTACATCCAGTTTCAGATAGTTGTGTGGAAAAATAGAGTCACAGGTGATTTAGCGAAGTGGACAAAATTATGAATTACAAAAAGGACAACATTATGACTCGGTCAAGTGCCAGGTGTGAGCAAGTAGTATCTCAATCAAGTGCCAAGAGAGGACAGGTTCATCTGGGCTGGCCAAGTGTGTGTTTGCAAAGAACTAGGGCCTTGCTGAGAGAGGACATAGCTCTATGGGGGTTTGGGACAGACACATGCCAAGGCCGGCTTTAGGACATCCCACAGGTGTCTACGGAAACTAAAGTAGGAGGGGCCGACCTAACCCACTCAGGAAAGGAGCTCTAGAGTCTAGGTGCACCTGCAGTGAAGTCCCTGTCCCCCATGAGGATGCGGGTGGGAGGAACTCTTAGCAACCCAGGGACCTGTGATCTGAGTGAGTAGGAGGAGTGGTCCACTGGCATAAGTAGCTGTGCCAACCCCTGTGGGGTGCCTGTTCTAGTCACTTTGCCCACAAGACATCCAAGCCCAAAATCCAGGTAGCTAGATGGTGAGAGCCAGCTGAGATTTTCATAGAGGTTACAATGATGGGTAAGCTGGAGGGCAGCCAGGGGAAAACGACAGATGTTGTTGTAAGTCATGAACCACCGGGTGAGGTGGGATTTGGCAGAGCTGGCAAAAAGGTGCAGGCCATAGGAAAGGGAGGGAAGCAGGATACCTCTTGCAAGGGCCAGATGAGCCGCAGGCGTGAGGTTGTATTTGGCTCTGTAGGCCATACCCAATTTGCAGTTCACCATTCTGCAGACATTCAGGATGTGATTCCCCATGTCAAGTTGGGGGTCTAATGTTACACCAAGGTATCTAACAGAATTTACAGTTGGGGGGAGGGTACCATCCTGATATTTGATGCCCAGGGGAGCTGGCACTATAATATTTTATTTTCATTGGGACCAAACTCATGGAGTTAACAGTAGGTGTTACTATTTGGCAAGAATGTCTTGGGGCAGCAGCAGTATATATTAGTTTATAACTACAATGTGTAGCAAACAAAACAATGTTTTTACAATACAGGAAAAACATACAAGCATTCAAACATTGACAGCTGCAATTACAGAGCTCTCATAAACTTTAAAAACCATTGCAGTCATTTGTTAGCTAGTCAAACACTATCAACATTTATAGTTATTTTAGCTATTTTTACCATATTTTTATTGAGATTTTACATTAACAGTACAAAATATACTTTCATCTTCCAACAGCATTTCATCTGCATTACATAGTCCTCCAGGAAAGAGCAATCCAGTAGTATGCATGACTTATAATATACTTATTCCCCTTATACAATTCTTTATTTACTATAGAGCAAATATGTGCCCTGTTCTTCCCCTTCATCCGTCCAAGCAATGCCAGCACATCAACCCTTATACACATGAAAATACAGAGCTCTCACTATATCAGCTAAAAAACAAGAAATAAAAAATATGCAACAGAAGGGAAAGAAACAAACAAAAAAGCATTCTGTCATCTAAATTCGCTAAAACACATCTCATTTTTGGCATTTCATAAGTTTAGGTCTCCATCTAGTTCAAGGTATCAGATACTTTCATCCCTTTCAGCTCCCCCTCCTTCTTCACTCCCTCTTTCCCCACAGATATATTCCCATCCTGATGGCCTCCATCTCAGGGGCAGAAAGACTGACCAAAAATGTATCCCAATCTCTCATGAACTTCTCCTCCCTACCCTTCAGGGAATAAGATAGCCTATCCGCAGTCATATTTGCGAACATAAGATTTTCCCACATAGATACCATGGGCTTTGTACAAGAAACCCAAGTGTTTAAAATAATTTGTCTGCCCATCACCAGTATTACCCTCACCCACCTCAGACAGAGGCACCATTATCCCTCTCCACCATGCTCTATTCTGAGCAAAAGAGACAGCGGGGCAATCCCTATGTCTATGCCCATGTATTTTTAATTTTATTTATCACCTCCCCCCCAATATTTCTTAATAACCTCACAACCCCAGAAAAAGTGGAAGTATGTTAGCCTCTGTATTGAATGTCTGGCACACATTGGGAAAATACCTGGGTGGAATTTGTGGACAACACTTGGTGGATAGAGTAAGAGATGAATACATTTATATTGAGCTTCTTTAAATTTGTTACATAACATCAAGCCCATGTGTGACCTGATTACCTCCTCCCAATTATCATCTGAGACTGGGATTCCTAAGTTCTCTTCCCATTTAGTCCTTATCTTCCCTGTCCTATCTTGGAAAGCCTCCCTATCCAGTCTGACTGCCCTCCTTATTGGTCATTTTTTATGATATTTAGCCCCCATTATCTTTCACTCTACTCTTGCCAATAGATGGTCCCCCACTCATCCTCTTTGCAAGCTCCCCCCAAAGTGCTTAAGTTGCAGAAATCTAAATAGATGTGACTTTGACAGTCTCAGGCACTGTTGAATCATCTCAAATGGAAGCATCTCCTCCTTCTTATACTGATCACCTAAGCACCGTACCCCTCTGGTCTTCCAGATTGTGAACCCCTGGTCCTCAAATCCCAGTAAAAAGTCTGGGTTTCTAGCTATTGGGATGAGAAAAGTATTTTCATTAGCTGCACCACTTCTCTTCTTAATTTTTGTCCATGCCTATAACACTGCTACAACTAAGGGATTTGGATGTGGGAGTTGCTTATATGCTCTTCCCTCCTCCTTCCTTTGCAAGATAAGAGGTTAGATGCTCCAGACAATTCCCCTGTTCCAGCTCTATCCAAGTGGTTGCCTCCCCTCTGTTTACCCAGTTATGGATATAGCAGTATTGTACAGCTAAATACTGTAATACCCTCTTATATCCAGAAAATTCAGCCCCCCTCTTTCCCTAGATGCTTTAAGCCTACTTAATTATATCCTAGATTTCTTCCCTCCCCAGAGGAAATCACTGAAACCTTTCTCAAGCTGTTTAATACCCTTAACATTAGGGCCCACCGGAACCATTTGCATTGGATACAAAATTCTCGGGAGGACGTTCATCTTTAATAAGCTGATCCTACCAATCCATGAGATAGGGAGAGCCTTGCATTGGTTCAGGTTCACCAAAATGGTTTTAAACAGTGGGATATAGTTTAACACATGAAGTTTCTTCAATCTCCATTAACCTTAATTCCCAGGTAAGTAAAATGATTAGTAACCCATTTTAAACTACATGTGTCTTCAGGCCTCCCGATCCCTTCAATTGAGGAATAACATTTTCAATTTTTGTAAATTTAACTTATATCCAGAGGAAAAAGCAGTATATTTTATGATCTCTAACAGTGCTGGGACAGATTCTCTGGGTCTTGTTACATATAGGAGGAAATCATCTGCATATAAAGTAATTTTGTGCTGCCTCCCTCCCCTTTCTGGGATTCCCCTTACTAAATGACTCTCCTGTATCCTTATCGCTAAAGGCTCGATGGCCATAGCAAACAGCAGAGGTGAGAGGAGGCAGTCCTGACTTGTGCCCCTAAATAGCCTTAGATCCTCAGATGGGATCCCATTCACAAGCACTCTTGCTGTGGGTTCTCTAAATAGCATTCTTACCAGATCTAGAAAACTATCTCCCACTCTGGATCGATGCATAGTTTCGAACAAATAAGGCCATTCAATTCTATTGAATGCTTTCTTGGCATCCATGGACATCACACAGGCCTGTCCAGGACACCAAGACCCCCACCAAATTACTTTCAATAGCTTTCTCATATTGTGATAGGGTAGTCTTCCCTTTACAAATCCAGTTTGATCTGGATGTATCACTTGGGGCAACACCTGTTCCAACAATATGGCCAAGACTTTAGCCATAATTTTACAATCATTATTGAGTAAGGAGATGGGCCTGTACAATGAGCATTCTAAACTGTCCTTACCAGGTTTCAAGAGAACACAAGTATTGGCCTCAGTGCATGTCTTGGGCAGCCCTCCCCCCCCACCTCTTCCATAAGATCTCTTAGGGGACCTGCCACTTTCTTTTTCAGCTCCTTATAATAATCAGCTACGAAGCCATCTGGGCCTCCAGTCTTCCCAGATTTCAGGCTCAAAATGGCTTTTTGTACTTCCATTACTGTTATCAGCACCCCAAGCTTTTAATTTTCTCTTCAGCTACAGTAGGAAGGCAACTACCGTCTAAGAAATTCTTGGCCTCCTGCTCCGACCCAGGGCGTTCATCCCTATATAGTTTCTCATAGTATTCCTTGAATGCCTTTCTAATCTCTTCCTCATGGGTGAGCTGTCCATCCCTTTTCATTATTGCAATTATCCTAGGCATTACTCTTCCCCACCCTTATTAATTTAACCAGGAGTGGCACTGGTTTATTGCCCCATTCATGTACTTTCCATCTTGCAAAGAACAATTTATTCTTTGCCTCTCCTGTGAGGCACTCGTTCAAGGAATCTGTAAGTACTGTCAATTTTCTCCTATCCTCATACCTACCCTTTTGTAATACCAGACACTCTAACTCTTTAATATCATCCTCTAGCTTGTTAGTTCTCTCCCTCTTTTCTTTACACAGTTTCACTGTATAGCTGACTATTACCCCCCATGAAGTATTTTCCTGCCTCCCATAACACCCCCTGCGAGCCTTCAGACCCTTTATTATTTTCCCAATAATTGTTTCATTGATTTAAGTAGGTCCTAAATTCCTCTTTATGTAGTAGATAAGTGGGGAAACACCATGGCCAATGCTCCCTTTCTTCCCATCCCCATCTCATATTCAGCTGTACCATGGAGTGGTCAGATATGACAATTGGGCTATGAGATACCCTTCAACTTTATCATACATCCCCCTGAGTACAAAAATGTAGTCTAATCTGGACCATGATTTGTGAGGGTTCAAATCGAATGTGAACTCCTTGGCCCCTGTATTTATCGTCCTCCAGCTGTCCACCAATTCCAGTTCTGGCAGCCCTCAGGCCCAACCTTCTGAAGCCTTATTTGTTCTGTGTTCCGACCCTGAATAATCCATTTGCCAATCCATGGTGCAGTTAAAATCATCTCCCATAACAAGTCCTGGGAACTGTTCTTTGTGAATCACCTCTAGTAGAGATTGGTAAAAGCTCAGATCATACATTGAAGGGGCATATATACTTGCCAACATGATCTTCTGTTCCCTCACACGTCCCACTTCAAGCATGTATCTACCCTCTTGAGTATCCCTTATAACCCTGCTCACTTCAAATGGGAAGTTCTTATTTATAAGTATGGCCACTCCTCTCTTGTGCAACGAATAGGATGCTGCATAGCAAGCTCCTACCCACCCACCCATCAGCTTACCACATTCCTTTATATTTAAGTGGGTTTCCTGTAGCATTGCAACCTGGGTATTGCACTGCTTCAGGGCTGTTAGTATTTTAGACCTTTTGATTGGGGAGTCTATTCCCTTTACATTCCATGAAATGAGAACATCAGTATTTTTTTCCTCAACATAATGTACAGGTTAAACACACCTTAGCCCCTTCCTAAGTGCTTCAATTTTACCTTTCTGTCTGATACCCCTGCACTTATCATGCCATTCAAATTTATAGTACAGAATGCTATTATAATAAAAAGCAAAATACGCAGTAACTTTTACAACTTGTGTAATCACAAACTTTCAAACTCATTAACTGTATTCTCAAGCCTCCCCCCTCCTCCTCCCCTTTATTAATATCCCTCCATTGCGTGCTTGACTGCACACCCCTACTCTCACCAGAAGGCACAATCAGCTTTAAATAGGAACAAGCGGTTACTATCTCCACACAGTTCCTCCTCATATTACCCACGTACACCCCCTTCCCTTTGCCATGCATTTCAACACATTGGTCCCGAAGGATCAATCAGAGTTTTGCATTTCTAACAGAGGTTTTCCACAAAAAAGAGGGTTAGTTAACTCACAGTTTCAGCTTTCTTAAAACCCTGTATATATATTGATACATCTCATTGATGCCAGACCTTCCCACCCCTTGCATTAGGTCTTCTCCCCTGCCCCCACCTCCCCACTGACAGCCACCAGTCCATCAGCTGCTTTCCTTGAGCCTATGGCCCCCTTCGGTGCTTTGCCATAGCATTGACTTCTCCTCCTTAATTTTACCCAAGTGGCAGTAAACATCCTTCCCTTTCTGTAAGTTATCCTCCTCCTTCTCCTCTCCACACCCCATGAGCTGTCTGCACACCCTTTCAGACCTACTTATTCCCCCCAACTGGCCCTCTGGCCCCTTCCATCCTCCATCCCATTAGCCCCCAAATATCCAGTGCTGACCAGGGCTCAGGGAAGGGGAGGTGACCAGTGCACCCAATCACCAAGCACCAGTCTCCCTCCCCACCCATTAGGTTTGTTTTTAATCAATATCAAGTAGTTACAATATAGAAGTACACTGCATTCTAAAGCACTTTGGCTGTCACTTATTTGCTACTCCGAGATCTCATACTGCAATATCATCTCATAATGTTTGTTAACTTCACCTGTATAGTTAGTTTCATATCTTGTGCTGCAATTTACCTGGGTTGTGCCAGAAAACAGGTAATAAGGTCTGGAGTATTTACCAGAATAATAAAAACTTAAAGTCTGGAGTATTTACCAGGTTAATAAAAACCTAAAATCAATCACTCACGGGTGAAATTCCGCCATTTGCGAGTGAAATTCCACTGTTTGTGGACAGAACTACACATTTCACACTCACAGACTTTTTCATGAATTGCATAAATAATTCATGAAATATTAAGTGCAGCAAAATTTTAGACTTTGCAGGAACTTCGCTGGAACTTTGCCGACTAAATTAAACTTTGCTGCACCTCACTCACACAGTATCTACTAGACTCCAGAAATTGAAACCCACTCCTCACCTCAAGGAAATAAAAACTGTAAGACAGTCTAACTTTACATGCTTTCACTTTTTAGCAAACTGAGTGACTCCTCTTTCCCTTTTTTGCATTTTTTGAACCCCACACCATTGGGTGCTCACAGAGCCCCTGATTCACGTCACAACAATGTGCGTACATTGATTTTCTAACACAATATCTTTATCAAAACATGATCCACCTTGATAAAGACACAATGATGTCAAAACATTAGTTTGAGCACATTGTGGTGACGTGTATCAGCAGCTCTGTCAAAGCCTGATAGTGTAGTTTAAAAACAAAATGCCAAAGAGAAGAATCATTCATTGTTTTACTAATAATTGAAAGCATGTAAAGTTGGACTGCCTTGCAGTTTGTAGTGTCATTGATGAGCCAGTTTTTATTTTGAGCAATTTGGAGATAAGAGCACAGCTGTGATGAAAATATGAAGTCCTACTCAGATTAAGAGAATGCAGCACTCTGCTATTCTTCTGTGCTTGTCAAGAGACTATTGGATTTATGGAGTTTACTTAATGTAAGTTTAGATTAAAAAAAGCATGATTTTAATATTTTTAAGTCACAACCAATTGATTTAATTGTAGTCAGTCATAGACTGAAGAGATTTCTTTGTTCAAGCTAATGGAAATCTTGGGTATTGACATTGTACTGGAGAAAATTATTAGATCATAGGCATAGAGTAAAGTCTGTTTCTGAGCACTCCTTTAAACATTTAACACAAAAATTATTTTAGTTTAAAAACTGCATTTTCACAGTATGTTACCAGTATGAAGGCTTTAAAATATCAATTAGATACATATATGAGGGACAACAAATTAGAATACATCCACTGTTAGTGACAAGTCTCCATATGGCATAGTTAACTATTTTGACTTGTAATTCCCATCTGTGAACCTATTTTAATGATAGGCTGCACATAAATGGGGCAATAAATTAGAGACAACTTAAAGAAGCATTTCTCCACCCAAAAAGCAGTCAATCTACTGAACAAGTTTTTAAAAGAAATACTACAACTTGTGAGTGTTATATCTTTTAAAGACAAGTTAAAACAGTTCCTTATAGAAAATAACATTACTGTATACAGCAATTAATTCATCGGGGAATGGATTGTTATGAAGAGCTTTCTTAATAAAAGAATTAGAATGCTCAGAAGGGAACAACGGATCACTTGATATCAGGTTCCTAGAAGTTTCACCACTGGCTGTCCTCCTCTCCATAGTGTAATTGCCCATGAAATATATTGGCAATACTTCCCATTTAATAATGTCTGCAGGTATATCCCATGATATTGAATGCTGCAGCTGCCTTTCTGGCAGGACACAAGGAACCTAAGGGGCCAGATAAAAAAAAAATACCTTTAGACCAACGCATGATGTATCAAACAGCCACCTTGCATGAAACCTAGGTGCAGCAACTACTGTGCATCTTATTCTGAAAGAAAAGTGGTCACCATAACAAAGTCCCCCACACTGATGCAGTAGGTTCATTGCATCACATATATGACACATGAGGGGAGAATGACATAAGCCAAAGCATAACAGCATAGGGAGAAAATGCCTCCACATGAGCCACAAAGATAATGTGAGAGGGCAAAAATTCTCATGCTGAGGAACAAAGATGCTACAGAGGGTGGGAATGCCTCAAGGTGGGTTAAAACCAAGGAGTGAGGCATGAAGAAGGAACTGATGCAATCCATGTCAAACCGACGATGCAGTGGGCAAGAACTGACGCAAGCTGCAGTGAAAAATTTTGCATGGGGCAAGACCTAAGTCAATGCATACGGCAGCTGAAATGGCCATGACAATGGCATGTGCAGCCACCTTAATGTTCCACAGGGGACAATGAGCTTTATCACCACCCCTGTCTGTGATATACCCTCACTGTTCTGTGCATCACTGTCAGTCCAGCTCCACCCTGGTCTAATAGATACCTGCCATCACTGGTGCAGTATCAGGGGTTTTGCCTATAGAATTACAGAAAAGGGGACTTTGCATCATTTTTGTGATGCAAGCTCCATTACGACATGGCACAAACAGGTTTTTGCAGCAAACATGGCACAAGCCACTTTGGTGCCAGCAGTTCTTGGTTTGATGCACAAAACATTGCAGAACTGTAACTGACACAAATTTTGACACAAGTCACAACTTGCATCAAAGTTTTTGGAGCAAGCACTTTGCATTATTCCTAGCCCTTAGAGAATCTGGCCCATGGTCTTTTCATGTAGCATTTCCTATTGATTTTGTAAAGGCAGCAACTCAGATATCATCCACTGGAAATGTAATGCTTCACAACCCTAATCTTTGGGGTGGTGGACAGGAAGAACAATGTTAGAAAAGCTAGGATATAAGAATGTAGTTCAACTACAGATAACTAAATATCTTTAAAGCTGTTACAATATTAGGTAATGTCAGGGTTTACAGACAGCATGAGAAAAGAAAGGACATTTAAAGTTAGTCATTCCCACCATTGCTTACAAACCTAAATCTATGTATAGTATTTTATCATGCCTAAGTGTGATGAAGAACTCTCCCTACCATATATATAAGTTTTTGTGTGTGCACAAGCAGACTTAACTTGTGGTATGTATTATGCTTTATGCAAGCATCCAATCTGACCGTGGCAGGAGTGCCACATTATAAGGATGTGGTAGCACCCCTATAGTTAGGATCATTGGTGACTTCTATGTTAAACCTGTTTTCTTTTGCTTGCTACTTGCAGAAATATGGTTTTACAGATTAAAATGGAGCTTTCAAGATGTGTTGCCCATTGCAGATTCTACAGTCAATGAAAGTATCATGTAAATCAATTCAGTATTTTGAGATATCAAAGTGTGAAAAAAACAATGTATTTTTCATTCCATTTTCAATGGTGTTTTTTTTTTTCTGAATTTTTGCTCTCCTCTAGGGAAAAAACTATAAATCTTTAAACACTGAAATTCTGTATGTTTGTGATAGTTGGTTCCAAAGGATTTCCTGAGGTGGTTGATGTTTGGGACTTGTTTGGGATATTTGGGACTTTTGTTTTCTATAAGATGTTTGTATCTTAAAAAACTGGGTTTTGGCTTTAAGGAGATGGTCCTGGGAGTCCAGTTGGTGTTAACATAACACATGCACAGAAGGGTGACTGGAGTTAAGGTACAGCATGTGCAGAATGGTTTCAATACACTTGAATGGAGATGGTATTTTTGAAGGTTGTAAAAGTTTGCTCTGGTCTAGAGAAAAAAAATAAATGACTAAATTTCAAAACTTGGTGTGGATATGTGGAATTGTGTGAAATGATTTCCTAGAGGGTTTAGAAGTGGATATTGTATTTAGAGTTTTAGTTGTTTAAGCTGAAAATCTGGATTTGAGAACCACAAGTGAAAGGGAAGAGGGTGACCCCCCTTTCACTTTTACTGGTACTCTTCCTTGATCAGAAGCTATCATTTTCTACTGTACATGTAAGCTGTAACAAGTATTTCAATATCCTAAATCCTATAGTGCGGATGTTAAAAGATTTTTTTAAAATAAATTAGTACCCACACTTTTTGTTAACACTAATTCTTGTAAGCTAGCCTCAGAGACAATCCTATGTTTTGTTAACTAGTTTTTTCCCCAACTCCAAATCCATTCAGTATAACATATTGCAATATCTTACAATCCTTTATGATTGCATATGATTTATTACTATTTACTTTCCTATTCCCTATAGGGTTTCCATCTTTGCTGTTACAAATAGTGATAAATCGTATGCAATTGTAAAGTATTGTAAAATATCACAAAATATTGTAAAGCATCATTTTTTTTCATTTTGAAAATCCAAAAACCCAGATTCTTCATAAGTGTTTCCATGGAAGTACTGCCTGTTGTCTACAGCAGCAACTCCAATGTGTAGATGATAGTCAGCATCTACCACAAGTGGCTGAGATTGCTAGATGCAAAAATGAGACAAAGAAGATGAAAAATTGCTATTGTAGTGGATAACAGTCCAGTTCATAAGCCCATAACCCTGTGAAACGTTTGCATGTGGAATGATGTTGAACACCAGGCTATTCATCACTGTTTTCAAAAAGCTGGGGTGTTACCATGGAATACAAAGGTTAAGAATGCAAAACCAGTAGTTGAACTGCTGACAGGAATGGCCTCCCAGGACTTCTTCCATGTTGCCATGGGTGTCTTACAAACATAACTAGATAAAGCAGTTAATGACAGATTGAATGGCACAACACAAGTTTTAAAAGCAAGCACAATGATCTCAGTACAGTGCATGATGCACATATATACATTATACAGGCGTGGTCACGCTGTATATTAGGGTTCAATGACTTCTTTGTTAAACTCAAGCTTTTGAACATTAATAACTTGGAAACCGTTTGACTGATTAGCATGAAATTTTGCATGCGCTTTCTGGCACCAATAATCTCTATATTTTAAAAGTTTCAGTCCAGTCTGATGTGTAGGTGTTGAAAAATGTAGTGTCAAACAATGTAAAAATTACTGCTTTTTGTCAAATTCTTTGTCATGCTGCTGAGCAAAAACAGCTTGGGGTTTTTGTCTGACATTTTCAGGGTATATAGGTCTTGGGTCACAGATGTGCCTTTTGAAGGTTTGGTGAAAAAGTATTATTCTGTTCAAAAGTTATTAAATTTCAAAGTTTCTCATGATTTCCAATGGGAAAAGATAGATGTGCCATGCAAAATAGGATTTCTTGATTGCGAAAAAGGATTTGATTGCACTTTGTGCTTTAGTAACTTCACAGCTTTTCTAGAAATGTGTATGAAATTTGGCATGCACCATCAGGTACTAGGAGTCTCTTGATATAGCAAGTTTTGTTTCAGTAGATGTGTGACTATGGCGATATGGACTCCCAATATGTGTAAATTGCCATTTTTTGTCAAATTCTTTCTTCACATTTACTTTAAACAGAATTATTTGTGTTTTAATAACTTTGCAACTGTTATGGTGAGTTGCATGAAATTCGGCTTGCCCCATCAGGAAATAAAGATCTCATGATGAGGCAAGTTTTGTTCCAGTTTAATTCAAGAATGTGGAGCTACAGCACCCCAAAATGTGTAAATTATTGTTTTTTATCAAATTCTTTCTTCACTTCTATGTTAAACTGAAAATTTGGGATTTAATGACTTTGTAACCATTCAGGAAATGTGCATGAAATTTGGTATGCCTTATCATGGACAAAGAATCTCTTGATGTAGCAAGTTTCTTTCCAGCTGAATATGCAAGTGTGGAGCTATATGCTCCCCAAATGTGTAAATCACAACTTTTTGTCAAATTCTTTCTTTACTTCTATGTTAAACCTGAATATTTGTGCTTTAGTAACTTTGCAAGCTTTCAGGTGAGTTGCATAAAACTTGGCATGCCTTTTTAAAGATTAAAGTTCTCCTGATGTGCAAGCTTCATTTCAATTGAATGTGCAGATGTGGAGATATAGAGTTCAAAAAGTGTAAATCACAATTTTTTGTCAAATTCTATCTTCACTCCTACGTTAAACTGAAAATTTGTGCTTTAATAACTTTTCAACCATTCAGGTGATTTGCATGGAATCTAGCATGCTTCATTAAGAACCAAGGTCCCTTGACATGGTAAGTTTCAATTTAGTTGAATGTGTGGGTATGGAGATATGGAGTCCCAAAATATGTAAATCACATTTTGTTTGTCAAATTCTTTCTTCTTTTTTATGTTAAACTGAATATTTTGTGCTTTAATAACTTTGTAACTGTTCAGGTGAGTTGCACAAGTTAAAGTTCTCTTGATATGGCAAGTTTCATTCCAGTTTAATTTGAAGATGTGGCAGTTCAGTGTCCCATAATGTTTAAAGCATTGTCTTTTTGTCAAATTCTTTCTTCACTTCTATGTTAAACTGAAACTTTGGGCTTTAATCACTTTGTAACCGTTAAGGCGAGTTGCATGAAATTTGGTATGCCCTATTAGAGATTAAGGTTCTCTTGATGTGGATAACTTTGTGTTAGTTGGATGTGCAGATGTGGAGATATGAGTCCCAAAATGTGTAAATCACTTGTTTTTGTTAAATTCTTTCTTCACTTCTATGTTAAACTGAAAATGTGTGCTTTAATAACTTTTCAACCATTTAGGCGATTTGCATAAAATTTAGCATATCTCATTAAATACCAAGATTCTCTTGATGTGGTAAGTTTTGTTCTAGTTGAATGTGCAGGTATGGAGATATGGAGTCCCAAATTATGTAAATCACTGCCTTTTGTCAAATTCTTTCTTCAGTTCTTTGTTAAACTGAATAGTGTCTATTTTAATAACTTTGCAAGTGTCTTGGAGATTTGCATGACATTTGCCATGTCCCATCAGGGACTAAAGATCTCTTTATGTAGAACGCTTCATTCCAGCTGGATGTGCAGTTGTGGAGATATGGAGTCTCAAAATGTGTAAATCACAGTTTTTTGTCAAATTCTTTCTACACTTCTATGTTAAACTGAAAATGTTGTGCTTTGATAACTTTGCAACTGTTCAAGAAATTTGTATGAAATTTGGCATGCACCATTAGGGAACAAAGTCTCAAGATGTGGCAAGTTTCATTGAATTTGGATATTCTGGTGTGGAGATAGAGGAGTATGGAGTGATGGGAGCTCAGGGCCCTGCGCTCTCACAGGAAAATAAGGATACAATTACAATCTTTTAAAAAATTATGGAGGGTTATGGGGAAAGGTGTACATTCAGGAAAGCTTAGAAGAGGGATTTTCCCCCTCCACTTTGTGTGGCTTGATGCACAGAGTAACATATATGTTGAATGATTCTTAACACCCGGTAGTTCAGGAATTAGGGTTAGGGTTAGGGTTACTGTTATGGATATGGGAAATGTGTACATTCAAGAAAGGGTAGGATAGGGGTTTTGACCTCTCCAGTCCATGGGGCTCACCCCAAAGAG
The DNA here is from genome assembly GCA_016271365.2 of Neoceratodus forsteri. Taxonomy (NCBI): domain Eukaryota; kingdom Metazoa; phylum Chordata; order Ceratodontiformes; family Ceratodontidae; genus Neoceratodus; species Neoceratodus forsteri. The sequence continues at coordinate 203,784,064 of CM028138.1, forward strand.
TAACATAAATTTACGTTTACACTTAACTCCTGGCAGTTTAGCAATTATGAGTAAACATCTAGTTTGGGGTTTTTGAGCTTAACTCCATCAATTTTCAAGGGACTTGTCTGATTCTTGGTTTGTAGTTCCAGATGAGGTACACATGTGTGTGAAGTTCGGTGAAGATCAGCCTTGAATTCTGCATTTGGTGCCATATTTAATTTTGGAGGAAATATTAGGGTGCTGTGGGTACCCTATGATGACTGTCCTTGTTATGATGCATTAATGTTGTAGTATTCAGTGAGATCTTTCATTTCATATATAGTATTACATTTATCTCCAAATACTGAGTGAGCTATGACCTGTGAAAGTTCTAATATTATTCTATATGAATGTTTGTATTTGCATGGGTTCGGGTTATATCTGTTGGAGTAAATGGGGGCACATATATGATATTGTTCAGGGTGCCGAATTATACCTTCTGTTGTGTGTGCTCCCATTAAATATAACTTGTTCCAGAGTTAGGATAGGGTTAGGTTATGCACCTGTTGGAGATAATTGTGGGCACATATGTGATATTGTTCAGAGTGCTGAGGTACACTTACTGTCATGTGTGCCCACCATTATAACTTGTTCCATAGTTAGTGTTAGGGTTCAGGTTTATTGGAGTTAAGGGGGAACATGTATCTGATATTCTTCAGGGAGCCAAAGTGCATCTTCTGTCATGTGTGCCCCCAGTTAGATATTACTTGCTGTGGAGTTAAGTTAGGGTTAGCTTATGTGTCTGTTGGAGGTAATGGGGGCATATATCTGGTATTGATCAGGTTGCTGAGGTATACTTTCTGTCATGTGTGCCCCCAGTAAATATGACTTGTTCTGGAGTTACAGTTAGAGATAACTGTTTGGATTAGTGTGATGAAGTTGTTTATGACTTAGGGTACAAATACTACTGAGGAATGATGCATGGATGGGAGTGCAAGGCCCTCCAGGACCTGCGTTACTACATGCAACTACAGATACTATTAAGAAGTAATACATTGATGGTAGTACAAGGCCCTTCCAAAGAGAAATATGAATGCTACTAGGCACTGATGAATAGATAGCACTGCAGGGCACAGCCGAGCCCTGTGGTCCCAGACACAAATATGCAGAGGAGCGTGGAGTGATGGGTCTGGCTCTCCCATAATGAAATAAGGATACAATTACAGTCTGTTAAAAATTATTGAAGCTTGGGGCACTCCCACAAGTAAAAAAATACTTTGATTATATGTTCTCAAAAAGTAAGTAAATTTTCTGCAAAAAAGCTTCATTAATGCACCATTATGGCTCCTTATGATTATAATTTCTCAAAAAGTAAGGAAATTATCTGCAAAAAATATCATTAATGGACATTAGTGTTCCAGCATCAAAAGTAGGAAAATGACATCTTAGGGTTCCCAACCCTGAGATTCCACTCCCAATCTCTTTTTCCTACCTTAACACCCCACCCCACCCTGCATGCAGGAATACCCTGCATGCAGGAACAAATGTGAGGGGTGTGCCTTGGGGTTGTGAACCCTAATGCTCACACCATTCTCTTATTCTGTACCCATCATAGCTGACTTACTCTTTGAATGGGATGAGCATTAGGGTTGGCAACCCCAAGGCACAGCCCTCACACCTTTTCCTGCATGCAAGGTGGGGGTGGGATGTTAGGGTTGGAAACAGAGAGTGGTGGTGGGGTCTTAGTTCTGGGAACACTAAGATGTAATTTCCCCTACTTTTGAAGCTGGAGCCCTAATGGTCCCTTAACAAACTTTTTTGCAGAGAGTATATATATATATATATATGTATATAAATATATACCAACAGGTGTTGGGGAGTGCCTTGGGGTCATCTGCCCTTACTCTCACCATATTCCTGTCTCAGTAAGGTGAGTTGGTACAGTATAGATGAATGAGGTGAGAGTTAGGCCCGATGACCCAAGGCACACCCCAATGTCTGTTGGTGTGTGGAGGGTGGGGCGTGGTGATAGGGGTTGGGGGTGCTATGGTTCAAAACCCTAATGTCCCATTTCCCTACTTTTGTTGCCTCAACCCTAACTGATGCATTAATGAATATTGTTGCAATTAATTTCCTTACTTTTTGAAAAAGTCTAATCTTATGCTTAAGTGTTTGTGGGAGTGCAGGGCCCTCTGGGCCTTGTGCTCCCAGGATTCTGTAGTGTGTTGTGGTTGCACAGGTCCCCAAGTGCAGGGCCCTTTGGGCCCTGCACTACTATATAACCATAAGTGTACAGACATTATAATTAACCTTCAACTCCCTGTGGGAGTGCTCCCATCCCCTTCCCATCACTCCATAAAGGTATCACTATCCATAAGTGTAGAGACATTGTAATGATATAATACAAATAGAATAATAGATAGATGAGGGTGTATTACAAGGCAGTAAGACCATCGAGAGGTTTTGGGGACTTGGAACCTCAAGAGAGAAGCTCGAGAGGTTCTAAAAGTCCCCAAAACCTCGAGATGGTCTTACTGCCAAGAAAAAGACCCTCATCTATTTCTTATTTTTTATAATATATGGATCCATGTAAACATTCTGTGTTTTTCTGTGGGGCTTCTTACTGTGCACTGTGCTGACAGGTTGAAAACTCACTCGCTCGGTCACTCGCTGACTCACCCCCCGCCCCCTCACGCATCTGTCACATTTAAATTTGGCATGTTCTGTGGAATAAGTCCTACCCTTTGCTTTTGTTGTCCTTCAGTAAATGGAGGAAGAAGCAGATAATACAGTGATAAAAATGAAAAAAACTGAAAAGCGAAGAAATACGGTGACCGTCCACTAAGCAAGGGTAAACAGCAGCCATGTTTTAAAAGTTGTTCTGCCCACCCCACAGAGGAAAGCTGCCAATTAGAATGCACACCATCACTTTGACTGTGCAGGAACAAATGTGGTACCTTGGCAACTGGGTCTGTGTGGCAGGCAGAGTTGCACATGCGCTGTGTCATTTCTGTGATAATACTATCGTTCAGAGCTGAAATGATAGTATTATCACCTCTGAATGATAGTATTATCAGGGAGCAACAGTGGTATTATCACTTTGGAATGTGTTGTATTACAGGGATTTTTTTATATGGGACAGGATGGTATTATTTGGCCATATCTATATATATATATGTGTGTGTGTGTGTGTATATATATATATATATATATATATATATATATATAGATAGATAGATATATTATTGTAGTGTGATAGCACCACTACAGTTAGGGATGAGTAGGCAATTTAATGTTAAGCCTCAAATTTTGCACTTTAATAACATTGCAACCATTCAATGGATTTGCACAAAATTTGGTATATGCTGGCCTGTGGGGGAGACCACTTGATGTGCCAAGTTTTGTTTCAATCAGATGTGCAGATTTTGTACAGCACATAGTGAAAAAGGTGTAAAAGTCACTCTTTTTTGCTTGTTTTGGCTGTTTTTTTCCTCATCTTGCTGCAGCCTCACCATTTGGACTTTTTATTCTGTAGTTTTTTTAGAGTGGAAAGAGCTTGCCCCAAAGAACAAGCCAGCATTGATTTGGTGAAAAAATATTAATCCATTCCAAAGTTATTCAATTTTGAAATGTCACCTTCTGAACATGATCAGTTCAGTCTTTTGGATAGCTGCATGGTGCAAAAAGGGATTGAGGGCTCATGAAAAGGGATTTTCACTGCTCATGAAAAGGAAATCATCAAATCCCTTTTCAAGAGAGAACATTCCCTTTTCAAGAGCCACCATTTTGTTTTCAATTTTTGTGCCCAAAGAAAGCTTTATAACTTGCCCCAGGGATGTCTTCTGTAGACATCCAAGTATGGGATTTGTTCATGGGGACATCCTGCACACTTCTGTGTCTTTGGTTTTATTTAGTTTAGTAAAAAAATGCTAGTTTTTAAGTTTATGAATCCCTTTCCATGACTTGCTTCCTATCCCTTTTTACGAGCTGTCAAAATCCCTTTTCACTAGCTGATCCGTTTTCTTGAGCTGTCAAAATCCCTTTCTGTGAGGGGATGACCAGATGGCCCTACCTCGCTAAGAGGGATTCACTCACAAAAAGGATTTTGACAACCTGCAAAAAGATCACTTTATAATCCCTTTTGTGAGCTGTCAAAATCCCTTTGTGAGGGGAGACCAGATGGCCTTTACCTGGGGATTACAAAATCTGGATTTTGACAGTCAGAAATGGATTACTTGAAGGCCATCTGGCCTACTCTATTAAACCCTTTCATGAGCTATCAGAATCCCTTTTGTGAGATGGCAAAATCCCTTTTCATGAGTGTAAAAATCCCTTTTCATGAGAAATCCCTTTTCACTAGCTGTCAAAATCCCTTTTCATGAGGGGATTACCAGATGGTCGTACCTCATGAAAAAGAGTTAGGGCCAACGACCCCAATGCACACCCCAATGCTGGTTGGTAGGGGTGGGCTGGAGGGGTTCAAGGGGGGCTTTCAACCCTAACCCCACATTTCCTCTCTTTTTTTGCTGTAGAACAACCCTTACTGATGCATTAAATGGAGTTTTTGCCTCTAATATATATATATATATATATATATATATATATATGTGTGTGTAGTTGTGTGTGTGTGTGTGTGTGTTTATGTATATGTTTGTGTGTATATATATATATATATATATATTAGAGGCAAAAAACTCCATTTAATGCATCAGTTAGGGTTGTTCTACAGTGAAAAAACAAAAAGAAAATTGGGGTTAGGATTGCAAGCACCCTTGGACCCCAGCCCACCCAACCCGGCATCGGGTTGCACATTTGGGTCATCAGCCCTAACTCTCACCCCATCACATGTAAAGAAGCAGAGGTATAGGAGAAGGCTGAGAGTTATAACCGATGACCCCAACATGCATCCTGATGCCGGCTGGGGTGGGCTGGGGGTCCAAGGGTGCTTTCAACCCCAACCCCAAATTTCCTCATTTTTTTCACTGTAGAACAACCCTAACTGATGCATTAAACTGAGTTTTTTGCCTCTAATTTCCCTCCTTTTTGAGAATAAGGATGATAAGTAGTGAATGGAATGCAATGGCAGGAGCACGGGGTCCTTTGGGCCCCATGCTCCCACCACATAATGTCTTGATACATAGCAACAGGAACTGCAAAGCAAATGCAAGTGGCAACAGTAGGCAAATTGTTATGGTAACAGCAACAATAAATCCAACAGAAACAGAAACACAAGCGTGTACGGAAACACAGACTGTTACACGCAAGGCCATAGTACCGCAATTGTAACTGTTAATGGTAACAGTAACAGCAACAATACAACCAACAGAAAAAGAAATGCAAGTGCATACAAAAACACAAACCATAATGCACACGGGCACGGTACCACAATTGCAAATGCAAATGGTAACGGTAACAGCAACAATAACATGGAACAAAACAGAAATGCAAGCGCATATGAAAACACAAACCATTATGCACACAGTGGCGTAGATGGGAACAGTAATTCGAACAGTAACAGAAGCACAACTGGAAACGCTAACTGACACAGTAACGAAAGGGCACGCTCTGCTTTTCCCCAAAAACTGCATTGAAAAAACAAATTGAAAACAAAGAATATATGCATTATAATTGACTTTGGAGCAGAAAAGTACAACTTGGAATACTAAATTGCTTATATCTCAGGAACCGCATGACGTAGGGAAAAAATTAAATTTTATATGAATTATTACTTTCCTGGCTAGTTTTGTGCTTAGCCCTCATTTGGGGGCTAAGCATTTTTTTGATGAAAAGTCCGTATCTCACACTGTTTCTGAGATGCAGGCCCTGAAAGATGCAACAGACACCATAATGTTATCCTATGGCTAAAAGCGTCAACTTCGGAGTGCCGCCACTTTGCCGCCCTGTAATATAATTTCACCAAACCACCAAAAGGCACATCTGTGGTATGTTGGCTTTCTTCCCTCCAAATTTCAGCCCAAACAACCACAGCATTATTTGCAGCAGTGCAGCAAAGAATTCCTGAAATGCGTCAAACACCGTAATCTTATCCTATGGGAAAAAATGCCAGCTTCATTGTGGCATAACTTTGCCGCCCTGTACTATTTCTTGACCAAACTACCAAAAAAAAATCTGAGGGATATTGCCTTTCTTCTCTCCAAATTTCAAGTCAAAAGACCAAGCCTTCCCAAGATATTCAATATCAAAGTTTAATAAAATTTCCCTAACAAATCCATTATAAAAAATCTGGCCATCTTGTCCCTCTCTCAAGATCAAAGATGATGATCAAAGAATCTCACGATCAAAGAATTTGTAGGCTCACGAACAAAGATTTAAAAACCTTATAAATAGAAAAATTGAAGGAATTGCTGTAAACCACCACCACCATGGTTCGACAGAACAAAGCCCCCTAAGTAAAACCTACCATCATTTGACTTCCAATGACCCCCCTTGGCTGAGATAATTGTTTTTTAATTGGGCCTTCTCATCCCTCGCTCACGATGCACGATCGCAATCACAGAATCTTGCGATCAAAGAGTTTGCAGGCTCGCAATCAAAGAATTTGCAGGGTCACGATCAAAGAATGAAAACTATTGTAATTTAAAAAATATGCATAATCGAGGTAAATCATCACCATGGTTCATCAGAACTAAGCTCCCTGAGTAAAACCCACCCTTGTTTGACTTCCTACGACACCCCTGGGTTGAGAAAATTGTTTTTTTTCATCCAGCCATCTCGTCCCTCACTCATGATGCACAATCGCGATCAAAGAATCTTGCAGTCAAAGTTTTTGCATCCTCACAATCAAAGAAATTGTTCTTTCACGAATGAGAGTGAGGGACAAGATGGCCAGATTTAAAAAGCTATTTTCTTAGCCCAGGGGTGCCCTATACTGCCAAATAAACCTGGTTTCTGTTCAAGGGGCTTCATTGTGCCCCATCTGCATGGCCAAAATAATGTTAGAAGAATCCCTGGTAGTCTAGTGCCCCCCCCAATAAAATATTTACATCACTGGTAGTTTAGTGCCCCCCCAATAAAATATATATTAATGAAGTAATGCCCTGGTAGTCTAGTGGCCCCCAACCCCTGTTTTTTTCTAGATCCCTGGTAGTCTAGTGGCCCCCCGAGCTGTATTGTTGATATAAAATGTTATAAACCTCAATCTTTACATCCCTGGTAGTCTAGCACCCCCAGTGTAGTGAAACAAAGAGTAATTAAATCATATACCTGGTAGTCTAGTGGCCCCCCACCCATTCTTACAAGCCCACCCAGCACCCCCTACCCTTGGCCAGCTGGTGACTGACACAGCCCTCCTCTCACCTCCACGGCCAGCCACGACTGTCTGCATTACGAGCGGTAATGCAAATAGGCCCGACAACTCCAACTCGCACCCTGATGCCAGTTGTAGGATGGGTTGGAGGGGTTCAAGGGGGTTTTAACCCTAACACTGAATTTCCTCACTTTTGTCGCTGAGGAATAACCTCTAACTGATGCATTAAATGAATGTTTTTGCCTCTATTATATATATATATATATATATATATATATATATATATATATATATATATATATATATATATTAATTTATTGCAAAACAACTTTGTTAATGCATCAGTTAGAGTTCATATCAGCAACAAAGTATGAAAATGTGGTGTTAGGGCTCAGAACCCCTAACTCCACATTCCCCCGACACACATACACACACGCATATATGCAAGCAGAAGAAGGGTTAAGGCAACACAGCCAATCGGAGACAGCCATCATCAGGTAACAGAAAGAACATGCATGTCTCTGAACATACCACAAGACACATCCATCATCATGGTCCACCAACTATGAGTTCTGCTGCCATGCCAGTGTCTTGGGGAAAATTCATGGGCATGAGAGTTTTGTGATATTAATGAGTACTTCCATTCCCTCACACTCTATGAACGAGCTACACCATTTAGCCCTATGGGTGTTTCATGAAAGTCGTAGCTGGTTTTGTGAAACTACAACCTTTGTGCCAGCTTCATCATTCATTTCTATGGGAGTTTCGAGATACTACTATAAGCTTCCATGAAATTACTATGTCTGTGTGAGCTTCCACTTTCATTCCTATGGGAGTTTTGCAAAACTACTAGGTGCTTACATGAAACTGCAACCTCTGTGCAAGCTTAACCATTCATTTCTATGGGAGTTTCATGGAAGTAATAGGTGCTTTCATGAAACTACAACCACTGTGAAAGCTTTCCCATTCAATCCTATCAGAGTTTTGCAAAACTACTATGTGCTTTCACGAAACTAGGAAATCTGTGTGAGCTTTCCCATGCATTTCTATGGGAGTTTCATGAAACTACTAGATGCTTTAGCTAAAGTGCAGCCTCTGTGTGAGCTTCCCCATTCATTTCGATGGGAGTTTCACAAAACTACTTGGTTCGTTCTCAAAACTACAAACTCTCTGCTCCCATATGCACATTTGCATACTGTTATGGAGTTCTGCTCCCACAGAAACATACATTTACCATACTGTGCTAGTGCACACTGCAGCGAAATGTGTAGTGGACAAAAGTGTAATTTTTCAATAGTGCATGAGTGAAGGGTCATACAGACCCTGCACTGCCATGCAAATATCACCAGTACATACTGTACAAGTGCAGAGTCCTCCAGACCCTGCATCCCAGCACATACGTAATTTTTCTACAAATTTGTATATGTGTTAGCTGCAATACATTTCTGTATGTCTTTCAAGTATAGTTTACAGTATACTACATGTAGTGGTGCATCAATTATGGTCCCACACTGTGTGAGTGTACCCCCAAGACACCTTCACTCAGACCCATACATAGTTTTCTTTTCTGGCTGTGCCAGCACAGGTTACTGTAAAGACTGTGGAGATAGTGGTGATCAGTGTGGTGGTGGTGCATCACCAAATCAAGTAATTACAGTAGGCAGTAGTGGAGAGCACACACCCCTGCTTGTTGCTACCAAAAAAAGGCACTGACACTAAAAAGTGTAATTCAGTCTTCTTTTACTCCCATAAGTACAGCAGTGCATAACAGGATACCTTACATTCCACCGGGCCTTCAGGAGCTTTATTAGAGACAGTGAATTAACTTTGCAAATAACTTTATTTTATAACAAACAACAATAATAATACATAACCCCCACCCAAGGGGCGGTAACCCCTTTACAAATTTCCATACTGTAGATTATCATAAGTCACAATACATACAAAGGGTACCCTCCCGAACCCTCCCAACCCGCCCACCCTCCATCCCCCAACCCAGAGGAGCATTCCTTATTAAACAAGAGAAAGAAAAGGAGACCCAGATAATATAAACCAAAGTACATTAGTACATTAGCAACCTGAACAATAGATATCAAAACAGTTCTAGATTAAGTAGACCAAGAAAGATCATTCAACCTGAGTGACACATGAAAGGGAGAGAGAGAATATCGTCTTATCCAAATTGTTCCACATATGGATAAAGGAAAGAGGAAAATTTATTACAGATGTCGGGATAAATTATGTACCAAAGAGGGAGGATCCTCACCTCTAATAACCATATTTATCCTTCAATGACCCCAAAAATTACCCCAGTATTTGTTAAATTTTTTATTTGAATTAAAAAATTGGCTACAGTCCTCTCCGCTTAAAGCACCTAAAAACTCATCCCACCATTCTTTATAGGAGGGAGATTTGTCGCTATGCCAGTAACGAAGGAGGAGAAGCTTGTCACCAGAGTCACCAGGGCCACTTGGTACTTGAGCTACCATAGGAATGTGAGAAAACATACCAAAAATACATATATCGGCATTAAAATAACCAGAAATGTTAACATAGGGACCTATCCATAGCTTCACTAGCTCCCAGAATTTAACTGCTTTAGGGCATTCCATAATTTGTGATAGGTAGTACCAACTGACCAACCACACATCTTACACTCTGGTGAGCTGAGGCTATATATTCAGGAGAGTTTAGCCGGGGAGAGATAAAGATTATGCAGAAGGTTAAATTGAAGATCCCTTAATCTGTCTTGTTTGACATATGTATATAAGTCCGACCAAATCTTATGCCAGACTTCCTCAGTCCAACCCAGCAATAGGTTCGCCTCCCAGTAGTAAGGTATTGGAGAGATGTTAATATCCCTTTTGTCTATAATTGTTTTATATATATTAGCGACTGATTTACCAGATAACGCCAAATCCTCATTTTCCTTAGGAGCCCCCAGCTTCATCCGATCCTTTGCTGTCCCTTAGGAAAACTGATATATCTATATCTGGAACAACTGAATCGATCGTTGTCTCCACCTAAGCCCTCCGCCAACACAGAGGCCGGCTATGTCCGGAGCCTTCTGAAATAAAATCAGCTAGCTTAGGTTTGAGAGGGAGGTTGCCAACGCATCTCTTTATCGACTGGTCACCCACCAAAAGGTTAGGATTTTTAACAGGGCTGCATTAAACTTTACATATGGGATACTCAAAAAGAGTAGAGCTGGTGAAGGGCCTTTATGTCCCAACCCACCGGGAGTCTCTCACTTTGAAGAACCTGACCATGGAATATATAGACAAGCTTCAAGGTCTAAATTAGCACTATGCGCTAACGACAATCGAGCTTAAGCCCTCTCGAGCTATTCCCTGTACCCATAGGGCCGCTCTAGCAACATGGCTAGCCAGATAGTAGATATAAAATCCGGGAGTTGTAGGCCTCCTATCGACCTTGAGCGGGTAAGCTTTATAGACCCTAGGAGGGGTTTCCTTCCATAAAAAATCCGTGCAATATTTATAAATTGGTAAAGAAGGACCTGGAAGGTATAAATTGAGGTTATAAAGGGGTAAAAATTTTGGTAAGATCATCATCTTGATTGTATTAATTCTCCCCAAAAGGATAACGGAAGCTTAGACCACCTTTCCAGGTTCTCTTTAATAGATTTAAATAAAGGTTTAAAGTTTAAATCTACCAAATTGTTAAACTTTGAAATTTGAATTCCTAAATACTGCAAGGACTTAGGCTGCCATTGTAGGCCCAGAGATGCACACCAGCTTTGTTGCAAGATGGGAGAAAGTGGTAAACCACAGTTTTACTTTTATTCAGATTATAACCTGAGATTTTACTAAAATCTGAGATAATTTGGAACAGACGGGGAAGCGATTCCCGAGTGTTGCGGAGATGTAGGAGTATATCATCAGTAAATGCTGATAGCTTATACTCAGACCTCCCCATGCAAATTCCTTGGATTTGTTTGTCATTATTAATGGCCCTAATTAAGGGTTCTAAATACAAATTAAACAGGTAGGGGGAGAGGGGACATCCCTGACATGTACCTCGCAGCAGGGGAAACCAGCCAAAATCAAATTGTTGCATTGAATCCTCGCTGAAGGGCATGTATAAAGGACCGAATATAATCCAAAAATTCTCTGAAAACCAAAATTGGAAAGTACCTGAAACATGAAATTCCACTCCACCCTATCAAAAGCTTTTCTATGTCTAAAGACACCAGAGATGCTTCCATATCCGGAGTCTGGGATGCAGAAATTAAGTAAAATAGTTTTCTAAAGTGATCCCCTGACGAACGCCCGGCCACGAAACCAACCTGTTCCGAACTCACTAGGTCTAACCATGAGGATTTAATTCGGGTGGCCAAGATCTTGGCATAGATTTTAACATCAATATTCAATAGTGAAATTGGTCTATAGTTGCCAACCTGATCTAATGCCTTACCCGGTTTGGGTAGTAAAATAATTCTCGCCTCAAAAAGAGATGGATCTTTTATCCCATGTTCCTGCCAGAAGGCAAAGAGTTGCTGCAGCAGCGGTACCAAATGATCTTTGAACGACTTAAAGAAAAGGGCCGTGAAACCATCCGGTCCGGGGCTTATCTAACTTTAGAGCATCAATAGCTTGATAATCTCCTTTTGGGAGAGGAGCCACTAACTCTGACTGCTCTCTTCCGAGAGTGAAGGGAAGAAACACTTCCCAAAATTCCTTTATCTTAGGTCCCCTGTCAGGAAGAAAAGGCGACAGAGTATAAATTTTATAGAAGTCAACAAAAATACCTAATATGCCCTCTGGATCAGAAACTGTATTGTTAGTCTCAGGGTGTCTCAGCCCTGCCACACTCTTAGCCGATGTACGTTGTTTTAACTGCCATGCCAGAATGTTGCCAGCTTTACTACCCTGTCCTATATATAAAGCCTTCAATATAGAGGCTCGATTCTCAACCCCTTCCCGTAAAGTACTTGTGTACCAGGCCCTGAGCATAGCTAATTCTTGATCATGACCCGTAGATCTCGCATCTTCTCCCATAAGCTCCAAAACTTTAATCCCTCTCTAAATAATTAGATAAACAGCGCGTCATTTTCTTTTTGCGAACTGATGCAAGTCTAATTAACTCACCTCTCCATATGGCCTTCAAGGCCGACCATGTCTGGTCCACCGCACTGATAGAACCCCAATTGGATGAAATTGCATAGGACATAAAGGAACTAAACTGACCTAACAAGTGGGAATCCTTTAATAAGGAATCGTTCAAGGACCATGAATAGGATCTGGGAGGAGCAGATAGTGGACGGCATCGAAACCCAATGGGTGAGTGATCTGAGATTACCCGACTCTCTATAGTAACATCATAAATAAAAGAAAGAACTTGGTAGCTAATCAGGAAGAAGTCAATCTGTGAATAGCTTCTATGAACAGGAGAATAAAAGGTAAACTCTTTAGCAGTAGGATTAATCATCCTCCAAGGGTCGATTAGGCCCAAGGAAGAGGTAAACTCAGCCAACGCCCTCTGGGACGGAGACAAAGAGGTGGCTCTATACCACGAACGATCGATACGGTTGGACTGTACCTGATTCCAGTCCCCTCCTAAAATCACTGGGCTATCTGCAAGGGGTGTGATAAGCACAGCCAGCTGGGTAAAGAAAGAGGGTGACTCTTGATTAGGGCCATAAATGGACCCCAAAACTAAACTAACTCCCCCCAGCTTTCCTGTAACTATGACATATCTACCATTAGGATCAGAGTGGACCTCTGAAGGAAAAAAGGGGATTCCTTTAGCCACTAAAATGGCTATCCCTCTTTTGCTGGAGGAGATCCCTGCCCCAAAAACTTGACCTACCCACCCTTTTTTAAAGTAGTGGAGCTGCTCCTGGGGCATATGAGTTTCTTGGAGAAAAACTATCGACGGATCAAAACGTGCCAAATGATTTAAAATAACATATTTTTTCCTATTATCCTCCCCCCCCCTTTATATTCCATGAAATGATATTCAGGTTGCTAACCATAAAAAAGTTTGACAAGAAAATATAAGGCCACTTGGAAGCTGCCTGCGCCCACCCTACTACCCCCCAATACTCAAACCCTAAAAAGGAAAAACCATTAAACAATTCCCTAGTCATAGCCCAACTATCCCTAAACACTAACCACCTGGCCCTTGGCCGACTCCAAAACCACCAGACCATGGTGTGCACTGTAGTGTGGGTCCCTCCCCCCCAAAGCCAGTTAAACACCACATTCCCGAAAAACTCCAAAAAGAAAAGAATTCTTATAAGATCCTTAAATGAGGTGTTGCCCCTTAAGTATGTACTAAGCAGTAACTGTAAGTAAATTAAATCCGCCTCTTAATTCGGCTTGCACATGTAAATAGTAAGTATCAAAGTAAATTCCACTAGGGGGCCAAACGAGTCGGCTGCCAAATCAGAGTATGCCTGAAAGTAACATAAAATGCAAAAAAGTTATGTAAGGGACCCAAAACAAAATTCCATACAGTAGTTCCTGAACGAAACATTGAGAGTCCCCTCACACTATCCAGTTAAGGGATTAACAAGACTTTCCCCAGAATAACAGTACCTGTACAGCAAAACCCCAGACAAAAGCCCCACTCGTATTTGAACTTGCATTTGGAATAAAAGTCTTCCGAAAAACCTAAATATTAAACGTAGGAAAGTATAAAAGACATGAAGCAGGTCTCACATAATTACATAGACTACTGGCTCCATCTAGCGGTTACAAAACAGATTATCAGGGCTGCCCCTCTTCCTATAATGATATGCCCTCGTGAATAATGACCCTTTTTCTTTTTCCTTAAAAAATTAAATGCCCTTGAAAAGTCCAAATGCACCAGCATCAAGTGAAGCACTAACACATTAAATCAAATACTCCATTTAGAGTCTTTGAGAGTATAAAAATAGGAAATAATGTCCCAACTGTAGATCAATTCAGCCTTTTGGAAATAAATCTGGCATCATCTTGTTGAGGTGTTTCATGGCCTCCTCCAGTGTATCGAAGCGCTTAGAGCCATCCTTAAACGAAATCTCCAGCCTGGCTGGGTAAAGCATACGATGTTTGATTCCTGCAGCCCAAAGCTTCGATGTAATGGGTCAGAACTTAGATCTTGCTGAATGAATTTTAAAAGTTAAATCCAGAACCACCCGAAGCTTCTTGCCCTCCCAGAGAATCGCAGGTATTTTCCTTGCCTCTTTCAATATATGCTCCCGATCGAGAAAATTAAGGAGCTTGAAAATCAGAGGCCTGGGAGGGTCCGTTGAGGGTGGTTTTGCCCTTAAGGCTCAATGGCCCCTTTCAATGATGTATTCCGGCCCGTTAGGCGAGGGCCCGACTGTTTTTGTCAGAAACTTTTGCAAGAAAAGGATTGTGTTCGGGCCCTCTTCTCCCTCTGGGAGCCCTAACAAGACAAGGTTATTATGACGATTCCTTCCTTCAAGATCGTCGAGACGATCCTCCAATTTAGCCACTGCTCTCTTACACTCAGTCATGGCTGGGCGAGTTTGTCAGTGCTTTCTTCCAAAGATGAAATTCGGCTTCAGCATTGGTAACTCGATGAGCTTAGCGTCAGAGCAGGTTTGAAATCAGCTACCTCTTCTATTAATTTGAAGAGAGCAACTTTTATTGTAGATAGTTTGTTATAAACACGAGTAGGAGTTAGCTCATCCTGAGGTTCTATTGGGGACGAACTGCGCCGAGGCCGCTTCGCCTCGAGCTCTTGCGGTGTTTCATCCATCACCTTCCCAATAACCGAAAGAGGTTAGCTGAAGTAGACCACTGATTTCTCAATCAATTAAATTAAATAAAATTCGCTGGAATGTGGAAAAAAAATGAATTTAAAGCGCGAGAGCAGGGAGAGTTCCAAAGCTGCTGCTATCACTCCAGGCATATCACGTGATTCCCCAGAGACAGTGAATTAACTTTAACAGACAGGCTAAATACTTATTTCATCAGTGACAATTAAGTGCCAAAACCAATAGCTACATTCCATTCTTAATCAAGTGACCAATCAGATTCTTGGAATACAAATTTAAAAAAAAACACACATGTGGTGACATCTAACACAGAACTAAAGCTTATAACCCTTTATTTCATGGTTTTAAGAAACTTGAAATCATAAATATTGTTCTCAGTTTTAAAGGCAAATATAGTCCCCTTAGTTGCAAATTTATGCTTGCTTGCTTGTCATATATTTTTAAAATCAATCTCTTCTCAGGAAAACCTATACAAAAAAAAATCACAAATCCCCACTCCTCACATTCCTCTGAAAATTTTCTATGTCAATGGCTCTAACCTTATATCTATTGCTGTTTCCACTATTTTTGACGTGCATTGCCATGGCATGCTCAGTATTTAGGATTTTGTTAGCCAAAATATGTTCAAGAAGCCTTAAGCATAACATCCTTTTTGTTCTCCCTATATAAAACTTTCCACAGGATCATGTAAGTTTATATATAACCCCTTCTGTATTGCAAGTTATATTGCCCCTTATTTTTTCAGTTTTACCATTAAAAGTGTCAGTGGCTCAGTAGGTAGCACACTCGCCTCTGAGGTTGGGAGATCAGAGGGATGTGGGTTCAGGTCCCACATCTGGCTCTTGGGTTAATATCCCAGTACTGACACTGTAGTGCAGCATGAGAGGGGTGCTGCACTTCTGAGGTGCTGTCTTTCAGATGAGATGTTAAACTGAGGTCCCATCTGCCTGGATTGGTGGTAGTTCAGGTGGATGTTAAAGATCCCATGGCACTTATTGAAAAGAGTAGGGGAATTTCCCTGGTGTCCTGGCCAAATTTCCCTCATTCACTAAAAAAACTACCACCAACAGCTTAATCTGGTTCAAGGTCAGTTGGCATTCATCTTATCCTGTCCCCCGGGTTGTGCCTGAAAATAGGCAGCATTTGTCTAGTGCACTTACCCGGTCAACAAAAACAAAATAAAAAAAAAATCCTGGGATTTTCAAAGAAATCCACCTTTTCCATAATGGAGAAAGTGCCACAAAAGCCACAAGGTTTTTAACCCCATCTCCTATGTGTCTCAGTCTCCTTGGTTCTTGCCTGGTAACTATGGACCAGTTTATCCCTTAGGTTGGGGCCCCTCCTGTGTGAAATTCTCAGAGGTTTTTCAAAAGGGGGGGTTAAGGGTGAGAGTCCTCTCAGTATGTGTAAGTTCCTTTTTACAATGTCTGTGAATTCCCTAGACCAACCCTAAAGGCCAAAACAAATGATAGACCCACCTGGGTCATGTGGTAATTTTTTACTCTGAAGTAGGCTATCACAGGGAAGGTTATCCACAACTGCTCTGGCTTGTAAAATATCAGTTTCTAAATACTCCTTCTCTCTCATCCTCTCTGCCATCTTGTTTGCTCTAGTGACATACAAAACCTCAGTTCCACAGTTCCTTTTTATACTTAGAAATTGACCCTTGGGGAGATTCTTTGTTACAGGGCCAGGGTGGCAACTAGTGGCCAGGAGCAAACTGATGTGATCACTGTGTTTATTATATCAATCAGTCAGTATTGTTCCATCCATCTCTTTTTTGATAGTAAGGTCTAAAAAGTGAATCATATGCTGATTTGCACTAATTTTAAGCCTCAGATTCTGATTTGAAGCCTTAAGATAGCTAACAAACATTTCAAGTTCTGTCCTAGTCCCCCTCCAAATCAACAATATATCATCTATAAAACATGTGAAGAGATCAATTTTCTCAAAAAATTGATTAACATCAGGATTGTACACACATTCTTCCTCCCACCTAGTCAGATAAAGATTTGCAAAGCTAGGTGCTATGGTGGTCCCCATGTCTGTGCCATTCACTTGTTGGTGTACTTTTCCTTAGAACATAAATATGTTATTTTTTAACACTTAGTTCAGTGAAACTTACCAACACTTTTATTTTCTCTTGTGATAAAGAGGTGTGGATAAGTAGACTTTGTTCTACTACAGTGAGCCCGCCCTAATGAGGAATACTTGTGTAGAGGGCATCTACAGCTAATGCTACCAACAACCAATCTTGTTCATTCTGTATGTCTTCAAGGATTTCAAGAACATCTGTGGTGTCCCTAATGTAACTCCTAGATTTTGGTAATATTAGGTGAAGGAAACTGTCTATGAACTTAGACATGGGCTCTGTCACCCACATTATCCCCAATATAATAGGCCTACCCGGTGGTGTAGTCACATTCCTTTCAGCAGAGTATAGAAAGCTGGTTTATTAGGGGATTCTACAGACAGGTAATGTAGTCCAATAGTACCCAAATCTAGGATTCTGCATTTGTGACAAAGGATCCAACAATTGTGAAAAAGGATTCCACATTTGCAATAAAGTATCCTTTTTTCATGGGGCATCTAACTGCTCCCATTGAAAATAATGGGAAACTACAAAATTTTCATTTAGGTCACTCTGCTGTTTAATGATTGTGATATCCAAAGATTTTTTAAAAAACACAGCGGTACCCCTAGATGAATTAGTATAAGGGGCATTAATGTCCGACCCCCAATTTTAAGCAAGGTATTGAAATTCACTGTTGTTTAAATGAGTTTCTTGCATTAGCGCACAATTTGCTCCCATTCTATCTATATAATTAAATACTTTTCTTCATTTCACGTGGTCTTAGATGCCCTTCACATTCCATGAAATTATCTTAAGATATTGCACCATTAAACTCCAAATAATTTAAAGCCAGTGACCATGATGAGATTATCTTATATGTCTGACATTTTATGCTATACCCTTACAAGTATAAAATTGTGGTTTCAATACATTTTTCCAATGCTATCCCCCTACTTCCACCCCTCAGGGCCTTCATGACCCCATATTTTGAGTAATCACATAGCTGGGCTGTCCACAAAAGTAACTATTTTCCATTAATCTCCCTTGATCTCGCCATCAAGTAAAATACCAATAATATTTTCAGCAACAGGTGGATAGCCATAACACCCTTTGATTGTGAGTACCCCTTCCCCTGGTTCTCATTCCCAGTGGGCGTGCTGCCAGTGAAGGGGTTGGGGCCTTCCAGGATGCCACCATAGACTAGTTCCGATGCACAGTTCTAACATCCCTTGCCATTCTACCTACACCTGAAAAGAAGAAAAAGAAGAGGAAAAAAAAAAGAAAACAGTTTCTCGTTCTCTTCTTTCTTCTTCCTCTCCTCCTCTCCTTCTACCACTTTCATGGCATCTTCTAGACGATGACAATTTCAAAGCTTGTCCCTTTCATATCGCAGCTATTCCTTCCAATGATGTAACCCATTTCTATACACCACACGAAGACAAATCAAGTTCTACCTTCTCAGTAAGTTACATTGCTGATGTGCTAGCTGATTGGGTAATTAATTGATGCTCTGCTTTTTTTGGATCAGAAAAAATCCATGCTTTTCCATGTAAGAAATATTGAATTCTTGCAGGATAAAGGAAGGAAAACTTAATGTCTCTTTGCCTGAGCATTTCTTTCGTTTTATCAAAACCTCAGCGAGCTTGGACCATAGAGTGTGACAGGTCTGGGAAAGCAGAAAAGCAGTGTTGACCAAAGTGTAATCCTCTGTTGATTCATGCCATCTTTGATATCAGTTTTCTGTCCTTGAAATTATGAAGTTTAATAAATATGGGTCTGGGCACTGTATTATTTTCTGCTTGGCCTGAGTTCTGCTTTGGTCCCCTATATGCTTGATCAAGTGGAATGCGTTCCTTGGAGTATTGACAGTTCAAGGCCTGTGCAGTTACATTTTCAAAGAATGGGAGGGGTCTCCTGGGCTTTCTAGATCTTCTGGTAGCCTAACAATTTTAATATTGCCTCTACGTGATCAGTCTTCTAGATCTGTGATTTTCGCTTTTAAGTCTGCAAGTTCTTTCTCAACCAGATTTAGTTTAGCTGTCATGGGAGAAACCATGTTCTAGCAGAGATACAAGTTTCGTCATCATTAGTGCGTATGCTGAGAGCTTCAATTTTATTCTGAATAGAAGACAATGCTGCAGTGAAATCTGGTAAAGCTCATGCTGACAAACCCTGTTCGGATTTCTTGTTTAATTTCAGCTTGAAATTTACAAAAGTCATCCACTGTGATGTTAGACTTTAAGCTGGAGTTATGTGCCCCCATTTCCCCCAACTTAAAAGAGTCTGCTTTTTGAGTCTCCATTAACCGCACATTAATTGCATCATTAGACAATGCTGTGCTTCTCTGTCTATTGGGGTTTTAGCTTGCAAAAGGCATTCGTGTTTTGTATCATTGCTCACAGCGTCACTCATTTTACTCGTCAACTTGAAACAATCCATAGTTATGGGGGAGCCTTCGTCTTCCGCCATGGTGTAACCAGTCTCTTCGGGATCAGGATCTGGATTAGCCATGTTGTTTGTAGTCCCAGAAAATGGAGGTGAATACAGCGTAGTATGTATACCGTTGCTAACGTACATGGCCCCAATGAAGACTCTCCCTAAGTTTATATTCACTTATTTATTGAATTAGCCAACTCTGCTGCTCCATATATTATTGCTCGATATTTCAATACTGTCCTAAACCCACAATTAGATCACTCATCCATTTGTTCAATACGAATGACATAAGCGGCCATCAAAATAAATAATTTTATTGGGGATTATAAGCTCATGGATGTCTGGAGAGCACAGAATTCTGCAAGAAAGCAATTTTCTTTTTTTCTCTTCCTCCCCTCCAATATACAATCATATTGATTATGCTTTGATTTCACACTCAAATGAATATCAAATTAGGGAAATTAAATATAATAAGGAAAGGCTGACTGTCCCACTGGGGCTGCTTTGAGCTGCCGCCATTGGCCATTGACCGTTGCTTGCAACAGCATGCCCTGAGTGGACCGCTGCCCTCTTCTCCTTTCTTTGATTGGCCTGCTGTTTTCCTCGGACTTGGGACTGCAGTGGCCATAGAAAATCAGCGACATCGGCTGAAATGTTATGCCCCCCCAACCCCGGCCTTAATTAAATAGACGATTACCATGCCTCCATTATTTGCCCCACCCCATGACTCTTACTCTATTGGCCCCATGTCTGGCCATCCCCTCATTGGCATTTCGTAGCTCCCACACACCCTTTCTCTACTGAACTCTAACCTAGTGCTGCTACCTCCTGTCTCCCTGTCTTGTAACACTCATTAACACTCCTCCCTCTACCTGTCTTCTATACCCTCCTCTTTTGCTACCACCCGTGTCTCCTCACTACCCCACCCTCTGCCCATTCTCCCTTAGCCACTTGCCTACCTAAGTTCCCTCTGCCCCACTGAGCCTCCACCTTATTGCCTACCTCCTGCCACTTTCACTAGCTGCCTCCCACCTACCTAGCACCATGTGCCCACTCTCCTCCCTCTCCCTCATTCACACTGAATCTTGTATGCCACCAGTACTCTGTACCCCTTTCTCCTCACCTTATTTCCCCTCTTCCCTCTCCTACATCCCCCCTGCTCATGCTTCTCCTCTGTCCTGAACATCTATCAACTCACACTCTCTCACCCCCTCCAAGGTGCCCTCCCTCTCGATCTCATGTACCCGCCTTGGGCATTACCAATCACTTTGAAATAGCCCTATCCCACAAATGGCTGTTGGGTACTCCCCCTGTCCACCACCACTACTGCCATGCTTTATGCATGCCTCCACCCATTTACATGCCCTGGTGAATCTTGGAGTTCTCTGGCCCCAAAAAATAGGTGCCAGTTATGGGTATCTCACACCAGTACTCTAAAACATATACTTCTTCTCCTGCTATTGTCTGGAAACATTCATCCTAGTCCCGGACCAGCCCCCACAAAAAGAACAACCCAGACCAATCATCCAGGATACCTATCAATAATCTCACTTAACATATGCAGTCTTCTTCACAAAATTGATGCCCTTCAGACTTTTGCCTGCCAGCATAACTCAGACTTACTAGCAGTCATGGAAACCTGGCTCTCACCTTTGGTCCCTGACCATGCCATCACCCTCCCAGGGTATAATGTTTAATGGCTTGATTGAACATCAAAAAGAGGTGGTGGCTGTACCCTGTACCTTAAGGACATGATCCAGGGGCACCTCATCAGCTTAACCCCACAAACCACCACTGCACAGATTCTTCCTGTCAAGATCCTCCTTGGTGGGAGTCACGTGATGCGCTCGAAGGATTAGCAGCTTGCATAGGGGCTCTCCTCTCTTCGCTAAAAACGCTGACTTTTTCCCACACTTCTGACAATTTACACCTGCCATAACCTCAATCTAAAGCTGCGACTTCTTTTGAGCTTTAATTTGTCTGGCTAAACAGGCAAAAGATGGAAGAACCTAGCCAGGAACTTGAGGCAAAGCGCCCTTGGCGCAGCTCTTCTCCGACGGCTCTGCAAGACGAGTTAACGCCTTCTCGTGACACTGAACTGTCAACAATTAAAGATGCGCTTTTTAAATTAATCGAGGAGGTTGCCGATTTCAAGCCTGCACTAACCCAACTGGCCCGTCAGGTCACAGATGCCGAAGCTCGGATTTCCTCACTGGAGCGGAGCTTAGAGAAACAGGACCCAGCTATGGTGGAATGCAAGAGGGCGGTGGCTAAACTAGAAGATCGTCTAGATGACCTCGAGGGAAGGAACTGCCATAATAATCTTGTCTTGCTGGGGATCCCGGAGGGTGAAGAAGGCCCCAACACAATTTCCTTCCTGCAAAAGTTTCTTAGGAAGACGGTAGGGCCTTCGCCTAACGGGCCTGCATATATTATTGAAAGAGGCCATCGGGCCTTAAGGGCAAAGCCACCCCCCTCAGACCCCTCAAGGCCTGTTATCTTCAAGCTCCTCAATTATCTTGATCGGGAGCATATTTTGAAGGAGGCAAGGAAACTCTCAGCCATTCTCTGGGAGGGTAAGAAATTACGTGCGGTGCCCGATTTAACACTGAAAATCCGGATGGCCCGCTCCAGTTTTCGTCCCATCACTTCAAAACTCTGGGCTGCTGGTGTGAAACATCGCATGCTATACCCGGCTAGGTTGGAAGTCACTCAAGGATGGAATAAAACGCTTTGAATCGGCAGACGAGGCTGTAAAGACACTAAAGATTTACTGCCAGATTTATTTCTCAAAGGTTGAGGAGGTCTGATGTCGAGGAAGCACTCCGGAGCTTAGAAGAAAACCTGGACTGATTTGTTCAACTTTAGGCTGTATGAGTCTGCTACTGAACTTATAGGGTGTTGGGAGTTCCCTTATCTCCCCTTATTAATCATTTTTTTTTTTTTATTATTTTATTTTCTCTTTCCCTTACAGGTCTGTTATTGGGGCGTTTGATCTGTAAAGTCTGGATCTACATTTAATGTAAAATGTGCCCATCCGAGGGGAGGGGGATTTCTCGACCTGTGTTTTAGGCAGTTGCCAGAGGGTCCTAAAAGGGGTACCAGGTGCAAGGCTGCTGCTGAGGTGACCGGGCAAGCCTCCGATTCGCTTTACGAGGGTTACCCCTTTCTTATTTTATTATCAGCTCTTGTTATGCCGCCACTTTGGGCATAGAATGTTCAGAGCTGCTAGAGATCTGTGGCGGACTCACTGCTCTGCCGATGTCTCGTCGGTTACTTTTCTAGTTAGTTGCAACAGCAGTTTGGCTCCTTGCCTGGTTTATTGTTTGAGTTTTTGTCCTGATATTTAAGCCACCTACTAATTAATAAAGTTGGATGTTATGGTGGGGGTTTTAGAATATTGCTATAACCCGCTTTGGCTTATGGTTTCTGTATTTAATGGGCTGAGCTACTGGGGGGAGTGGGTGTGCTGGCACATTGTTACACGGGACTTCTTTTTCCCCTTTTCGGTTTTCTTTGTGACCATTTCACGCTCGCCCCTCGTTAGGCTTCCCCTATGGTCTGTGCCTTGGTGTGAATGTAGTCACTTGTTAGACATTTAGAATTTAATAAACGATATAATATTGGGCTCTATATAGGGGATGGGGAAGTGTTAACCTAACCGAAATTGCTAATGGATGCAGAATAAGGAGCGGTTGCCTAGGGCTTCACAAGGTTTGATAAGTTTGTGGGGATATGGCAAATAGACTCTTCTTTCTAAGGGGGGGCCCTGCCTTCAGAGCACGCCATGGGCCAACAGATTTGGAGTCGGGTGGTATGGTTTCTGTAGGGTTTGGGGAAAGAGTGGGAGCTTTTTTGAGGGGGGTTTTCCTTTTTCTCAAGTTTTAGGTATTTGGGGGATATTAGGGGAGGGAGTTGGCAGCTTACCAGTTGGGTCTGTATCCTTTATAGAGCTATTTTATGGCTTCCAATCTAAATATTATTTCTTGGAACATTAAGGGGGGTAGAGATAATAGGAAAAAATATATTATTTTAAATCATTTGGCACAATTTGACCCATCAATAGTATTTCTCCAAGAAACTCACATGCTCCCTGACCAGCTCCACTTTCTGAAAAAAAGATGGGTAGGTCAGGTTTTTGGGGCAGGGTTTTCCACAAGTAAAAGAGGGGTGGCTGTTCTAGTGGCTAAAGGGATTCCCTTTTTTCCTTCGGAAGTTGTTTCCGATCCTAATGGCAGATTTGTCATTGTGGTAGGGAAGCTTGGGGGAGCAAGTTTAGTGATGGGGTCTATTTATGGGCCCAATCAGGAGTCACCATCTTTTTTTACGCAGCTGGCGGTACTTATAGCGCCCTTTGCTGATAGGCCTGTAATCTTAGGAGGGGATTGGAATTTGGTACAGTCCAACCGTTTGGATCGCTCGTGGTGTAAAGGTCTACACCTCTCCCCGGCCCAGAGGGCATTGGCAGAATTCGCTTCCTCTTTAGGCCTTATCGACCCATGGAGATTGATCAACCCAACTGCTAGAGAATTTACCTTTTACACCCCTGTTCATAGAAGTTATTCTCGAATTGATTTTATTTTGGTTAGCCATCAGGTTCTTACTTTGGTTCAAGAAGTTACTATTTTGAGTCGGGTAATTTCTGATCACTCTCCCATTGGATTTCGGTGTCAGCCACTATCTGTTCCACCAAGATCTTACTCGTGGTCTCTAAAAAACAGTTTACTTAAGGATCCCCAATTGCTAGGTTGTCTTCGGTCATTTATATCTCACTCCATTGATTCCAACTGGGGGTCAATTCGGGCAGTGGACCAGTTGTGGGTGGCCTTGAAGGCTACATGGAGGGGTGAGCTGATTAGGTTTGCGTCAACTCACAAAAAGGAAAATGCGCTTGTTGTCCAATTGTTTAGAGAAAATTAAGGCTTTGGACGCTATAGGAGAGGTCTCGAGGTCTTATGATCAAGAGCAAGAGCTAGCTACTCTTAGGGCCTGGTATGAAAGGACTTTGAGAGAGAGGGTTGAGCACTCGGCCTCTAGATTGAAGGCCTCCTATATAGGGCAGGGCAGCAAAGCGGGTAAAATACTAGCATGGCAGTTGAAACAACGGGCCGCGGCCAAGTGGGTGGCAGCGTTAAGGCATCCGCAGACAAATGACATGATTTCGGATCCAGAGGGCATATTGGGTATTTTTTTTGATTTCTATAAAAATCTATATTCTAGTGTGCCGCTTCCACCAGAGGGGGTTGCAAGGATGAGGGAATTTCTGGCGAATATTCCCTTCCCCAAACTATCTGAGGATTTTAGCCAGATGTTAGAAGCTCCCCTTTCGTATGAGGAGATTTCCCAAACTATCGATGCTTTAAAGCTGGACAAGGCACCAGGGCCAGATGGCTTTACAGCTCTTTTTTATAAGATGTTCAAAGAATACCTGGTGCTGTTGTTGCAGCAACTCTACACCTTTTGGCATGAGCATGGGATAGAAGACCAGTCCCTTTTTGAGGCGAGAATAATTCTCCTGCCCAAACCTGACAAATCTTTAGACTTAGTAAGTAATTACAGACCAATATCACTATTAAATATTGATATCAAGATCTATGCTAAGATTCTGGCTACTAGAATTAAGGCAGCGTGGTTAGGGCTGCTGAGCCCTGAGCAGGCTGGATTTGTGGCTGGTCGTTCATCTGCGGATCACTTTAGAAAGTTGTTTTATTTAATTTCTGAGTCTGCGAGCCCAGACATGGAAGCATCTCTGGTCTCACTAGACGCAGAAAAAGCATTTGATAGGGTGGAATGGGATTTTATGTTTGAGGTATTGTCCAAATTTGGCATTCCGGGTAAGTTCCTGGACTATACTCGGATCCTTTACACATGTCCAACAGCGAGAATTCAGTGCAATAACTTGATTTCAGCCCCCTTTTCGTTGTTGCGGGGTACTCGTCAGGGATGCCCTCTTTCCCCGTATTTATTTAATTTATATTTAGAACCCCTGATTAGGGCCATCAAGATGGACAATAAAGTTCAAGGGGTTTGCATAGGGGAGTCCGAGTATAAACTGTCTGCCTTTGCTGATGACTTGTTAATGCATATTTAGCATAGTCAAGACTCGCTTCCACACCTGTTTCAAATTATTTCATGTTTTAGTGAATTTTCAGGTTATAATTTGAATAAGAGTAAAACTACGGTTTACCCGTTATCCCCTCATTTACAACGGAGTTGGTGTTCATCCTTGGGCCTACGTTGGCAACCAAAATCTCTACAATATTTGGGTATCCAGATTTCCAAAGACTTGGCTGAGTTGGCGGATCTAAACTTCAAGCCCTTGCTTAAATCCATTAAAGAGGATTTGGAAAGGTGGACCAAGCTTCCTCTATCTTTTTGGGGGAGAACTAATACAATTAAAATGATGATTTTACCAAGAATCTTTTACCCTCTCTTTAATCTTAATGTATACCTTCCCAAATCTTTTTTTAACTTACTTCGCAAATATTGTGCTGACTTTTTATGGAATGGTAAACCCCCTCGTAGGGCTTATGGGAAACTTATTCGACTGAGGAAGGAAGGGGTTTGCAGCTACCGGATTTTTATATCTACTATTTGGCTAGTCATGCGCAGATCGGCCTTATGGGCGCCAGACATAGCAATGACTTCTGTAGGTATGCTAGATCGCTCTATGGCGCAGAGTCTTAATCTGGACGTGAATCCTTTTTATTCACCCCATGGTCAAAAGTTCCCTCTAAAGTAAGGGATACCCGGGTTGGGACATTAAGGCCTTGCATCAGCTTTATTCATTACTGAATATCCCCTATGCAAGAGACCTGATGCAACCTCTTTTAAGAAACCCTAACCTCTTGATTGGTAATCAGCCAATAAAGAGGTGTGTAGGCAACCTCCCCCATAAACCTAGAGCAGCGGACTTTGTTTCAGATGGCTCAGTTACATCACCTTCTGTCTTGATGGTGAAACTTAAGATAGATCCTAGTGAACGGTTGCGGCTGTCCCAGATTCAAGGGTGTATTTGCTCCCTCCTGGTGGATGGAACGGGGTGTGAGGAGGCTGGGGGGTTAATGAGGAAGATAAGAGACTTGGCACTATCTGATAACACAGTTTCGAAAATATACAAGTTAATTCTAGCAAAGAGATTCCTGCATCTCCCCAGTTCCCCATTATTGGGAGGTGAATTTATCCTTGGCTGGTCTGAAGAGATTTGGGCAAGGGTTTGGTTGGACTTATATGCATGTGTCAAGCAAGATAGATTGAGGGGTCTCCAGTTTAATATTTTGCACAATCTTTGTCTTTCTCCGCTAAACTCTCTCGAATATATAGACTTAGTTCCCAGAGTGCAAGGAATGTGGATGTTCTATGGCCACTATCTATCATAAACTTTGGGAGTGCCCCAAGGTGGTTAAGTTCTGGGACTCGGTCAGGTTATGGATAGGCCCCTTTTGTGATATTTCAGCTTATTTTAATGCTGACGCCTGCATATTTGGTAGGTTTACCCATACTTCATCGGTATTTCAAAAGTGCCAAGTAGCCTTGGTCACCTTAGTGACAAAGCTGCTGCTCCTCCGTTACTGGTGGAGCAACAAGACCCCTTCCTGTAAGGAATGGTGGGATGAGTTTCTGGGAGCTTTGAATGCGGAGAGGGCCGTAGTCAGGGTTTTTAAGTCCAGTGAGAAATTCGGAAGATGTTGGGGTAGTTTTTATCGGTGTTTGAAGGATAAATTTGGTTACTAGAGAAGTTGGGACTAGCCATTGTTTCTATCACTCTCCTAGAGGCTAGTGTTTCATCCTTTCTCTCTTGATACCCTTGTAGAATGGGATCGAGTAGTTCATACATTCTCTATCCCCCTTTAACCATGCTCTAATTGGTGTTTAACAGGATATTCTAGGATAGGATACAGTTGATTTGTTTAGTGTTTAGGTTGTTAAGTTCCCTGGTCTTTTTTTTTGCCTCTTCTCTTTCTTATTCAGAATAGCTGCCGGGTTTGGGGGGGGGGGGGTGGGGTGGGGTAGGGAGGGTTGTGGGCTTGTTTTGTTTTACTGTGATTTGACATATTCTATTGTACTAACGTCTGTATTGGGGTTTATCTGTATGGGGGTTTGTTTTTGTTTAATGTACTTGTTGTTTGTTATAAAATAAAGTTATTTGCCAAAAAAAAAAAAAGATCCTCCTTGGTGCACATAATAAAGCCATCACAGTGGTCACAGTCTACAATCCACACAGAGAGAAAGGGTAATGGGCTTAACGCAATCCCGGAGTTTACCAAATCTCTCTCAGAAACCATCCTCCTTGGTGACTTTAATATTACCTGGCCTGCTGCAGAAGCAGGGGCATACAGGGACTTGATAGTGGCAGAAAATCTTCTCAGATGGTTAGCTCCCCAACCAGGACAAACTATAAAATGAGTACCAGCACCCTTCTGGATTGGATCCTAACAAGCTGCCTCACCAGGATCACAAACACCACCATCCTTTCTGACACGCTTAGTGACCACTCTCCTCTCACCTGCTCCTGGTCCAACAAATTCATCAAGCCCCCCAAAACCATTACCAGCTGAGTTCTACCTAGAGGCAAGCTACCTCATCTCAAAGCCTTCCTGTGTCAACAGGACTGGTCCCCAATCCTCACAGCAACCAATGCGAACACTGCACTGGAACACTTCATCAGGATTTTCAACAAAGCATGTAACATATTTGCATCCCTCAAGAAGCACAAGACCAAAGCCCTATGTAACCCCTGGCTCACTGGAGACCTACTCAGATGACTAAAAGCTTGGGACCACCTTTGAGAGGTTGCCAGAAACATCAGAAGACAAGTTGATATTGCCAACTATAAACGTGCACAAAATGATTGCACCAAATATATCCGGGATACGAAGACCACCTATTTCCATAATGCACTCACTAACACATGAGGCAATGGTAGAGACTTCTGGAATAACATTAAAGAAGTCACCGGGAAGCAGTCTAAATCCCCCCATAAGTATTCAGCATAAATGGTGAAACTACACTTGACCAGAAACTCAATGCTGATACATTCAATAACACCTTCACCGACCTCAGTGCTGTACTTCCACAGGATTTTTTTGATGAGGTCATTCCACCTGCCCCCCAGCCACCACCAGCCACCCTTCCTTCTACTTTAAAGCAGTAAAAATGCATCAAGTCTGAAGCTATGTTACCAAAGCCATTTGCAACTCCAGAGCCAGCAGTGACTCCCTTGACCTCAAACTACTATCACTCACCCTTGAAGAAGTACTCTGACCACTGACCAGGATTTCCAACCTCTCCCTCAGCCTCAGCCAGTTCCCTGACTTAAGGAAATTTGCCACAGTAACCCAAATTCATAAAAGTGGTGACAAAACAGCTACTGAGAACTACCATCCAATTTCCATCCTACCTCCACTCTCCAAGGTCCTAGAACGGATTGTGTCAGACCAGCTTACCGACTTCCTTGAGAATCACAACATCCTGTGCAAGGAGCAACATGGCTATTTGAAAAGGCCATAGCACCTCCACGGCACTACTTGAATTCACTGGTGCAATCCATCACTCACTCGATAACAGTCATCTGACTGGGTCCACCTTCATCGACTTAACTAAAGCCTTTGATACCATCAACCACAATCTCCTACTTGCCCAGCTTCAACTAGCAGGGCTCTCACCTAACTCAGTGAACTGGTTCAAAAGCTACTTAGACAACAGCTCCCAAAGAGTGAGAATTGCTGGCACACTCTCAGACCAAGGACCAGTCCAGTCCGGTGTCCTACAGGGCTCAATCTTGGGCTCCCTCCTTTTCAGCCTTTTCCTGAACTCACTGCCAGAATCCTGCCCTGCACGGGTACTACTCTATGCTGATGATGCTGTCATCCTGGCATCCCACCATGATCCGGCACATATACAAGAAAACCTCCAACAGGCCTTCTCTGCAGTTGAAAACCGGTTCTCAAAACACAGACTAATCCTAAACCAGAAAAAAACAAAGACTATGATTTCTTCAGCTCCCAACACAAATATAAACAATATCAGCTCTCCATTAAAACCAAGCAAGGAATCACCCTCAAACAAGATCATACCTTCAAATACCTTGGCCTCACCCTTGACTGTAATCTCTCCTATGTCCCACACATCAATAATGTGGCAAAAGTATCCAACACCAGGATGGGCCTACTATTCCGACATAGGAAACATCTAACCCCTGAAGCTCTGTCCATCGCTGTACAGAGCTCCATCATCAGCATAACTGACTATGGTCTCATTATGTATGGATCTGCCACAACCTCCTCTCTCAGGCGTGTTTCAACTTCCCTCAATCCAGCCTGCCGGCTCATCAGTGGTTGCCACCTTCTCACCCACACCTGTGACCTCTACTCCAAAACAGGCTTGCTTCAACTGAACAACCGAATCAAATACCAAACCTGCATCACTGCTAAGAAAATCATGATGGGAAAGGCACCACCAGGAGTCAGCACGCTCCTTAAACCCAAAATCAACAACCGCAATACCAGGAGCTCTAAGCCCCAAATCCTTCAAATCCCCCACTGCCGCATGTCCCAAGGCCAAAGGTCATTTGCATACAGGGCTCTGAGTTGGCTGAATGAGCTCTCTAGTGACACCTCATCCACTACAACACTTGGAGCATTCAAAAAAAAGCTCCACCACTCCCTAACTGGCACCTACACCTGTGTTTGCACCCCTTAACATTAATATCCCCACGCTGCTTCAGACCTTAAAGGTGTCAATTTCAGTCCTCTCATCCTGCACTTACTTGTCCAATGCAACTGCTAATGCACTTACCCTGTGTCTGTCCTGACAAGGCCCCACTGCTCCCTCACACTTCCCCTCTACACCTATGCCTTCCCCTACTCTCAGCACTCTCCCCTTCTTGCCCTCTTCCTCCTATTGTTTCTTGAGTAACTCATCACTCAGTCTGATTATGTCAAGCACAGTTACTGTCTAAAACCATGTACTTGTAAACTGTTTTATGTTTAGTATTTGATACCCTGTAACCAGCCTGACATGGAACCTTTGTAAAAGAGCCTTGGCTCAAAGGTATTTTGTAATTCTAGACACAAATAAAAATAAAATAAAACAAATAACATAATAATCTCTGATCATGCTCCCTTAATCTTGACTTTACAGGTTTCCAGCCATTCTAGAAATCCAATTTTTCCAATGTATCCAAAGATACAATATTGTATAAAGATGCCACTTTTGTGGAATTCATTGGCAAGGAAATAGTGGTATTTTTTGATAAAAATACTATTGAAGATTCTATGATACCTTATATCTGGGAAGCTTTTAAAGCTTATCTTTGGGGGGTCATAACTTCATTCATGATCAGATGAAGAAGAGTTCAGCAACAAAAATTAACACATTTGGAAAAGGAAATCTCTGTAATGGAAAGGGACCATATGGTCACTGATGATCGAAAATTAATTCTGGCTCTAGCATCACTTAGGGAGCAATATAATGTGATCACTGCAGAACAGGCAGAAAGGCAACTTTATTATACTCAAAGCAATTATTATTTTATGGGGGAGCAGATTGATAAACTAATGGCCTGGCAACTAAAGGCGGCACAGCAAAAAAATTTGATCACGCAGATAATTGATCTCGAGGGTAAAAGGCAAACCTCTCCTCAAGAAATGAATTAAGTTTTCAGTAGTTTTTTTTCCAAAGGTTGTATACAACTGACTTATCAAAGGATTTGAAATATCAGCAAAATGTTTTCAAGGACATTGTAATTCCCTCCATTCCCCTAGAACTACAAACATATTTAGATGAGGAAATAACATGTGAGGAAATAACAAATGCCATTCACTCATTACCACCAAGAAAGGCCCCTGGCCCAGATGTCCTCCCCAATGATCTATACAAACTCATTTTACTTAAAATGATTAAGCCTCTAAAATGGGTATTTGATTATATCTTTCATTCTCAAATGCTCATTCCCTCTTTTAGCAAAAAAAAAAGATAAAGACCCTCAGTTACTCACATTGTATCAACCAATTTCACTTATGAATTCAGATGCTAAAATATTGTCTAAGATTCTGGCCACCAGACTGGAAAAGGCTTTGCCCTTATTGATCCATTGTGACCAAATGGATTTATTAAAGGGCAGATATCAAAATTTAATTTATGGCATACGGTTAATACAATAGATCACTGCATGAACATATATTTTTTCTCATGCTGATTGATGCCAAGAAAGCTTTTGATTGGGTGGAATGGCCATATATACAATGTATCATGTCCAAACATGGGATTGGCCCTAATTTATATAAATGAGTGGACATCTTGTATTCCAGTCTGGTGGTCAGGGTCAAAACAAATCAGAAACTTTCTTCTACCATAACCCTGCAAAGAGGCACCCAGCAAGGCTGTCATCTTTCCAAATTAATTTTTGCCTTGGTCATTGAACCATTGGCTATAGCAGTTAGGACATCTAACTTAATAGTAGGCCCCATTATAAATAATGGTCAACATAAAATTAGCTTATACGCAGATGATACACTGTTCTTTGCAACTAATCTTAATCAAAGTTGTCCATATATAGTGAAGCTATTAACTCAGTTTGGTTCCTTTTCTGAATATAAGGTAAATTGAGTTACAATGGAAGTTAAGGAAACTTGCAATAATTCTGATCTGTTTGTCTCCCCTTCACACTTAAAGATTCAGAAAGTATCCCAGGTAACATATTTTGGGGTAAAAATTGATACTAGACTGAAAGAAATGTATCAGCTGAACCATATTCCTGTTATGGATGAAATTAAATCCCTCCTTTTACATTGGAAGACTTTGCCACTTACACTTATGGGCCGTGTCAATATTATCAAAATGACTATCTTGCCAAAAATAATTTTTGTGTTTCAAAGCTTGCCTATAGTGATTGAAGATATTTTTTTAAGGGGCTAGATAGCATTATTAGAAAATGTTTGTGGAAAGAGCAGAAGCCTCAGCTTAAATTAAAAAAAACTTAATTCACATTACTCCTCCACTGGACTTGCTTTACCCCATTTTAAGTATTATTACTAAGCTACTGTTCTTGCTGCAGTTTCATCTTGGTTTACAGGAGACCTTAATGATTCTTCTTGTATGATGAAAACTTGCCATACTGCATACTCAAATGTTAAGCATGTTCTGTATGCAAGCATAAGTAAACATGAAATAAGTCACTTGTCAATGTGTACGCAAACTGTTCTTCATGTTTGGAACAAGCTGTTTCAATATCAGCTTAATAAAAAACATATGTTGGTTTATGTATCTATTTATAAAAATATTTTTTTGTCTCTTCTCTAACTAATCCGATATTTAAGCAGTGGTGTGAAAAAGGTCTGAAGGAATTTAATCAATTCCTTTATGAAGGTAATATCTGAGTATGCCACCTTAAAGCATAAATACAATTTGTCAAATACACAGTTTTTCTGTTTCCTTCAGGTCAGAGATTACATCATTAAGAATCTTAAACATAGTGTTCATCATACCTTAAATTAGGTTGAAGCAGTTCTGACAAAGAGCTCTCATGGGAAATTAGTATCTGAAATTTATAGAATTATTATTCCTGAGGTGGAATCATTATCTCTTCAGCTTAAAACTAAATGCGAGCAGAAATTGCAGCAAGATATCTCATGTGGAGCTTGGAAATCAATTGTAAATGTTAAAAAGTAGGGTCTGAAATCTATTCGACTGCGGCAGATATTGTTTAATATTTTACATACAACTTATTATACTCCAGACTGATTACATAAAATGAATCCAGCAATTTCCTTAAAGTGCCAGAGATGTGAAAATATGGTAGGAACTTTTGAACTTATGCTCATTACCTGCCCTAAGCATATTTTATGGTGGGGTCAGATATTGGAAGTCTTATCCAAAGCTTTAAATATTAACGTAGTAAAGAATCCAGCTTGGATGCTTCTTAGATTTGGTACTGCTTATGGTAATTTATGTTCTTCACAACAATATTTGATTAATATTTGCATGGCAGTAGCATTCAAGCAAATATTACTAAAATGGAAGGCTACATCACCCCCACTTTTCAACATATGGTTAAACTTGATGAGTATGATTCATACGTTAGAACGAATACATTATGGCACCATTAAACAGATGGTGAAATTTACTACCATATGGTCTCCTTTCCATAAAATACTGGCAGGCAAAGGATATGGGGATTTTTATGATAGACCATGTGGTATTTGATGCCTTATGCAGAGACTGATATCTCAGTAAAATTCTTAACTCTCCCTTTCTCTCCAATAATGTTTATAGAAAAAACAAAGTAGTTTGAAAATGTTTTTTCCTGGTCTTGCTTTTTTTTGTGACCCCTGATGGTAAAACTTGTGTATAGTATGCTATCATAACTAATTAAAAAAAGAATAATAATGGTAAACTTTAATATTTAATAACTTTTGAACAGATTAAACATTTTTTCACCAAATATTTAAAGGCACACCTGTGTCCCAAGGCATGTTTACCCTGAAAATTTCAGACCACAATTCCACATCATTTTTGGGCATCGACGTGACAAGGAATTTGACAAAACATGGTAATTTTCACATTTTCTTGACAACCCATATCTCCACACTCACACATCTGACCAGAACAAAACTTGTCAGATCAAGAGATCTTTGGTCCCCAAAGCTAAATGCATAATTTTATTCATTCAAGCTGGTTGAACAACTGAAAAGTTATTAAAGTTCAGAATTTCGGGTTTAGCATACAGCTGGCTGTTGAACCCTAATATAGAGGTGCTGCTGCTCTGATATAATATATATGTTGCAAAAACAACTTTGTTAATGCATTAGTTAGGGTTTCAGTGGCAAAAGTTGGGAAATCTGGTGTTAGAGCTTCCAACCCTAACACCTTACCCCCACCCTGCATGCACCAACAGGCATCAGGGGTGTGCCTTGGGATTGTCAGCACTAATGCTCACTCCATTCTCCTATGCTACACCCATCTCAGCTTATTTACTCATGGTATGGGATGAGCATTAGGACTGACAACTGCAAAACACACCCCTGATGCCTGTTGCTGCATGCAGGGCGGGGGTGGGGTGTCACCACATTTCCCAACTGTTGTCACTGGAACCCTAACTGATGCATTAACAAAGCTTTTTGTAACAAATGTCCTCACTTTTTGAGATTGTATAAGTGTAGCCTTAGTTGCTTGTGAGAGCCAGTGACTGTGCTTTTCTAAATAGCAAATGTAGTAAAACAGCAAAAACAGAAACAAAAAAAAAACTGTTGTTTTCTTTGAGAAAGATTATTTTAGAAACAAAAACATGCTGTACTCTAGGTATTGTGTATCAGACTGCAGAGATTTTTCTAAGACAAATGTTCAATCTTTTTAAATACCAACTAATACATGTATCAAATTAATTGAAGTGGGAAATGGTATTGACCTAAAGGCAGAACAAGAATGGTAACAAGGCACATATTGATAAGTTAGATAGCTTACATGATGAGATAGGCACAAAAAAGTAGGATGGGCACAAAAAAATCAGTTTGGGATAAGGTAAGAAAAATACTGAGTGGTCAGATAGTTGTACACAACCAGTCAGCCCCTAAAAATGGGACTAGGTGGTCATACAGAAACTAGAAGTAGGAAGAGTAAATGGAGCAGTCAGGAGCTGTTTGAGTGAGCGGTAAGAAGAGGTGAAGTAAAGCTGAAGGAATCGATTATTCCAGATGGAGGCAAGGCAAAGGAGAGGGCTGTTTGCCATGCATGGATAATGCCTAAATAATAATAATAATAATAATGCTAATGTACAAATAAACAATTTTTTCCTCTTCAAAACCCACCATCCCCAGCTGCTTGGTAATGCAGTAGTAAAGTCCAATCTTTCTCCATGATAGTAAATGGTGATGTCCTAGATATAGGACTGTGACATCAATGCATGCCAAAGCAGATAAAAAATTGAGGTTATAAGAAAATTACCCTTGTTTTGAGGTTACCAGGGAGGAAAAGTGAGAACTTATTTTAATTATTCTATTTACTCATTTCTTTTCACCTGTGTTTTGTATGTCATATGTTGTGAATTATGGTCCCGATTTTACAAGGGGTTGCAGCATTGCAGGGGATTTGCAGCAAGTGTGCTTGATGCAGGTGGTGACTTGCATCAAATGTTGCAGCAAGCATGATTTTGAAAGGTGCATGCCACAACTGCCTTGCTATAAGTCCCGAACAGAGGCAGCAGGTAGGGAAGGTAGGTTAATTATGGCAGGGGTTGACTGTTCTTGAATGCATTGCCTACCATGTCAAAGAGTCTCTTATGTGTAGCATGAGTCATCTGTACTTCAGATCCATCAGTGTCTGCCTCTGCCCACTGTTTCACAAAACTGTCATTAGGATGTACAGAGATTCGATGTAATGCTGTTGTGGAGCACAGCAGTAATGTGCAACTCTACCATACTGTGGAAATGTTGCCATTGCACCTGTCTTGCCATAGTCCATGACACTTCTTGAGGTAGACGCAATAGGGAGTTAGACCAACTTATCGGTTGCTTATCTAAGGTTGCATTCATGGGGGACCCTCTCTCATGAGACTTGTGCCAAACCTTTGGCGCAAGGTGCCGTAAACTCAGGAAACTGTCAGACATGAGTTAGCTGTTTTAAAATCAGACTGCAGTACATCAGAGGGGCTTTAGCGCAACTGCATCCAACTTTGCAGCAGATGCAGAGCTTGATGTAAGTCTTGCATTCACCTTGTAAAATCGGGCCGTATATATCACGTTTTATTCATAGTCTTTATAAAAAAGACTACTGCTATAAAAATCATTAAAATGTTACACGGGCTTTCTCTGTTGCAGATTCCTACATCTTACTGGTTTGCAGAAAAAAGGCACCAGTGCCACAGTGCTTATACAATTGCAGGTATGGCAGGTTTTTTTTTTTTACTACCAGTAGTCATGGCCATTTACCTCAAGCACCACAATGACATGTAAGTGAAAGTCACTGTTGTGTTCTGTCACCAGTAGCTTTCTGTAGGTGACATAACTACTGTGTTATCATGTAGCATTTGATGGTTGTGATATAATTCACTGCTCTCTACTTTTGATACAGTATGTCGAGATGCAGTTTCACAGCTATTATGGTATATCTGAGCTTTCATTATTATATTATATGCTATTACAGTAGTGCAGAAGCAAATTAATTATATGTTATTACAGTAGTGCAGAAGCAGACTTAGTTTGGCTCAGGTAGATGTACCTTTCTGTTGCTGCTAAGTTTGTGGAGGGGCAGAAGTGAAGGATTTAGTTGCTGGTAAGCTTGGAACTGTTTGTACTTGTTTTAGTCTGTTAACTTTAGGGCAGTAATGCTGAGTTTGTTTAATACAGTGTATTTTGTGTGTGTGTGTGTGTGTGTGTGATCTATAGTGTGAGCTGGAGATTCATTTATTTTTTCAACAAGCATTGGTAGCAGCTTTCTGGAAGGTTCTATTATCTCCCCTCAGATAGGATCAATTTACAGCTAACTATGGTTTAAATACCAGTGGGTTTTCTCACACAACAGTAGTGCAGAAGCAGACTTAATTTGGCTCAGGTAGATGTACAGTACATTTCTGTTGCTTCTAAGTTTGTGGAGGGGCAGGAGTGAAGGATTTAATTACTGGTAAGCTTGGAATTATTTGTACTTGTTTGAGTCTCTTACCTTTAGGGCAGGTCTCATATTTCAATGGATTTTGGGGGATCTTTTTTTTGTTTGTTTATTTTGTTGTTGTTTATTCTTTTTTCTTTTTTTATTGGGGCTTGTCCTCTGTGAACATAGGGCAAAGGGGTCCTCAGCTGATTTTTTCTGGACTCAGCTAGAAGGTAATCCTCCCACCCCTGGGCTAGTCCTCCTTTTATAGGCTGTGGGCCCATAGTGTTACACCTTCCTGCACCACACTGAAAGTTCCACACTGAGGAAAGGGAGGAGCATAGGGGTTCATCTCGAGGGCATACCTAGGCTATATTGCAGGTCAGGTCACATCAGACATGACAGGAATGGTACAGTGCAGTGGCTAGGGAGCAGCAGTCTTCAGGGAGACATTCTAGAGGCCTTGTGATGTTGCCCTATATGCAGGCACCTCTCTGGGCTGAGGGAGGAGGTTGCCTGTCTCTGTGCAGGGGTGGCCAGGTTACAGGTGGCATCCACCCCAACCCAGAGGCCACTGGGTCCACAGCATGAACCTCAGAGGTTGCCAAGGAAGAAGGATGACTGGACCACAGTGGGCTCAGGGAGAGTGGGGAAGGATCAGAGACACATCCCCCAACCAGTCCAGCTTAATAACTCCTACACTGTTTTGGAGGAATAGGACTGCCCCACATAGGCACCAACAGCTGGACCAGGGAGGATGGTGGGAACCTCTAATATGGAGTCCCAGGAAGGGGGACAAGGGACCCCAGAGGAGGGGGAAGCTTCTCCTAGTAGGGAACTCTATTGCACTGGTTGTGAAATTAAGGACAACTAGCAGGGGGGGAAGGGAGGTCAAGTGCCTCCCAGGAAACACTGCATGGAGGGATGTGAAGTGAATCCATAGGATTGCTAGGGTAATAGCCAGGAGGGAGGATCCGGATGTCATTGTCCACCTGGGGACCAATTTACTTGGTGAGGAGAAGGGTAGAGTTAGCCAGAGTCCAGGAGGATTTCATTAAGCTGGGAAAGGACATGAAATGGGTAGCACTTTCTGTATCATTCTCAAATGTGCTACCTGTGCAAGGCATGAGGGAGGCCAGGGCAACCCACATCCAAACTGTCAACTCCTGGTTGAAGGATTGGTGTGAAAGGGAAGGATTTGGCTTCATAGGGGACTGGGGCCCAACCTGGGCAGATGCGAGCTTGTATCAGGAGGATGACCTGCATCTGGCTGGAAAGGGGACCTCAGTCCTTAGTGAGAAGTTGGAATGCTTCAGCAGAGAGTATTTAAACTGGCCAATGGGGGAGAGCCAGGAGAGACATGTGGCTTAGGAACACTCCCCAAAAGAACATGCAACAGTACAAATTGACAACAGGAACAATGCAAGTGAGCAGTGAGGGGCAGGCAGGGTAAACTTTTATAAGGGGATATAAGGGGTGCAAAAGCACATGAGCATGAATACTGGGGTGGGGGGGTTGAGGCAAAGTAGAGAAAACAGGAACAGAGGGAAGGTAGGGAGTAAAACATGGAAGATCATGTTCACAAATGCCCGGAGTCTGGGAAATTAGGTTCCAGACTGGAAGCCTTGATGATGGATGCAGACCTTGACATAGCAGCAATAACAAAGACATGGTATTCTGCTACTCACAGCTGGGACCTCAATATACCAGGCTAAATACTGTTCAGAAGGGACAGGGAAGGTAAAAAATGGGAGGGGGGATGGCCCTGTGCATCAGAGAAGGCGTTTAGGCTACAGAAGTACAGGGAAGGCAGGGGAAGGCCGAAGCAATGTGGGTCACCCTTGGATGAGGAAATGGCACAGCAATACGTACAGGGGTGATCTACAGACCTCTGGCACAGAGGGAAGACGTGGACATAGTACTAGTGGAGATAATTCATGACATGGCAGCTAAAAGTGAAATCCTGTTGGTGGGAGATTTCAATATGCCAGACGTGGATTGGGCCACCCAGGCAGCTGCTTCAGCCAGAAGCACAGCCATTCTGGAGTCCCTGCAGGGAGTTGGACTCAGACAGCTAGTGCATGAACAAAACAGGGACAAATCGATTCTAGACCTGGTATGGACCAATGGGAACAGAGCTGAAAGAATCCAGGTGGAAGGGCAGCTGGGATCCAGCAACCACCACATGGTGTGGTTTGACATTGACACAGGGACTCAATTAAGTCACACAAGGGCAAAAGTATTAGATTTCAGGAGGGCGGATTTCAGTGAAATGGATAGATGCTTAAAAGCAGCCCTGGAGATGGTAGAGGTAATGGAGGAGGTAGAGAAACAGTGGGGAAGACTAAAAGGAGCCATTCTGGAGGTAACTAACCAATGCATTAGGAAAGTGGCAGAAAGGAAAAGAAAAAAGAAACCACTATGATTTTCTAAAGAGGTGGGAGACAAAGTAAGGGTTAAAAGAGCAAGTTTCAAGAAATATAAGGGAACCCAAAGGGTAAAGAACAGGGAGGTGTACCTTGAATATCTCAGAGAGGCAGAGAAGCCTATTAGAAATGCCAAGACACAGACAGAAGGGGGTTTAGTGCGGTCTGTGAAAAAAAGGGGACAAGACATTCTATAGGTACATCAGTGATAGAAGAAAAACTTGGGGGGATTGTGAGACTCAAAGGGGAGGAGGAAGAGTGTAAGGACGGTGATCCAGGCAGGGCACAAATACTGAGCAAATACTTCTGTTCAGTATTCACTGAGGAGGGAGTGGCTCAAGGACCACAGTTGGATATCAGAGGCAATCAGGAGGGAGAAATGGACACCAGTCCATTCACAGTGGAAAGAGTTCTGGAGGAACTGACAAAGCTGAAGATGGATAAAGCAAAGTGTCCAGATGACATACAACCAAGAATATTAAGGGAGCTGTGGAGGGAACTAGTAGCACATCTGGCCACCTTGTTCACAGAGTCACTCAACACAGGCATGGCTCCAAAGGACTGGAGGAGGGCGCATGTAGTCCCACTGCACAAAAGTGGCAGTAAGGTAGAAGCAGGGAACTACAGACCAGTCAGCCTCACCTCAGTGGTGGGGAAGATCATGGAGACACTGCTGAAAGAAAGGATTGCAGTACACCTGGAATCCAGTGATGCCCAGGATCTGAGGCAGCACAGATTCACATCAGGAAGGTCTTATCAAATGAATCTGATAGATTTTTTGATTGATTGACTAGGGAAGTGAATCAGGGAAGGGCCGTAGACATCGCCTATCTGGATTTCAGCAAAACTTTTGATACTGTTCCACACATAAGGCTGGTTAACAAGATGAGTAGTCTGAGCATGGGGCATAAGGTGATACAGTGGGTTAGAAACTGGCTGACAGACAGAAGGCAGAGAGTGGTGGTAAATGGGATCCAGTCTGGGGAGAGAGAGAGAGAGAGAGAGAGAGGTGACCAGCGGAGTGCTACAAGGATCAGTACTGGGACCAGTCCTGTTCAATGTCTTCATTAATGACATTGCAGAGGGGCTGGAAGGAAAAGCCTGCCAATTTGCAGATAACACCAAGATCTGCAACAGGGTGGATACTCCAGAAGGGGGTGCAGATAATGAAGATGGACCTGGAGATGCTTGAAAGATGATTGGAGGTGTGGTAAGGTTCAATGCAAAAAAAGTACAAGACAATGCACCTGAGTGGAGGAAATCCTGGGGAGACCTACAGAATGGGGGGGGGTGCTGACCATCACCAAAGAGGAGAGGGACATAGGGGTTATCATATCTGATGACCTGAAGGTATCAAAGCAGTGTTCAAAGGCTGCAGGGATGGCCAGTGGCATGCCAGGGTACATAGGCAGAGGTATTACTAGTAGGAGGCAGGAAGTGGTGATGCCATTGTATAAAACACTAGTAAGGCCTCACCTGGAGTACTGTGTGCAGTACTGGAGACCACATATGCATAAGGATATAAACATGGTGGAGGCTGTCCAGAGAAGGGTGACAAAGATGGTGCATAGTTTGCACAACAAATCATATGAGGAGAGATTAAGAGACCTCAATATGTACTCACTGAAGGAGAGAAGAGAAAGGGGCGACATGATAGAAACTTTCAAGTATCTCAAGGGCATAAACAAGGTGCAGTTGGGAGATCTTTCCCAATGTAAAAAAGATACCAAAATAAGGGGGCATGATATGAAATTGGAGAGGGGAGATTAAGAGGCATTGTGAAGAAGGTTTTCTACATGGAGAGGTTGATGAATGCTTGGAATACTCTGCCACAAGAGGTGGTAGGAGCAAGCACAGTGGAGGGGTTTAAACATGCCTGTGACAAGCACAGGGAAACCTTTGGTGGGAATGGAGTGATGAAAAGCCATTGACCACTTAGGGTAAGTGGATTCATACATGTATATGGGCAGACTGGATGAGCCTAGTGATCCTTATCTGCTGACAGTTTCGATGTTTCTATATGACTGCATTCACATGCACAGAGGGTTCCCAGGCAATTTATGTCTAAATCCCCAGTATTTGCACTCCTAAATCTCAGGCAATTCATGGCAGACTGTGCCAACATTATGAGTTTTTAGTGACTCAGTCTAAAAGCCAGTTGTTCCAAATCAGACCAAGGGTTACAGGAATACAAGTGACATGAACAACATAAAATTGTAAACGGTTTTAAAAATGTGAATTTTTTGAAATGGTGTACAGCTAAGACTAGAAAGTGCTACATCATACAAATTGGCAGGGTAATAGTCCACATATTCCTGTAACTGCCTGTGGTATTCAAAGATAAATAAAGATAGAGGGACAAATCTCATTTAGAACAATTTGTTTGTTGGCAATTTTGATTTGTGTTTAAAATTTCAGTCTGGATATCCATATTTAAAATAAAATACAATTTTAAATGAAATAATA
This sequence comes from Neoceratodus forsteri, assembly GCA_016271365.2. Lineage (NCBI taxonomy): Eukaryota > Metazoa > Chordata > Ceratodontiformes > Ceratodontidae > Neoceratodus > Neoceratodus forsteri. The sequence continues at coordinate 203,826,027 of CM028138.1, forward strand.
AATCTCCATTTTAAGCAATTTAGTTGCTTTTGATTCATTTGGGTTTAAAATTGCCATTCTGGGTGATTCCTTTTGCAAGCATCAGCATCAGCCGTAGTCCCATGTCTGTAGTCTGATGCCCTGTGTGCTGAATCCACTCTCAGAATTCAACATCCATTTTGGGGAGGGTTCCACTGAATTATAGCTGCCCCCTTGACCTATTCCAAGACCAGCACAGATTGTGGCAGAGCAAGGAACAGAAGTTGCAATTAAAATACCCTATTTTGGCAGGCTTTCCTTTGTTCACGTTTTGCAGCTCCTCTATTGCCTTAGGGAGCTGCTGCTGCTGCATGCCAGAGGTCTTCCTTTTTGCAACTGGCAGCTTTCAGAAGTAGGCTGTAGCAGTGTTTTGTGGGTGGCAGCTTCAGCAGTACATAGCAGCAGTGTTCTGTTACATGGAAGGGTTCCGGATAATTAAAATAAACACAAGATAGCAAAAAAATAACCCAAGAATGAGATTCTACTTCTCCTGATTAGGTATAGAAAACTCTTGCTGCCTACCAATGCCATCTATTTTTTTTTTGCAATTTAATAAACTTTATTAGAAAACACAGATTTAAAGTACATACAATACACATACAGTTACATTGAGCATGTCAAATGTCATTAAAACTACCCCTCCTCCCTCCTCCTCCTTCCCATGGTCTATATTATTAATTGGATGGCCATCTATTTTTTTAAATGTTTAATTTTTTTGCCACCACTAACTGTAAGACAAAATGGCAGCTTCACAAAATAGAATTTCCTATTTGTGATAAAGGATTACCCATTTGTTGCAAAGAACTACTCATTTGTGACAAAGGATCCTTTTTTGCACAACATATCTAACTGCTCCCATTGAGAATAATGAGAAACTTTAAAATATAATACCTTTTGAATGGATTAATATTTTTTCAACAGATCTTCAAAAGGTACATCTGCGATCCAAGTCCTGTTCACCATGAACATTTCAGACCACAATTCCACATCAGTTCTGCGAATTGGCATGACAAAGAATTTGCCAAAACATGGTCATTTTCAAATTTTATTACATTCTGTATCTCTGTACCCACACAGATGACCAGAACAAAATATCTCACATCAAGAGATCTCTGGTCCTCAATGGTGCATGCAAAATTTCATGCAAACTGCTTGAACAGTTGTAAAGTTATAAAAGAGCAAAATTTTGAGTTTAACATAGAAATTACATTGAACCCTAACTACAGGGGTGCAACCACTCCCCTATAATTATAGTGGAGCTGTAGCACCGCAGTAGTTAGGGTTGGGTAGGGTGTTTAATGTTAAACTCCTAATTTTGGACATTAATATATTTGGCACCATTTGATGAAAAGAGCTGAAATTTTGCATGTGCTGTCTAGTAAGCAAGGCCTTGTTATATAGACATTTTTGTGATGTCAGTTTCTGTGGTTTCTGAAATTTGCATATGTCATTTTTTTGTAAAAGTCCAACTTTTTTTCTATACTTAACATTAATTTTTTTTTCCCTCACTTACAGCCTACATGGAATGGAATGTTTTCCCCAAACTTGCAGGGATAATGTGTAATGTTCAGAGGTACAGTAGTGCCTTTGATAGGTTTGGTGAAAAAATATTAAATGGTTCCAGAGCTATAAAGCTTTAAAATTCAGTGTTTTTCCATCTGAGAATGTACAGTAAGGTTTTTGAGATAATATATTGGTGTGAAATGAAAAATTTGATGTCACGAAATCACAAATTTGATGTCACAAAATGACAAACTTGATGTTCCAAAATGAAAACTTTGATGTCGTGAAATGAAAAGTTTAATATCCCAAAATGTAAAATATGATGTCCCAAAATGAAAAATTTGATGTCTTAAAATGATAAATTTGATGTCATGAACGCACGATGTGAAATTAAAAATTTGATGTCCCGAAATGAAACACTTAATGTAGCAAAATGAAAAATGTGATGTCCTGAAATGAAAAATTAGATTTGTCACAAAAAGAAAACTTTGATGTTCCAAAATGAAAAATTTGATGTCCATCACAAAATGAAAAATTTGATGTCCCAAAATGAAAACTTTGATGTCCCAAAATGAAATATTGGATGTCCCTAAATGAAAAAATTTGATGTCGCGCATGCCCTTTTTGATTTATCACAACTTCTTTGGCATTGTATATTGTCAGTGTCAGTGGCTGAGTAGGTAGCACACTCGCCTCTGAGGCTGGGAGATCCGAGGGATGTGGGTTCAGTTCCCACATCTGGCATTTGGGTTAATATCCCAATACTGACACTGTAGTGCAGCATGAGAGGGGTGCTGCACTTCTGAGGTGCCATCTTTCGGATGAGACGTTAAACTGAGGTCCCATCTGCCTGGATTGGTGGTAGTTCAGGTGGATGTTAAAGATCCCATGGCACTTATCGAAAAGAGTAGGGGAATTTACCCAGTGTCCTGGCCAAATTTCCCTCATTCACTAAAAATACCACCAACAGCTTAATCTGGTTCAAGGTCAGTTGGCATTCATCTATATTCCTCTTTCCCATGTCGTGCCTGAAAATAGGCAGGATTTGTCTAGTGCACTTACCTGGTCAACAAAAAATAAATAAAAATATATAAATTGTTTTGTGCCGTGACAACCACCATTGTATTCTTTCACCTTGGGATTCCTAAGCTCTGGTCTACTCTCTCTCCTTGCTATTCAGTCTGCCTGATTTGCACTCCACTCTCAAAACCCTCCCCTGGGACTGCTCAGCTAATTCCTGTAATTGCCTTTGATGCCTCCTAACCCTACCCTTCTCTCAATTGTCTGCTCATACTATCCACAGCCCCTTGTGCCCCACTTCCATTATTGTATCCCCTACCTGTTATTTAATTAGACAGCTGCATTGGCATAATTGATACTGTTCCTATCACATGGTGTGGTTTTGGATGGGACATTAAGCCAAGGTCCCATCTGCCTGGATTGGTGGTAGTTCAGGTGGATGTTAAAGATCCCATGGTACTTATCAAAAAAGAGTAGGGGAATTCCTCCAGTGTCCTGGCCAAATTTCTTCCATTCACTAAAAATACCACCAACAGCTTAATCTGGTTCAATTTCAGTTGCTTATCATCTGTAACCCCCCCCCTCTCCCCGGTCGCCCCTGAAAAAGGGACTTCTAGGCCCAGTGGGCTTACTGGGTCAACAAAATTCAATAAATAAATAAATTAATAAATAAAATTGTTGCAGCTAGTTGTACCATTGTACTGCTACATAGTTCTATTCTTTTTTTATATACCTTATGTGAACATTTATTAATGTATTGGTGTTTTTCACTGTTTATTTCCTTGTCCTCCCCATAATGTAAAGAGATTATATGCATCTGTTGATGGATGGGAGTGCAGGGCTGAGAGGGACCTGCACTCCCACAGGCAAATGTGGATTCATTTATACTGTCTCAAAAAGTAAGGAAATTCATTGCAAAAAATGTTATTTAAGTCATCAGTTAGTGTTAAAGCCAGAAAAGCCGGGAAATGTGGTGTTAGGTTTTCCAATCCTAAGGCCCCATCCCCACCATGCATGCAGCAATGGGACAAATCATTACAGTTTGCACTCTCCTACATCTTCACAAATCAGGTATGTAGTGTGCCACAAGGCTGTCAGCCTTAACACTCACCCCATTCTCATGTACTCCACACATCTTGGCTTCCTTAATGATGGAGTGGGGTGAGCGTTAGGGCTGACAATCTCGAGGCACAACCCACATCTGATTTATGAAGATGGAGAAGAGTGCAAACTGTAATGATTTCTCCAACTGCTGCCCGCAGGGTAGGGATGGAGTGTTAGGGTTGAAAACCCTAACACCACATTTACCTACTGTAGTGGCTTTAACCCTAACTGGTACATTAATGAAGTTTTTTGCAATCTATCTGTCTGTCTGTCTGTCTATCTATCTATCTATCTATCTATCTATCTATCTATCTATCTAATTCTATGCAAAAAACTTCATTAATGCATCAGTTAGGGTTCTTCTACAGCGAAAAAGTGAGGAAATTCAGTATTAGGGATGAAAGCCTCCCTTGGACCCCCCAGCCCACCCCCTACCAGCATCAGAGTGTGTGTTGGGGTCATCGGCACTAACTCTCACCCCATCACACGTGTAAAGAAGCAGAGGTATAGGAGAATGGGGTGAGAGTTAGGACTGACAAACTTAATGCACACCCTGATGCTGGTTGGGGGTGTGGGCAGGGGGCCCAAGGGGGTCTTTCAACCTTAACACCGAATTTCCTCACTTTTGTTGGTGTGGAACAACCCTAACTAATGCATTAAATGGAGTTTTTTGCCTCTAGTTTCCCTTCTTTTTGAGAATGATAACGAGAAATAGTGAATGCAAGGCGGTGGCGGGAGCATGGGGCCCTCTTGTCACATAGTAACATTGTTCCCACAAACACAAATCGAAATGTGCATGGTGATACAAAGCGAAACAGAAAGAGAAACAGTACTGTAGACAGAAATGTTAAAAACAACACAAATGCAACCACAAATGAAAACGCAAAGAGTAACGTACATGGTGGCGAAGACATGAACGGTAAGTGAAACGGCTATGGAACCGCAAGTGGAAACGGTAATGGTAACAGTAATGTAAGCGCACAGACTGGTTATCCCCAAAAGCTGCATAGAGAAAGACAGTGAGTACAAAGAATGTAGGCAAAATAATGACTCTCGGAACAGAAAATGAGGACTTGGAATAGTAAATTGCTTATATCTCAGGAACCGTACGACATAGAAATAAAATTTTAAAATCACATGAATTATCACTTTCCTGGCTAGTTTTGTACTTAGTCTCCATTAGGGGGCTAAGCACTTTTCTGATGAAAAGCCTGTATCTCGCACCGTTTCCAAGATACAGGCTCTGAAAGGCGCCGACCGCCGTAATGTTATCCTATGGGAAACAAACAGAAGCTTAGAGTGCCAGAACTTTGCCTCCCTGTAATATGTTTTCACCAAACCACTGAAAGACACATCTGTGGAATGTTGGCTGTGTTCCCTGCAAATTTCAGCCCAAAAGCCGAAACTGTTATTTTGCAGCAGGGCGCCAAACGATTCCTGCAATGTGTCATACGCCATAATGTTATCCTATGGGAAAAAGTGTCAACTTTGGAGTACTGTAACTTTGCCGTCATGTAATATTTTTCCAAAGAAATACTGAAAGGCACATCTGTGTGATGGCGACTGCGTTCCCTCCAAATTTCAGGCCAAAACACCAAACCGTTATTTTGCAGCGGGGTGCCAAAGAATTGCTGTCATTTTCCCACAGCCTAGAAAAGTACTGTAGCAATTTGCGAAAGCTTTCACAAATTCATTCGACAGTGTTGCAAGTGTGAAAGTACTTTGTGAAAGTACTTTTTCCAGAAATGTGAAAAACATATTTCTGGGGTGTTTTACCCCAAAATAAAGACATGACAAGCATCTTCAGGGTCCGACTATGTGAATACAAAAATAATTAGGTTGTTAGAGGGTCCCAAATGTAAATGCCAAGCATTTTTCTGATGATCAACTGAAAACAAAATGGCAGATTTGCGACAGTAAAAGGGCCATTTGCGAAAGTAAAAACTGCATTTGTGACACTGTCGAACTTTTTAACTTTTCCCATTGACTTATAATGGGAACTTGTTTTTTGAATATCTTTTGAACCATTCAATATTTTTTCACCAAATCTTCAAAAGGCACATCAGGGACCCCGCCACATTCCTGAAGGTTTTGGACTGGTCGCAACCATGCGACCTGTAGAGACGAGCAAAGAATTCCAAAAAAGTGCAAAAGCATGCGCAGATCATGCTTAATAACTCCGCAGCCGTATATCCGCACAGTACAAAAGTTGGCAGATCCCAAGATGTATGGTTCTTGATCTTGTATTCCAAATTTCAGGCAAATCTGTTGAACAGTTGCAAAGTTATTAAGGTGAAAAATTTTAGGTTTAACATGTAAATGGCTCCTGAACCCTGACTATGGTAGCACTACCATGCTACTATAATATATGTGTGTGTGTGTGTGTGTATATATATAAATATTAGAGGCAAAAAACTCTGTTTAATGCATTAGTTAGGGTTGTTCCACACTGACAAAAGTGAGGAAATTCAGTGTTAGGGTTGAAGACCCTTTGGCCTCCGTCTACCCTCAACCGGCATCAGGGTCGCATTCACGTTGTCCGTCATAACTCTCACCCCATCACATGTGTAAAAAGCAGAGGTGTGAGAGAATGGGGTGATAGTTGGGACTTGACAACATAATACCCGATGCTGGTTGAAAGAATATGAAAAAAATCTTCAACCTAACACGAACACTCAACAACTAATAATAGTGCAACAACCAAAACCTCAATCTCCTCTTTGAGAATGATAACGAGAAATAGTAGATACAATGCGGTGATGAGACATGGGACCTCTTGTCACATAGTAACATTGTTCCCACAAACACAAATCGAAATGTGCATGGTGATACAAAGCGAAACAGAAAGAGAAACAGTACTGTAGACAGAAATGTTAAAAACAATGCAAATGCAACCACAAATGAAAACGCAAAGGGTAACGCACATGGTGGCGTAGACGTGAACGGTAAGTGAAACGGCTACGGAACCGCAAGTGGAAACGGTAATGGTAACAGTAATGTAAGTGCACAGACTGGTTATCCCCAAAAGCTGCATAGAGAAAGACAGTGAGTACAAAGAATGTAGGCAAAATAATGACTCTCGGAACAGAAAATGAGGACTTGGAATAGTAAATTGCTTATATCTCAGGAACCGTACGACATAGAAATAATATTTAAAATCACATGAATTATCACTTTCCTGGCTAGTTTTGTACTTAGTCTCCATTAGGGGGCTAAGCACTTTTCTGATGAAAAGCCTGTATCTCGCACCGTTTCCAAGATACAGGCTCTGAAAGGCGCCGACCGCCGTAATGTTATCCTATGGGAAACAAACAGAAGCTTAGAGTGCCAGAACTTTGCCTCCCTGTAATATTTTTTCACCAAACCACTGAAAGGCACATCTGTGGGATGTTGGCTGTGTTCCTTGCAAATTTCAGCCCAAAAGCCGAAACTGTTATTTTGCAGCAGGGCGCCAAACGATTCCTGCAATGTGTCATACACCATAATGTTATCCTATGGGAAAAAGTGTCAACTTTGGAGTACTGTAACTTTGCGTCATGTAATATTTTTTCCAAAGAAATACTGAAAGGCACATCTGTGTGATGGCGACTGCGTTCCCTCCAAATTTCAGGCCAAAACACCAAACCGTTATATTGCAGCGGGGTGCCAAAGAATTGCTGTCATTTTCCCACAGCCTAGAAAAGTACTGTCGCAATTTGCGAAAGCTTTTGCAAATTCATTCGACAGTGTTGCAAGTACGAAAGTACTTTTGTGAAAGTACTTTTTCCAGAAATGTGAAAAACATATTTCCGGGGTGTTTTACCCCAAAATATAGACATGGCTAGGTGAATACAAAAAGAATTAGGTTGCTAGAGGGTCCCAAATTTAAATGCCAAGCATTTTTCTGATCACCAACTGAAAACAAAATGGCGGATTTGCGACAGTAATAGGGCCATGTGCGAAAGTAAAAACTGCATTTGCAACACTGTCGAACTTTTTGTTAACTTTTTCCATTGACTTATAATGGGAACTTGTTTTTTGAATAACTTTTGAACTGTTTAATATTTTTTCACGAAATCTTTGAAAGGCACATCAGGGACCCTGGCCGCACATTCCCTGAAGATTTTGGACCGGTCGCACAAACCATGCAACCTGTAAGCATGACCATAGAATTCTAAAAAAGCATAAACGCATGCACAGATCACGCTTAATAACTCTGCAGCCGTATATCCGACCAGTACGAAACTTGGCAGATCCCAAGGCGTATGGGTCTTGATCGTGTAATAAAAAAATTTCAGGCAGCTCCATCTAACAGTTGCAAAGTTATTAAGGTGCAAAAATTTGGGTTTAACATGTAAATGGCTCCTCAACCCTAACTATAGTGCACTACCGTGCATTATAATATATATATCTATATATATAGATATATATATATTAGAGGCAAAAAAAATCCATTTAATGCATTAGTTAGGGTTGTTCACAATGACAAAAGTGAGAAATTCAGTGTTAGGGTTGAAACCCCTTGACCCCAGCACACCTCAACCGCAATGGCGCGGACAGTCATCAGTCCCAACTGTCACCCCATCACAGTAAAGCAGCAGAAGTATAGGAGAATGGGTAAGAGTTAGACCGACGTTCCCAATGTGCACCCCAATGCCAGTTGGGGGTGCGCTGGGGATCAAAGGTTATCAACCCTAACACCGAATTCCTCACTTTATCGCTGCTGGAACAACCCTAACTAATGCATTAAATGGAGTTTTTTACTCTAATTTCTTTTGAGAATGATAACGAGAAATAGTGAATGTAATGCAGCGGCGGGAGGGTCTGGCGTCTACCGGTGCTGGCTACGATGTCTTGGGACACGAACAGGAACAGCAACGCAAAACAGAAGTGTTAACAGTGGCACACATTGTAACACAAGTGCGAATGACAACAGAAAGGGGTAACGCACATGGTGGCATAGACGGGAACGGTCCGCCACATGATATCTTGTCACATAGTGACACGGTGTCCACAAATGGAAATGTCAATGGGCATGGTGACGCAAAGCGAAACAAAAAGACAAACAGTACTGTAGACAGAAATGGCAAAAAATAACAGAAACGCAAGCGGAAATGAAATCGCAAAGGATAACGCACATGGTGGCGTAGACGTGAACAGTAAGTGAAACGGGTACGGAACCACAAGCGGAAATGGCAACGGTAACAGTAATGTAAGTGCACAGGCTGGTTTTCCCCAAAAGCTACATAGAGAAAGACAGTGAGTATAAAGAATGTATGCATAATAATGGGTCTCGGCAGCAGAAAATGAGGAGTTGGAATACTAAATAGCGTATATCTCAGGAACCGTACGACGTAGAAAAAAAAATTAAAAGTCATATGATTTAAGACTTTCCTGGCTAGTTTTATGCTTAGCCCTCATTAGGGGGCTAAGCAATTTTCTGACAAAAAGTCTGTATCTCGCACCGTTTCCAAGATACGGGCCCTGAAAGGCGCGGCGAATGCCGTAATGTTATCCTATGGGAAAAAAGAGAAGTTCAGAGTGCCATAACTTTGCCTCCCTGTAATATTTTTTCACCAAACCACTGAAAGGCACATCTGTGGGATGTTGCCTGTGTTCACTGCAAATTTCAGTCCAAAAGACCAAACAGTTATTTTGCAGCAGGGTGCCAAAGGATTCCTATCATGCGTCGGGAGCCGTAATGTTATCCTATGGGAAAACCTGTCAAATTTGGACTGCTGTAACTTTGCTGACATGCAATATTTTTTTAACAAAACACTGAAAATACAAAATCTCACATGCCCCCACAATGCAAAGCATCATGGGCTGAATATGCAAATCACCACAGAATGTTATGCTGGTCCAACTTTAAGCAGAATTGCATGGTGCCGAAAGGCCTCTCACACAGTTTGCAAAGGGTGCTAACAGAAGACATAGACACGTGTTTCGTCCTACCAGGACTCATCAGTATGCCTCGTCTGTTTGACACCCCAGTGGAATGGACCAGCTACCCTTAAGGCAGTGTGCCTTGGATATTGGTGAACCCATTAAATAAAAAACTATTTAAAAGACAAATAACCTCTGTGCGCAAACACTGAGGCAAGGGTTACCCCAAAGGGCATTTAGCTGGGAAGCCAAGTTTCAAGAAGATACAAAATCACACATGCCCCCACAATGCAAAGCATCATGGGCTGAATATGCAAATCACCACAGAATGTTATGCTGGTCCAACTTTAAGCAGAATTGCATGGTGCTGAAAGGCCTCTCATACAGTTTGCAAAGGGTGCTAACAGAAGACATAGACGTGTTTCGTCCTACCAGGACTCATCAGTATGCCTCGTCTGTTTGACACCCCAGTGGAATGGACCAGCTACCCTTAAGGCAGTGTGCCTTGGATATATTGTGGTGAACCCATTAAAATAAAAAAACTATTTAAAAGACAAAGAACCTCTGTGCGCAAACACTGAGGCAAGGGTTACCCCAAAGGGCATTTGGCTGTGAAGCCAAGTTTCAAGAAAATACAAAATCACACATGCCCCCACAATTCTGCTTAAAGTTGGACCAGCATAACATTCTGTGGTGATTTGCATATGCAGCCCATGATGCTTTGCATTGTGGGGGCATGTGTGATTTTGTATTTTCTTGAAACTTGGCTTCCCGGCCAAATGCCCTTTGGGGTAACCCTTGCCTCAGTGTTTGCGTACAGAGGTTCTTTTTCTTTTAAAACACTGAAAGGCACATCTGTGAGATGTTGGCTACGTTCCCTCAAATTTCAGCCCAAAACTCCAAACCGTTCTTTTGCAGCGCAGTGCCAAAGAATTGCTGTCATTTTCCCACAGACTAGAAAATTACTGTCGCAATTTGCGAAAGCTTTCACAAAAATTTGACACTTTCATGAGCACGAAAGTAATTTGCGAAAGCACTTTTTCCAGAAATTTGAAAAACATATTTCTGGGGTGTTTTACCCCAAAATAAAGACATGGCTAGCATCCTCAGGGTCCGACTAGGTGAATACAAAAAGAATTAGGTTGCGAGAGGGTCCCAAATTTAAATGCCAAGCATTTTTCTGATCACCAACTGAAAACAAAATGGTGGATTTACGAAAGTAACAGGGCCATTTGCGAAAGTACAAATGCATTTGCGACACTGTCGAACTTTTTGTTAACTTTTCCCATTGACTCATAATGGGAAATTGTTTTTTGAATAACTTTTGAACTGTTTAATATTTTTTCACCAAATCTTCAAAAGGCACATTGGGACCCTGGCTCGCACGTTCCCTGAAAGATTTTGGGCTGGTTATCCAAACTGTACAATCCTGTACTCGCTAATTCGTAGAATTCCAGAAAAGCATAAAGCGGCACGCAGATCACGCTTTAATAACTCTGTAGCTGTGTATCCGACTGGTACAAAACTTGGCAGATCCCAAGGTCTATGGTTCTTGATCATGCATTCCAAATTTCAGGCAAATCTGTCAAACGTTGCAAATTATTTAGGTGCAAAGTTTTGGGGTTTAACATAGAAATGGCTCCTCAACTCTAACTGTGGTAGCACTACCGTGCTACCATATATATATATATATATATATATATATATATATATATATATATATATATATATATATATATATATATATATATATATTACAGGGCACAGTCAGGCCCCTATAATTAGGGTTGAATAGATAGTTTAATGTTAAACCTCAAATTTTGCACTTTAATAACTTTGCAACTGTTCAACAGATTTGAACAAAAGTTTGCATGAGCTGTCTTATGTGGCAGATCCCATGACGTGCCAAGTTTAACTTTGGTCAGATTTTCAGATTTTGAGTTGTGTATAGTGTAAAAACATTGAAATTGACCTTTTTTTGTCATTCTACTGCACCCAGATGGTTTGGAAAATTGGTTAGATGTTTTCAGGGTATGAAGGTCTGGACCCACAGACCTGTCTTTTTTTGGTTTGGCACTAATATATATATATATATATATATATATATATATATATATATATATACACATGAGGCAAAAAACTCTGTTAAATGTATTAATTAGGGTTGTTCCACACCACAAAAGTGAAGAAATTCGGTGTTAGGGTTGAAAGCCCTCATGGACCCCCTGCCACACCCCAACTGGCATTGGGGTGCACATTAGGAGTTATCGACCACAACTCTCACCCCATCACATGTGTAAAGAAGCAGAGGTGTAGGAGAATGGTATGAGAGTCAGGACCGACAACCCTATTGCGCACCCTGATGCCAGTTGGGGATGTGGGCGGAGGGGTCCAAGGGGGGCTTTCAACCCTAACACCAAATTTCCTTGCTTTTGTTGGTGTGGAACAACCCAGCTAATGCATTAAATGGAGTTTTCTGCCTCTAAATTACCTTCTTTTGGAGAATGATAATGAGAAATAGTGAATGTAATGCGGCGGCGGGAGTGCCACGTGATGTCTTGTCACATAGGAACAATGTGCCCGCAAACGCAAATGGTAATGCGCATGGTGACGCAAAGTAAAACAGAAAGAGAAACAGTAGTGTAGACAGAAATGTTAAAAACAATGCAAAAGCAAGTGCAAATGAAAACGCAAAGGGTAATGCACATGGTGGCGTAGATGTGAACGTTAAGTGAAATGGGAATGGAATCGCAAGCAAAAACGGTAACGGTAACAGTAATGTAAGCGCACAGGCTGGTTTTCCCCAAAAGCTGCACATATGTGTGTGTGTGTGTGCAGGGCCGGGTACCCCAAACGGGCATTGCACGTTGAACAACACAATGCACACAGGGCAGTATCAGACAGTAGCCGTGGTGGGAGACAGGTCAGTCACGTGCCACAATGCCACGGCCGCCATGGATGCATGAGCAGCCCCGCCGAGACCCGCCAGCAGTGACAGGCTGACCAATGGCCTCTAGGTTGGCACAGACGGTCCCCCAGGGGTTCCACTGTGTGAACGTGACAGTGCTCATGCAGGGGTCTGCAGCACACCGAACATGCCTGCGCCAGGCGTGCTCAGGATGCCTACAGCTGAACCCGGTGTTGATAAGGAGTGTGTGGCATGATGCTGGGATTGGGGGGTGGACATTGCACTGCACGGTGTCTGCAATGCATGGGCAAATAACTGTGTGCCCACTGTGGCCATGGCAGCTGTGATTGTCTGTGTCAGCCTGCCACTGGCAGTGGTCACATCCTCCTGCATCCGGTCCATCCCTGCCAGGAGCAGAGCAGTGTCTCTGCTGCACCACTCCTCTGCCTGGTGCAGAGCCGGACTGAGTGCATCCACCGCCGTCACAAGCCGCAACTGCTGATCAACTGATTCTTGGGGTATGCGGGTGTGCTCTTCTAAGAGGTCATCTGCCTGATCGGCATGCTGTCCCTCATGGTGTTCATGGCCCTGATGGGCACTGCACACCAGGGCCAGGTCTGGACATGTCCACAGGTGGTGCACTGACGCCACCCCCTGACACTGTACCCCCATGGCCATTGGCTGACTGCTGACACTTCCCCTCCGGCTGCCACTCTCCAGGGCTCAATGGTGCCACTGCAGAGGCCGCAACAGCCCCACTGTCCTGGACACACACCAGTGCTGCCTCACTGGTGCAGACAGACACAGGCTGGGACTGTGATGTCACGCAGGCCTCCATGGCCTCACCACCCACGGCCATGCCCATGATGTCACCTGCTGTGTGGCCATCCTGTGGCCCACACATATCACTGTCCATGAAGTGAGCTCCATCATCATCAGTGACAGATCTGGCACCAGCCCGAGTCTCAGCATGCTGGCATACATGGATGCTGGCACGCTGGGACACGGGCAGGGCTTCTTCCGCACCTGCTCCACCAACATCAGTCCGGACGGCCAGGCGGACCCACTGTCATCCTGACCCTCAGATGCCTGTGGAGGTGGATGGGCCCTCCTCTGTGTCCATGGTATCACCCTCAGTGGACAAGCCCACCACCACTGACCCATGTAGATGCTCAGGAGCCATAAGGGAACACAGTAGCATTAATGTATCTGCCCTACCCTTCCCCCCCATTGACAGACCAGGACCTACCATGCAGTGATGGGCTACCACCCATCTGGAATCCACCACCTGGAACACCCTCGATGGCACAACACCATATGCTGCCAGCAACCTGCTCTTCTTGTGGGGTCAGGCGTTGCACGGCCGGCTGTCCCCCACTGATCGCAGCCCTTGCTGCCTGATGGCAGCCACCTTGTCCTTAATCCTCCGCCTGTCCATGCCCATCTTCTTTTTGCACTCCTGCACAGACTGCTGGTGGCTGCCATGCAGGTTTACAGCACGTGCCACCTCTTCCCATGCAGCAGCACCAGCCTGTGGTGTTCCCCACCATCCGCTGAGCAGTGGCTCCTGGTTGAGGTAGTCCTCAAACAGGGTATCTGTTTCTGCCTTTGTGAAGTTAGGCCTCCTCTTCCTCCCAGGTCTTTGTTCCTCTTCCTCCACCTCACGATCACTCATTCTTCATCCTGTGAGAATGACAGGTGTTACCTGTGACTGTGCAGTCCCATGCATGTCCCACACACCACAGTCCACACTCCCAAACAGCATGCAACTCACCACAATAGACTGCAACAACAGACTATGGCCACTGCAGCCCAATGTCACATTTTTATAGCGGAATGCATGCAAATGAGGTGAGGCACAATTATAAGTGGATGCAAATGCAGTATCTGCGCCATTGAATAGCTGATTAGCTGATTTGCATATGCCTGCTGAATATCGTGCTGTTGCGCTTTGCGCAATTGTGTTGAACGTGCTCAGGCAAGGGTGCATTTCTGTGACATGCACAGTAGACACTGAACGGTGCATGCCTGGGGTGATGATGCTGATGCCTGCTGCGCTGCTGACGTGCTGTGCGCGGGAGGCAATGCAGGGCATGGTCACCATTGTGCCAGTGGCACTACTGCGCTGTTCACAAGTATGGCGCTCTGGCACTGGGGTGCCGTAGGCACACTGGGGCCACAGTGTGGTAGGCCACTACAGGAAGTGGCACACAGGCGCCCTACTGCATTACATGCAGTGAGTATCAATCATGCTGTGGCGGTCCGTGAGTAAGAGACCCCTGACCCTGTGCTAACGTTTTCCCCCAGGCACCATGCGACCACATGGGTGCACCTCTATCATGCTGTTCAGTGACAGCACTATGGAGAATGACAGCGCAGTACCGCACAGTATCCACACATGGTGAATGTGTGCTACAGAGTGCCATTTTGATACCAAAACTGGACAGGATGGCAAGGAGAAGGGTGCCCATTTGGAGCCAACTTGAACTGGCCAATCAGGTCCAGTTGGCAGAGCCCCATGCTGCTGCCCTATTTGGGGAGGCACCCCTGGAGAGGGCCAGGAGTGTGGTGTGGGAGGAGGTGGTGATGGCCCTGGAGGAGTCCACAGGAATGGAGAGGATGGCAGGGCAGTGCAGGTACCGCTATGGTGACCTGCAGCGGTGGGACCCAGACAGGCTTGCCCACCTGTGGGCATGTGCCAAAAGGGGCATGGTGCCACAGTCAGGTAGGTGCCCCATCCATACACTGTTAACGTCCATGCGGGTATCACGGTGGCATGTCTTCAGCACAAGGGGGGGCATCCAGTGTTGGCTGTGGTGGTGGTATCGGGGTGGGGGGAGGATGGGTATGGCTGCGTGGGATTGCACACACATGGGGGGCAGGGGGACTTTGCTACTGGATTGTACTGATGTTTCTCTCTCGATATTTGCACCCTAGGCCCAGAGGAGCGCCAGCGGGTGAGGGAGAGGTGGAGGCGCCAAGATGACCAGCAGACCGGGAGGGATGCCATACCAGACAGGCGCAGGGACCAGCCTGATGATGGTGAGTGCATTACATCCATGATTACTATTGCATGCTGTGTAACAGGGCGGGCAGCGGGGCATGGCCACCATCCATTGACACCACTGCCATGCACGCAACTTGTTACAGTCAGCACTGTCCAGTGGCACTGCATGTCTGGGAGTGTGTCAATGGTGGTCCATGCATGCACCAGGTACATGGCTGTGCCACTGCCTTCGCACCACATAGCCATGTCACTGTACAGCCACAGTGGTGCTGTGCAGGACTTGGGCAGTGAGTGTGTGCAACAGTCCGCATGTCTGTGTGTGCCTGGGTAGGCAGGTCATGTGGACACAATCACTGTGGGTGGTCACACACCATCACAGGGGTGTGTCCCACTGCTGTATGCCATGCACAATGGGTGGGCTGCAGGGGGATGGACATTCACACTTATTGACTCTGCTCCCTTGTCCTTGGTGGTCAGCATTGGATTGCTCTGGAGAGGGCCTTGCAGGAGTTGCTGCAGCTGTCAAGGGCATCCCTTGAAATACTCCAGGGGCTAGAGAGGCATGGTGTGCAGAGGTGGAGGTCACACAGACACCACAGGACCGAAGAGTGGGACAGACGTTAGGCCCTCAATGCCTCCGGATTATTGTTACCTCCCTGGACCCACCCTCACACCCCTTCTTCCCTCTCCCAGTTGTTCACCCCTGCCCCTTACCTGCCCCCACCTGGTTTGTGGCCCTTCCCCAATCATATATATATATATATATATATATATATATATATATATGTATATAGTTGTGTTTATTGGGTATTTTATAATACATTTGTTTTGTTATGACAACTGTGGTGGTCTATGATTTACAGTGGGCTACAGGTGCTCAGCTGCAGTGGTGTGCATGGCATCAGGGTTGTTGCAGGCATGGACGTGTGCATGTGTGTCCAGAGGGGAACCACCTATGGTGTGGGTGGGGGAATCAGTCACTGTCTGTGGTTTGTATGTTGTTCTCTGTGTACTGGTTGCCTGTGCAGTGGTCCACAGAGCATGCTCTGTGTCCATGGTGCCCTGTCAGACCATCCAAGGGCTGTGCAGCTGACACCCTTGCATGTCAGTGATATGCACCATCTGCTGGCATGTCAGTTGTGGCTGTCCATGCTGGACAACTACTGTACCCAGCATAATGCCAGGTTGCCTCCTGCCTTAGAAAGATTCTGCTAATAGCTTGGCAGAAGACACCAGGAGAAAGGACTGCTGTGTGACTGAACTTCTCTACTGGGACTATATTGCCCTCCTTCCCTCCCCTCCACCCCCCACCCAAAGCTAGTTCTATTTTTATAGGCACAGGATTTGACTGACAACAGGAACTTCCTGTTTAGGGGCAGAAAGTGAGTGATCACAGAACCACCAAGGACCCACCATCCTAGAAGGGCAAGAGAATCTCCTCGCCCCTCTAGCTGCTGGAGGTCTGCCTCTGAACAAGTAAGTGGTCTACTGAGAAATATAGGATATTCTTGTCTCAGAACAGGACAATCAGGAGCTTAAAGGGCACACAGGCAGAAAGTAAGGAGAGAGAGAAAAAACAGAGAAAGAGAAAGGATTGCAAACAGTTAAGGGCCAGAAATAAGACATGATTGGAGTGGTGCAGTGCAGTGGCTGTGGAGCAGCAGTCTTCTGGAGAGATGTTCTGGAGGATGCGGTGTTGTCCCATCTGCAGGCACCTCTGGGCTGAGGGAGGAGGTTCTCATCTCAAGGCTGAGTTGGCCAGGATTTGTGGGACCTCCCTTCCATCCAGGGACCACCATTGCCACTGCCATTGCCTCAGAGGTTGCCAAGAAAGAGGAGTGGGTTGGACCACAGTGGGCTCAGGGAGGGTGAGGGTGGTGGAACAGAGCACATCCCCTCAGTTGTGCCTCTCCACAATTCCCTATGCCATTCTGGCAAAGTGTGGTTCCTCTATGGAGGCACCTACAGTGGAGACCAAGGAGGATGCTGGGAACCTCACAAAGGAGACCCACAGAAGGGTGGCAGGGGACCCTGCAGGGAAGAAAACAACCCTGGTGGGGACTCCATTGTTAGGAAGGTAGAACTGGAGCAGGAAGGGGAGAGGAGGTAAGGTGCCTGCCTGGCGCCATGGCTTGGAGGGACAGGAAGCGAATCCTCAGGATTGCCGGAGCAGCTGCACGGGAGGAGCTGGATGTCATTGTCCACCTAGGGACAAATGACCTGGCTAAGAAACAGGATTAGAGAAGTGCAGGAAGAGTTTGTGAATTGGGGGAGGGCCTTAGTCAAGCAGCACGCACGGTAACCTTCTTGGAGGTGCTACCCATCTATGGCATAGGAGAGGCTAGGTGTGTTCCGTACCATGGGATTCAATCAGTGGTTGAAAAACTGGTGTGGAGCTCAGGGATTTGGCTTCATTGGGGACTGGGGTCCACCTGGAGGATGCAAGCCTATACTGGCATGATGGGCTGCATCTGTCTGGGAGGGGAACCAGGATCCTAGGTGATAGGTTTAAATGCTTCATTGGCAAGCTTTTAAACCAGCCAAGGGGAGGCACCCGGAAAGAAGCAGGAAAATCCTAGCCCCCAAACAATCACGGTAGTAAGTGTGAAACACCAACATGGAGGTGTCAATAGGGAGAAGGACAGGGTAAATGGAGAAAGTGACAAAGGCAAGAAGGACAGGGATGGGCAAAAGTGGGTAAGGCCATCAGGAAATGGAGGGTAATGAGTACCAATGCCCGTAGTCTGGGCAACAAGCTCCCTGAGCTGGTGGCCTTAATGAAAGAGGGATGCCTGGATATCGTAGCAGTCACAGAAACATGGTACACAGAGAACCATGACTGGGATGTTAACATACCAGGGTACATAACCTACAGGAGAGACAGGCAGGGAAGAAGAGGGGGAGGAGTAGCTCTCTATGTAAAGGAAGGGATAAAAGCAACTGAACAAAAGAGTAAACAGGGAGGAGAGGAGGCACTGTGGGTCACCTTGGAGACTGGAAGGGCACCACACCGCACAGGGTTGTGTACAGCCCCATGTCAGGGGTGAAGGAATGGACAAGGATATGATGGAAGGCATTCTTAGAATGGCAGAGAAAGGGGAGATACTGTTGATGGGAGACCTGAATATGCCAGATGTTAACTGGAGCACATTTGCTGCAGCCACATCCAAAAGCATGGCCATTCTTGATGCCCTACAGGTGGCAGGCATTAGACAGCTAGTTTCGAACCCACTCATGAGGGAGCAATCTTAGACCTTGTACTCTCAAATGGGGCAGTGAGGATCTCAGATCTAGAAGTGGGTTGCCATCTGGGGACAGTGACCATCAAACAGTGTGGTTCACGTGAACTCAGCTACAGAGTCAAGCCACAGAAAAGTGAGGGTACTGGACTTTAGGAGGGCTGACTTTGGCAAGATGGGAGAGTGCCTCAGAAAAGCACTAGCAAACAGGCTAGAAGGAGGTGTGGAGCAACAATGGGGAATTATCAAAACTGCCATCACAGAGGCAACAAGCCTTGTGTGAAGCAAATGAACAAATCAAAATGAAAGAAAAAGCCACTATGGTTCTCAAGAGGTGGCTGTGAAAGTCAGGAAAAAAGATAGCATTCTGGAAGTATAAGGAAACACAGAAGGGCAGGACAGAGAGCTGTACCAGTTAAGGCAGAAAGAAGCAGGGAGGGAAGTCAGAATAGGAAAGGCCCAAACTGAGGAAAGATAGCCAACTCAGTTAAGAAGGAGATAAACCTTTATAGGTACATCAGTGAGCGTAGAAAGACAAAGGGAGGGATAGTGAGGCTGAATAGAATGAACAGTGGGTGGGCAGAGGGGGACAGTGAAGAAGCAGGAATACTGAACGAATATTTCTGCTCAGTATTCACAAAAGAGGAGGGTGAAGTGCCTAATCCAATTAACAGAAGCACTCTTGATAGGGGGGTCGATCCCAGTCCTTTCACAGAAGAAAGGGTTCTGCAAGAACTCCTAAAACTGAAGGTGGACAAAGCAATGGGTCCTGATGGAATTCACCCAGAATTCTAAAAAGAATTAAGAAGGAACTAGTGAAACCACTGGCTACTTTTTTAATAAATCATGGGAGGATGTGTGGTACCCAAGGACTGGAGGAAGGCGGATGTGATTCCCTTCACAAAAGTGGGACCAAGACAGAGGCAGGAAACTACAGACATGTCAGTCTGACCTCTGTGGTAGGGAAAGTGATGGAGTCACTTCTGAAGGAAAGAATAGTTGAGTACCTAGAGGTCAGTGGAGCACAGGATCCAAGGCAGCATGGGTTCACAGCGGGAAGGTCATGTCAGACTAATCTAATAGATTTCTTTGACTGGGTGACCAAAGTAGTAGACCAGGGAGGGCTGTGGACATGGCCTACCTAGACTTTAGCAAGGCATTTGACACAGTCCCACACAAAAGATTATTAGTCAATTAACCAGCCTGGGAGTGGGTCCCAGGGTGGTAGCCTGGTAAAACATTGGCTGGACAACAGGACACAGAAGGTAATTGTAAATGGAGTCCACTCTGAAGAAAGGAAGGGCATAGTGGGGTACCGAGGGTTCAGTATTGGTCCAGTCCTTTTAATGTCTTCATCAGTGACATTGCAGAGGACTGAAGGAAAGTATGCCTTTTGCAGATGACACAAAGATCTGCAACAGGGTTGATACACAAGGAGGCGTGGAAATGATGAAAAGGGACTTGGCAAGGTTGGAGGAATGGTCAGACATATGGCAGCTAGGATTCAATGCAAAGAAGTGCAAAATAATGCACCTGGGAAACAAGAACCCAGGGGAAGAATACACAATGGGTGGGAGGTAGTAACAACAACAAAACAGGAAAGGGACTTGGGGGTAATCATATCAGATGACCTTAAGGTTAGCAAGCAATGTGAGAAGGCAGTAGGGAGGGCCGGGGGTATACTGGGATGTATAGGGAGAGGCATCAGCAGCAGAAAACAGGAAGTTGTTATCCCTCTGTACAGACAGTTGGTGAGACCCCATCTGGAACACTGTGTCCAGTTCTGGAGACCCCATCTTCGCAAGGACATAGACAGGATAGAGGCAGTCCAGAGGAGGGCAACTAAAATGGTGCAGGGTCTGCAAGAGAAGCCGTATGAGGAGAGACTAAAGGAGCTTAATATGTATACCCTTGAGGAAAGAAGGGAGAGAGGGGACATGATAGAAACTTTCAAGTGCCTCAAGGAATCAACAAAGTCCAAGAGGGTAGCATCTTTCAGAAAAAGAGACTTGCAAGAACAAGGGGACACAATTTAAAGATAGAAGGAGGGCGGTTCAGGGGCAATGTGAGGAAGTATTATTTCACAGAGAGGGTAGTGGATGCATGGAACAGCCTTCCTGAGGAAGTTGTGGGGTCTAAATCTGTGGGAGAATTCAAGAATGCATGGGACAGACATAAGGCAATTCTTGTGGGGGGCAGGAAGATATAGGCTGTTGGTTAATTAGGATCTGCGGCCTATCCTGTAGGTAGGGAAATGGGCAGACTAGATGGGCCTAGCGGTCCTTATCTGCCATCAAAGTCTATGTTTCTATGTTTCTATGTCACCAGTGTGGTGCCCATCTGCCTCGGGTGGCACTGTGGCCTCCGCTGTTGCTGTCCCACCTCCATGCTATCACTTGTGTCTGTTGCAGGGGATGTGCTCCACTGTCTGCCACTTGTGCTCCAGCTGCATGCTGGTGGCATACAGCTTCATGGTGCCTGTGCAGGGTGGCTGGCACACCTGTGCCATGTAGGGGTGCCGGCTGTGTGTACACAGCTGCCGTGGCCACACGCCAGTGGCTTGGTTGACCCGCTACTGTGTTCCTCTGCTGGTGTGCCCTTGGGTATGAGTGGGTGTTTGTCCATGCACTATGTTACATCCTGTGTGGTGCATGCTTCCATGCAACACTGTGTGTGTCTGTGCTGGCTGTTGTGGCCAGTGCTGGGATGGGATGTGTCCTTGGGAGGGTGTGCAGGGTGCTGTACCACTGGTTGTGGGGTCCGGGGCATGCCCTGTCGCATGTGGGGTACCTCATGTGCCGACACATAGTCGGTCTCTCAGCTGTACCTCGGGAGGGACATGCAGGGTGGCACTGTATATGCAGTTGTTGCATCGCTGTCTGCTGCCACCTGCTGCAGGGTGCTCATGGTGGGACTGCCTTGCATGGCTCCGTGGTGCACAGGGTTGCATTGTCACAGTGGGGGTGGTGGCATGCTTTGGGTGTCCTGCACTGTTGGGCGCTACTCCTGGGCAGGGTGTATGTATGGGGATGATGGTGCAAGGTGTGCTCTGCATTGGTGGGATGGTGTGGCATGGGGTGGTCGGCCCTCCTTGTGTGCCAGTCACAGCTTGCCAGGGGGTATGCTGGGGCACCATGCCCCGGCTGTGGGTTGGTTGCTGGTATCCATGGGCTGGTGGTTATTCTAGCTCTCCACCGGTTGTGCAGTGCATGGGGTGTGGGGGGCGATGTCTGTTCTGCTGTGTGCTTCTCTGCATATCTGTGGCATGGGTGGTGGGCCCCTGCATCCTGTCCCTGCGCATCCCTGGTTGTGCTGTTGCACTGCTGCCCTGCTCCACGGGGCACCCATGGTTGTACTATGGCACATCTGGACTGCTCCATTGAGCATCCCTGGTTGCGCTATGGTGCATCTGAACTGCATAACTGCACATCCCTGGTTACGCTATGGCACAGGTGGCACAATATTCAGTCGTGTGCCACAGGCACATTTTGACCTGCGTAGTTTTTGAATATCGCGTTTCTTGCTCATGGGCACTGTGGACTTGCGCTTGCTCCTGCTGTTGCGCACTTTTTGGGTGCAGTTTGAATATCCGGGCCTCTATTATTATACTAAATTTTAGAGAATTGCTCCTTTATGTACTGCATTTTCCATATTGATTCCCAGTGCATATCATTTGTGCACTTGAATTAAACCCAGATATATTGGAACAGAATGGGAACACTTTTGTCCCTTGGTTATCACCTTTCTGTGAAATAATAATCCCACAGCCTGTCATTATAGTATTTTGAGGAGTCCTTTTTATGTTGATTGTGCGCATGTGCAAGAAACATGTTGCGACAGCTTGCTGCAGAAGCAGGCTGTGGAGGCGCGGCACTGTTGTGGCCAGTGCCTCCACTGCCTTTGGAGGCTTGGTCCGTGTTCCCCAATGAGGTGGCATGCTGTGGCTGATACTAGTTCAGCCAGCATGCCACAACCTTGAAACATTTTAGCCGCTGCAATCAGGGCCCACCTCGTCCATGCAGCATCATCCGCTGCAATGAAGGAGTGACCCCTCACTACATGGCTTGCAGACAGGGCATCCAATCCCAGTCGGATTCAGTCTCCCCTTCCCCTTGCTGATGGGGCAGCCCACTCCCTGTCGGTATAAGTCCCCGCCGCTTTCATTCTGTGCCAAGGTGGGTGCCCAATCCCCCTCGGCTCTTGTGCCCCCCTTCTGTATGTGCTGACGGGGGTTCTCAATCCTCTGTTGGCTACAGATCCCCCCAAACACTCAGGTGGCACATTGGGATCCCACCCCAGCA
Source organism: Neoceratodus forsteri (assembly GCA_016271365.2). Classification (NCBI taxonomy): domain Eukaryota; kingdom Metazoa; phylum Chordata; order Ceratodontiformes; family Ceratodontidae; genus Neoceratodus; species Neoceratodus forsteri. The sequence goes on from CM028138.1 coordinate 203,848,992, forward strand.
TGCCAGATGCCCCTGAAAAAGAAAAACTGTCCCACAATGATTTTTTTTAACCTGAGAAAAAGGAAACGGCCCCTCGCAGTCTCCCTGCCCTCTCCCCAACCCGCGCCCACCTTCTGTGTACCCTGCTTCCCCACATCCCCCCACCTCATACTTATCTCTGGAACCCAGTGCGACGATCTTCGGTGGACCGGGAACACGTCTGCACTCTTCAAAGCCGACTGCGAACTGAGGAAATACCGGTAAGCTGTATAATGGAATAAATAGGGTTTTTTTCAACTTTGGTGCATATCTCAGGCATTTTTGGGAATTTTGGTACCACATTTTCAACATGGGATTATTGGGACCCCTTCTCATGAATTCAGCCACTGTCATCGCATTATTCGGTCCAGAAAGGTGATTGCGAAGTAACTGTATGGAATCACCTTTTGGGACCGATTAACAAAATGACAGTTCCAGTGTTCATGAGGTGGGCTCTTAATAAGCCTATGTTGTAAATCTGTTAGAACAAATCCAAAAAATGGCTGTTTTACGAGTGTGCATTGTGCAGTTGCTACGCATGCTCGTAACTTTGTGAATTTGCAATATTTTCACTCCAGATTTTCAACATTGGAATTTTTCCGCACTTCCTTATGAACAGTACAGCTGTCATTTTTCACATCCTGGCTGAAATGTGTTTTTGCACTTGTGGCGTAGAATAGTGCGGTCGCTGTGGGAAATCAGTGTTCAGGACACATTAAGAAAATGACAGTGACTCTATTCATAAGAAGAGGTCCTAAAATGCCTATGTTGAAAATTTGGTGATGATAGTCCATCAAATGACTGTGTTACAACTGTACATTTCGCAGTTTCCATGCACCCATGTAACTTCACAGATTTGTACTATTGTCATGCCAGATGTTCAGCATTGGCATTTTTTTCACACCTCCTTATGAAAAGTACAGCTGCCATTTTCCACATCCTGATCGAAATGTGTTTTCGCACTTCTGGGGCAGTATAGCACGGTCGCTGTGGGAAATCAGTGTTCGGGACAGATTAAGAAAATGACAGTGACACAGATTAAGAACGAGCGAGTGAGGGGGGGAGTGACCGAGCTCAACTGAGCTCTATCAGGACTGCTGTGGATATTTTTGTGGGCAGAAAAAGCCGCCAATGCTGGCAGGAGCCCAGTACAAAAGGGCAGCCTGCAGCACCAGGAGAAACAGAATGAGCGAATGAGAGAGGGGGAGTGAGCAACCTCAACAGAACTCTGTCAGGACAGCTGTGAACTTCTTTGTGGGCAGAAAAAAGGCACCAACACAGGCAGGAGCCCAGTACAAAATGCAGGCTGCAGCTCCAGAACAAACAGAACAAGCCAGTCAGAGAGGAGGAATGAGTGAGCTCAATGCATCTGTGTCGGGACTGCTGCAGAGTTCTTTGTGGGCAGAAAAAGGTGCCAACACAAGCAGGAGCCCAGTACATAAGGGCAGCCTGCAGCGCCGGGAGAAACAGAATGAGCGAGTGAGAGAGGGAGAGTGAGCGAGTGAAATGGAGCTCTGCTGACACTTTAGAGTTGCCCACCCTGCCACTCAGGTTCATCTGTGGTCCTATATTACAGCAGGCTCTCTGGAGTGGAGACAAAGCAATGATTGTATACCTTTAGGATTGCTGTAATAATACAGATTAAGTTGTTCTGTTTATTTCTCTAACTGAGCTAAGTACTGAGCTATACTGTTATGATTCCTGTACTAATACATAATTATGTGTTCTGCTTATTTCTGTAACTGACCTGAGTAATAAATTTGGTAGGAAAAATCCTCAACATGGCTGTTTTACGAGTGTGCATTGCGCAGTTGCTATGCATGCTTGTAACTTCGTGATTTTGCAATATTTTCACTCCAGATTTTCAACATTGGCATTTTTCCACACCTCTTTATGAACAGTACAGCTGTCATTTTTCACACCCTGGCCAAAATGTTTTTTCGCACTTCCGGCGCAGAATAGCTCAGTTGCTGTGGGAATTCAGTGTTTGGGACACATTAGGAAAACCACAGTGACACTGTTCATGAGCAGACATCCTAAAATGCCTGTGTTGAAAATATTATGATAACAATCCATAAAATGACTGTATTACGAGCTTACGTTTTGCAGTTTCCACACACCCTTGTAACTTCACAAATTAGTAATATTTTCACGCCAGATTTTAACACTGAAATTTTTTCACACCTCCTTATGAACAGTACAGCTGTCATTTTTCACATCCTGGCCAAAATGTGTTTTCTCGCTTCTGGCACAGAATTGTGCAGTCGCTTTGGGAAATTAGTGTTTGGGACAGATTAGGATCGAGCGAATGAGAGGCGGGAGTGGCCAAGCTCAAATTAGCTCTGTTGAGACTGCTGCAGATTTCTTTGTTGGCAGAAAAGGGCACCACTGCAGGCAGGAACCCAGTACTAAAGGGCAGCCTGCTGTGCCAGGAGAAACAGAACGAGTGACTGAGGGAAGGGGAGTTAGCAAGCTCAATGGAGCTCTGTTGGGATTGCTGTGGATTTCTTTGTGTGCAAAAAAAGGCGTCAATGCAGGCAGGGGCCTAGTACAAAAGGGAAGCCTGCAGCAGCAGGAGAAACAGAATGAGCGAGTGAGAGATGGGGAGTGAGTGGCTCAATGGAGCTCTATCGGGACTGCTGCAGATTTCTTTGAGGCCAGAAAAAGGCACCAATGCAGGCAGGAGCCCAGTACAAAAGTGCAGCCTGCAGTGCCGGGGAAACAGAATGAGCGAGTGGTGGGGGGGGAGTAAGTGAGCTCAACGGAGCTCTGTCGGGACTGCTGCAGATTTCTTTGTGGCCAGAAAAAGGCACCAACAGAGGCAGGAGCCCAGTACAAAAAGGCAGCCTGCAGCTTCAGGACTAACAGAATGAGCAGGTATGGGGGGAGTCAGTGAGCTCAATGGAGCTCTGCCAGAACTTTACAGTTGTCCACCCTCCCACCCAGGGTCCTTTATTGTCCCATATTACAGCCGGTCTCTGGAGTGGAGACAGCAATGATTGGATACTTTACGATTGCTGTAATAATACAGATTTACTTGTTCTGTTTCTTTCACTAACTGAGCTACGTACTGAGCTATACTGTTATGGTTGCTGTAATAATACATATTTATTTGTTCTGTTTATTTCTCTAACTGAGCAGAGAAATACTTGGAGTGCAATAGGATTTCTAACTGTGCTAAGTGAAACTTTATGAGAGACAAGAACAAAAAGTATGGTAGCTGAGGGATGAAAAACGGACAAGGAGGCTTTAGGATTGCTACAATAATACAGTATCTAATGGATGAGATTTGAGACTGAATTTCCCCGGTCAGCAAGGGGTCAGTAGGGGGACTAGTGTTGGGGGGTAAGGAATTTGAGTAACTATGGGCCTAACAGTTGTACTAGGGTACAGAACCTGGGAGTAAGAGCCCGTAACATAAGATGGGAGCCAAAATGGGACAGGTGCCACATGTCAATAGGTGAGGGCGGAGGACCTCCTGATAGGGGAGGAAGAGACCATGATGAGTACCAGGGGAGAGAGCAGATGGCTGCAGGTAGGGAGAGACCAGGGGTGCCACAGAGGGAAACAAGTAGGAGGGGAACTGATAGGGGGAAGAGATGTAGGATGGGTATCGACTATGAATAGATTTGAACCTTGCTATGGTACAGAGAGGGGGAGCAGGAACATACTTAAGGGGGGAGGACAAGCAGGGCATTAGAGGGATGGCAACAGGCAGGGGAAGAGATAGCGAGGACAAAAGGGTAGAAAGGAGCTAGTAAGGAAGGAGGAGGAGGAGGTGGTGATTGAAGGAAAGAAGGCTATAGGAAGGGGGAAGGACGGGAGGGGCATCACTATTGGGGTAGAAGGGAATGGGGGCTCTAAATCGACAACAGCAGGGGAGGAGGGGAGGTTGACATAGGAAGCCCAGTAGAAAGTAGTCAGGCTGGGAAGGGGTTCAAGGGGGATGGGAGGAATAAGGCACAGGAAAGGGGTGAGGCAGAAGTAGGGGGTACAGATACAGAAATCACAGAGGGTGCAGTTGGTGGGGTAAGGGACAGGAAGAATGAATACTGGGGTGGTGGAAGGGGCATAGAAGGGAAAGGGGGTAAGGGGCAGGGGTGCACTCATCCTGGGGGTTCTATGCTGAAATGGGTGAGATGGGGAGAAAAGGGGGGAAGACACAGCCATATTTGGGTGGAAGCTGTCCCCAGGTTGACTGCAGGATGGGCAGGGCAGGCACTGTTCAAGCGTGCAGCGAGGGGGAGGAAGAAACCTCATTTACTGTTGCATGTGGGTACAAATGACTTGGTGGGGAGACACTGCGGAAGTAGTGAGGGGGAGGTTTGAGTACTTGGGCAGGCAGTGTGAGGGGGTGGGGAAGGCAGTACCATATGCAAGCATGGCGAGGAAGGGTAGGCTTGAGGAGTTCAAGTGGTTGAGGGATTGGTGCCACATGAAACATTATGGGTTACTGACTAACTGGGGTAGGGTCTGGGGGGAATAGTGACTTGCACACGAGGAACAGGGTACACTGGAGCAGGAAGAGGAGGGGAGTATTAAAGGCAGCATTGCTGCCAGTCCACTGGCACTGAGGGCTGAGGTGCTGGATGCCACACCTTGCACCATGCTGGCGACATGAGTTCAGATGCAAGCCCGGGCCACCAGGCGTTGGCAAGGGAGGGATAGGATTGAGCATCTGGAGGACTGCTCTCCTATCCAGGGCAGGATCCAGGGACCCACCGCTCTATAGCGGCCCCCTGGTGACGACCGTGGGTGCTACTACAGCGGTGTAGTAAAGAGTGGCAGAGTGTGGCGGATGTTGGCATGCTGTGCGTAAGCATCATTGCATTCCCACACTCCACAAAGAGGAGAAAAGCGGAAAATGGGCTATGGTCAGGTGGCAGGAGCTTCCGAGCCCCCGCCCAAACTGAATGGCGCCCCCTCAACTGGATCCTACTCTGGTGGGTTGACCTGGGAAGATCCTCACCACCCCACCATGGGGGTAATCCATGGAAGTGAGCAGCTTGGCCTGATGTGAGGGGCAGGGCTACGGGGGTCAGTCGGGATGACCAAGCTGACCGTAGTCCAGTGAGAAAATATGTAAAAAAAAAGCGGGATTAGAGGGGTATATCTCTACTAAGGTGGATTTAAACAAATGGGGGGTGGCCAAAAGACTGAGGTTGGTAGAAAGGTCTGGACAAGGGAGCCTGATGAGCTCACCACCCTAGATACAGGTAAAGGCGGAGGCACAGTAACCCTGAAAGGGGGCATGTAGAGTGGCCTGAGTGTAATACAGAAGGCACCACCACCACCCTGTAAGAATAAGGAGGAGAAAGGGTGCGGACTATGGGGAGGATGGACACAGGCCAAGAAGGAGAAGAGTGAGGAGGAAGAGGGGTACAGGTGGAAGGTGGTTTGACTAAATGGATAGACAACTGGTTACAGGACAGGGTGCAGAGGGTGGCGGTGGTGGGGTAGCTCTCGGCACCCAGAGCAGTGACAAGCAGGGTGCCACAGTGCTCAATGCTTGGCCCAGTGCTATTTGGGCTCTTTATCTCTGATATAGCACACAGACTGGGGAGCAGGGTTAGTCTTTTCGCACATTATACCAAATCAAAAGCAAATAGTTATAGTAGCAGAGCCCCTTCCCCCCACTCACACACATACGCACTCCCTGAAAAGCTGCTTAAAAGCCTGCAATTCATTCAAATCAATTCCATTTTCCTACTTACTTGGGGTTCAATGCCAACAAGTGTAAAATCATGTACCTAGGGCATAGGAACCCCGATGCTAGGTATAGAATGAGGAGAGGTACTGATACTCACTAGACATGATAGGGTCCTTGAGGTTATTATATCAGAGGACCTCAAGATGGCAGTACAGTGTGACAAGGCTATGGGCTGGGCAAATTGTATTCTGGGGTGCATAAGGAGTGGCATCTCCAGTAGGAGGAGGAGGAAGGATGTTGTGCTGCCATTGTATCACTCCCTGCAATACCTCCAGTTGGAGTACTGTGCCCAGTTTTAGAGTCCACACTTCAGAAAGGACATAAGGTGGAGGTTTTCCAGAGGAGGGCAACTAAAATGGTTCAGAATTTTCACAGGAATCCCTACAAGGAAAGGCTGAAGAATCTCAGCTTGCACACTCTGGAAGAGAGGAGGGCGAGAGGTGACATGATCAAGATCTACAAAGTACCTCACGGGGTAAAGAGGGTACAGTTGGGGAGTTTCCTTCAAATGAGGATGAGCACCCAAACCAAGGGAAATACAATGAAACTGGGGGGGGGGGGCATTCAGGATAGATTTAAAGAAATGTTTCTTTACTGAAAGTGTGGTAGATGCCTTGAACAGACTGCCAGGAGAAGTGGTGGAAGCAAAAATGGTAGGGGGCATGAAGCATGCATGGAATAAATATAGGGGTATATTAGAAAAAGGAGAAGGGGAAGGTGAACAGAGATCAATAGGGCTATGGAAGTGGAGTAGGTTCAAGTTCATTGCAGTAAAAATCCATTAAGCAAGCTCATTGACAAGGAGGTCCTGATGGATGCAGGCAGAGTAAGACATGCAGTAACATACACAGGCAGGAGTTACAAGTAGGTAGAGAACACTTGGGCAGACTGGGTGGGCTGAGCGGTCCTTTTCCGCTGACAAATTCTCTTTCCATGGCACCATGTGTTAATTCAGGTGCAGTGTTTATTTAAAGTTGGCCCTACCATACATCCAGATATAAGGTACAGTAAATTACTGAATTAGATGCAGCCCACTTACAGTACAATAAACAGAACCCCAGTGCTTTGAGAAGTCTTTACTCTTCATTAAGGCTGCTTAAAGAGCTGGAGTTCTATTTGCAGTGTCCACACCAGTATACTGATCTTAAAATTGATGCCGCATCTGAATGAGTACTTGATTCTTGCTCACTCCATTTCTTTCCCACTTTGAAACCTGCTTGTTCTTAGTTAGTTTTGGGATGGCAGTACCTCGCCTGTGTTGGAAGATGACCAATAAGCAGCACTGAAAGATGTCAGACTTCACAGACTGTGAAGGCAGCTGCTTTTGGACAGACATAAGGCAATTCTACTTGGGGGTAGGAGGAAGTAAGCTGTTTATTAGCTAGAATCTGCAGCTTATCAATCAGGTAGATAAATTGGCAGACTAGGTGGACCAAGCAGTCCTTATCTGCAGTCACATTTTATGCTTCTATGTTTCTCACCCACCATCTTGCCAAGAAGAAGGCTGCAACTGCGGCCACCGATGACTGTTGGGGTGTGGGGATGGGGGACCAAAAGGGACAGACATAAGGAGATAAAATCATAATAAAAATTATAAGACCTTCACCAGCTTTCCAAAACACTTTCCAGTAAAAGAACACTTTATGAAGTTTTTCAAATGACAACACAATCTGGTGAGCCCTCTGTCTGCCATCTGACGCCAGGCAACAACCAGCATAAAATTGCTTAAAGAAGGCAGTGTGGTCATGTGGTTAATGAAATACTGGAGGGTACAGATTTATAAGAACAAAAGAATATCACACAGAAGCTGGCACATATACCTATAGCAGCTGTCTCCTGCTTCTCAGTAGTTATATTTATACCCTAGAGGTACCTGAATGTTTCTATTATATCCCCCCTTTCCCTCCTCTCTTCCAGTGAGTACATATTGAGGTCCCTTAATTTCTCTTCATAAGTCTTGTGTTGCAAACTCTGCACCATCTCATTCACCCTTCTCTGGACCATCTCCAGCATGTTATTAACCTCACGAAGGTGCAACCTTCAGAACTGCACACAGTACTCCATGTGAAGCCTGACCATGGTTTTATATAATGGCATAACTACCTCCCTCCTTATGCTGGTGATGCCCCTGTCTATGCACCCCAGCATGTCACTGGTCCTCCCAGATGCCTTACCACTTTGACATTTTCAGGTCATCTGAAATAAGAACCCCCAGGTCCTTTTCCTTCTTTGTGACTGTCAGCAACTCCCTCCCCCTCATCCTGTACCTTTCCCCAGGATTTCTGTGTCTCAGGTGCATAATGTTGCACTTTTTGAATTGACCTTCAGTTGCCAGTCCTCAGACCATTTCACAAGCTTCCCCAGGTCCCTCCTCATTTTTTCCACCCCTTCTGGGGTATCCACTGTGTTACACATCTTGGTGTCATCTGCAAACAGGCAGACCTTTCCCTTCAGCCCTTCTGCAATGTCACCAATGAAGACATTGAACAGGACTGGCCCCAGGATCACTCCCTGCAGCACCCCACTGGTCACCCCCTCTCCCCAGACTGCACCCCATTTACCACCACTCTCTGCCTCCTGTCTGTTACCCAGTTTCTAACCCAGTTTACCACCCTTTACCCCATGCCCAGCCTACTCAGCTACTTTATCAGCCTTCTATGTGGGGCGCGTGTCAAAGGCTTCGCTTACATCAAGGTAAGCATTGTCCACTGCCCCACCCTGATTTATTTCCTGTGTCACCCAGTCAAAGAGATCAACCAGATTTGTCTGACATGATGTCTCACTGTGAATCCATGTTGCCTATGGTCCTGGCCTCCGATGTCTTCTAGATGCCCCACTATCCTTTCTTTAACCTATGTCTCCATGATCTTCCCCATTACTGAAGTGAGGCTGACTGGCCTATAGTTCCCCACCTCCTCCCTACTGCCAGATTTGTATAGAGTGACCACATGTGCCCTCCTCCAATTCTCTGGTACCACCCCTGTGTTGAATGACTCAGTCAACATGGCTACCAGAGGTACTGCTATTTCCCTTCACAGTTCTTTTAATATCCTTGAGTGTATGCCATCTGGTCCCATCACTTTGTCCACCTTCAATTTACTCACCTTCTGCGGGGTTCTTCAGCCTGTGAATGGACTATTGTCCACCTCTTCATGCCTTTGCAACTACTGTACTGCTGTGCCCCCCCTTGCCCCTCCCTCTCTTCTGTGAATACTGAACAGAAAGACACAGTGGATGTCTTGGGGGGCACATGGCAGCTTTTAGCCTTGGTACTTTCACTTCCAAACACCTAAACAGCACATGGTGGATTCCCTGCAGGGAAGAGGGCCTCAAACAACTGGTATAACAACCCACAAGAGACAGGGCTATCCTGGATCTAGTACTGACTAATGGGGAAAGGATCACAGATCTCCAGGTAGAAGGTCACCTGGGTGCCAGTGACCATCACATGGTATGGTTCAGTTTGGCCACTAGAACAAAATCATCCCATTCCAAGGCAAAAATATCAGACTTCAGAGGTGCTGACTTTGATAAGATGGCCAACAGAGTTAAGCTAGCCCTGGCAAAAAGAAATACAGGTGAAGGGGTACAGGCAAAGTGGGCAAGCATTAAAGATGCAATACTTGAAGCAACATCCCATTGTGTTAGTGAGAAAATGAAGTGCAAAAGAAGAAGGAAACCACTTTAGTTCTCAAACACAGTAGCAGAAAAGGTCAGAGCCAAAGGCTGGCCTTCAGAAAATATAAGGGAACGCAACAGGATGAAGATAGGGAGGCATACCAAACTTCCCTAAGGGAAGCAGGGAAGGCAGTAAGACAGGCAAAGGACCAAACCGAGGAAACACTAGCACGAACAGTAAAAGAAAGGAAAAAGTCCAGATGGGGTATTACTAAGATCAAAGAGGATAAGGGGGAGTGTGAGGAGGAGGACCATGTTAAAGTATCTATTCTAAATAGATACTTCTGCTCAGTATTTACTAAAGAGAAGGTAGGGTAGGGCCCACATCTCAGCACCATGGACAGCGGGAAGAAGGAGGTGTGCACTAGTCGCTTCACAAAAGAAAGGGTCCTACTGTTACGCATGGGTTATGCCCCTATTGTCCCACACACACCTCACATACACCTCACATTATATTCCTGGTCTATTGTTCTGTGATACCACTTGTCAATGACAAGGAACATTGAATATGTCACCACACACACCAGTATTGTTCCTTGTTTTGAAACTTATTCCTGTACAATCCAGGAAGCCATGTTTGTGACTCTCACAGTGTCATTGCCGCATTTTCATCTGGCATTATCCATCTCTGATAGTCTGGCAACTGTCCATTCTATTGGTCATCTTGATGGAACTTTTATCATGAAAAGGTTAAAACTACCTCCTTTCCTTGTTTACCATGAGGTCTTGGGATCATAACTGACTCTGAACTTTGAATGCCATACCTGAAAGGAACTTCACCTTTTATACAGACGTGACATCTTCCAGCTTGTCTTACCAACTTGTGAATACTGGCCTAATAATTGAAATTAGGCTTCCATTTGTGAACTTTCAAATCAACTGTACTCAGTCCAGCCAATTAAGATTCTACAATCAAGCTCATTGTTACACATACTATGAAGCTAGTCTGGGGTAGGGGCAAACCCCTAACTTAGCTAGAAGACTCTTCTTCATTTGATCTACAATGAAGAAATCCATTTTTTTTTCATTGCTTGTTTTCCAAACCTGGCTGGCACCTCATACAGACTGAGAACTGAGTACTGCTATAAACTTTTACACTTTGTGCAGCCGTGTGATCATCTTCAGTTGAACACTGTTGCTATTCCATTGTAAAACTCAATGTGCAATCTAATGTACCCCCTGCTGAGGCCTCTGAAAATACTGCTGCCTCCTGAACATTTGGATCAACCTTAGAAAAATCTGAATGCATCGAATCTGAACTATGAATCTTCATCTAATACTTGAAGAAACCTTGGATTTATCCCTGGAACTGTTCGTAGTTTATGCCTTGTGGACATTGACATTTTATGTCCTGTCTGACTTACCAACTTAAAAATGCCATCCTTCAAGGTAGTATATTCTGCTGATGTAGAACATTGTGTAGTGACCAACTATACATTCTTCTGATATGGACTAAAAGTTATGCAAAGTGAACTTTTCTAACTTCTATTTTTACTCCATAAACAGGTAATAGGTTATACGGTAATCACACCTGTTCACATCCCAGAACCAGATTTTATTAAGTCTAGTCCTAACTATCTTGATGCTCTGTCTTGATTTTTACTTATTTTTAATATCCATACAGGCAATTTAAGTTTGTATCTTCAATTTTTTCCCAATAGGACAGATACACACCTGATACGTATCAGTATTTACTGATTGTTTTGATATTGGAAACCCTCATCGTGAAGTTTTATTCTAAATGTTTATAGTAATACAAGGTTTACTAACATTTTCCCTTATAATTACATTTTGTTATTTAAGGAAATCCCTGAAACACTACCGTGACCAGTTAATTTCCTCTGTCAGGCTCGTGCCTTGGGCCTGTAGACAAATGGTGCCTAACCTCCATCTTTTTGTTATGTTGCCACTTTTGCAATTAGGGCAACAAAGAAGGGATTGTTACACATGGGTTATGCCCCCTATTGTCCCACATACACCTCACATACACCTCACACTGTATTCCTGGTCTATTGTACTGTTAAACTGCTATTTTGCACTAACATTGTAGATATGAGAACACATCATATGAGCATGAGTGTTAGGAATGTGCTTTGCTGCTAAGACATGCTAATATTGCAATGCATGATTCATTGTACCTCACTATAATACATTTATCTAGATTAGTTTGTCTTTCATAGATATTCCATATATAATCTACCCAATTACTGATATGACTCTGAGGAATCATCAGTGACTCTTGTATAGTTATATTCTCATATAATTATATGCAGTGTGTTTTACACTCAGATATGCCACGTGTAATAGTTCCCTGTCATCAGTTCTCTTTGTCTACACAAGCTGACAGAGACAGAAGGCCTTTGTTATGTCTTATGTTTTATATTGTATGTAAGCAAAAAATGGTGCATGTAGTTTGAACTGTCAGCATTTCTTTTGTCCAAGCTATAATGCTAATGGAAGCATATTCTGTCTCATATGATACTCATTAGTAATTCTGTCTCCTAAGTCATTCTCCAATGGAGAATGACTTAGGACTAATACTTATTGTTTCTCATATCTGTAACTATGTTGTAATCTCTGTTGCTATGCTGTTATCTGTAGTATTTAGCTATCCGCAACCCACTCTAGCTTCTCTAGAAGGGCAGAGAGCTGGAGCATGGGGAGAGATAGAACAAGATCTTAGAGAACCTAAGATCTACAATCCTGGAGATTATGTACATTCTTCAGGAGAATGGTGAGAAACCCATCTCCCTTGTAATTGTCTTTGTCACATGCTTGGCGTAAGTAGTATAATAAACTTTATTAGTACTCCTTGCTTGTTTACGAATGTTTCTTGGCAGACTCCAAAACACAAGAATCTGTATTATTATTATTATTATTATTATTACTGTTTACCCTACACACCAAGAGTGTTTAGACAACACTACAAGAGCTTGATAAGCTCAGGGTGGACAAGGCAATAGGACCTGATGGCATATATCCCAGGGTACTAAAGGAGCTAAGGGTGGAAGTAGCAGAGCCATTATCAGAACTGTTTAGTGAGTGTCTGAGCACAGGAGGGGTCCCAGAAGACTGGAGAAGGGCTCATATGATCCCGCTTCACAAGAGTGATAGCAGGGAGGAGGCAGGGAACTACAGACCAGTCAGTCTTACCTCAGTAGTGGGCAAGATTATGGAGGCACTCCTTAAGGAAAGGATAGTGCAATACCTGGAATCTATAGGGGCACAGGATCCAAGACAGCATGGGTTTACAAAAGGAAGGTCCTGTCAAACTAATCTCATAGATTTCTTTGACTGGGTAACCAGAGTGGTGAACCAAGGGGGAGCAGTTGATGTTGCCTACCTTGACTTCAGCAAAGCTTTCAATACTGTTACACATAGAAGATTGATTAATAACCTGGGTAGGCTTGGAGTGGGTCAGATGTTGGTCAACTGGGTGGCAAACTGGTTGATGGGCAGAAAACAGAGAGTGGTGGTAAACGGTCTACAGTCAGAAGAGATGCAAGTCACAAGTGAGGTACCTCAGGGATCATTTCTGCGGGCCAGTCCTCTTCAATATCTTCATCAGTGACATTGCAGATGGACTGGAGGTTAAGGTTTGTCTGTTTGCAGATGACATCAAGATCAGCAACAGAGTAGATGATCCAAATGGGGTGGGCAGAATGAGAAGAGATCTGGATAAACTAGCAAAATGGTCGGAAGTGTGGCAACTGGGGTTTAATGCAAAGAAGTGTAAGATCATGCACATAGGGAAGAGAAACGCTGAAGCCACCTATAGACTGGGATGGGAGTTGCTGGCTGTCACTAGGGAAGAAAGAGACTTGTGCGTCATCATCACCAATGACCTGAAATCATCCAAGCAGACCACTGAAGCAGTAGATAAGGCTAGAGGGATGTTGGGGTGTATTAGTAGGGGTATCACAAGTCAGAAGAGGGAGGTAATAATCCTTCTTTAGAAGACACTGGTCAGGCCCCATGTGGAGTACTACATGCAGTACTGGAGGCCACACCTTCACAAGGACATTAACCAAATTGAGGCAGTCCAGAGAAGGGCAACCAAAATGGTGCAGGGACTGCATCAGAAAACATGAGGACAGATTAACGGAGCTCAATATGTATACCCTAGAGCAAAGGAGGGAGATGGGTGATATGATTGAAACATTCAAACACCATAAGAGCATTAACAAAGTGAAAGAGTCTAACATGTTTCAATATAAGAAAAATAGCAGGACAAGAGGACACAGCATGAGATTAGAGGGAGGCCGATTAAGGTGCAATGTGAGGAAGTTCTTTTTCACAGAAAGGGTGGTGGATGCATGGAATGGCCTACCTCAGGAAGTGGTGGATAGGAATACAGTGCAGGGCTTCAAACAGGCATGGGATAGGCATAAGGGAGCAATGCAGATGAGTATGAATAGATAGACCATTGACAGAGCAAAGGCCGATGGCACATTCATAAGTTAGAAAAAGAAATGGGCAGACTGGATGGGCCTTGCTGTCCTTATCTGCCATCAACTTCTATGTTTCTATGTAACATTCGGCATTGACAAATGCTTGTTTTATGGTTTCCTTTTGCTTTAGTTGCGCATCAGTGTTTGCAACAAATTGCATGAGTGGAGTCCTAACTCCATTACATCTGGGTATGTGTAGTTTAGTCTGTGAAGTTTTGTGTACAGATGTATGTTATTAAAGCACCCCAACCACTTCAGCAGTAAACATGACATGTCCGTTTGCATTTCAAACCCTTGATTTATTTGTCTACTGCTCTGCTGCCAGATTTCTGTTTCCCAAAACCAGCTGCAGACAAGTTTTGCTGCTAATAAGGAAGAAGCAAAAATGAGACAGATGGACTTCCTAAGTGCCTGGGGAAAAGCATCTACTCCCCAATCCATCATGATCCACTGATCTCAATTGTTGCTGTGGGGGGGAGTCTTTGCAGAGATGGACTCCTTGTACAAGGGTTCACAATCACTGGTTCCGGTGTGTATATGTGTGTGGGGGGGATGGTTGTTCTTTACAGCAGGCCTGGGCTTTTAGTGAAAAGTTTGAAGTCGTGTGTGTGTGTGTGTGTGTGGTCTTTTCTGGAGGACAGAGCATCCAGGGCAAAAGGCCCACAGCTACTTGTGCTACAAAAAAGGGTGGGGAGATTGGGGGTGGCAAGTGCATACCTGCCAACCTCAGCTGGAAGTTCACAGTCACTGGTTGGTGGGGGGAGTCCTCTACAGAGCTGAACTTGTAATGTACAGGTCCACAGTCTTTACATTTTTGCTATCTGATAACACCCCATGTAATTTCATCACACGTCTGCATTCCAATGAGGTTTTTTTGTGTGTTTCTTTCTAGTTTGACACCTGACCCCATCTGATTTAAATTGACTAATTTATTTTCTTGTTTAATTAGACCACTTGCATTGGTTCCCCTTTTGGGATGTGCTCGCTGGCATTTGAGGGGTACTTTGCCCATTTTTTTCATTAGAAAACTGTATGCAGGAGATTATTCAGTGAGAGATAATTTTTCTAGCTGTTGGCTACCCTTCACCAACCTCTCCATAGATCAAAAAAGCTGTGTGCTCTGGAATCTGAGATCCCTTACAAACAGAAGAGAGAAAGAAAAGCCAGTCCAGTGGCGTGGAGGGCTGAGGTGCTATGCCTTACCTCCTGCCATGCCAGTGACCTGTTTTCAGTGATGAGCACAGGTTACTGGGGGTCAGCTGGGGGAGCTGGGGTGGGTGAGAATTGAGCACTGCTGGGCAGCTCTCCTCTCCGAGAGAGGAGTTTGGCTCTCCTGGCTTTTGACTGCCACCATGTGGAGGTGTTGTCGCGGTGTGGACAATGGAGGGGAGCCAGGCACTAGGCCAGGGGTGAGCAAAGTGGAGTCACTTGGGCTAAGGAGTGTGTGTGTGCCTCTACATGCATGTCCAAACTTGTCTGGGGCTCTAGGGATAACATGGAGAAAACAAGGTGGAAAATTGGGGGTTGCAGCTTGATGAAGCCATCCTGCTAACACCGACAGTCCGAGGTTGAAGAGTTGTGACTTGGGATGACTGGGGAGCTGGAATGAGATGGGCTGATACAGCCACCCAGTCTGCCAGGAAGATAAAGTAAAGTATAGCAAAACAGAAGAGAGAGAGAGAGAGAGAGAGAGAGAGAGAGAGAAAGAAATAAGTGTCTTAGCTGGAAGACAAACCAAAACCACCAAGAATTATGTTCTGGTTGTGCTACTTGCTGTGCCACCAAGGCAACTGAAAATGTGGGACTCCTATAAGCACCTTACTCTTTCTCTAATGCTCAGCCTAGTGCTGCACAGATAATTACATTATTAATCACAAGGGTGCAGTGTGCACATACTGTATATGGAACCCAAACAAACAGAAGAGATAAAGAAATGTGTCTTAGCTGAGATCCTTTGTCTGATCCACATAGTGACCTAATGCCCTGTTCACTACCAATTTTTGCTCACCTGTACTGGAATTTTCAGGATAGAGTACAGGAAGGGTAACTGACTGGTTTAAGTGGAATCCTGACAGTACCTTAAAAAGGAATTTTCACTTGATTCTATGGACTATCTTATCCTTGTGGGAGATTATGTAGTTTGAATCTGTACAAAGGGCATGCAGTTCACTAACCCTGCTGGTAGATGTCATGGCTATCAGGAAAAAGTATGGTCCATTTGACATATTTTAAGTCAGCTGTAACCATATGCTCAAAAGGAGCCTTCATCAGCTGAGCAAGACAAATATGTAAGTCTCATGGAGGGACTGGGTCCTTTACAGGGGGATACAGATGACTGAAGCCCTTAAAGAACCTTTTAAAAACAGGTTGTGAAGCCAATGATTTTTCATTTCCTGCTGGTGTCAGGCTGTTACAGCTGCCAGGTGTGCCTTCAAGGTTGAAGGTCTCAGACCAAAGGATTGTAAGTATTAGGTAGTCAACAACTGCAGTCAGTCCTGCCTGCATTTGGATTATCCTCCTGGGGCACACCAGTCTGGGAATCTCTTCCACTTACTGTAAGAGGAGTATTCTTTCCTTATTGCTGGTTTTCTGGAAACCTTCAGCCCCCTCAGCACTTCTTCTGACAGACTCAAATTCACTGACCTACGCAGCCAGTATAGTGTTATGCTTGTGCAACTGTGTTAGTTTGGTTCTGGCCAGTCGCACTCTCTATTCCAGAGGAATTACCACCCTGTAGGGGTAAGAAAGCAAGGAACTCTTGGAAATAGTTCCACCCCTAGAGGTGCAATGGGGCGGCTCCCACGGCTAAAGTTACCTTAGGAATCCCCCTAAGGAGAGAGTGCTGCCGCTGCAGGAGGGGAGGATGGTGGGGCAAAGAAAAAATGATTCACAGTGAGGCTGAGAGGAACTGCTTATATAGCTCAGGAAGTGGGAGTGGCTGGCTGCTTGGCCACTGAACTCCAGGTAAAGCCTTTCCAATTTGCTGACCTACACAGCCAGTATAGTATTATGCTTGTGTAACTGTGTTAGTTTGGTTTTGGCCATTCACACTCTATTCAAGAGGAATTACCACCCTGTAGGGGTGCGAAGGCAAGGAACTCTCGGAGAGGGTTCCACCCCTAGAGGTGCAATGGGATGCTTCCCATGGCTAAAGGTACCATAAGAATCCCCAAAAGAAATGTAGTATCATCCCCAAAAAGGAGGCAACATGAAGCATATGAGCAGGCAGAAACTGTGACATAAGAGCAGTAACTGTAACGTAGTAGTAGAGAAGCATAGGCAGTTTGTTAATGCAATGAGATGTTTAGTGGGATAACATAATGACTGCCGAGGTTTGCATAGCATGATAGTAATGGTTATCTTTGAGAGGAGGGGATCCCCTAATGAGAGAGGGAATGGCAGGACAACCTCCACCTCCATCCAACAACAGAACCTACCTAAAGAAACTAGGGGAAACACTAAGCTATCTAAGTGTTATGACATGAGGCAATGGAGGAGAGGAAAAAAAACCCTATGAGGAGGAAATCTCTGGGGATCCAAGGCCTAGGTCACCTTCCCTCCAGGCTTGGGATAGTTTATTTAGTGACGGCTCTGCAGCTGCAATTTGGAAAACCCAATTGAAGGGAAGTGGAAAAAATTCCAATTTGGAGGAAGGCTCTCACTCAACCCCCTCTAGTGGGAATGCCATGGAAGGTTGCGAGAAAACTATGCAACAATACATGCATCCAAGGTACAGGAGGAGAGCAACAACTGCTGAGGCACTCCCTTGGCCTACCTGCCCTAAATTAAACCAGGTGAACCAGAGGCAGTCGTAGGAAGAATGCGGTGAAGGTGCCTTGCTAGGGAAACCACTAAAGTCAATGGCCAACTGTTATAGTGGAACACTAGAGCCAAAGGAGGTAACTTTTTCCACCCTTCACCACTAGTCTTAAATTCTACACCAGGAGCTGCTGTCATGTAGCAGGCAGCTAAAGCCAAGCCCAGGGTGAGAACATTCCCAGCTATGGGCCAGGTGAGAAGGATTCCACCCCAAGCCAGACACGCTCAAGATGGGGAATAAATGCAGAGTGAGACCATCGACTGCAGGAACCCATGCCAAAATGGAATGGTTGGCATGCCCCAGAAATTGATTGAGAGCTGTAAAGCTGGTGAGCTGAATGAGCACGGCGTGCTGAAATCGTAATGAGCATTGAGTGCTGAGACCTTGCAAGGTTGAGTACAGATTGAGTGCAGCAGAATCCCAGGCTGAAGCCAAGGGGATGGCAGTAGGCATGAAACAATGGTTTGCATAAGCAAGGAGCAATGGTTGGACCTGATAAGTCAGTAAGCAGTAGTAGTAATAGGTGAACCTGCATAACAACTGTATAGCGAGTAAACAGCACTGAATTAGGGGCAAGCCAGCCAGACATGAATAGCCAAATCAAGGTGACGAACTCTGAAGATTTTCAGCGGTGAAGACAGGATTTAGAACAGAATTAATTAACCACATAGGCCACGACCCCCAAACTCCTCCCAGTCCCCGCCATAGGACAAACAAGGAAGCGATGAAAGGCCAAGAACCACATGCAGATATAAAAGCTAATTTAATAGCCTCAGCAGGAGCTTCAGCTAACCTCAGAGTAAACAAGGTACAATAGGAATGGGAGTAAACAAAGCAGCAGCAGGAAGCAGGTAGGCCTGTACAGCCGTAGTAAACAAATGAGTACACTGAGTTGTAACTGCAAATAAAGGAGGCATAATGCTCTTAAGCATTGTCAACAAGCAGTGTAATGAGATTGCAGCAATGAGGTAAGTAGAACAAGCATGAGTAAGCTGTATAGCTAGGTTCAATTAAATCTGAGTCAGGTGAAAGCAATAGAATATGCCACATGGACTAGCCATAGTTGAGCTGAAACACACAGATCAGGTTTGCAGTTGCAATGCAGGTAATTTGAGAGTTATGAGTAACTGAAAGCTAGCAGTAGGAGTTCTGAATAGCAGTATGCTAGGAGCCTAGAAAAGCCCCCCCAAAAAGACAAAATCAAAACACAGCAAAACAGAAAACAGAGAAGGCCCAAAAACAAGAAACACAAAACACAGGGAAGCACAGGCCGGAGGAAAGATACAAACCAAAAGCAGGAAAACAAACACTGAAGTCCGGCAGAGACACACAGAAACAGCAGGTGGGGGGAGGGGGGGTTAGGCCCCAGCCAGCTTAAAGGACAAACCAACATAGCCTCCGGCTGCAAAGAAAAAATGCTTCACAGTGAGGCTGAGAGGAACTGCTTATATAGCTCAGGAAGTGGGAGTGACTGGCTGCTTGGGCCACTGAACTCCAGGCAAAGCCTTTCCAATTAGAGAATTCCAGTTCTTTAAGAGTCATGTTCTCAGACATTGATATCTAATGTCTGGGAATGTTATGATGCACCGAAATAAGTCAGCAGGTTATAATTCAGTGGCAGGTTGACTAGAATCCTGCTAGACTGAGTTAGAAGCATTGAGTACAGAGCCTGTCTGTCCTAATCTGGGGCTATCAGGATCATTGCTGCTGACTGTCTCTAGACCTTTTAAGCAGTCTCTGTACAGTATGAGTGGAAATGGGGCCAGGGGTCATGTCACCATGCCAAAAACAACACAAGCAAACAATGCCCGCAATGGACAAAATCGCGTTTCGACATAATGTCGGGCACAACAGCTGCACACAAGAGAGCACACACCCATTGAAATCAATGGGGTTTTGTTTTATGAATCGGTCTTTGCCCCCCCACACACACACACATAGCCCCTGGACTTTAAATAATCAACTGTGAAGGGAGTGGACTTTGGGGATGGGGAGAACTTCAGAAGGGGGGAAATTTGTTTTTTTAATAGAAAAAATATCACAACACCATGAGACCTGGGGCAGAACTAAACCACAGTCCCAGGTCTCCACTGCTGCTGTGTCCTGGTGCCCTAGCCACTTCACCATGGGAGCGGTTCAGCCAGGCACTGCAGCTCATGCTTCCTGACTGCTTTACGAATGTGAACATCAGTGACAGATGTAGCAGTACTTGCTTTCCACTCTTATACCCCTGGTCTCTGTAACTGTATTCGCACTTCACACAGTGTTGTTTTTCCTGCACTATTTTTGAAGCACTATCTTCACAGGGTATGGGGAAGGGTGGAAGGCATATCTGGAACACAATTTCATCTTCATTTACAGCATCCTCGAACCCAAAACCTTCTTTGATAAACTCAGGCAACATTGTCAAAAGTCATAACATAGGACAGGCACTGGGATGCTGTGCTGCTCAAAGAATCAATGAACTTTTAGTTTGCAAAGTATCAGCACACTCACCCCTTCTGAAATGAACACAAAATCTGCTAACTTTACTGGATAAATGCATGGGGCTGAGGCTGCAAAGGCAACATTGTCAGAAGCTTAATGTCTGCACCTTTTCTGTGTAATTTAACAGATTTTGCTGGTCTCCTTTATATGTGTGACTTTAAACTTTTGCCTCAGGTCTTTGATTATGTAATGTATACATTTGTAACATGTTTCATTGTCTTGATTTGTACTCTTCAGTACCTGGAGAGTACCTGCAAAAGGCACTTTGGCACCACTGCACCTACCCAGTTATCAAAATAAATAAGTAAAAATACAGCAACGTCCCAGTCCAGTCCACAGCCACAGATTTTTTCTGGGACTGTACCCCTTACTGGTTGCCTGCAACAAAACCTTTGGAGCTTCCCCTGCAAGGGGGGAGAATAGAGCCCCGGATGGTCAGCATAGCTGCCACTGAGCCACCAGCCAGCAGTGGGTGAAAATGTGTTATTAAAAAAATTGGGGGAGCTAATTGTTCTCCAAAGAGACACACAGAGCAATTTCTGGAGTGCCCCATCTGCTGGAGATTGAAGCCAACACATGCTGGTTAAAGGTCCAGTTGTGATTTCCCTGGTTAATTCTGCTTAGAGAGTCTGCCAACACACTGACAACCTTGCCTGAGCAGAGGTACTTAAGAAATCTTAGTTTCCAGGGAATAAGCCAGATCCCAGATCCTCATAGCTTCTGTGCAGTTTTGAGTATCTTGTTTATCCCTGCTTGTTTGTGTAGTACATTGCTGTAGTATTGACTGTCAAAATTTGGACAGACTATTCCTGTAGCTGAGAGGAAAAGGATTGCATTGCCAGCAGTACAGCCCATGAACTCAAGATGTACATGCTCATTAGTTTCCTGAGGTTTTCAGATGCCACTTACTGTGATATCCTTCAGGTGGGCACCCCACCCTAGAAGTGAAGTATCTGTTGTGAGCACTCCTATTGGGGATTAATGGGGGAAGGGATGTTCTATCTGAGGGTGTTTTACTCCTTCCACCACTCTACTGCTTGCAAAAAGGCTTTTATGTCTGGCACCAGCTTGGAAAGTGAGTGGAAGGAAAGCCTTCCCCTTCAGGATATTCAGGTCTGCACCTATGAAGTCCAGCATCTGCACTGGTTCTGTCTGAGACTTGTGCAGATTTATCAAGAGTCCATGCTATCTAGTGCTCTAATTAACTGCTATATGTAGCACCTTGCCTCTTGTTCTGTTTTCCCTGAGACTAGCCAGTCATCTAGGTAGGGAAACAATACCAAACTTTGTTTTCCTAGGTAAGCTGCCACCATGGATAGGTACTTCATGAATATCTTTTGTGATGAGGTGAGACTAAAGGGAAGGGTTTCAAAATGATACTGCCAGTTTCCCAACCTGACATGAGCTATTTGATGTGACTGGGTCTGACTAGAATGTGGAAATAGGCATCCTTTAGATCCAGTGACCCCAACCAATCTCCTGACTGTAGGGATGGTATCACCGTGCCCAGTGTGATCATCTTGTACTTTTCTTTTTTGATATGCTTGGTCAGATATCTTGGGCCAGATTTACAAAACTTTTCCGGGTGCAAACCGATGATAAACAGAGTGCACAGGAGTCTGCACTATTTCCCTACTTTGCCTGGCTCTAGCTCATACTTTTACCTTGAAAGCATTTTAAATTTACGTTGGAACAGTACGTGCCTCTGGGGAGAGGTTTTGTGTTTGGGCTTAGGTTGCCTTGGTTATGTGGGAGACTGTCTGTCTCTGGAGGTGCTTAGCTGCTAGCCCAAAGGCAGTGTGGGACCGTGGAGGACTTAGCCATGTCCTATCTATAGCACCTTCATCTGTTAGATGGCTTTTTTGCAGGGGTAGTGCAAAAAACACATTGTAAGACCACCGCATGAGGTGGCAACTATGTGTTATTGAAATAACTATTTTTTAGGCATAAACATCTTGTGTTGGGGCAAGTGGTTGGCAGGAAGTGGCGCACTGCTTCCTGTTTCCACCACTCCTTAAAAGGCAGAGCTCCAGTGAGCAGAGCGAACATGAGTGGAATGAGCATATACATTTGCACGCGGAGACATGCGCAGAGACACGCTTGTCTCTGCGCGTGTCTTCTGTGTCAGCTGGGTCAGCAGGGAGGTAGGTCTAATATACTATAACAGTAATCATATCTGTGTATAACAATAGCATATACCATAGACACCAGAAAGGACCTAAGGCAGACCGTGAGTGTATACTAGCTGGACGTGTGTGGCCAGACTTAATACAACATGGGAACCCATGAAAAACTGTGTGGTACTTGTCAAAGGTAGACCATTGGGCCACAAACTGAGGATTTTGTATGTGACTGATGTCTGTTGTTCAGGGTACTACAGGACAAATTAAACAGTCTGCATAATAAAAGCACCTCTTACACAGACCTCCACTCATTAGAGTCATACATCAATGAAATGGCCTCTCTTTATTATCCCTGTAGTGGTACTAATATGGTACTAGATCCAACAGATTCTGCGGCCACTCTGGTATTAGCACCTGCACCCAACCCAGAGGATGAAACATGGTCACAAGTCCCCAAAGGCAAAACAAAATGTAGGGGTGGCCAAGTGTTTAACAGTGCCCCAGTGGTTCAGACACAAAACATGTATGAAGTCTTAACACCAGACAAAGATACTCTGGACCCAGACTCATTAGGTACTCCCCACTTTGTATGACCAACAGCAAACAAATACCTCTACCTCTGAACCTCAAATTACTCAAGTGGAGGTAAAATCTAATAACAAAAGCCCAGTACCTACAGAACTGACTACACCTAACCTTGGAACAAAAACAACTAGCAAAGTGAATTCTCCCAGGTACATAAGTGTACTAGGGGACTCCATTATTAAGCACATTGACAGAACGGTGTGCAATCCAGATGAAAGTACTCATACCTGATCCATTTTCAGGGAAGCAGGTATATCAGACATTATCTCAATGGCTCCAAACATACTGAAACAGTCTGGTGAAAACCCTTTGGTAATAATAGACGCTGGTACAAATGATATCAGCAGATGCCACCTAGACCAAATGAAGTTAAATACTGTCTGTCCTAACAACATCCTGGCAGAAAGGGGCCATGAAGTATGCTTTTCAGAGATTTTGACAGTACCTAGAGCCACTGATTATATTATTAACAGAATTAAATCCTACAATGAGTGGCTGAGGAAATGGTGCTTGTCACATGAAATAAAATGCCTCATGCACTGGGAAAATTTTGTAGACAGTCCCTCCCTCTTCTGTTGGGATGGGCTCCACTTGAGCAGGAGAGGTAGTTCCATCTTAGGCAAGAAAATACTCTCACACATTAGCAGCTGTTTAAACTAACATCAAAGGGGGTGTTTGGGGTAACACCCAAGACTCTAGCAAATAAGCCCCCCATATCCAAAGTATGCAAAATATTATCAGTTAATGCAAGCTCCTTAAATTTGTCAAAAATCACTGAGCTTGAATCCAAAATTCACTTACTGGATATTGACATCATTTCAGTAATTGAAACATGGTGGGATCCAGATTCAACTTGGATGAAAGATATACTGGGCTTTAAATTATATCAAAAAGATAGACTTCAGTAAAAAGGGGGTGGTGTATGTCTTTATATTAACAATACAATTCATTCGCATGAATACCCATACGCTTCATCAACAGAAAGCATATGGGTTGCCATACAGTTCCAGGGTCAACCACAACTAGTCTTGGCCACATGCTATCGCCCACCATCTTCTGATTCAGAATATACTAACACATTAATACAGGACATCAGCCCCATGACAAACAAAGGCAACATCCTGATCCTGGGCGACTTTAACATGCTGTCTATAAATTGGTCTACTACTACTGGTATAACAGCTGGGGAAAAAAACATTTCTTTTAATAATAAATTAACTAGGGCTTGAACAAATTGTCCAATAACCCACTAGAGGGTGCAATATCTTGGACCTTGTGATTACCAATATTGAGAACAAGGTCTTGAATCTCTTAATATCAAACCCACTAGGGAATAGTGATCACCATACCATTATTTTTGGTCTAGAGTATGAATCTAGCAAAATAGTCAAGAATGCTCAGGTGTATAACTATCATAAAACTAACTTTGAGGCAATAAACGACAGCCTAAGAAATACCCCATGGGATACAATCGTATCACCCTTAACCCTGGAAGATTCTTGGATACTTGTTAAAAATAAGATACTAGATCTAGAAAAAGCTTATATTCCAACCAGGACAAAATATAACAATAAAGGCAAACTTCCTTCCTGGTTAAATAATGATATTCATAGGAAAAGTAAACATACAAAAAAACTGTTCACTCATTTGAAAAAATGTACAACAGTTATAAAAGAACTCATACTGGGACAATATAGAACTGCAGTTAAAGAACTAAAAAGGACTATCAGGAAGGCAAAATGCAACCTCTAGTTCTGTATAGCCCACTCCAAAGATAATCACAAAACTCTATTTTCCTATCTCCATAGCAAAAAAGGTAGCAACAGACAAATTGGACCATTGACCAACAGCGTAAACACCATTACATCTGATAGAGAGACAGCCGACACATTTAACAACTATTTTGCATCAGTATTCTCAAATCATAAAGTCACAACTAATACAAACAATATCTCATCAGGCTCTACTGACTATAACTATACCATAACTACTTCTGATTCAGACAACCACTCGCTCCTTGATTGGGCGCTCACCTCTAGACCAGATAGAATACAGTCAGCAGGATTACTGCTGGATTCCCTAAGTGATCATTCCCTCAAATTTTGTATATGGAAAAATATATATCCCAACCCCAACCCCTCAAGAATCTTCTCTGTCAGAGACCTAACTGGCTTTGACGAAAAAGCATTCACTGAAAATCTGAAAGCGGTAAATTGGTCAACAATAAAAGCTCTACCAGACATTAACTAAGCTGTAGACTACCTAACTCATAACTTTAATAGTGTGGTTAACAAACATGCCCTCCCTGAGAAAATGCAGGGCTAAAGGGTTCTGTGCCAAATTGATATCTAGTGACCACAGGAAACAAATGAGGCAACAAGATAATGTCTGGATAAAGTTCAAAATATCTGGTCAGCCAGGAGACTTGCATACCTATAGGGGTTTGAGGAACACCTGCAAGAATGGACTTAGAAGTGCCAAAAGGAGACATTTAAAATTGCTACAAACATCCAACTTATCCAGCCTCAGGACTTTCTCATCTCAAATTAACCAACTTCTAAAGGGCTGCCCTGAAGTTGCAATGGGGGAAATGGCTGTCAATGGTCAAGTCATCTCCAACCCTATGGCTATCACATGTAGATTTAGTGACTCTTCATAGACCTAGAGAAATATAAAGCCCCCATACAGACACACTGGCCTGCCCCATCCCTCACTCTGTCCCTCAATCTGCCCTCCATGACCCTACTTCTACTTCAAACTTGTCACTAGACTCAAAGTCATTAAAAAAAACTATGGGACCGAAGAGCAGATGGCACTCCAGGGTTCAACAGTCTAGAACTCAAATTTCTCAAAATAGCCACATCTGTCATTGCTCAATCCCTTGCAAACCCCATTAATAAATTTCTAACTCTGGAGGTTGTTCTAAAAATGGTAGGTAGCAATTGCCACTTCAATACACAAAAGTGACCAGGAAAAACTAATAGAAAATTATTGATCAATGGTCACCCCCCCAAACAATACCCAGTGCCACTACTGGCAAGCTGAGTTCCCAGAACTAGAGTCTCCAGCCGTAAGGGAGACCATCTGGAAGAACATGCACAGCCTTCTAAAATTTGATGGCCTAAAACTGATGCAGTACCAACTCAATCACAACATATACTACACTCCACCGGGCTCTTTAAAATGGGCATGCTCAACATGGACCTCTGTTTATGCTGTAAGCAGGACACAGGCTCTCTTAAACACAGCTTGTCGGACTGCCCATAAGTCAGACCACTATGGGATGATATTAGAGCAAGTCTAGAGCCCCTGCTAGCTCTAGAAGACTCCTTCTCCCTCAAGAGGTGCCTGTTGGGCTACAATCTTGAGGGGACTGTCAGGATCTGGAGATATCATATAATCTTCATATCAGCCATGGTTAAGAAACTGGTCCTCAGACATTAGAAGAATGAAGTGACCCCCTCTTATCAAGAGTGCCACATGGCCATGTTTGATGCCCTCTGCATGGAGAAAATGATTACTCACTTACATCATACTCCTCAGTAATGCCTAAAAAGATGGTGAGCCCTTGAAGCCCTCATTCTCAATCCTTAAGTCTACGGGATACCCTTTACCAAGGGAGGCACCCTACCCCCCTCTCATGCAGGTACTGTGATTCTGAAGTGCTCCTTCCTGGACTTCCACCAGAACTCTTTGAATTTTCTCCATTAAATGTTATTACAGTACACTATCCAGGTGCTGGAAACTCCAAAATGTTGATGGAGACCTGACGCAACCTATGTACTCGGCATGCATTGACATATGTAGTTAGTTGTTTTGTTTGTATGTATTTTTTCATTCTAAACACCTACAATAAAGTTTACTATTTAAAAAAATTATTGACCAATCTCTCTGCTTAGCACACTTGGAAAACTTCAGGAGAGACTGGTATATGACCAATTTCAGGATTATCTTAATCATAACAGCTCCCTAACACCTGCTCAGCATAGCTTTTGGAAAAAACACAGCACTGATACTGCCCTTACATGGGTCTCCACAGATATCCTCAAAGGTATGGATGCAGGTAAGCAATAGGGGCAGTCTTTGTAGACATGACAAAAGCATTCAATCTGGTCAACCATGACTTTCTCCTAGCAAAATTGCAAAACTTTGGGCTAGATAATATCTCCCAGCAATGGTTTACAAACTGCTTGCTAAACAGGAAATAATATGTGAGATGGGTGGGCTCAACCTCTGCACTAAAGCAGATAACTACCAGGGTACAACAAAGCTCCATGCTTGATCCTCTATTGTTCTTGCTATTCATAAATGATCTACCCCTTCACTGCAGTAATGCATAAAATGCAGCTATATGCTGATGACACTGTTCTTTGTAGATCTGGCACTGACATCAACTGGATCAACCTCCAGGTAGGTAAAGACTTTCAACTCCTGAAAAAATAGTTCTCTGATAACAAGAGGCACAGGGTCATCTCGTCAAGAACAAAAAACACATGGCAATGAATGTTGCAAGGACAAGGGCGTGCACTGAAATAACATTGGGTAAAACACCGATGACCACAGAAACAGCGCATGCCCTTAGAAAACATTGGCTTCCTTGTTTTTTGTGGAGGGCTTTGCCACCCACACCCCTGACATGAGGGGCTTTGCCCACCACACCCCCTGGAATTTAGATAACAAACTCTTGGGGGGGTGGACTTCGGAGATGGGTAAAAACTCAGGAAGGGGGGACTTTGTTTTTTTAAAAGCCACAAAAAGTGTAGCATGGGAAGACCTGGGGGGAACCAAATCATAGTCCCAGGTCTCCCATTCCAACATGTACTAGTGCCTTAGCCACTCCACCATGGGAGCTGCTTGACCAGGCACCCAGCACACTGTAACTTGATTCCTGACATGAAAAGTGTACAGTGACAGGGGTAGTGGTAATTCCCTACCACTGTTATACCCCAGTCACTGTAAATCCATGTGCTCTCTACACAGTGAAGTTAATAATGTGTTGTCTTTCTTGCTTGGTATTGACCCAATACCATAACAAGCTAGTACTTAATGTGAAGAAACTCAGGATCTTGCTGTTTGGTAGCAAAAGGCTGAGGAATTGTAGAGACTACCTTCTCACACTTTCCACCAAAACAGGCATCAACTTGGAGGTACAATAGTACAGTCGTTCAAGTACCTAGGTGCAGTATTAGACCAGGATGTGTCCTTTGAACCCCACATAGACACCATCTCCAAATCCATAAACTAAAAGCTTGTGCTGCTATACAGACTCTCCCCAACCTCTTTACTCCTGCATGGCTTACAGTAGTTAGAAGCACTCTCTTCTGCACTGCTCCAACAATACAAGCTGCTCGAGATTCTGTCCTGGCCAAACTAAAGATCCTTTACAAATGGCACGCTTTGCTGGTGGCACCCTTCTGAGGGAACACCACTGTGATGTCCTCACCTCACTAGAGTGGGCCTCATTCAAGGTAAGGCTGTGCTTCCCTCTATATTGTCTGACCTATAAGCTGCTGCAACTCACTGCTCCTCCTAGCTTCACTACCCTGCTTCAGTACAGGTGGCCTGTCAGATCACTGAGGTCACTCTCCAACCCACTGTTAGACAATCCCAGGATCTGATCTGCCATTGGGAGTAGATCATTCGATGCAGTTGCCCCATCGCTATGAAACTCCCTTCCCCTAGAAGTTTGTTTGAGTCCAACATTCTGGCAATTCAACAGGAGGCTTAAAGCTCTCCTGTGGACCCCAGCACTTTGTCACTGTCATCCTTGTCCCTGAATTTAATCTGTTGCTTTTATAAACCTAATTGAGTGTAACTAATTGATACTGTGGCTGTTACTGTTTGGTTTCTGTTCTTTGCCTTCGCCTCCTTTGTGAATTTGTGTTTCAGTGCTATGTAACTAACCTGGGTCACCCCAGAAAAAGGGACCCCATTGTCTCAGTGGGTTCACCTGGTTAACCAAATTCAACTAAATAAATAAAAATAAAACAACTCCGTCAAGTGCCTTGTACCTAAATCATTTTGTAACATATGGATATTCCCAATAATAGTACTAATAATTATACCAAAAATTCCTCATAATACTATCAAAGAAATCCAGTATTACGAGATCTCGTAATACTGTTGTTGCATTTCCTAAGAGAGTGTTATGAGACTCCAGCTTCTTTTGCGTCATGCACACACTCTCCATAGCTGCCCCAAAACTGGCTTTTAATGTAACTGTTAGGTACAGTAAAAGCCAGCCGCACTACAGCTCAGGAAAAACAAAACTGGTGCCTCAAAAACCCCCTCTTGTGCCTGGTCCCTCTTGCCCGACTGCAGCTTTCTTTGGGGGGGTTGTGTGCTCTGAAGGGGGGAGGAACTGAAGTTTATGCTCAGAGAAAACCAGAAGTGGAGAAAACATGCAGTTCTGCCTCCAGCCACAGAAGAAACTTCTCAGGGGAATATGGTTGGCTGCAGTTCCAGGCAGGAGCATGGAGGTAAGCTCCTGTCTTGATCCACATATTACAAAAAATTTAAAATAGGAGAATCTATATGATTCAGCTATAATCCCAATCTCTCAGTGGTGGAAACATGGCTGCTAACACCCAAGATACCGGACACTGCCATAACACTGCCTGGGTACACCTTATTCAGGCAAGACCGTCTCTCAAAAAGAGGTGGTGGCTGTGTCGTCTATATCAAGGATTCTCTCCAGGGGCATGTCCTACCTCTCCCCAGCCGCAGTGTCAACCTGCGGATTCTGCCCATCAGACTTCTGCTGGGAACTCACAAGGCACTTACAATACTCACAGTCTACATCCCACCCAAAACAACAACAGCAGGAACTGGTGATCTGATGGACTTGATGAGTAATCTGAGCCTAAACTCTGATTTTGTGCTACTGGGGACTTCAACATCAACTGGCTGTCCCCTGCTGCTGCCACTGTCAAGGACACTTTGACTGCCATCCACTTCTCCCAGATGGTCAAGTCATTAACAAGAGTCAATTACAAAATGGGTACCAGCACTCTTCTCGACTGGGTTCTTTCCAACCAACCTGCACATATCTCCATCACCACCATCCTCCCCGATTCCCTAAGTGATCACTCCCCCATTATATGCACCTGGAACAAAAACTACTGTAACCCCCACCCAGAACTATAGCCAACTGTGTGCTTCTTAAAGGGCACCTGCCTCAACTGAAAGCAGACCTGCAATGCCTTGATTGGTCTGACCTCTATGGAGCCAAGGATGTGGATGATGCCCTCGACCTTTTCATTATGAAATTCAATACAACTTGTGATAAACACGCCCCTGTGAAAACAAGAAAAATAAATGGAACCTGCAACCCCTGGATTACTCCATACCTCCTACTTCAACTTAGCACTAGAGACCACCTGTGGCAAAGGGCGAGAGCGCATGGTACACCTGCCAACATGCAACAGTTTAAAAAAGCTAGAAATTAGTGTACAAAAGCTATTTGAC
Organism: Neoceratodus forsteri; assembly: GCA_016271365.2. NCBI lineage: Eukaryota > Metazoa > Chordata > Ceratodontiformes > Ceratodontidae > Neoceratodus > Neoceratodus forsteri. Next base: position 203,879,331 of record CM028138.1, read on the forward strand.
TCGACAAAAGCTTGTACTATAAAGAAGACCTTTCCAACTCCTGGAATAGCAGCAAGTCTTTCTGGACTAACTTCAATGACATAAAGGATAAGGACCCCAAAACTGATCCAACTATGTTCATGTTCGAAGATGTACCTTCCTTGGAACCTGTTCACATTGTGAACTCACTGAACAATGCAGTCATGGACCTAAGTGGAGTACTCCTGGCAGACTACTTCAACTCCCCCACCCCGAAAGATCCTAATGGCAAAGTAACTCCATCAGCAAGCTTCTGCTATTTTACTTTAAAGAAGTTTCCAGAACAGAGGCCAGAAAATACCTGGAGAAAGTACTGGGGAAATCAAGACACAGCGGGGACACCCTGGACCTCAAATTTGTTGCCCTGACCCTCAAAGAAGTCCTGAGCCCCTTGATTTCAATAATTAACCTGTCCCTCCACCTCTCACAATTCCCACAGTGATGGAAATCTGTGACTGTAACCCTAGTCCTTAAAAATGGGGATCGGGCATTGCACAACAACTTCAGGCCAATCTCCATACTCCTGCCACTTTCCAAAGTGCTTGAATGGATCATGGCAGATCAGCTTGTAGAGTACCTGAGCCTGCACCAACTCCTTTGCCCAGAGTAGTATGGGTTCCAGGTGGGGCACAGCACCATCATGGCTTTATTGGAATTTATGGGCTTCATCCACCAAGCTTTAGACCAAGGCCAGCTGGTGGGGGCTACATTTATCAACCTATCAAAAGCATTTAATACAGTGCATCATATGCTTCTCCTTGAGCAGCTAGCCAACACCAGACTCTTTCCAGATATAGTTCAGTGGTTCAACAGCTATCTCTGCAATTGCTTACAGAGGGTCAAGATTTGGGACGCCATCTCCAATAGCAGGCTGGTCTGTTCAGGGATCCCACAAGGGTTAATCCTAGGGCCCCTAATGTTCAGCATTTTCCTAAACAAACTCTCAAGCTCCTGCCCCTGTCATGTGCACCAGTCATATGCACCTGTACACTAACGATGCAGTCATTTTCACCAGCAATCCTCACCCAGCACCTACAAGAGGACCTCCAACTTGGTTTCTCCTCTGCCGAAGCTTGGTTTAAAGAACATGGACTAGTACTCAATTATTTAAAAAACAAAGACCATGATCTACTCCAGCTCCCTTAGTAAACAAAAGGCCTTCCCCCGTCTGTAAAGAATGACAGTGATGACACACTGAATTGCGTACAGCACTTTAAGAACCTGAGTGTCACAATTGACTCCACCCTGTCCTACACCCAGCACATAGACTATACCGCAAAGGCTATCAATTCCAGAATCAGCATACTCTACCATCACAAACACAGCCTAACAAATGAAGCCCTGAACCTGGCCATCAATAGTGCAGTTGTCTCCCTCATCGATTATGGCCTGGTCACATATGGGTCGGCAATGAACACTGCCCTCCGCAGCATCTCTTGGGCACTAAATATAGCCTGTTACCACCTCACAGGTGCTGCAATACTCATGCAAACCTGTGAACTCTATGCTCAGGTAGGTTGGCTCCAACTGAAGAACATAATTAAATACCAAACCTGACTTCTTGCCAGAAAAGCCTCACTAAATCTGCTGCCACCAGGAGTTCAGAACCTGCTGTCATGACCCATGAGTGCTAGGCTGACCAGAAGCTCCAACAGTCAAATCTTTATTGAATCTAGATGCCACGCTGCATTGGCACAACGTGCGTTCCCCTTCTGTGCACCCCACTGGATCAATGCTCTACCACCTGCAATCTCTGGAGTAGCAACTATTGGTGCCTTCAAGCATAAGCTTCATCAGTACCTCATTGCCAAGGACAACTGTGACTGCTTCATCTAACTTTTGGTGCATACAAGCAAAGTCATCATCAGTACCTCATTATCAAGGACACCTGTTACTGCATCCACTTACCCTGCTCCCATAGTAATCACCTGCTGCACTTAGACACACCTCTTCACCTAGGGGGTACCTCCCAACCTTAGCACTTCACTGATCCCCACCCTGTCCCTGCCTACCCCTCCCCCACATCTCATGGCATACCCTTCCCTCCCTCCTGTCTCCCTCCATTCCTTCACTATGTCACCTTTGTATGTTACCTTCTCTGTGTCTATCTTCTCCATGGTATTTGAACTCATGGACACAGGCATACATTGTACAATGCCTCAGCAGTGTCTACTTGTGTGAACCTTTCTGTAACTTACTCTACTATCTCTGTAAATGTATAAATGGTTGTTCTCTGCTATTTTCTGTTCAGCTGATGTGGAACCTACAAAGAGCATTCACTCACAGGTGTTATCTAAGAACTCGATAAATTACTAAAATAAATAAATCCCATCTCAAGGTTCTGGTGACATGTTGGAACCTCTCAAGCTTTGCTCTCAAGGTTCACATGTCACCAGAACCTCTTGATGGTATTATAGCCTTGTAATACATAGTCCCCTATCTATTATTCTATTTATCCAGCCTATTTCCTCTGGCCATCCACAAACCTCCCACACATATATATACCAATGTTATAAATGCAATAAAACATTCTGGGGTGTGCATTGTGCTGAGATAAGCATACAGTACTTGCACTGGCTGAAATCACACAAGACACCAATTAGAAATTGATTATTTGACTATTTATTAAACAATGTCACAGCAATGTCACAGCAAAATATTTTATTTATATTAATGAATGTAGCATTGTCATTGATCTTTAATACTGTTCACTGACAGTCACCCTTCCTACTCAGCATCCACCACCCCATCCCACCCATGTATAATTTTTTGCTAACATACTTACTGCAAGTATAAATGTAAGATTCTACATTTATACATACAATTGCTCTGATAAACACATTTATCATGCTGTGTTTATCTTCACACTTATTGCATATATAAGTGATATGCAGTGGTGACCTGTGTGATAAATGATTTATCTATACGGGGGTCACGTGATGTTATCAGCATAGGCAGATGCTTCTGAAACCCGCTCCCACTTCAAAGGCTTCAAATTTAAAGAAATAAAGGACTTCAGTGCAAATATTCCACTAAAACTCGATCATCTTATCGGCAGGAAATCCCAGGAGCTCAGAGGTGATTTCACAGACTAAAGAAATGGGAGTTTTTTTGAATAATGGAGGCCGAAATGAAACAGGCCGTCACGGCCCGTATGCCAATCACCATGCCGGATAAGCTAGCTAAGCATCCCAAAACCCAGAACACAGCTTCGGGCAAATTTGTGCAAGCTTCGACTTCTAATACACCACTATCAGAAGAAAAGTTCTTAGCTGAATTAGTTCCGTTGAAGAATGCTTTCTTAGACTCCTCATCAGATCTGAAAGCTATTAAAGAAGAATTAAAAGATACAAATCGGGCTGCGACTGACGTTGCAGCACACACATCCTCACTTGAGAAATGGCAGTCCAAAGCTGATTCGGACATGTCTTCCATGCAGCAGAGAATGAGTAAATTAGAGCTCAAACTCGAAGATCTGGAAGGCGAACAGGTGCAATAACCTAGTTATCTTCAGCCTCCCAGAGGAGGTGGAGGCCCATTCTCCAGTTTATTTACTCAGAAAATGTTGTTAAAAATTGCTGGACCCCCGCCTCACACTAATGAATACATCGTTGAACGAGCACACAGGTCCTTGAGACCAAGGCCACCTGCGGGAGCCAAACCTAGGTCATTTATATTGCGTCTGCTTAGCTATGTGGACCGTCAGCACATTCTTGGGAAAACCAAAGAATTACAAGAAATTAAGCAGGACCAAGCCGTTCTACGTATCTCTCAAGATTTGCTTGTTGCTACACGCCAGAAGCGAGCAGAATATCATCCCAGCATTGTGAAGTTGTTGGCGGCAAGTATTAAATTTATACCAGGCTAAACTCTCTGTTCTGCACCATGGTTCTTGGAAAACATTCGAGAATGCTGAACATGCTGCCCGAGAAATAGCAATCTTGTTTCCCAATCTATTCCTGCAGCACTGATCCATGACAATTAATCTAATGGAGGTGTCGATTCTACCTGGTTCCTGATAAGATCTCTAATGATGGTGTTTTCTTCAAGAATGGGACTAATCAGAGGATAAAAAGAACATTATCCTATTTTGTTATTAGGTTTTTTTACCTGACAGCCCTAGAAGGTATTTGTATCCCTCTCTTCTGTCCTCAGACACTGTCTAACAAAGTGGTGCATGTGACCAGTGAGCTGGAGATAATGTTACCAGTCCCTTTTCTTTCGTTTTTTTTTTCTTTATTTATTAAGTAGCGTTGACTCTGGTCAATGTATTTAAGTTGAAGTACCCAACATAATGGTTTCCGAAAGGGACCCTAAATAATTTTGTTTTGATCAAGGTTGGGGCTATTCAAAGGTTAAAATGAGCTCTTACTCAGCTTGTCTCAGCGACCTTTTTCCTGGTCTAATTTTATAGTTTCAGGGTCAGCTCACCGAGCATCTACAGCTTCTTCACATCCTCAGAAAGGATTAGTTCAAATTAGTTTTTGTCCTTATGTGGGAGTCTGTGTTGTTGCCGGTAAGCTCAGTTTTTTGGAAATGCCTTTTCATTTGGTTTTACATATTTTTAACTAGAGATATTTCAATCGCCTTTCTTAAGTAGTCTATATGAGCGAAATGAGGCTAGATTATGCACGAGTTACCTTGTGTTGTAATTATTAGAGAAATGCCGGAACAGTAATATTAACTTGTCCATTATGTTTATTCAGGAAATGCCTTTTCATTCTGTCCTATATATTTCTAATTAGAGACATTTCAATTGCCTTCTTTAAGAAGACTATACGGGCGAATGGGCGGCTTGATTATGCGCACAATTGTGATTTAAGTCTAATAGGAGTGACCTTGTGCTGTAATCATTAGAGAAACATTGGAACAGAAATATCAACTTGGCCACTATGTTTATTTTACTTAAATATAACAGTTCAATTCACTTTTCCTTTTGTACATGAATGTGGCAGTACATTTCTGAGTTGTGTAAATCGGTCAAACACTGGCTTGACTCATTTCCAATGCACAATGGTGGTTCATTTTGTTGTTTGGGCAGAATTACATACTAATCTATAAATGAAAGGGATTACATTTTGTTTAACTGTTTAATTTAATGGAGGAATACCAACTTTAGTCTTAACGAAATAATACTGTTTGAATACTATGTTTTTAAATGGTGATCCAAAATTATTGGTGAATGTCACAAAGCACCATATTGTTTTTGTTTTTTTCTGGGGAATGGGGTGGGAGCGGGGAGTTGAGTGGGATTGCCTAGGCTGGTTACAGTCATGAAACTGAATATGGGGTTTGATCTTCCCACTTTAGTATCTAGGATTGAGTTTCCTCTTTTTTTATTTGTAAGAGGTAAAGTCGGAAGATCAAGGGAATACTTTCATAGAGTTGGAAGTCTGGGATTAAGTAGTTGGGATGGAGAAGGTAGGTTTATCATAATACTTAGGATGTCTGCCACAGGTTTGGATGTAATAATCATTAGAGTAGAAGTTATGCACTGGCTGTTGTTTCATGAAGTACTCTTCCTTTTTTCTTTAGGGTGTTATAGGATGTTTATCAGAAATGTCTGGGATTAAGTTTTGTTCCTGGAACATGAAAGGCACACAGACCCCAGCTGAAAGAACTAAAATTTTGCTTCACCTAAAAAGTCTCCTAATAGATGTAACCTTTCTGCAAGAGACACATTTGTTGTCTAGTCAAATAAATTGCTTAAGGAGATACTGGGTTGGTCAGATATTTGGTTCTGGTATTGATTCCCGAAAAAGAGGGACAGCTATTCTCATTTCCCAGAAAATCCCATTATTTCTCATTCATTCAGTTGCTGACCCATGAGGCTTATATGTGATTCTTAGGGCCCTACTGGGACACTCAGAGGTAATATTAGGCTCCATTTATGGACTGAATAATGAAGACCCTGAATTTATTACGAACCTTATGTCTACCCTGGCCATATGGTCTCCATTTCCAATAATTTTGGGGGGGGGGGATTGGAACCTGGTCATTTCTAATCAACTAGATAGATCCAGCCAGATAAGACAAAGACTAACATCCTTGCAAAAAGCATTACATGAGTTAATGCACTCTATCGGTATTACAGACCCCTTGAGGCTTATATATCCAGACAGCAAGGAATTTTCATTTCACTCCCACCCTCACCACTCCTTTTCATGACTGGATTATTTTCTTATTTTGCTAGATCTATTACTGGGTGTTTTTATGGCTTACTACTCATCTAAAGTAATTTCTGATCATCGCATTGCCCACATCCTCCTTGATATCTCACCAAATAAACATAAAGATAAATTCTGGAAGCTAAATAACCAGCTCTTGAAATCCGAAGACCTAATAACACTTATTCAAACCTTCATATCTACTTTCATGGTTTTCAATGCCTCAACAATGCCTAAAAAAGATTTTTTATGGGGAGCACTGAAATGTGCTCTAAGGGGGTAATTTATTTGATTAGCGACAAAACGCAAAAAACAGAGAGAAGCAACTATCTCCTCTATACAGACCCAATTAAAGGATTTAGAACACCACCTTCTTCCCTCAGCTCCTGTTGAGGAATGGACAAAAGTAGAATCTCTTCATGCACAATATAACCGGATTTTAGCTGATAAGGCTGAATTTCTCATGCTCCTATCTAATATCTCATATTTTGATCAGGGGGAAAGGGCGGGGAAGCTCATGGATCTCTGTTTGTACACACAAATGGCCAATAAAATAATCACTTCCATTTACTCGACCTCAGGAGTCTTGCTTACCTCCCCCCAGAAATTGCAGATGCATTTCAAGAATATTACTGACAGTTATATTCGGCCCCTAACCATCCCTCCCTGCTTCAAAAAATGGATAATTTTCTGCAAGATATCAATCTTCCAGTGTTATCCGAGGATCAGTTTACGTTCCTGAAAACTCCCATTTCCTTAACGGAAGTCCTGGCTGCTATAGATTTCCTATCTAGAGATAAATCTCTGGGCCCAGATGGATTCATTACAAACTTTTACCAGACCTTTAAAGAGAATATTGCTCCCATTCTCTTAGACACTTTCCAGTACATTTTCAATAAAGGTATCTCTGACATTATCCTGACTCAGGCCTTTATAATTGTCATCCCAAAACCAGATAAAGACCCCCCTCTTATTCCCAATTATAGACCAATTTTCTTTAATTAATGTGGATCTTAAGATCTGGGCCAAAATACTCTCGTCTAGATTAGGCCAGGTCTAGGAATCCCTGGTTAGTCATGAGCAGGTAGGGTTTGTCAAGGGGAGACTATCATCTGATCACCTTAGGAAAGTTGCCTACCTCTCTTCTGTGTCCAAAGAACTCACCTCCTCTGCCGCTCATGTTGCCCTAGATGCGGAAAAAGCCTTTGACGGGGTCTCTTGGGAGTACCTCTTCTTGTTATTGGCCAAATACCATATCCCACAAGAATTTATTCAATGGATTAAAATATTGTACACACTATCCAAAGCCCAAATTTACTGCAATGGCATTCTCTCCACATCTTTTACATTATCCAAGGGTACTAGACAAGGTTGTCCCCTTTCCCCTTTTCCCTTTTCTTTTCAATTTGTATTTAGAACCACTTATTAGGAAAATCAAAAATTCTGAGCTGATTTCAGGGATTCCAATTGGACATACTGAATACAAGTTATCAGCCTACAATGATGATTTACTCTTGCATATAACTACTCTATCTCAATCTCTCCTGGCAACCTTTCAAATTATTTCTCAGTTTGAATCATTTTCGAATTTTAAACTCAATATGGGTAAAACAGAGGTATATCCACTTAACAAATTCACTATGAAGAGTGATATTGAACAATTGGGTGTTCACTGGAATACTGAAAAATGTAAATATTTAGGAATAATTATACATCCTCTCCCCCATGTTATGAAAAAACTTAACTTATACATTCTTAACAAAACCCTGTCTGAAGATTTTAAGCGATGGTCTAAATTGCCTATTTCTCTATGGGGCTGTTTCAATATTATAAAAATGAATGTGTTACCTCAGATTTTATACCATCTACAAATGTTCAATGGGACCCTACCACTCTCATGGTTTACGTAGATACACAGAATTATCAGTTCCTTTATATGGCAAGGAAAGAAAGTCAGGCAAAGTTATCTCAAACTTACACAGCAGAATATTGATGGTGGCCTCCAAGCCCCTAATTTCTATATTTATTATTTAGCCATACACTTAGCAAGAATTAGATTCTGGTTACACTCCTTAGATGCTCTCCTGGAATCCACCCATTGTCTTTCCTGGGTCAGAATTGAAAAGGCTTTAAGTTTAATGAATGGAATTGATCCTAAGACTCTCCCCTTTATTTCCAAGAAGAATCTCCCTAAGGCCCTAAAGGAAACACCGTTATACGCTTTACTTCAAACTCAACATCAGTTAAATAATTTCCTAAAAGTAGATGCATCCAGAGATATAACTCAACCTTTGTTTTCTAATCCTAATTTTCTAATCTCAGGTAAGAATATTAAACGTCACCAATTCTGGCCACAAATGGAAGTAAATTCTGTAGATCAACTGGTTAGAGACCAAAAATTGCTTTCTTTTAAAGAATCCAAATCCATTTTTAAATGGCCTGATAACCTTGTGTTTAAATGTCTTCAAATAACCCATTTATTGGTAAAACACTTTGGGTCAGATATATGGTCAAGTCCCCTTATGTCAGTGGTTCTCCCATATGTAGAATCCATCCCTACATCACACATTATATCCTATTCATATAAATTTCTACTAAAAGAAATAGCTAACACAGAAGGTCAAAGATTTTATTGTTGGGACAATATCCTACCACTGCATTCCCCCTGTAGGAATTGGCCTAACATTTGGAAACACCTACATAAATATATTAAATGGGATAGGTACAGACTAATGCAATATTATATCAACCATAATTTATATTACACACCAGTTCAGTTTCGCCGAATGGGGGCTTCATCCTTCAGCCGATGTCCAAAATGTCAACATGAACCAGCCGATTTATTTCATATGCTTTGGGCCTGTGATATTATTAATTCCTTTTGGAAGGAGATTCAAAGTCGCCTTAATCCTATGCTTATGATTACTGACAAATATACTCCAGAAATTTGTATTCTGGGGAATTATATGCAGATTCAAGGGTCACTGCAGAAAGCCCATATGGCCTTGATTACAGCTTGTACCAAGAAAATAATACTAAGACACTGGCTTGACTCACCTACTCCCCTAAATTTAGAGTGGTTTAAAGAAATCATGTTTGCCTTACAGGCAGAACTTACATTGGCTGGAATTAAGAATAGATCAGAGGCATACAAGCAAAGGTGGGAAACACTCCAAACTCTTATTTCGGTACAATAGTTTTAATCAGACATTATTTTTCCAATGGTTCTAAAAGAGGGTTATATCTATTAGGGATATCCCAAAGGCCAGCACTTTTGACTCATAATCTCAACTTTCTTTTGTCTTTTTGTTTATATTATAGTACCAAGTGGCAGACTGGGGATGGGAGGGACGAAGGTTATAGGAGGGAAGGGGGTTACAGACAACTTAAGTACATCATAACAGAGAATTGTTATGCGGTAATTTTTTTTTTTTTCACTGAATGCAATTATAATGTAATTGTTCTTATCCTGGATGGTTCCTTTCACAGCATTATCATGTTGTCTGTACTCAGATGTTGTAAAAAATGTAAAATGAATAAAGCTTACTAAATTAAAAAAAAAGATTTATCTATACAAGTGCTGTTTGATCTCAGATAACCTCTAGAGTGCTGTAAACAGCATGAGTACAGACAAATCATTTATCACACAATGTCTCCATTTGCATATTTTACTTATGCAATAGGATAGGACTTTGCATGAAAGATTTTTTTTAGTTTAAAAAAACATTATTCATAAAAGTTTTAGGGTTTATTTTTTGAACTGAAGGTTTTGTTTGTTCCCCTATCCCAATAGTCATAGCCATTGCCATGGGCGTGATGTCTGGATGACAAGCTGATGCTGCAACATGGCAGTTCACTGTTGCTGCAGAACTACCATAGAAATTACAAACCACTAAAGCAGAAGTTCTGCAGCAAATGGTCACCCTGCCATAGAATTTGGCCCCAAAGTGCCGCAGAAAAATTGAGGTTTTGATCTTGATCCAGTAAAACCTCCTTTGAATTTTTGCCTTGGTCTTCTTGTATCCAAAGTGACCTGACTGGTTGCAATAACATTCCGCACTATGTTGGCATTCTATTGTGGCACAACACTCTGAGTCACTTCGACATGGATGATATGGTCTTGACTTTTCTGAACAGGATTTCCTTGCTCCATCTCCTGGGAAACTACTCGCTGCCCTAGCTTGATCACTTCTGGATTAATGTGGCTTCTTCATCTTGGATCCAAGGTGTTTTTACTCTTTAGCAGTTAATTGATTTACCTCATAATTTAATCTCAGCTATGAATGTATTACCATAATTCTTTCTGCTTCTACAATTCTGTAGGAACACTGGGCTCAGAATGAGGGAGAAATCTGATAGCATTATCAACACACATATATGGCCTCTGTTAGGGCTTGAAAGAATTCTCATTTAATCCCATAGCACATATATGAGTCGAAACATTCTATGCTTAACCCGATTGAAAATGGCCACCACAGGCTGAGTGAGAATTAAACAATCCAGCCAGTGTAACAAGGCTTACAGTAAGGCAAACAGGATGCTGGGGTGTACAGGGAGGAGTTTTGACTGCAGGAAGAAAGAGTTATTACTACCTCTTTACAGATCACTGAGGTCACACCTGCAGTACAGTACAGAGTTCTGGAGTCCTCACCTAAGGAACAAACTCTGGTTAGAGCCTACACATCTGCATGAAGCTATTACGAGAGCATGGAGGTGATGGTGGAGAGGATCTCCGTGTTATGGATTTCAGGGTGTAAATGTCCACTGTGTCCAAGATAGTCAATGGAGTTTACACATGTGGCCATCTTGAACACAGCAAGCATTTCTGCCATGAGAAACATAGAAACATAGAATTTGATGGCACATAAGGACCGCTTGGCCCACCCAGTCTGCCCACTTCCCTACCTAATGGATAAGCTGCAGATCCTAGTTAACCAGCAGCCTACTTCTTTCTACCCCACCCCCTAGAATTGCCTTAAGACTGTCCCATGCATGCTTGAATTCAGCCACTGTTTTTGACTCCACAACCTCCTCCGGAAGGCCGTTCTATGCATCCACAACCCTCTCTGTGAAAAAATACTTCCTTACATTACCTCTGAGACACCCCCATCTTCAAATTGTGCCCCTTGTTCTTGCACACCTCTTTTGAAGATGCTACCCTCTTGGAATTTATTGATTCCCTTGAGGTACTTGAAAGTTTCTATCATGTCCCCCCTCTCCCTCCTTTCCTCAAGGCTACACATATTAAGCTCCTTTAGTCTCTTTTCATATGTCTTCTGGTGCAGAACCTGCACCATTTTAGTTGCCCTCCTTTGGACAGCTTCCATCTTGTCTATGTCCTTGCGGAGATAGGGTCTCCAGAACTGCACACAGTACTCCAGATGTCTGTACAGAGGGATAACAACTTCCTGTTTTCTACTGGTGATGCCTCTCCCTATGCATCCCAGTATCCCCAGCCCTCCTTACTGCCCTCTCACATTGCTTGCCCACCTTTAAGTCATCTGATATGACTACCCCCAGGTCCCGTTCCATTTTTGTTGTTGTTAGTATCTCACCCCCCATTGTGTACTCTTCCCCTGGGTTTTTGTTTCCCAGGTGCATTACCTTGCACTTCTTAGCATTGAATCTAAGCTGCCATACATTTGACCATTCCTTTAACCTTGCCAAATCCCTTCTCATCCTTTCCACCCCACCTTGTGCATCAACTCTGTTACAGATCTTTGTGTCATCTGCAAAGAGACATACTTTTCCTTCCAGTCCCTCTTCAATGTCACTTATAAAGACATTGAAGAGGACAGTCTAATACTGAACCCTGTGGTACCCCACTAGTAACCCCACTTTCTTCAGAGTGGACTCCATTTACTGTTACCCTCTGTGTCCTATTCTCCAGCCAATTCTTTACCCAGGCTATCGTCTTGGGACCCACTCCCAGACTGGCTAACTTGTATATTAATCTTTTGTGTGGGACTGAGTCAAATGCCTTGCTAAAGTCTAGGTAGGCCATGTCCACAGCCCCTCCCTGATCTACTACTTTGGTCACCCAGTCAAAGAAATCTATTAGATTCATTTGGCATGACCTTCCCACTGTGAATCCATGCTGCCTTGGGTCCTGTGCCCCTCTGGCCTCTAGGTACTCGACAGTTCTTTCCTTCAGAAGTGATTCCATCATTTCCTATCACTGAGGTTAAACTAACAGGTCTGTAGTTTCCTGCTTCTGCCCTGCTCCCACTTTTGTGAAGGGGAATCACATCTGCCCTCCTCCAGTCCTCAGGTACCACCCCATCCCCCCATGATTTGTTAAAGAGGGTAGTCAGTGGTGTCTTGCATTGATTTGGGGTTTCCACATTTCCATAGATGATTTGTATGGTAATTCATTTGTCCTCCATATGCAGTGTTTGCACATACATGACATGGCAAAATGTGGAAGTATCACATTAAAGAAGTGCACCTGTGGGGGCTTCTGTACCACAGAGAGGAACTGCAGCTGTAGAGGGATGGGGCAGTGGAAAAACCACACACCACCAATAATCTCTGCACTGAGGGCAAAGGGTGCATCACTGTAGAAGAGAACTGGGACTGAATACAGTAATGGACTACAGTACAGACAACATGGCAAAACACTGCATATGGAGGACAAATGAATTAGCATACAAATCATCTGCGGAAATGTGGAAACCCCAAATCAATGCAAGATTTTTTTTCAATTATTTAACCAGGAGAGATACACTAAGCTGAAAGCTTGTTTACAGGTGTGACCTGGGAGCACAGAGAAGATAAGTGACTTGCTCATGGTCACACAGTATGCAAGTGGGGGCTGTGGCAGATTCAGCATATGCAAAGGAAGACAAAATGGTGGCAGCCACTGTTGTGGTTTGAGTGAAATGTGCATTTGTAAAGTCATCATTATGCTAGCTGTCTAAACTCTCCTTTCGGTGCTTTTGTATTGATGTTCTGTATCTTGTGTGCTTATTTTAGAAATCTTATCTTACTAATTGACTCAACATAGTAATATGTAAAATGTATCACTTGCAGAATTAGTTGTACCGCCTCCCCCCCCCACATACACAAATATGTTAGACGCACTCCAAATGAACAAGAAAATAAAGGCTAAGCTTTAAACAGGCATGCCATTTTCAGAAATTATTTGAAATTCTCTGACGCAGTGCCCCTTCATGAAATTTACAACTGAAAAGTAAAAGTTTATTTCCAGAAACAGAAAGCAAACAAGAAAAAAAATTGATTTATTTCAGAAGAAAGTAAACTTCAGCACTTTATGACAATTTCTGAGTTGCAGTCCCCAACGAAAATCAAAATGGAGTGTGAATATATATATATATATATATATATAGAGAGAGAGAGAGAGAGAGAGAGAGAGAGAGAGAGAGAGCAAGAGAGAAGAGAGGGAAGAGAAGGAGAGAGAGAGAGAGAGAACAGCATAAATATTAAATTGGTGAGATGGTATTTTGGTGTTATCAGTTTTCAGATGACTCAACAGTCAAACTTGCATTAGAAAAGGCAAATCCAGTGGCTGCTGGGTCCCTTACTGTCCTAACCTGTCACCAGCTCAAGGTTAATCTCTGAAATTGTAAGTACTGTACTTTTTTGTATGCTTTTCCTGCCAATAAACAGGGTTTATAAACAAACAGACAAAAAAAGGAAACATGCTGCAGTTCTTACCTTTTTTTTCTTATATTTGGATAGTGGGAAATTTTAAAAAGGTGCCTGCTTTAATTTGAGTATAACAGAACATTCACATTCACACTTGAAGAGAGACATACAGCTCCTGGAGAGGGTACAGAGGAGGGCTACCAAGATGATATGAGGACTGGTGGATTGGACGTATGAGGACAGACTTGAGGAGCTTGGTCTGTTTTCATTGAATGAGAGGAGAGACGGGGGGGAGCATGATTGAGGTCTTTAAGTACCTTAAGGGAATAAATCAGGAAAACACAGAGGGAATCTTCAAACTAAAGGAGGGAGGTATCACCAGAGGACAGGACATGGTTTGAAGTTGGAAGGTGGAAGGATGAGGGGGGGGAGAAGAGGAGGTTTTACACTGAGAGGGTGGTGGATCCTTGGAACACGCTGCCTAGATAGCTGGTTCAGATTTCAATGATGGAGGGCTTCAAAAGAGGGTGGGACAGATACAGAAAGGGGATACATCAGATGAGGGCTTGGCCCAGAGGGGTGGGAAGGGATGACAGGGGTTTCTGGTACACAAGGGGAGGGGGTCTGGTTCCCAACATGGGATCTGAGGTTTGAGCAGACTCGATAGACCATAAGGCCTAATCTGCTGGCAATAAGTATGTTAGTATTTGGAATAGCAATCTATCATATATTTGTCAATATAAGATGAGACATAGCAATAGTTTATTTTACTTGAAGATGGGACAACTTTTAATGAACATTTTCATATCCCCTACAGGAAAAAGTTGAATGGTGTGATTCTGTGGGTACAAACTTGTGCCCAAAAAGAGCATCCCTCCAGGATCTACTTTCACGCAATGAACTCTTTGGATTATAATGTGACTCACCCGATGTTTTTACAACCTTTTTATCAAACCATTGCATGCATATATGTGTATATCTATATATACTGTATATATAGATAGATAGATAGATAGATAGATAGATAGATAGATAGATATAGATAGATAGATATAGATATATAGTAAGAGGCCTAAATATTGCAAGACTGATACCAACAAAACCTGAAGGTTAGCTATATTTTGCAGAAATTAACTTCAACACAGAAATTAATGCATAGTGGAAAAGACAAACAGTGATCAAGTCTGATCTAAAACAAAGCACCCTAGTATTAGGCTATAAATCTTTTAGTTTCAATTCACCCAAATGTTATTTTTGTGCAAATATTTGCAAGGAGAAATATTGGCCGGTGCCCTGCAAAATCAGTTCTTACTACAAGCTGGTGAACTGATTCTGTCTGACAGAGCATTAGAGTGTTCTTTGCTGGGGTTAAAATGTAATTTGTCCCAGATGGCGTTAGTATTTCTACAACCCAGGGACTAAAACAAGGCATGTTTTCATAAGAATCAAGGTGAGCCTGATGATTATAATATAGATGGCTAGACAGATAGATAGATAATACCTATGTCCCATTTAAAAAAAATGTTTTCATAGCTACTGTTTGAGAGAGTCACTCACGCTCAGTAAGCCGACAAAAATGTATAAACTAAATTCTGTGTGTATCCTAACGCTATTAAATGTAATGCTGGTTTATTATACTTTCACAATGCTTTTTCAGACATTGATGCTCTTAGTTCCCACAAATACAGTTTATTTAGACACCCATTATATTCAGATTAAATGTGTTTGGCGTCCCGCATTATAATACTGATTTTATTCTCTGCTGATTCTAGTTGTAATTGATGTGTATGTATTTTATTTTTTTTAATAGGGGTGCATGACACTAATAATATGCAGTAAGGAATAAAACATGTTAAAGGGATTAAACCAACACATCCAGTATATAAAAGGAAAATAAAAACAGCAGGTATGCTCATCAGAAGTGAAAAAGCATTTGTGTGCTGCACTATTATACGAGTGCTTAACATGAATGCCTTTATTGTCCACTTATACCAAAAAGCTCACTGAGGTATTTAAATGATTTATTCATAGAATTGATCAACTTGGCAAAGAGCTTACATAATAGTTCTCAACAGCTCTTTCTGGCTCCCCTAACTTTTCGCTATTTCAGTTGGAACTCCCTGTCCTCCTACCAACTCCATGTGGATGCGACCTTTGCTATTTAAGACCACACTCAGAAGCTCAATAGAAACAAGTTGAGCACATTCACTGCTAAACAATGTTATCCTTAACCCACCAGAGACTGAGAGAGGGTAAACGAGGCCTTCCTACAGCAGCACTTGGGGAAAACACATTGAGAACCTGCAGTATGAAGTCAAGACATGTCGATGCAACAGTTCTATAGAGAACAAATCAGTAGCCCATGATGCTATTTATTTAGTTTTTATTGACCAGGTGCACCAGACAAGAAATTGTACATTTTCAGGCAAAACCTGGCAAGTTACAGTTTTGCAAACAATATACAACAGAACATCCCATTCCAAATACTCATATAAGAGACTATGGCATTTAACCTTTATAACAAAAAAAATACAGTTGAGTTCATTGTTTTAAGTCTCCATAAAACCCATATGCTTAAACTCTGAGGCTTCATGGACCTGTAGAAAGACAGCTCATCAATTTCATGAATTTTTCCTGCATGAACTGCAGGAGATGGAAAACAAACTCTGCCATTTACATGTTGTTGCCATCCATAAAAAAAATGCAATTCCATGAGAACTAAATAGGGTTGTAAAGAACCAACAGTAAAAACAAGACAATAGGGAAAAGTGAAATAAACACGGTCGCTGCTTAATTTAGGCTAATTTATAGTGTCCTGAGGTGTCCAAGCCATTAGCCCTCGGTTCCTGAAAACTGCTCCTGCTCCATGATATGCCACTTCTATATTGTTCATTTTTTTAAGTTAATCATGTTTATTTATTGTACTTATATGTACAAAAGGAACATTGGTACATATGGCAACTTCAGAATAATACATCATACGACAGGCAAACGGTTTAAACATAGAAGTTCTAAGGACATCATTCTATCCTGAGGTGAGACATTTTCCAGTCTATATAAAATGGGAAGGGAAAGAAACGCTGATAAATAAAACATATTTATCATTGTAAAGGTATCATAAACTTTGTTATATATGGTAGATATACATTAATAGGCAATATTGATCAACATGTAGAGACTAACAGGGAGGTCTGAATGGTATACTCATCTGCATCAAATATCATAGCTTGATATATTACGTATCTTGAACTTTAGCTTGCCTTACTGCATTATATTCAAGAAAGACACAATTTGTATTGATCCAAAAAGGCACATAAACATATTGAAACTCCTCAGTTGCATTGTTACCAATCTACAGTTGGGCTGCATTGTTACACTGCCTGGTCTGTATACATTCTATCCACTTTTCCCATTCCCTTTGCTTCAAAATGAGCCTGTGCTCAGTTGCTTCTCTGTGGCTGTCCCGAGAGACAGAAGGAATTGGTTAGCCCAAATCGGCCCCTCTGTGCTATTTGCTTGAAATGCAAAAGTCATTGTGTGTGCCAGAGGACAGTTAGCCCAGTTTGCATTGGCCCTGTTCATGTTGCCTTTGTGTGGGCTTAGCCATCAGACGAGGCAGCAGAAACAAGACAATAGATGTAAAAATGCCTGTCTGTGCAAATCGGTGCTAGCATAGAGAGAAAGTTTATCTTGTAAATATTGTGCTTCTGTGCTAAGAGCACAAATTAAAAGAATGGGGCTGCCAGAGGATGGAAAGGGATCCTAACTTTGTTACTGTACCTTTGTGTGCTTTCAGCAATTTCGTAGAGGGAAATTGCTCACACAGCATGCACCGCCCAGGCTGCATTCTTGTACACATTGCTTCCAACTGCAGTAGGACACTCAGACTCAGATGTAAAAATGCCTTTCTCTGCAAGTTGGTGCTAGGATAGGGAGATTGTTTATCTTGTAAATAATGTGTTTCTGTGCTGAGAGCACATATGAGAAGAACTGGGCTGTCGGAGGATAGAAAGGAATCCTAACTTTAGCGTAGGGACATCATTTATCTTGTAAATGCCTGGCTGTATGAAAACATACAGAAGCAGGATGTGAGAGTGACTTGATCAGGGTTACACATTATGCAAGTGGAAATCATGGGAATCAAACCCAGATCTTCTGGATGCACTAAGTTCATTCATAGCTCCTTGCTCTAACATCTGGGTTATACAGCAGCCAGATCGCTATTGACAATAAATAACTTTATTGTTTGTTGTTTATTGAATATAATCGGAATTACAATCCTGTGAATCACAGACTCTTTTGCAAAGGCTCCACGTCAGTTACAGAGGGTGGAGAGTATACATTTACAGAAAACAAACATATACAAACAGTATTAGCTTAACAGTACAGGGTAATGCAGTCCTAGCTTTATCTTAGTTAACAGGTGACAGTAATTGGTGGCATTTGAGATGTCCCTTATCAGAGAAGTGCAGGATACAGTTTTGTGTGATCTAGAGAGACCCTGTGTCAGGTATTTGGTCAGGGGAGAGGGTGTGATAGAACAAGCGGAGGGCTGTGTGTTATCCACAGTCACATATTGCCGACTCAAGGAGTTGTACTTTGAGGCCTGTTTAAATAAGGAGAGACTATGGGTCTGTGAGATGAGGGGGTAGACTATTGAGCCAAAGTGGGGCACGATAGCGGAAGGATTTTTGCCCAAGGGATGTTCTACAGTGGGGGACAAGGAATGAGGTGTTGGCTGCAAGTCTTGAAGTATGCCTGTAGGGGGCTGCGCTGATAATTGAGAGAAGACTGATGGGGGCTAGCTGGAGATGTATCTTTTTTGCAAGGATGCAGGAGTGGTACTTTAGTCTTCCTTGGAAGTTTAGCCAAACAGCCAAAGCACAGAGCTCACAGGTATGTGTTAACCTGTCACTGCCTGTGACTAGGCGGCAAGCTTTATTCAAGGCAGTGTTGATGCTACATAGGGCAGTCAGTTCTGCAAAGCCATATATGACTATTCCGTAGTCTACCAGAGAGAGGATGGAGGAGGAGACCCCAAGATGCATGGCCTGTGTAGGTAAGCAGTGTTTAAGTCTGTAGAGGATACCCACTCTAGTTGACAGTGGAGGAGAGAAGTATGACTATGGTAGGATAGGGAGGTGTCTAATGTGATTCCAAGATATTTAAAACATGAAACCTGTTCTAGTGGAGAGCCATGTGAGTTTTTTTATCAGGAGTGCTGAATGACTGTGCGGGCTTTGTCGGTGCGTAACGATCATGGGCTTTGTTTTTTGATAGTTGATGATAAGGCAGTGTTCAGTGAACCAAGTTTCTAGCTCCTTAAAGAAGTCCTGCAAGGCTAGTTGGAGAGCGCTAGGCTGTGGGTGTTTCCAAAACACTACCGCATCATCAGTGTAGAGTAGCAGGTGACCGCTGCAAGACTTGGGGAGAGAGTTTAAAGGAGTGTGATAATAGTGGGCCAGTATAGACCCTGTGGACAAGCAAACATCTGTTTTGCAGGAAGAAGGTAGTGTTTATCTTGACTTGTTGTGACAGCTTGAAAGTAATCTTGAAACAGCAGTAGCCTCTGGGACCACGTTGAGTTGAGGAAGGACACAAAGCAATAGCTCGTGACTGACCATGTCAAATGCCTTGGTCAGAGCCACATAGATCACCCCTGCCATTGAGCCTTGATCAAGGGCCTCATGGATAAACAAGGTGAGCTCAGTAAGGGCTGTGACAGTACTGTGGCCTCTTTGGAAACTGTGCTGTTCTCGGCAAAGAAGGTTGTGTTTAGTTAGGTGTTCAGTAAGCTGGTCCGATACTATTTTTTCCAGAGTTTTGGAGAGAGGTGGGAGTATCAATATCAGTCTATAGTTGCTTGTGTTAGTGGGGTCACCGCTCTTCAGAATAGGTGTGATTATGGCTCTCTTCCAGGTTGTGGGGAACTGACCTAGGCATAGTGACAGGTTGAGAATTTTTGTGAGATGGGGTAGTGTAACATCCAGTTTGAGATCCAGGGAATCATTGCTATATCAGGCATTAGCAAGTGCTTTGGAAATGTAGCATTTTGCCTCGTGGCAGGATATGATTCTTAGTCTAAAGGGTGTTGTATTGTTGTTGTTAGAAGGTGTCAGTGGGAGGGTGGGGGATTGTAGTAGTTAGGTGGGAGTACTGGGAGAGGTCCGGAAGGCGGAATTGAGGCTTCTGAGATGGTAGAAGGGTCCTGTCCCATTTACTGTAAGTTGTGTAGGGTAGGGAGCAGGCTTTCCCACTGGAGTTATTTTATATTGTTCAAAATTTTTTACCGTTGTCCAGGAGGGAGGTGAGGGTTGTTGATAATATGTAGCTTTAGCTTGCCGTAAGGCCCAGGTACATTTGTTGTGGGCCTTCCGATATAGTTGTCTATCCTGCGTGCGTTGAGAGTCAAGGGCCTTATGCCATAGGTTGTCCCTTTCTTGGAGCTGATTAAGTAGTGAGCGTGAGATCCAGGATGTGTATCTGGTTTTCACTACTTGTTTAGTGAAGGGAGCAAAGATGTCACAGGCCTCACTGAATGTGGCTATAAAGTGGGAGAGTGCCAGGTCAACAGACTGCGCGGTGTAAATGGGGAGCCAGTTGCTGGTAGTTAGGCATGCTTTGAGATGCGCTAGGCCTCCTTTTTTTAGTCGCCTTTGTATGGTGACTTTGGGGGGGGCAGGGGGTATTTTACCCGACCACCGGCAGGTCACCGGGGAATGGTCACTTAATAGAGTCAGGGAGCACAGTGGCATGGGAGGGTTCTGTGGCCTGTTAGTGAAGATGAGGTCTATAAGGGGGTGGTCCCTGTTCTAAGGTCCATTCTGGTAGGGAAGTGATGAGTTAGGTAAGATCATATGCTGGGGCTGTGTCTTTGAAGCTGGATGAGGCAGGGGATAGCCAATTGACATTAAAGTCTCCCATTATGATGACTTCACTAGTAGTAGGGAGGTGGGAGATACTGTGGAGGATAGATTCAAATGCGAGTTTTTGGTTGCTAGGGGGGATATAGGCCGCAGTGATGTGGAGGGTTTTGGTACCCAGACTACGTTTGACTGTGAGTGTCTGGGCACCACATTTGGGTGTTGGGGTATGTACTTCTGTGGTGTGAAGTGAGGATCTAACATAGATGGCACAACCATTGCCTCTCTTACTAGTTCTGTCAGCCCGAAAGATGGAATATTCACTGAGGGAGACAGCTCCATTGGGTATTCTTTCCGAGAGCCATGTCTCAGATAGAGCTAGGATGTCAGGTGCGTGCTGGGCAATCCAGCCTTGGGGGGGGGTGTTTTATTGGTAGGCTGCATATATTAAGAGTAGCTAGCAGTAGGCTTCCACGTGGGCTGCTAGAAGAGGCCACTGTGCAGGGTGGCCCCAGGTTGGGGTGAATATTGCCAGATAGTAGAAGTAGGAGCAGGGTGTGCTGCAGAAGGGCTAACCAGTGAAGTTTGGGTGAGTGATGTTGGGACTGGTAGGCTGTAGGTCTTTTAACGTTGGTGGTGGGGATGGGGAGACTGAATATGACGCTGGTTAACAGGATGGCGTGAGTTTAGGGGCCTGATTTGGGGCTAACAGGAGTGGTGGGGGACTGCGGTCTGGAAGGAGGGAGAGCTGAGGTACAGTGTGTATCGTGTGTGACTGAGAGAGTTAAAGTGACTGTGTGTGTGTGTGTAGACACAGGTGGGGTCATTTAAGCCTGTGTGGTAGGGCTTGGAGGTGCAGTGGTTGGAGTCACCATAGTTAATTTTTTGATGAATGGAAAAGTTGTTGTCATGTAGGTTAGGTGCCTCGTGGGGGGGGGGGGAGCCACCTGTAGGTTCATAGAAGTCAGGAGGACTGCTATTGGCAGGGATAGCATTGTTTTTATAGGGAGGGCAATGTATGTAGTAGTGGCCACTAGTGTTGATCTTGTATAACCTGCAGCTGGTAAAGTGGGCTGATAGGTTATTTCCAGAAGTCAGGTGACCAATCCTAGCTATAAAGCTGAGTGCAGACCAAGGGTGGTGGTGGTGAGGGCGGTGGGGAGCCGAACGCGTTGCGACTGCACCAAGGAGATGGGTCTTTACCTTGGCAGCTTCGGGGACTTGTAGCAGCAGGGAGGGCTCCAGCAAATAGCCCTCGTGACCTCCGGGCTCCTCGGGGGAGGAGGTGCATTCTGCAGGAGAGGGAGAGAGAATGCAGTTTAAATAGGCAGGTAGGGGGGAGATCCGATTAGAGTTGGGGGCGGGCAGGATCGGGGAACTAAGTAGTGCAACAGCAATTAGGTTAGGGCTAAGCTGTGGTAGAAATTTACAATTTAACAGCCCTTGAGCAATTCATTCAGGCTTACGCTGTGTTACAGGATAATTTCAGCACACATATTGAAATAAAATAAACTTAAAAAAACTTAAAAAAAGATTGATTGCACTTGCATTACCATAGGAAAGATCATTCCCACATGTTGTATCTCCACCGGTGTCAAGTGCAGAGTAGTAAATCTAGTACCTTAGTTTATGCCTGCATGCAGTCGTGTCTTCTTCTAATGCTGAACTATAAACACAGGACTCCTTCAGAGTGTGTCTAAGTTTCAGCAGTTGTGAGTGACATTTTTGTGCTTGGCTGTTTAGAGTACATACAGCTTAAGCCGACAACTGTTCATTTATTGCTGCTCTCCTCTCTGTGCACAAACTTTTGGCACAAATACTGTTCGACTGAATAAACTTGGGCATTTGAGACAACCACTGTTAGTGAAGCACATTTTAGCGAGTGAATCCATAAACCATCAAATAATCTATGGTTCAAACCCTGCTTTCCTGTTAAAATATGGGTTATGCGAGACATTGCAGCATGTTAAGTTAAGTGAAATTAGTGGAGTAAATAAAGCTTGAAAATTTCCCTGAGAGGATTGTTATAAACCTAAGCATTGCCTGAGATACAGATCTTATAGTTAATATTTCAAGTTCTGCGAATTGTGATGTGACAGCACGGGATGTGGGACTGCTACCACCCCCCCAACTGGCCTGTTACTCCTGTCCCACACTCTCACTCTCCCTCTCTGTCATGCACACACACACACACACACACACACACACACACACACACACACGTGCGCACTCATGCACACTAACTAATGAGACTCCCCAACACACATGCAAATGCATATACACACACACACATACTTATGATGAGATACTTCCCTCAATAAGCCTAATATTCTGGACAGGAATGATGACGTCTTTCATTATGTTAGTTTGCATTCGGTGGTGATTGTAAGCCCCTGTTATTGCATGAAATGCTGCTTTTGCATATCCCATGGACAGCAGGCAAGCAGACACTGCAATAAGTTTATGGCAAAATAAGAGTTCCCCTGCCCCGGATTGGAGGCGACATGTTGTGATATAGTCTTGCAGCCCTTGCAATGCAGAAAATGAACAGCGCACCTCTGCACATCAGCAGCACCGAGACTATGTGTATTGCATGAGGTATGGATATATATGGTACACATGGCTGGACGAGGCTGGGAATATACTCTGCCTTTAGTGTAGTCTTGTCTGCTCCAGATTTTTCACCCAAGTACTTTCAAGGCATGCAGCCTGCCTGTGAATTTTATCATTCAAGTGCCTGCACGTCAAAGGCTATTTTCAGTACATTTACAACAGAATGAATGCCTGTAGACTTGATATGATTGCCATGTTACAAATACAGACTTCATCATTGACCATGGCTGTATGTAATCTGACAGCTCAGCAGTGCATAGAGTAAAAAAAACACTCATGATCCAACAACAAACATTTTACCCTTTTTTATGGTGGGGGGGCTGATTCTTGGTGAGTCAGCTTCAATGACATTAATTTTTTCTCTGTTGATTTTGTAATTTAAAGTTTCATTTTCAGTCAGAATTTAGAAATAACATACTGAGGTGATAACATTTTCCTGTAGGATGGTATGTCGACTAATACAGTAGCTGACTGTGGTGGGATTTGAACCGAAGTAATAGCTTCTCTGCATTGCCTTTTTTCCTGTTTTAAGTGTTTTTTTTAAAAAGGCATTTTCCCCCAGCCACCAGAACTGTCAAAGTGATCTACTCTGTGTATTTTTAATTGACTCGTCCCTCACTCATGCCCTGAGTATCTCAACCATGCACTTTGTAATTTTGGTAGCAATGATACTGCAGGGATAAGACACATGTTGGCCTGAATGGTAGTAGCAGGAATCAAAATAGTAAGCCATACAGCAGCAAAATGGTTGAGTAGAGTTTTCTTGTCTATTGTGCCACCAAGGTATCAAATTACTTTTCTGTATATGCATTTTTCATAAATGCATGGAATGCAGGCATGTATTATTTGCTATTTAGCGTGTGAAATGCCTGTTCTAGCACCCAGTCTGTCAGACATCCTCGCTATGTCTGATTCCTGCAGTGCCTTTCACATATACTGATAACTTGCTGCTTTTATGGAAGTTGCCCATGTGTCTGCTGCGCTGCTCGTTCCCTGGTAGGTAAGTGCATGTAACAGTAGCTGTGCACACTGGTATGCTGCTCATCTAGTGGTAAGAGCATCACAGGTTTAACTCCTGCTAGAGCCGAATTGTTACTGTGTGACCTTTGGCAAGTCACTTAACCTCCCAATGCTCCAATCTACCCAGCAGAGGAACGGGCAGACAATGGTCCCCATTGGAAATGAGGTGTTGCCTCTCAGCTATTCTGAGTAAGTAAGCTGTATAAAGTTCACCCCAATCCTGGCTGAGCATTTGCAATAAAACCTGTGAGCTCCACTTAAGAGTACATTTTAGAGATGAGCTGCTGTTTTCATTTAAGACGTGAATTCACAAATGGATATCAGTTGTAGATTTTTTATTTATGTATTTATTTTACAACAGCTGTCTTGAAATATACAGTGAACTGAAATCTCCCTTTTTGTTAACAAATCATGTTGCAGGACTCAATGGAGTAAGGGGTAGACATGACAGGCCAGTAGGGCTGACACGTCTATGTGTTTTTTTTTTCCATGAAAAACCATAGTCTTAAAATATAGTATAGTGTATGGTAGCCCACGTTACATCCAGCACCTCTTTATGGTAGTAAATGGAAGTTATTTTCGCAAAACCTGACTCCTTAGCCACACTAACTTCAGAATCAGCTCGCCTCTCAGCCAACATGCAGGTTTGGACACAGTGGACAAGAAGGCTTTGCTGGTTGCACTCATCTTTGCAGCCAGTTGTTGCAAAATATGAGAGGAATAGCTACTACTAAACAGGTTCCTACCGAAAGGGTTCTGTTGCTGCTCTTTATGCTGCGGTGTCTGCAATTCACCATGGGTGAGTAAAAAAGTGTTCCTATCATCTTTGAAATTTTACATTAAACGCAATAACAAGCTTGGCACTTGTCCTGCCTTTCAACCCTTTGTTACCTAAAGGTGTGTGTGGAGGAGGGGGAGGGGGCTGGCCTTCAATATGTGAGACTCTTAAATTAAGGATCTGTAAGCTAGCTCAGACAAAAGCAGTTTCTCTGGGTTTTCCATTTGCCGTTAATGGCCCATTACAAATAGTTAAATATGATCTTGTGTTGAATTTTAAATGGACAGTACTTTTCTTTCCCTTTTGGGACAGTCGGACGGGAGATTTGGGGGAAGGGACCTCTTCCAAGCACAAAGAAAAATACAGTGAGTGGTGGGGGGTGGAGTTGGGATAGGTTAGCCATACTCTCGGAGCAGTGGACCTCTCAAGACATCAAGCGCTGAGAAAATAGAGCTCTTCAACTACCATACCTCATATAGTCTGTGTAGTAATTGGGCTCTCCATGGAAGAAACTATTTTAACACTTCATCACGTTGTACGGACGGAAAATATGATGTAGGTCCTTTTTGGATGCAAAATGCCTGCAGACTACACCCACTGCAGTCGTAAAAACAAAGGTAGACTTGAGACGGTGCAACATAGGGTAGCCAAAATAATTCAGGGCCAGCAGTGCCGATTCTATGAGGTTCTGCTTAGTGCACTGAATATGTAGTCACTTGAGGCCAGATGAGAGAGGGGTGATATGGTACCTTCAAGTTCCAGAAAGGAATAAACAAGGTGAACTGTGAGCAACTATTCAGCAACAGTAGCAAATCTAAAATACAAGGACAGAAGTAGAAGCTGGTGAATGGGGGGGGGGTGCTTTCAGGTGGGATGTGAGAAAGTTGTATTTTACAGAGAGAGAGAGAGAGAGAGAGTGGCTGAGCAATGAAACAGTCTGCCAGTGGAGGTGATGAGCCCATAACCATTAATGGTTTCATGCATGGCTGGGACAGATTTAAGGGAATGGTCATTTTTCAGGGGGTAGTAGTAGTAAGACAGGGAGCAAGGGGTGGCTAATGTAGACAAAAACCCTCTATCGACAAAATGTCACGGGGCATGATACAGTGTTATGGGCAGTCTGGATGGACCATTGCTCTCTTTCTGCCATCTTTGCCTATGTTTCATTTATTTTCCATGGACTGCGGAACTAGAAGCCATGGTTTATGTAAACCATGGGTTGCTAATCCACAAAAAAAATGTAACTTTTAAAATGTTGGAATTCTGCTACTGATGGAATTTCATGGGATTAAGTGGAATTTTCCAAAATTCTGTGGTATTCCATTCTGTTGGAATTTGAAAATTACACACACACACTGACAAAGAAAAACTGCTCCTTTAAGCGGGTTTTTTAATCTTTTTGTGGAAAAACAAATTTACTATATTGTATTTTATAATTTTAATATGACATTCCAGGGTAAGTGCTATGCTAGATAATGTTGCTTCTTGGGTGCTTGAAGGCATTTGGCTGCACCTCATGCTTCACCGTGTACCTATGGTGTGACATTATCTCAGCATAAAACTTCAAGGCAGTCCGGTTCTGGGATAATATCTGTACTTCTCTTAACCCTTTGCTGTCCCTCGACTCCTTTTTATGCTTGCTTGCATGCATGAGCAAGAAACATAGTGCCATCATACGAGTTTTCCAGAGGTGTGTCAGCCTCTTCCAATTCAGTCAGTGTATTTGCAGGCGCGGTCACAGAGTGCCAATCACTGTTCCAGCTGTCTATGACAGCAAGAAAATGCAGTGGTATACAGTTGAAAGGGAGAGCTCCGCTTGAGTGAGCAGAGCTCCTCCCCACACACACGCACGCACACGCACAGTGCGCGCTCATGCTCCTTCCCCTCCCTCCACACTGTAATGACAACGGGGTGCCCAATCCACCATCAGCTCCAGCCCTCCCCCAAAAGCATCCAGGTGCCACGCTGGGAGCCCACCCCAGCATGGCAAAATGATGTAATGGCCGGCGGGGTGCCCAATCCCGTTGGCTCACTATCTCTCCCTCACGCTGTCGCCGACAGAGGTGCCCAATCCCCATCGGCTTCACTGTCCCCCACAGTACAGGGTGCCACGCTGGGAGCCCACTCCAGCATGGCAACAGATGCCATGGCCAACGGGTGCCTAACTTCACGGGGTTTATGCCCCCTCAGCCGTTTTTCTGCCACGCTTGGAGCCCACCCCAGCGTGGCAAGCGTCCTGTGTTGTTTTTAAAACAAAACCTGAAAAGCAAAAACAGTCCCTACGCCAGTGTCTGCACCCACCAGCGCCCACCAGCTGCGCACCCTGCCTCCCCACACCCCTCTCCCTACTTCCTCCGGAGTCTGGTGCGATGATCTTCGGTGGACCGGGAACACGTCTGCACTCTTCAAAGCCGACCGTGAACTGAGGAAATGCCAGTAAGCTGTATAATGGGATAGATAATGGTTTTTCAACTTTGTTGCATATCTCAGGCATTTTTTGGAATTTTTGCACCAAATTTTCAATATGGGGTTTATGGGATCCCTCCTCATGAGTTCTTGCACTGTCATGGCGTTACTCGGGCCCGAAGGGTGATTTCGCAGCCACTGCGTGAAATCACCTTTCTGGAATGATTAATGAAATGACACTGCCAGTGTTCATAAGGGGGGCTCTCAAAAAGCCTATTTTAAAAATTTGGTGGAAAAATTCCTTAAAATGACTGTTTTACGAGCGTGCATTGCGCAGTTCCTATGCATGCTCGTAAGTTCATGAATTTTCAATATTTTCACTCCAGATTTTCAACATTGCCATTTTACCACACCTTCTTATGAGCAGTACAGCTGTCATTTTTCACATCTCACCCAAAATGTGTTTCCGCCCATGTAGTGCACAATGGCGCAGTCAGTGTGTGAAATCAATGTACGGGACACATTAAGAAAATCACAGTGACACTGTTTGCATGAGCAGAGGTCTTAAAATGGCTATGTTGAAAATTTGGTGGAAAAATTCTAAAATGACTGTTTCTGGCGTGCGTTACGCAGTTCGGCGCATGCTCGTAAGTTTCTAAATTTCAATATTTTCACTCCAGATTTTCAACATTGCCATTTTACCACACCTCCTTATGAGCAGTACAGCTGTCATTTTCACATCTCACCAAACGTGTTTCCACCCATGTAGTGCACAATGGGCGGTCGGCATGCGAAATCAATATACGGGACACATTAAGAAAATCATAGTGATACTGTTCATGAGCAGAGGTCTTAAAATGGCTATTTTGAAAATTTGGTTAAAAATTCCTAAAATGACTGTTTCTGAGCGTCGTTGCAAGTTCATGGCTACTAGGATTCACAAATTTTCAATATTTTCACTCCAGATTTTCAACATTGCCATTTACCACATCTCCTTATGAGCAGTATAGTTGTCATTTTCACATCTTGCCCACAGCGTGTTTCTGCCCATGTAGCGCACAATGGGCGTCGGTGTCTTGAAATCAATGTATGGGACACATTAAGAAAATCACAGTGACACTGGTCATGAGCAGAGGTGTTAAAATGGCTATGTTGAAATTTGGTGGAAAAATTCCAAAAATGACTGTTTTAGGGACTACGTTGTGCAGTTCCTGCGCATGCTAGCAAGTTTGCGAATTTGTAATATTGCACACCAGATTTTCAACAGTGCCATTTTACCGCTTCCTTATGAGCAGTGCAGCTACCATTTTTTCACACCTGTTAAAATGTGTTCCCGCACATGGCGCTGAATGGTACAGTTGGTTTGCGAAAACAATGTTTGGGACAGATTAAGAAAATCACAGTGACACTGGTCATGAGCAGAGGTCTTAAAATGGCTATGTTGAAAATTTGGTGACAAAACTCCATAAAATGACTGTTATGAGTGAGCATTGTGCAGTTTCCACGCACCCTTGTAGGTTCATGAATTTGTAATATTTTCAGTCCAGATTTTCACCAGTTGCATTTTTCCACACCTCCTTATGAACAGTAAGGCTGTCATTTTCCACAACATGGCCAAAATGTGTTTTCACACTTTCAGTGCAGAGATGCGTGGTCGCTGTGGGAAATCATTGTTCGGGACAGATAAAGAAAATCACACTGACACCATTCATGATCGGAGGTCCCAAAATGCCTGTGTTAATCTACTGTAAAAAAATCCCCAAACTAGTTACATTATGGGTGTGGTTGCACAGTTTCTACGCAAGCTCATGACTTCACCGGTTTTTTTAAGATTTTCACAGCAGATTTTCAACATTGCCATTTTTTACACCTCCCCATGAACAGTACTGCTGTCATTTTTCACATCCTGTTCAGAATGTGTTTTTGCACCTGTAGTGCCAAATGCTATAGTCGCTGTGCAAAAGCAGTTTTCAGCTAACAAACTGATATTGCCACTGTTCATGAGGTGGGGGTCACAAAAAAAACCATGTTGAAAATTTGGAGTGAAAATACTAACGAATGCCTGAGACGTTAGGGTTTCCGACCATAACGCCCCACCCTGTAGAGTATGACAGGCATCGGGGTGTAACATGGGATTCTTGCCTGTCATGCTCATACCATTCCACCCCCACCCACACCCTGCAGCCAGTGAGAGGCATCAAGGTGTGCCTCAGACTCTTCAGGCCCAAACTTCACCCCATTCTCCTATACTGCACCCATCTTACCATATTTTCTGATGGAATGGGGTGCGCTTTAGGGCCAAAGACCCCAAGGCACACCGTGACACTTGTCAGTGTCTGCAGGGTAGGGTGTGGTGAAATGGCATGGTCGTTATGCCTGATGACCCAAAGGCACACCCCGATGCCTGCCACTCTCTGCAGGGTGGTGGTGGGGTTGGCTTCAGTTCAATACTTCGCTGCCATTCCTATTATGCAGCTCTGTAACTTCTACACTACCAATGCCAGTGCCAGCAGGCAAACATTCGGCATTGACAAATGCTTGTTCACCCTAGAATCTTGTCTGGTGGGATGTTTCCCAGCAGAACTTGTGGGGCCCCATAAGGCATATCTCTCTTTATTTTCTATAAGTGCCAAGCTGATTATCCTCTGTCACTGGAAAGATGGCAGTATACCATCGCTGTCCAAGTGGTGACAGGAGATTCTTTTGGCTCTGGTATTCGAGAAACATTGCCAAATGACAAGAGAAGCTTGACAAACACTTGAAATTTTTGGGACACTTGGAAGCCCTTATTTAATGGGCTTGAGATTTCACTGCAGGGTTTTTTTGGGGGGAGGGTGGATGTGACCTGTCTGCTTTCCTCGTTCCCTACATGGCGTCTTTCCCTTTTCTCAGAGGTGCCCTTTTCTTGGTATCACTGATCGGATCTTGCTTGGACTTGCCCCATTGGGGGTTAGTAGTGCTTACGAACATACAAACATACGGAAATTTGCCAGCAGATAAAGGCCTAGAGGTCTATCAAGTCTGCTCGAATGTGCAGCTAGCACCCCTTATTCTGCAGCTGCCCCTCCCTTCCACCCTTCCCCTTTATTAACCCTCCCCCTTGTCCTGTCCCATCCTCGTTTGAAGTAGTCCACTGTTCTACTGCATACCACTTCAGCAGATAACGCATTCCACCCAGCCACCACCCTCTCTGTAAAAAAGTGTCTCCTCATCTCCCTCCTGAACCTTCCTCGCTCCAGTCTCATATCAGGCCCCTGGTGTCTCTCCCTCCCTTACTTTGAACAGCCCTCTGTACCTGTCTTGTTTATTCCTTTCATGTATTTAAAGGTTTCAATCATGTCACCCTGTCTCTCCTCTCCTCCAGTGAGTACATGTTCAACTCCTTCAACCGCCTCTCGTGTGATAAGTCCCCAGCCCTTGTTCATCTTTGTCGGCTCTCGCTGCACCCCCTCCAGTAACTTAATGTCCCTCTTCAGATACAGGCGCCAGTACTGCACGCAGTACTCCAGGTGTGGTCTAACTAATGACCTATACAGTGGCAGAATCACCTCCCCTCCTCGAGGATATACCCTTGCAATACAACCCAGCATTTTGTTGGCCTTGCAGCTGCCTTCCTACATTGTGCCGAGTTGTTCATTGATCTTGTAATGAGCACACCCAGATCCTTCTCCTCCTCTGTCTGGGCTAGCTGCACTCCCCTAGCTAGTAACTCCTCCTTGGGTTCTTCATCCCAAATACAGCACCTTGCACTTTTGGCATTAAAGCCCAGTTGCCAGGTGTCTGACCAGGTTTCAAGCTTTGCCAGATCATCCTGCAACCCCTGCCATCCCCCTAGGTCATCCACCACCGCGCCTACCTTGGTATCATCAGCAAACAGACTGATCTTGCTCTTGATGTCCCATGATATGTCTGCAATGAATATCCCAAACAACACTGGTCCCAACACCGAGCCCTGTGGAACACCGCTCGTCACTGCCCTTGGGTGTGAGAGCTCCCCACCCACCACCACCCTCTGTTGCCTTCCCTGCAGCCAGTTTCCTACCCATCTCAACAGCTTTGCACCCGCCCCTGTGCCTACTAACTTTCTTCCCAGCCTTCCATGTGGCACTGAGTTGAATGCCTTACTGAAGTCCAGATACAGGACATCCACTGCATGGCCCTTGTCCAGTTGCCTAGTTACCCAGTTATAGAACTCTACCAGGTTGGTTTGGCAGGATCTGCCATGTATGAAGCCATGCTGTCTGCTGTCCTGTAGTCCTTTGGCCTCTAGGAGGGCCACCAGCCTCTCCTTCAGGATAGTCTCCATTAGCTTACCCACGATGGATGTGAGGCTCACTGGTCTGTAGTTTCCTGGTTCATCCTTGGGCCACTCTTGTGGAGGGGCACCACATGAGCCATCCTCCAGTCCTGAGGTACACACGAATGTAGTGAGGCATTAAATAGGTCTGCGCAAAGGTCCTGCAAGGACCTCTGCCAGCTCTTTCAGTACCCGGGGTGGATGCCATCTGGGCCTGGTGCCTTGTCCACCCTCAGTGCCTTCAAACCCTCTCGAACTCTGCTCTCCATGATTTCCCATCTGTCACCACTTCCCCCCCTGCTTCTGCCATTTCTCCCACCTTGGGTGTCACCCCCCTATTCTCTTTAGTAAATACTGAGCAGAAGTACTCATTTAGTGCTTCCGCCTTATCGCACCCTGCTTCCACCCAACCCCCCTCCTTCCTAATCCTTACTATGTGGTCCTTACAGCTCCTTTTCTCCCTGATGTACTTAAAGAAGTCCTTCTCCCCATTCTTAATGCCTTGAGCCAGCCTGAGTTCCGTAGATGCTTTGACTCCCCTTACTGCCCTTGTCACCTCCTTCGATTCTGTCAAGTACTCCTCCCCGTCCTCCCTGTTTTCTTGTACTTCCTAAAGGCAGCTCTTTTCCTCCTTACCTTTTCCATTTACCATGCTTGGGGAGGGAGGGGAGTTGGAGGGGAGTCTTTGGGGGAATTGTGGGGAGGGATGTGGGG
The DNA here is from genome assembly GCA_016271365.2 of Neoceratodus forsteri. Classification (NCBI taxonomy): domain Eukaryota; kingdom Metazoa; phylum Chordata; order Ceratodontiformes; family Ceratodontidae; genus Neoceratodus; species Neoceratodus forsteri. The sequence goes on from CM028138.1 coordinate 203,911,815, forward strand.
GGGTCTTGTAGATGTTAAAGGAGTTGTTAAGTTTCCGTTCTTGTGTGACATGGATTGCTTATATATGCAATTTGTATCTGTTATTCTGTTTTTTCATGTTGTGTGTGTTATATTTTTTAAAAATAAAATAAAGTATATTAATTAGAAAACAAAATCTCAGCATAAAACTTGCCCTGTGATGCCTTATTGCCAAAAGGTCTGGAGCCAGCTGATGGCCCAGCAGAAATGCACTGCATTGCCAAGCCTGCGCTCTGGCTATTGGAACAAACTGAACAAGTCCCAGCCAGGAAGCCAAGGCTAGGTAACAATGCCACTAAAGCAATAATGAAAGATGGGGGTTATGTTAATGTTCAAATTAATCACCCCCGGGGGGGTGTAATGTGGCCCAAGGTCCAGCCAAGTGCCATATTACACCCAAGGGGTGATTAACTTGAACACTAACATAACCCCCAGAGTTCATTATTGCTATAATTGCTATTATTATAGCCTCACCCTTGAAGCCAGGCTCCAGGTGGTCAATGGCACAATCCTGCCAATTTTTAATTACGGAATTGTGGTGTATGGTGCAGCCACGGACACCAGCCTTCAAAACATCCACTTGACCCTCAACAAAACCTGTAGATTTGTCCTGGATGCTGATTGCCTCACACATACTTGTGAGCTCTACATAAGGACAACGTGGCTCCCCCTCCTGGATAGAATCAAGCTACAGACTTGCATACTAGGGAGGAAGGCCCTTCTAGGACTTGCACTTGCCTCTCTGTTGGCGTTATTCGGACCTTCCCCAGGTGAGCATGCCACAAGAAGTGTCATTAGACATGCCTTAGCTGTACCCTTCAGGAAAACAGCTCAGGGGAGGCATGCCTTTGCAATAAGGGTACCCACCTGGCTAAATGAGCTCCCTAATACTGCCACCAGCCGTCAACACCTAGGGCACTTCAGATCAGAACTCTGGAAGTCCATCTATCCACCAGTCCACGGCTGGTGCCAAACTTACCCCACCTGAAAACCGGCATACCATTTAACTGCCCCTCCCTGCTTTGACCAGGAGTGCTTTTGTCCTCCCTACACCCCCTTCCTCTGCCCTACTCCACTCCACTCCACCACCTGCCCCTCTCCTGTCCAGTATACCCCACACTACCTCTTGCCCGTGTCCCACTCCTACATTCCCCTCTACCCGCACAACCCCTGTCCACCCTAAACTTCCCTCTCTCCCCCTCCCCCTCCTTCCTTACCACCCACCTGCCCGTGCCCAAAACCTCAACTTGGGTGTTTGCATTTAACTTTTCAGTTTGCTGCTCATTGTGCACTACTACTGGGAAATTGACAATGCATCCAGCAGCTTCATTTGTATTTAAAATGTGTATCATATATTTTGCTGCCCTTTTCTATGTAAACTCTATGTTAGTTCATGTTACTACTTTGTCAAAACTGTCTGCTGAAATTCTGCTGTTGCAACAAAATGCATCTTTTAAAACTGTTGACGAGGATCCTTTGTAAATGAGTTCTTAGCTCAAAGGTTGTAATTCTGACTTCTCAATAAATAAATAAAATAAATAAATAAATATTATAATTGGGTTACAAGTTGCTGTAGTTTGAATAATTTCTTTAATATTTTTTGCATATTTTGGTGTGAAATTAACAAAAAATAGTCCCTCTGACATGCTAAATTGCATAGGATTTGGATTGTTTGCTGTGATCTGGATCCCCCACCACCCATGCCTGAACAACAGCCACCCTCACAGTGAATTTAGAACAAGTTATTGTTGAGCGCAGCAATCATTCAGAGCCCATGTCCAGGAGCAGCATTTCAATAGCCAGGTATGTAAGCACATGACAGCAACGTAATGAAGAGAAAAAGCTAATCTATTTTTTTTTGTTTGTGTATGTCTGTCTTTGTGTGATGATGAGCCTTGCATGGTGTCACTGTGCCTGGAGTCCCTTTTCAACATTTGACATGCTGTATGCCTTCTGGAGCTCCCTCATAAATATTTATCTTTTCATTGCAATAGGGATGATTGTCCTTAACTCTGGTCCTGGGTGTCACTTGCCCAAATGAATATTAAAGGAGAACTATTGGCTAGGTTGAAGCCCCTACAGCTGCAGACATCCAGGATTCTGCTTCAACCCCCCCTCCCCAATGTTTCTACATGAAATCTCAAATTTCTTTACCTTATCGCTTATAAATTTTGGGGGCAGCCCCAGTGCAGCTGACAAATTTTTCAAGATGATGAATGTGGTCTCCTATTGCAATCTCTTTGCAAATACCGGAGGAGGAGAATGCACCACTGCCTCTTCATCATTGGTCTGTCTTAGGTACAGAACTTTAATAATGGTTTTATCTATGTTGCCCAATTTTATTTTTACAGAATATGCCTAAATGTTGTGTGTATATGGCATATACACACAGCATTTAGGCATATTCTGTAAAAATAAAATCTAGCAATAGAGATAAAACCATTATTAAAGTTCTGTACATAGATGGGCCAATGAGGAAAGGACAGTGGCATGTCATCCTCCTTCAGTATTTGCAGAGAGATTGCAAGAGGTGACTGCCTTCATCTTGAAACATGTTGGCTGCACTGGGGCTGCCCCCAAAATTTACCAGTGATAAGGTAAAAAAATCTGAGATTTCTTGTAGAAACAACAGGGGGATTTTGAAGCAGAAGCCTGGATCTTTACAGCTGTAGGGGCTTCAACCTAGTGAAGATTTATGCTTTAATTTATTTAAATCAAGGACCGCTGCCCAACCCCTTTCTGCTCTCGATTTATTTATTTATTTATTTATTTTATTTATTTATGACTTTGTTAACCAGGTAAGGTGCACTGATCCCAGGGACCATTTTCAGGCATGACCAGGGCCAAAAGGCATGATCAATAACAAACAGAATAACCAAAGTAAGAAAATCAAATACGGAAAACATCAACATACAAGTGCCTGAGCAGGACAATGCAGTTGTAAGAGTAAGTCAGCTACAGCACACACATGCGAGTCATATACTAGCAGACAATGGGATAAAAAAAAAAAATAATTTGATCATCCTGCACCCTTGGCACCTTAAACAGCTCTTATTGTTTTTATTTTAAACTTCAAGTGGTCAGCACCTCACTGTTGGTGCTGCCACTCACCGACCCAGCCCAGCATGAAAACTGAGTTTCTAGGATGCTGGAAGGTTTGCTGGCAGA